>BPUM01000077.1:0-600000 GCA_020521455.1 Prunus kanzakura
GTCTTGTTGGAATTGTCGTTTCCACCGTGGCATGAATTCTTCAAGCTCTACTGTTTGTGGAACATAAGTTTGTATACCCAACACACCTTGCATGGAACTGATGACTGAAGAATTTAGAGACCTTAATTCATTAGGTATCCCATTAGTCGTGAGCCAAACATAGCCTTCGGTCATCATTCCAATCTCTCTGGCCTTTGCAAATAACCTAGATGATAGATCCGTCCTCATGTGAACAATGAAGACTCTAGTTTGCATTGTCATTAACTTGCAAAGCTCTTCAAGAATTTGGCCGTCAGTGGCTGACAGGGAAATAGCACTCCGGTAGGGGACACGGACATCAATGTCTTCCAGGGCATCAGTTAAAAATGGTATAACACCCTCCCCAAACTCATTGTCAACGTAGACAGGCACAACTAGTCTCCATCCAAAAGCTTTTACAATAGAACTAATGGCTTTCACTTGGGATGAGTCATTTTGTGCAAATTGAAAAAAGTAGGAGCTATGGACTGAATTAAGAGAAGGGCTTGTTGCGGAAAATGATATAATGGGCACATGAACTTGGTCTCCAAGGTTAATAAGAAAGCCTGCTTGCATAGAAGTCCCTGGTCCTAGGATTGCTTTCACTTTCACTTTCTCTATTAGATCTACAGCTGCGCTCAATGAAAAACAAAAGAACAATAACTATTTACTAAGAAAGGAAAAAAAAAACAAGAAACTGTTGAAGAAAGAAGGTCTATCATTTGCTTAAGTGCAAAGTCTAGGGTTACCTGAGGCAGCTGCACCTACAACACTTTTTTCGGAGTCCCTAGTATTCAAGACCAGCCTAGTTTTGTAGTTAGCATGAGAAGCATAGAAATCTGAGAGTGCCAATTTGATGCAGCTCAACCAAATCTTCCCATCCCCTGAATCAAGGTCATCAAGAACAAGCCCAACATTCACTGGGATGGTTTTGTTTTGTGCCATGGCCAAGGAAATCCATGAACAAAGAAAGAAGAAAAAGATAGAAAGAACAAGCTTAAGGTTCAAAGGCCTTTTCTTGATCATATTTGAAGCTTTTGAACCCTGCTTAATCTGATTGTATTCTGTCCAATTAAGTGTCCAAACAAACTTATATATATGCAGATTGATCGTGACAGCCGAAGAATTCGAAAGTCGTAGATAAACAATCCATCAGATACGCTACTTGGTTCAATCAACATCAATGCTATTACAATTATAGAAAAATTGAAGGGAAAACTATCTGCAAATAGTGCCTGCAGTTAGACACTCAAAGCAAATTAATTTTGACCAAAATTTAAATGATATAAAAATAAAGTGAGACGAGGTGTTCCTGGTCTTTTGGGTTGTGTTGAAAAACGTCACTCCTTAAGTCTTTGCATTAATGTTTGACAGAGGAAAGTCTTATATTAATAATTCTGCTGAGAACTGATCAACACGTTTTTAAGTGTTGCCCTACTTAAGAAGAAATGCAGAGACAGCCATGGCCCCATCAATGAAAGCAAATAAACTCACGATGCTGAATTTACACAAGAATGACTGGCTAGCTCTTGGTCTTCTTTGAAAACTTTTGATTCGTTTTCAACTCTCAGTAAATCCAGGGAACAAGGGTAAAGTTGGCATTTATGGAATTCTTTGTGAGTGCTGGGTCAATTATGGATATACAGATTCAAGTTGCTCTGTTTCTGTGCTCTGTTTTTTATGCTCTGTTTCTGATCCTCTGTTTCTGATTTTCATAATAACATTACAGACTAAAAATGTTAAACCTTATACACAAGATTATTTCTAGGCCCTTTTCTCTTTCTCCGATCATCTTAATTGTTTTCTTGAGATATTACAGCACTTCTATGCATTTCTTGGATAGCGACGGGCAAGCTCAGTTGTTGGAACTATATCCGGAGACGCATGGCTAGTAGTAGATGGTGTTTCTTGCCCATCAAGGAATGCAAAGTCCTTATCTGCGTGGTTTGAATAGCTGAATGGACTTTCAGGCCAATTACTATTAGGTGAGGCTTTCACTTCAACTTGATCACCAGCACTGCCATTTCGTTGTGGACTGCTTTTGAATGCATGGGAGTTGAGGTCTTTTTCGTTGAAAATTTCGAACATGGCTCGAAACCCAGCATGCTTCAAGATATGCCTCTGCTTGTAAAGGAAGGAAGCTACAAAGATAATGAGAGCTAGAATTGAAGCCACCCCAGCAATGAGGAATAGGCCCCAAAAGCTTTCGAGCCCAAGAATGTTGCTTGAAACCCTGGGACCAGAGTTATCTTGACAATTGCCTTCTCGACTGAACCACTTGTTTTCGATGTTCATTGTCTTCTCTCTTTCGGTCACATTCAGGATTGCCTGTGAAATATCTGGTACAAGAGGGGAGCTTTTTGGAAACACCTGCAAAGTCGTCCCAAAGAAGTCATATGAGAAAAAATGAACCCACTTTTGCTTGCATGTGTTATCTGTCTATAAGTGTATAAAAGGAGAGAAATATCTTACAAAGGCAAAGCCATCAGTTTTGAAGATTGGACCAATCATCGTATATTTGGAACAATATTTTGCAAGAAAAAGCTTTATGTTGGGGGTTTCATTAACAAAAGCAGTAATACCACCCTTTTCACTCCCTTTGGAAAGAGCTTGGTCACAGTCTTCCATGGAAGTCATAGCCTTAAGCTTGGACTCACGAAAACCAATTTCTTTCAAGATTTCATGAACAAAAGAATTCTTCATGTAGCCGACACTATCCCCACTCCTTATAAGATCCTTTATATCGGTGACAGTTGGCCGGAGTTGTTCAGCTGTTAATAGTGATGCTAGATTAGCTGTGTAACTTTGTGACAGTACTAGCACAACAAATACCCATATTATCATCAAGAATCTGCCCAAGTTGCTAACCACTCTCTCCTCTGTAAAATTGAATTCAAAAAGTGTGCAAAAACAAAGTGTCAATAGGCGCATAGGCTGAGGGAAGGAAAACGAAGCTGTTAGGAATTCTTAATTTGATAGAGATGATGCATATACTTACCATGTGAAAACACCATGGTTGAGAAAGAGAACCAGAAACTTGTGCCAACTTGATGTGAGGGAGGGCCCCGGAAATCTTCATTAATTCGATGTTCAAGCACCCAAATGACGAAACCAATGTAGACGAAGAAACAAAAAGTTGTAAGCCATAAGTCCCAAGTCAAAGGTTTCAAGAAAACCCATGCATTTTTGCTCCCGGTGTCTACGATTGGCACAACCATTACCACACCAGATTCTGTGTATGGCATTGTGAAGTCTACATACAAGGATCTATTGGCTGTAATTGTTATATCTCCCACCACAGCATCAAATTTCTGTCAAGCAAACATGTTAAATCAGAGGAAGGTACATGATGCAAGTCATTGGCATTTATATTAGAGACAAAGAATTTTACCTCAAGATATACTTGATAGACCAAATCATTGTAAGTTCCAGCGCTGGTTCCATCAGGCTTTGCAAAGGGAATGAAGTCAAAAGGAAGATCGTATGGTAATACTTCCAGTGCAGCCTTAAAGACATCGATACTAAACCCCGTGACGTCGGTTGTGTTAGTGCTAAGATTCTTGGCTACCTTGACAAACTCAGTAAAAGCAACCTTCACAGGAACACCAATTTTCAACCTCTTGCCATTTGTTGGGATCTCCCATCCCTTAGGAACAGATAGCAAACCTCCAGGCCATATAATAGGTATGAGATCAAACTTCTCAGAAGTTGAAAGTATACTAATGTTTGTTGAATTCAATGTTTTCACCATGTCATTTTCCGGTGTCCAAAATGCAACTGAACTCACTCCATTCCCATTTACATTAACTATCTTAAATGTTGATGGTTGAAGTTGCCCATCCTCAAGACTGAACTCTCCAGCTAGGCCTTTGAATGTGGTATTAGATAAGGCCTGGACAAGCTTTGGACCATATTGAGAGGCCTTGAAAGTATCAAGATCTGTTGAGTTGAAGGAAGGATTCCTCTTTTGGAAATCAAAGCTTGCATTCCCAACTTGTTCAACTGCCAAGGCTAGTGCGAAAGCGGCATCATAAGCTCGAAGTCCAAACACATCACAATCAAAATCAAAGATGGCTGGATTGTCTTGTTGGAATTGCCTCTTCCACTTCATTCTGAAGTTTGTAAGCTCCATTGTTATTGGAACCTCTGTTTCCACACCCAATACTCCTTGCATTGAATTTAGGACAACCGAATGCATTGACCATAAGCGATTTCCTACCCCATTAGTCAAGATCCAAACATAGCCTTGGCTCATCATTCCAATCTCTTTTGCCTTGGCAAATAGACTGGAGGAGAGCTCGGGCGTCATGTGCACAATGAACACTCTTGTTGGCATAGCCATTAACTTGGAAAGCTCTTCACCAACTTGATCATCAGTGGCAGATGGAGGGATGACACTCCGATAGGGGACATGAGCATCAACGTCTTGCAAGGCATCAATTAAAAAGGGTATGACTCCCTCTCCATACGTATTGTCGACGTATATCGGCACTACTTGTCTCCATCCAAAATGTTTAACAATGGCACTTATGGCTTTCACTTGGTATGAGTCAGTTTGTGTAAGTCGAAAAAAGTAGGAGCTTCGGAGAGACGTAAGAGAGGGGCTTGTTGCAGAAAATGATAAAATGGGGACATGAGCTTGGTCTCCAAGGTTAATAACGAAGCATGCCTGCATTGATGTCACTGGCCCTAGGATTGCTTGCACTTGTACATTCTTTATCAGATCCAGAGCTGTGTCCCATTGACAAAACAGTGACAATTGTGATGGATTAATTTGATAATATTAGGAAATATTATGCTTATTATAACGGTTAAATCGTTATCAATGATAGTTAATTATGAACAAATAACATAGCAAACGATTATTGGTATGCGCAACAAAATTAGGGTTGACCATTGAAGAATTTTCATACTTCGACGAGGGCCTCATACGGTTTGAAGGCGACCTTCTGACAAATCTGACCCCTTTTCTTTCTTTCTTATGAGTTTTGGGACGTGTAATGAAATGAACCTTACCTTTAGCTTGGCAAGCGACAAAACTAAAAGAATTACTCTGTTTTTACACTTCTCAAAGCCCAACTACATTCTGACCCAAAAAATAAAAGCCCAACTACACTTGCACATAAGGGTGGACATGGGTTGAGTTGGGTCAATTTTGATCTTAATTTATAATCCAACTCGATATATAGAGGTTCATAATTTTTTGGACTTAGGACTCGCTCATTATTAGGTGAACCCAACTCTTTTGTGATCGGATTGGGTGGTTTGGTCGAGTTAACTCAAAATAAAGTCCACTTTTAAGTTTTGGTTTCAACCCGTACATTGAGATTTATGATTTATTGAACCTAAAACCCTCTAATTATCGAGTTGGGTAGTTTGGTCGAGTTGATCCGAAATTGTGTCCACCCCTACTTACATATAGAGTTGGACATCAATCCAGCTGAACCAACTACATCAACTAATTTGAACCGTAGTGATCAATTTAGTTCAATTTTGACTTAAAAATCAAATAATTCAAAATCAAAATGGACCATAATTGTTCAATTCAGTTATGGTTTTGAGTTTTTGTAAATCGATCTAATCCAATTGGACTAACAAAGTTGAAAATTTGGAAAAGAAAAAAGAATTAGACTTATGTGCAACCCTCCCAAAGCAAGCCAACCCAGACCGTCCAACATTGGTTCAGTTAGGTTCTGTTTCCTTAGTGATTTTTGTTAATGGGGGACAAAAACATGGTACACCCTCCTTTTTGAACTTCCAAACAAATTCATACCACATTGGTATATAATATAATTCTCTTCCTGCTTTTGGCATTAATTGGTTTTTATACTGGAAAGAAATGATGGAGATGCATAAAACGTATATGATTCATTATTAGAACAGGAGATAAGTATACAAAAATCTCAATTAGAACATATAAATGCATGGTTGAGAGAGAGAGAGAGAGAGAGAGAACCTGCAGAAGCTGCACCAACAACAGTGTGTTTGGAGTTCCTGGTGTGCAAAACCAGCCTGGTCTTGAAGTGAGCATGAGATGCATAAAAGTCCTCGAGAGCCATTTTGATGCAACTCAAAAAAATCTTCCCACCCAGAATCTGTGCATCAAGATCAACAACAACGCCCACATTCACCGGGATCGTTGTGTTTTCCGCAGCCGCAGCCATACTGAAACTCCATGAGAAGAAGAGAGAGCACAAAAAGATTGGGTTCTTTTTTATGGTCATCATATTATAATGTGAATATAGATCACAGAGTCACTCGTATATATTCTGAAGCAAATGAAGGGTGACTGGTACTTAAAATAGTTTTATGTGGATATCATTGCATCTAAGCTTATATGCAGTAGGTGGATATGAAAAGTCCATTAAAAAGAATCGGTCGGTCAGCGCTAGGACCCCAATCCATACGGACAAGACAAAATTAATCAAGCCTTTCCTTGCTTAATGTAAAAGTTAGAACGAATTAACAAAACATCTATAAGACTATAATTATATATAGATATGGGAAACTAATATTTATTGACTTGCTGACACTCACTCTGTGGACAAGGATAACAGAGTCTGAGTCTGGGGTCTTTCTACGATTTTAATTCATGCTTTCTGCATCATATATATATATATATATATATATATATATTGTCTCTCCTAGTCATTCATGTTGTCTTTTTGTAGTCATTAATTCATGCATAAATAAATGGTAATTATGTATAATGGAATTTGACAGATGGAACAACTCTCCCATTTCATCTCTGTGTAGCTTGTGCTGCAATTGACCCATTAAACAACTAATTAGGTTTATATAACTAGAAAAGACCTACCAATTACCTTGTACCAATCGAAGATGCGTCGCAAATGATGCCAAAACGAAGTCGTCTAGACTTTAGATCCCACCACTTGATTCAAAGTTGTCTTGAGTTGAAGTATTTAAATACATGTCAATTTAACTATATTGTTTTCTAGAGATTCTCGACAAACAGCAACAGGTGAGTGTGGAGCTGATCTATATGTGGTTTGAATGTTCTGCTTGGTGGGCAGGTGAAATAAACTCACAATGCTGAATTCATACTGAAATCAATTAATTGATTTCTGTTTATATTAGTACAATTTGATTTTTTTTTTTTTTTAATGCAAGATTACTTCTAAGCCAAACGATCTGTTACAGGATTTGTATGCATTTCTTGAACAGTGATAATATCAAGCTCATTTTTTGGAACTATCTCCGGAGAAGCATGACTAGTAGTAGATGGCGTTTGTTGCCCTTCAGACAATACAAAATCCTTGTCTGTGTGGTCCAAATAGCTGAATGGACTTTCAGGCCAGTTGCTATTTGGTGAGGCTTTCACTTCATCTCCAACACACCAATTCCATCTCTTTGTTGGCTGCTTTTGAAAGTATGGGAGCTGATGTCTTTGTCATTGAAAATTTCAAACATGGCTCGAACCCGTCTCCATTTAGAAGCTCTTGAATCAGATTGCTTCAAGACATGCCTATGCTTGTACGGGAAGGAAGCTAAAAAGATAATGAGAGCTAGAATTGAAGCCATCCCAGCAATGAGGAAGAGGCCCCAAAAGCTTTCAAGTCCAAGACTATTGCTTGAGACCCTTGGAGTAGTGGATTTATCTTCACACTTGCTTTCTTGACTGAACCATTTGTTCTCAATGTTCATGATCTTCTCTCCTTCGGTCACATTTAGGACCGCCCGGGAAAGATCAGGTACGAGAGGGGAATGTTTCGGAAAAACCTGCAAATTAAGTCAAGTCATCTTTTTTGGTTCCATGCGTTGTACGGGTAACATTTATGTATAGCAGGTAAAAAAAAGATCTTACAAAGGCAAAGCCATCAGTTTTGAATATTGGACCAATCATGGTATACTTGGAACAATATTTTGCAACAAAAAGCTTCATGTTTGGAATTTCATCAACAACAGCAGCAATACCACCCTTCGCACTCCCTTTCGAAAGAGCTTCATCACATTCTTCCATGGTTTTGATGGGCTTAAGCTTGGAATTGTCAAAACCGAGTTGTTTCAAGATTTCACAAACATAAGTGTTCTCTATGTAGCCGACATTATCCCCATTCCTTAGAAGATCCTTTATATCAGTGACAGTTGGTTGGAGCTGTTCCACTGTTAATAGTGATGCTAGATTAGCTGTGTAACTTTGTGTCAATACTAGCACAACAAACACCCATATAATCATCAAAAATCTAGCCAAATTGCTAACCACTCTCTCCCCTGTAAAATTTTATTCAAAATGTATCAGTATAGGCATAAGTGGAGAGAAGAAAATATTAAGAATTCTTAACTTGAACTTAGGGAGACTTGATATGGATGTACTTACTATGTGAAAAGACCATGGTTGAGAAAGAGAACCAGAAACTTGTGCCAACTTGATGTGAGGGAGGGCCACGAAAATCTTCGTTAATTCGATGTTCCAGCACCCAAACAACAAAACCAATGAAGATGAAGAAACAAAAAGTTGTAAGCCAGAGGTCCCAAGTCAAAGGTTTCAAGAAAACCCATGGACATTTTCTTCTGTTGTCTCTGATTGGCACAACCATTACTACACCAGATTCTGTGTATGGCATTGTGAAGTCTACATACAATGATCTATTTGCTCTTATTGTTGTGTCTCCCACCACAGCATCATACTTCTGTTAAGTAAACATGTTAAATCAGAGCACAATTCCAATCCGTTATTTGTATGTATAATAGACAAAGAATTTTACCTCAAGATAGACTTGATAGACCAAATCATTGTAAGTGCCAGCGCTAGTGCCGTCAGGATTTTCAAAGGGAATGAACTCAAAAGGAAGAGCGTATGGTAATACATCCAGTGCAGCATTAAAGACATCAATGCTGAACCCCGTAACATCTGTTCTGTTTGTGCTAGGAATCTTGGTTACCTTAACAAACTCAGTAAAACCAACCTTCACAGGAACTCCTATTTTCAACTTCTTGCCACTTGTTGGGATCTCCCATCCTTTAGGAACAGACAGAGAATCTCCAGGCCATATGATGGGTCCAAAATTGCACTTCTCGGAAGTTGAAAGTACACTGGTGTTTGTTGAACTCAATGTTTTCACCATACCATTTTCCGGTGTCCAGAATGCAATTGTTCTTACTCCATCACCATTTACATTGAGTATCTGAAATCTTGATGATTGAAGTTGCCCACAGTCAAGACTAAAGTCTCCAGCTATGCCTTTGAATCTAGTATTTGATAAGGCCTGGGCAAGCTTTGGACCATATTGAGAGACCTTAAAAGTATCAAGATCTGTTGAGCTGAAGGAACCATTCCTTTCCTGGAAACCAAAGCTTGTATCCCCAACTTGTTCAGCTGCCAAGGCTAGTGCAAAAGCAGCATCATAAGCCCGAAGGCCAATCACGTCCATGTAGACATCAATGATGGCCGGATTGTCTTGTTGGAATTGCCTTTTCCACCGCTCTTTGAATTCTGTAAGCTCCATTGTTGTTGGAACCTCTGTTTCCACACCTAGAACCCCTTGCATGGAACTCAAGACGACCGGTCCCAATGACCTCAAACGATTACCAGCCCCATTTGTCGTGATCCAAACATAGCCTTCACTCATCATTCCAATCTTATTTGCCATGGCAAATAGCTTAGAACAAAGATGGGGCATCATATGCACAATGAAGACTCTAGTTTGCATGGTCATCAACTTGTAAAGCTCTTTCTCGATTTGTTCATCAGTGGCTGATGGGGGGATGACACTCCGATAGGGGGCATGAGCATCAACTTCTTGCAATGCATCAACTAAAAAGGGAATGACTCCCTCCCCAAACGTATTGTCCACGTAAATCGGCACAACTTGTCTCCATCCAAAATTTTTAATAATGGAACTTATGGCCTTCACTTGGTATGAGTCAGGCTGTGTAACTCGGAAGAAGTAGGGGCTCCGAAGCGAAGCAAGAGAGGGACTTGATGCAGAAAATGATACAATGGGCACATGAGCTTCGTCTCCAAGATTGACAACGAAGCTGGCCTGCATCGATGTCACTGGTCCTAGGATTGCTTGCGCTTGTACATTCTTTATCAGATCCAGAGCTGTGTTACATTGAAAAAAAAAAATAAAAATTGTGATTGCTTAATTTGATCAGATTAAAAATCATTGTGCTTATTAAAATGGTCATGGCCATGATATAGGAAACGATATTGATCTTCACAGAATCCACCATATAGAGACAACAAATCTACCATATAGAGACAACATTTTTTTTTTTGGGTCAATTAGGTAGAGACAACATTAATTAGGTAGACCATTGAAGAATTTACAAAGCTTGAAGGAGGCTCACACGGTTTGGAGGCTACCTTATTTGACTTGTTTTCTTTCTCATGAGACGTGTAAATTAATGAGATGAAATTATCGATCCTTAACTTATAGCTTACGAAAAGACAAAACGTAAAAAACATACCCTTCTTAAACTTTTTCTTTGGTCACAAGCCCCTGTCTTACAAGCGTGAGAGATATTTTAGTCGTTTGAAGTTTGCAAAAACCCCATGTACACTTGCAGACACACCCTTACATTTTGTTCAAATTTACAAGGAAGGAAACATGATGAGTGTATATAAGAAATATGACATATTACTTTATATATTATAATGAATCCATAAATAAAAGCATAAAAGCACATGTAATAATTATGAGTAATTCTATTTAGACACACAATATTGACCACCTTAGCTGACCACCGTATGTGGCAACTGATATGTTATGCCATGTCAATTAATGAATGTTGCCATGAGTCTTCTTACTAGGAACACTAGGGTTTTTTAATTGACATGGCGACATTCATTAATTGACTTGGCATGACACATCAATTGCCACATAAAGTGGTCAACTAAAGTGGTCAATGTTGTGTGTCTAAATAGCATTACTCAATAATTATATACATCTTCCAGAATTTGACATTAAATTATGATTCATTATTATAGAACAGGGGATACGAAATGATGATCAATTAGAATACATGCATGGTTCAGAGAGAGAGAGAGAGAACCTGCAGCAGCTGCACCAACAACAGTTTGGTTGGAGTTCCTGGTGTGCAAAACCAGCCTGGTGTTGAAGTGAGCATGAGATGCATAAAAGTCCTGGAGGGCCATTTTGATGCAACTCAGATAAGTCTTCCCGCTGGGAGCATCAAGGTCAACAACAACACCCACATTCACTGGAATCTTTGTGTTTTCCACAGCCACCGCAGCCGCAGCCATATTGAAAATCCATGAGAAGAAGAAGAGAAAGCACAAAAGGATAAAAGGGGCAAGAATAATGGTTGGGTTCTTTTTGATGTTCATATTCATGTGAATTCTTGAAAGGTCTCTCTCTCTCTCTCTCTCTAGTAACAAGCAAATGAAGGAAGGTTGGCACTTATAAGCAGACTGCAGTAGGTAGATATGAAAAGTCCCTGGAAAAAAAGGTGCAAAAGAATCAGTCAGTCACCGCTAGGAGTCAATCTATACGGACAGAACCAAATTAATTAAGCACATTATGTGAACAATCCGCGTAACAGGACTCTGTGAGTCTCGGGTCTTTCTACGATTTTAATTGACATGTATATTCTAATTAGAGATTTTCTATTTAAACCTCGTACTTCTCTTTGTTCACCCCAATACTTAAATCATTAAGCTGTAAGTTTTATTATTGTGTAAAAAAACAAAAAATGTCATCCAACTTAATACTTAACCTGAGTACATCTACACACACACCCCACACACCCCACCACTCTTATATTAAGTTTTAGAAAAATACAAACTCTTCTACATCGTATTGCCAGATTACTGTTCTCCCTGAGATCAATGCGATTTCCTCCTTCCACATGGGCAGCTCCTCTACCTCCCAACTTCATACTTGTTGCCACCACTGGATACCACACTTTTGAATTGTCCAAAATTACTGGTACAGTGCCTGATATGAGGTCTATATCATACAAAGAGTCCATGGACACAGGAGTTTGCTGTCCACCTAACAAACGAAAGGAAGTCCATTCTGATTGTATACCATGCACATTCTGATCAACAAAAATGTATATACAAATAGGATATAAAGTAGGGAAGTTGGCATAGTTTTGCTAACACGTAGTAGTAAAGCTATCCCATAGCCAAAAAGCGTTCTCTTGAAACCCAATTAAGAAGTACAAACTTACCTTTCTTCTGAAATTGCATTATGTGAGTGATGAAGGATCTCTTTATTATTGTGTATTGGGTTAATACACATTCTTGAAGGCATTACAAAAGTTTTCATGCGCAGAACGGAGAAGGGTAGCTTGTGGGGTTTAAATAGAAAATTTCTTTTATTTCTTATTTTTTTCAGCTTAGGGTGTATTTAAGGGTAGTTTGGGAAGATATTGGGGTTTTCTTAGAAATTGTGAAAATTTAAATTAAAAGTTGGGGTGAACTTAGAACATGGGTTGAACTAAGAGAAGTGTGGGGTTTAAATAGAAAATCTCTTCTAATTATATGATTGAAAAACAATATGTTTTCCCTCTCCAACTCATTCAAATTGTCCTTTTGTGGTAATGAGTTAATATTTTAAATGAATATTTTTGACTGAAAATAGACTAATCAAACCGTGGGCCAACTACGCTAATCAAGTCGAAAGCACCCAATTAGATGCCAATTTAATTAACAATGTACATGCTTAGTTTTTGTGATCATTAAAAATAAATTAAGTTAGTGTCACGAATAACATCATCAAACTGATCAGGTCTACCAATTTGATTATACAATAATGCAAAACTTTAATTGAATTATTTTTTAATGTTTTGGTAACGGAGATATATACAATACAATGCCTAGCTTCATCAACTAAGGGCCCAAACATGACACCAAGGAAAATTCAATGCTCAAACAGACAAGGAAGAAGAAATTCTTCCCCAACTAATTAGGAAAGTGGGTACAAAATCTGGTCAAATAAATAGCAGCAAGAGAACTTTCCAAGAGTTTGCATTGAAGAAGAAAATGATATGTTACAAGTAAATAAAAAGGGATTAATGAATGAATGGCCTTAGCTCCTTCGGGCTTGAGAAATGCAAATTCAAATTCATTGCCTTCAATGCAAATGCAAATTCATTGCCTTTTTTTTAAAGGTATTAATTGGTACATTGAAGTCTTTGTTCAACTGGTTAGAATGCGATTTGTGCATATATATAGAAAAAATGTAAATTTGAAATAGATGAATATATAACAAAATATAAGAATTTCTTTTGCCCACATCCTTTTTTTTGTTGTCTCAATTGCTCACATCCCTGGTTTACATCCGATGGCCACTTTGTTGTCCAACTGCTGTAATCTTATGCAATAAGTGGGTAATTGTGTGATTGGCCACATTTATAGGGAGAAAAAAAGTGATGTAGCACGGAAGCACAGGTTTACACGGATCGACAAATGTCTAAACCCGAAAAGATAAACTGAAATCTATTAGCGACTGGAATTCACCAGAAAATAGAGAAAATCTCTAAACTTAATTAATAATGAGTGCTGCTATTCCCACCCCTTTGTCCTATTTTCCCACCCACCTTATCTTCAAAATTTTAAAGGCAAATTTACCCTATTGTAAAATGACTTTTAAAGACTTAACTCTAAGTTAACACTGTTAAGTCAAGAAAATAAAAGTAAAAATAAAAACAGAAAATTAGAATAAATAAATAAAAGAGCCCAGCAAACAACCCTCAGACTACCCACCCAACCCCATGACAACCAAACCAACCTCCCCTCACCTCACCGCCAGCCACATCAATTGCCACCAAAACCAAATTAGTTGCTCTTGTAAGATTCCCAGTTGCCCTCCTCTCTATTTTTTTTTTTTTTATAAATCTAAATTAGCGAAAATAAATTTCTTTTACTCTTTGTTTATTGTTGTCTGGGTAGGCCATAGATCTTCATACGATTGCAGCTTCTTTTGATTGACAAAATCCTAGTGTCGCTGTTATGACAACTTTTTGCATTTGAAAAAAAAAATTATTTTGGTTTCGGAAGGGTTGAATTCCTATAACCTCAAACTGGGCATGTCTAGGAAATAGTTAAGAAGGAAAGAATAAAGATTGGAATGTTCTCTCTCTCAAATTGGAAACTTGGAGGAATAAAGGGCCATGAAGTTGCTGATATTGATGAAGACTAGGATGAGCGACTTTGGCAGGCAATGCAGTCGAAGTGTCGTCTCAGATCTGGGACAATTGATGTAATATTTCTCGTGGGTTTGTTTATTTGTGGGTTGATTGAAATGGAGAAAGGAGAAGAATGTTAGATTGGGGTTTGAAGGTGTTGTTCAATACAACTGAAATATTGGTGAAAGAGACATGAGGAGGAGGACGGAGGAAGGGAGGCTTGGCCCAAGGTGGAAGGTATGGGTCGTTCTTGTTAAGGTTTGATGGAGTGTGCGGTGGGTGGCTGCTGAATTTTTTTTTTTTAAGTTTTTAATTTTTTCGGACTCAATCAACATTGTTAAGTTAGGGTTAAAAGTGTTAAGTGAATGGAGAGGTGTCAATAATTAAAGGGTATTTTAGGAATAATGGTGGGTGCAAAGATAGGATTGTGGTTTTTCAAATTTTCATAGTGGGTGGGAAAATAGGACAGGTGGGTGGAAATAGCAGCACTCTTAATAATATGATAACATTGATTAATACAATGTCATGAGTTGGCTTAAATAGAAAACAAAGAAACCCTAGGTTCAAGAATATTACTAAAACTTAACTAATAAGAAAATAATTAAAATCCTAATTAAATCATATCAGGAAAATAATATCTTGATTGATAACTTATTCAAAAAATATAAATATAATATAGATCTTCTCAAGAAATCAAGCAATCCGAAAATCCCAACAATAAGCCTTCCTTCTTTTCCTAGCGGCATAATTGATGCTCAAGCATGAATTTCCATATTTGAAGCCCAATTTTCTGATTTTCAAATTTTCCCTATTTCAAATTTCCTTCGTAGGAACAAACTTATGATTTGTCCTACATCATAAAGGGTGGCTAACTATTTAGTGAAGGTTAGCTATAATTTTGATTTGGGGTTCTTTGTGTTGAATGAGGTTCCTAACTTTATAGAGGCTACCTTTGAAGATAATTTGTTAGAAGTTCTTAAAACTTGTATATTGTTGTTTAGTTTTTGTGTGTATTGACATTAATCCCCCCATTTCACAAACAAACAAACAAAAAATTAGTGTCAAGAATAATTTGACTAACATCAAACTCAGGTCTACCAATTTGATAATTAACTTGTATTATTGTTGTTTAGTTTTTGTGTGTATAATATTAATTGAATAGTTTTTTGGGAGATTCACTATATTACCCAATATAGGAGCCCTAATTATAAAAAGAAAAAGAAAAAAAAAACCCTATATGAAATTGACTTTAGAAACACACCCAAAGCTTATTTACAACATAACAAAAAGGCTTTTAACTTCTTTTAAATTACCAAACTATCATTGATTTCTTAAAACAAACACAACCCCAAAACCTCATAAAAAGCCCAAAACACTCAATAGGGCATCAAAGTAATTTAATAATCAAAATTAAATTCAATAACGCCAGTTGTCATTTTTTGGGTATTTTTTGGGTTTGTTTATATAAATTAAATGGTATAGGGTTTATTTATATTATTGGTGCTAAGAATGGGTATTTACCTAAATATCTCTAGGTTTTTTAGGTTTTTTTTTTGGGTAACAAAAGGCCAGAGGTTCAAAAGAAAGAACTACCAAAAACAAGTCTGGGCCGGCAAAGGCTATATGCCCCAATCCCAATTCCCCTCAAGAAGCAAATTGTGAGGAAACCCAGGTGAGGTTCTCATGCAGCCTCATTTTCAAACTTATAGACCATGGTCGATGAAAATGAGCACTTATACTAATTGTTTATAAATTATAATACACAAAAGATATATATATATATATATATATATTGTTTTAAGGTGAATATATACAATGCCTAGCTATATTATTTGATTAATTATCATACAGCAATTATGAAAACTTAATAATTCTGTTACTAATTAATTATGTTCTTGAGCTCCTTCAGGAGTTCTTGACATTTTTGGATATTCTTGACCAACAACAACCTGTAATATTCCTTCTTCTCTGAAGAAAGGTGAGTGTGGATTTGTGTGTTTTGAATGGCCAATCGACTCAGGGCTTGGTGGGCGCGTGCTGTTATTGTTTGGTGAAGCCTCGACAGATGTAGCTATACTGCCAGCATTGTGCATGTATTGTCCAGCTTGAGAGCCAGTCTTTCTAAAAGTATGGGAGGTGAGGTCTTTTTGGTCGAAGATTCTAAGCATCACCTTGATTCTTTTCCATGCAGAAGCGCCTGTTGTCATGAACATGTGCCAATGCCTACAACAGAAGGAGGCTGCAAATATGATGAGAGATAGTGACGAAGAGACCCCGGCAATGAGGAAGAGACCCCAGAAGCTGTCAAGGCCAAGACTGTTGGAATCTGAGATGGTGGGTTTTGTATCTGAACATGTTGCATCCCCTGCAAACCATTTGTTTTCAATTTCCTTCATGGCGTCTCCCTCAGTCACGTTAAGAATCGCCCTCGAAACGTCTGGTACTAAAGGTGAACCTTTGGGGAAGACCTGGTACATTTGTACAAAAAAGAAACATGAACTGACGGCACGTAAGTATGTGATACAAATGGCTTTATTCATGTGTTAGTAATGTGGTGTGCAATGTGTTACAAGAATGCGCTAATGGAGCGTTACTTGTGAGAGAAGTAAAGGGAGAGAGCTTACAAAACCAAAGCCATCAGTTTTGAATATTGGGCCAATCATGGTGTATTTGGAGCAATACTTTGCAAGAAAAAGCTTCATGCTGGGGGTTTCATCAATAGCGGCAGCAATGCCGCCATTTGCACTCCCGTTTGTCAGAAACTCATGGCATTCATCTGAAGATTTATAAGGCCTCAACTTGTTAGGATCAACACCCCTTTGGATCAGAAGCTCACGGACGAAAGATCCCTCGAAGTACCCAATATACTCCTTGTTCTTTATAAGATCGCTCAAATTGGAAAAAGTTGGCTGAAGTTGTTTAACTGTTAACAGTGAAGTTAAACTTGCTGTGTAACTTTGAGTCAGTATCAGCACTACAAACACCCACACGATCACCACAAACCTTGCCAAGTTGCTAACCACCTTCTCCCCTGTAAATTAATTCAAGTAAAAATTGATGAAAAAAACAATTAATTGTGGAATTATAAGCATGAACATGAAACATGATGAGGTTGTGGTACTTACGCTGTGCAAAAACCATGGTTGAGAAGGAGAACCAAAAGCTTGTGCCGATTTGGTGGGAGGGAGGGCCACGAAATTCTTCATTAATACGGTGTTCAAGAACCCAAACAACGAAACCAATGAAGACGAAAAAGCACAAAATTGTGAGCCAGAGGTCCCATGTCAAAGGCTTCAAGAAAATCCATGCACTTTTGTTCTTGCCGTCTTTCATTGGCACCACCATCACAACCCCTGATTCTGTGTATGGCAATGTGAAGTCCACATACAAAGACCTATTTGCTCTAATTGTTGTGTCCGCGGCCAATGCATCGAAATTCTGTTGAACAAATAAACAAGCCAAAATTTCAATTTCAGCAGATTATCAGTACTTCAAGTGATCATGAAAACTGAAATCATTGAAGAAAATGAAGTTCACATTAATTCGACATACCCCGAGAAAAACTTGTTGGACCAGATCATCGTAGCTGCCAGCACTTGTGCCATCAGGCTTTGCAAAGGGAATGATGTCATAAGTAACAGCATATGGTAATCCCGCCATTGCAGCATTGAAGACGTCGATACAGAACCCGACAACTTTGGTTGTGTTAGCTCTAGGACCAGGCCCCACCTTCACAAACTCAGCAAAACCATCAATTACAGGAACTCCTACTCTCAAGCTTTTGCCGTTTGTGGGGATCACCCATCCCTTGGGAACAGTGGGAGAGTCCCCTGGCCATAAAATAGGTGCCAGATTAGATTTAGAGGTTGAATATGGACCGTTTGTGTTTGTCAAATTCAATTTTTTCTCAAGTCCACTCTGTGGTTTCCAAAAACCAATTGTTTTTGCTGCATTCCCAATCACATTCACCAATTCAAAAATGGAATTTTGTAATTGCCCATCAACAAAGCTGAAATCCCCAGAGAGGCCTCTAAAGTTAGTACTTGACAAGGATTGGCAAAGTTCTGGACCGTTTTGGGAAACCCCAAAATATTCAAGATCAGTTGATGAGTTGGTTGAAGCATTCGCCTTTTCGAAGCCAAAGTTTTTAGTCCCAACATTTTCAACTGCCATGGCTAATGCAAAAGCAGCATCATAAGCCCAGAGTGCAGGAACATCTAACTCAGCATCAATTATGGTTGGATTGTCCTTTTGGAATTGCCTTTTCCATCGGGCTCTAAAATCGACAAGCTCTTTTGTTTGTGGCACGTAGGTCTTCACACCCAATGCGCCTTGCAGTGAATTGATGACTGAAGCATTCATGGTAGTTAAATGATTGGTCATTCCACTAGCCATGATCCAAACATAGTCTCCATCCAACATATCCATCTCTTGTGCCTTAGCGAAAAGGCGAGAGCCAAGAGAGGGCAACATGTGCACGATGAAGACTCTAGTTTGCATGGTCATTAGCTTGTAAAGCTCTGCAACAAGTTGGTCATCAGTTGCCTCTGGAGGTATGGCGCTTCGGTAAGGGACCCGAGCTTGAACTTCTTGCAAGGCATCTACCAAGTAGGGTATGACTCCCTGGCCATACTCGTTGTCCATATAGATGGGGACAGCTTCCCTCCATCCAAAGGCTTGGACAACAGCACTTATGGCCTTGACTTGGGAAGAGTCATTTTGTGCAGCTCTGAAAAAATATGAACTCCTAATGGAAGTGAGGGAAGGACTTGTTGCTAAAAATGAGATTATGGGCACTTGGGCTTTGTCTCCAAGCTCAATTACAAAGTTGGCTTGCATCGATGATTTCGGTCCTAGGATTGCTTGTACTTGATCATTCTTTATCAGGTCTAAAGCTGTTTGATCAATACCAGAAATACAAGTTTAAAAAAAGGGACAAGAATTTAATTACCATGCTTCTTTTCACTTCTTAGATCTAGGTCCGAAACGATTAGCTGTCATTGAGTTTAGTCCTCACGTTTTTTGTTTTAGATGCAGATCCTTTGACATTTATTACTTTTTTTTTTTGTCGATTTTACCCTTTGAGGTAAATAAGGAAAACACATTGAAAATCTAAATTTAATGCATTATTTTCTTGTAATTGAATTCCATAATTTAAATTTTGAATTTTTTCCTTGATAATATTCCTAATATATGGATAAATACAATTTAATCAATAAAACGTAAAGACCCACATATTATACCAATCGATCAAATAAGCACCCACATTAAATTATGTACTTGACATACAGGTAAATAGTATTATTATTAGCAACGAAAAATACTTAGTGATAAATCATGTTACCTATAAGTTAGGAACATAAATTAGAAGACTACCTATAAGTTAGATACAAAAATAGCCAAAATAAAATTGTATGTTACCTATAAAAAAATAAAAAGGTACATAAAATACTATTACAAATTATCGAAAATATGAAAAAACATATATATACCTATGCAATAGGCAATAGGCAATATGACATAAATGATTATTACCCGATTCAAGTCAGGGGCAACATTGGAACAAAAAATGATTTTAAAAATAAAATAATAAAAAGATTACTTCAAAAAATATTTAAAAATGAATGTAATTCTATGTGGCACAAAAGTCAAAGGACTTTGATCAAAGTCACCAAATCCGAGGATTAAACCGAACTCTTCAATAGGATTTGGATCTATATCAACTTTTCTATTTAAAAAATAGTCTTATCAAATGAATAGAAGGGTGAAACTTATATAGAGGGCAAGAAGAATCAAATTGTTGAAAATTCAAAATGAAAAGCAAAGAAGAGAGAGAGAGACCTGCAGCAGCAGCATCTACAACATCTTCTCTGGAGTCTCTGATGCTTAAAGCCAGCCTAGTTGTAGAGGACCCATGAGAGGTATAAAAGTCTGAGAGGCCCAAGTTGATGCAGCTCAACCGAACTTTTGTGTTTGGTGAATCAAGGTCATCCAGAACCACACCAACATTCACTGGGATTGTTGTTCTGTTCTGTCCCCTGACAACCAAGGAAAATTCAATGCTTAAACAAACAAGGAAGAAGAAAGAACCATAGAGGTTGGTTGCTTTCCCCATCTTCATGTTTCTTTCTGTTTTTGCAAGCTTCAATGATGTTTTTCAAACCAAAGAGGCTTATGCATAGGATGGAAGGATGGTTGACCACATACTAGGATCCAAATTTCTGATTCAAATGAAGCAATTGTATACGAAAAATTAATTACGAAATACACGATTAATCGTTTGATAATATATAGCAATTTCTTGCTAAACTTGACGGTCTTAACAATGCGTTCTCAAGAATCTTGAATCTTGACCAAATCAAAGTAGTAACACGTGATATTGAAAGAGATACTGTGCTGTATTTATACCAAGTCAAAGTATTGGTGTATGGTGTACTTGAAGGATATCAAAATACAATTTAGAATAATTATGTCAATTTGTTTTCTTAAGCGTTGGGATATTTAAATGGCCTAAGTACTTTACATCATAAATGATTTTATATGCTGCCGTTGACCTGTAGACAATGACTACATGCTGCCCCTGTTCCAACTCTGTTTCTTTCAATCTTTTTCAAGACGTTGCTGTTTTTGATACTCAATCTAAATGAAATTTCGCATGAAGGGTATATACTTGGAATTTATGTGATCATTGGTATAATATTTTATAAGATTCAAGAAACTTATAGATACTCTAGAGTTGGAATCTCAACTTAAGAATGTCTGCTTAATGTTAATATCTACATGGTTTTAGCCTCATCACTAATCACTACTACTCACACACCTATCGACGCATGAAAGCTGGCATGATAAATGTATCAGCATACAAAATTAGGTTAAAATCCATTTGTGGTCGAATTATGAATGTAATTTTCACTTGATTAAAAAAAAATTCAATTTTTAGCTGGCAAAGGATGAAAGTGTTTCATGATGAGAGAAAATATTATAAATTCTAAGTTTCTCGGTTTCTAAGTTATTTTCGTGATTGTGAAGCCTCAACTTCAACACCCAAAATCTTCTAAATTGTAATCTTTTGTTTCCTTTCTAAATTCTAGTTTTGAGTGTTGAAAATGCGAAAATTGAAGAGAAATACTACTTTGAAAGGTTCAGCGGAAAAGAATTGAAGTTAATTCATTCAAGAGTTTGAAGTTTGAAGAGGAATTGAATTCAAGTCATAGTAATAGTAGAACTGACTCAGGTGTGCTAATTGACTCACTAAAGATTCATTATAAAATGAAGGTCGAAATTGAGGAAGGTCGAAATTGAGGAAGGTCGCAAAAGCGTGCTTTCACTTGTAACTAGAAAATTAAGTTATAAAAAGTAAGGAACTTTTCAGTTGCTGAGCTCACTTTGCCTAACTAATCATAACCATTTTATTTAAAGAACGCAGATCCTCTGCTTGGATTCTCTCTCCCATGATCTGCTTGACTTTTATTTTAAACACATCAACTCATTTAAATATCATCCAATGACTATGAAAATAACACCAAATAAAAAAACATTAGAAGTAAAGCATAATCTTCTCTTCCCCAAATCAGTTCTTCATCCTCGTTACAACTTACATGTTTTTCTTTTCTGTTATTTTTGTTGAAAAAATATTGCTCATTTGTGTTCAACACAGTTCTAGAAAAGTCAAGACTTCAAAAGATGGAGATGGCAATGCAAGAATATTCTACAACAAGCTAGCAGTGGCTGAATGCTCAAGGCGGTGGAACAAAAGCAATTGAAGTTTGAAGAACATTCTACTACAAGACACATATGTGGCTAAGAAATGAAGAATAAGCCCAAGTCGGTGGCTGTGAATGTCGGCAATCAAAGCCTATAAATAGGCATGGTTGTACTCATATAAGGTAGAGTCAACAAATAGAACTCCCAAACTATATGAGAGCTATAAGAGAGCTAACCAAAACTAGTTTAAGGGGGCCAACAAGAGAGTCTCCCAAACTAAGCTATGTTGAGGAGCCAATAAGCTCACCAATCTAAGGCCCAGTTTGGGATTGCTGTTACTTTTAAAAAAAGTTGCTTCTACTGTGCTTTGAAAATAATTAGCTATAAAGTAAAGCAACTCCATGTTTGGTAAACAATATTTTTAAAGTGCCGTTAGTACAAAAAGCAGTGTAAAAAACGTTTGATAAATTTTAATATAAAATTGTTGTAACTGTGAATAATGACTAAAATAGACATGATGTTAAAAGTGTTATGTACTAATTAGGACAAACTACAGTAAACCCCCCAACCTATAGGGTCATTTACGATTACATACCTGATTTTCGGGACATTTACAATTACATACACAACGTCACGGAAACCCTACAAAATTCCCCCTCCGTTAGCGAGTCCGTCAGGAAATCTGTTATCTGCTGACGTGGCGTCTAGCTGGACGAACTTTTAAGGGCATTTTCAGCATCTCATGTCCTTGGGTTTCGCGCCCAAAACGACACGTGGCATCTATCATTCAAAAAAAAAAAAAACCAAAAACTCCCAAATCGATTTCTAGATACTGGTCGGCCATAACCTCCCTCACCCAAATCGTAACCGTTTCCACAAGTTGAAACCTAATCCCCATTTTGCATCGATCGAAAGCACAAAGAAGGCTGGGTTGCTGTAATTCGAGATGTCGTGGGGTATTTGTCCTCGTGGTTGTCGTGCTCCTCATTACTATAAGTTGAATGCCGTTTGAATATTTCTTGGTTTGTGGTTTCATCGTAAGATGCCTGCGGTTTTTTTTGGTCTGAAACTTTCATTTGCTTTGAAGTGTGCTTGACAGTGATATTTGTGGTCCATGGTCCATTTTTGTCGTTGTGTTGTTGGAAAAGCATAAAAGGTGTATTTATGTCGTTGTGTTGTTGGAAAAGCATAAAAAAAAGCACTTTTTTTTTTCCAAACCAAACTGCTGTCGATTGTAGACAATACTTAGTGGTCCAAAACCTCTGCATTTGTTTATTTCCTTGTTTATTCACCTATTGTTTATTGATAGGTTTGACTGTTGTGGGGGTCTTTTTGTTCCAGCAGCCTAACGAATGGGCTTGGGCTGCTGTGAGAAGGAAGCGAACAAAAAGAAACCTCCTGAAGCCTGAGTTCAGATACCAGACTCCCAAAAGAATTTTTAAAAGACTTGGTGAAGCCTTAGAAAAATACGTTTGGGTTCCTTTTCTACCAACACCCAGAAGAACGCATGAAATTCGTCAATGGCTTAGCGTGAGGAGCTTGTGGCACGGGAGCTGAGCTTTCCCAGGTTTAGCAATTTGAGAGAGAGAGATCAAAGCATGAATTTCTTTCAGAGAGGCAGGTTTCAGAGTGGGAGAGGGGAAATTAAGAGGGCTTCTATCTTAGGAAAGGAGAGAAACGAGGGGAGCAGAAGATGGGAAATTCCAGTTCGCTTGACAAAGCTTGGTCTTGCTCTGGAATGGTGTGTGTTGCTGGGTAGAGGAAGCTCTGTTTTATAGGCGCTTGGAAATCCAATTTCGTCGATCCCCCATTTCCACTTTTTCCTTCCCTTTTTCCAATTGCCTCCCTTCTTGTGAAAAATCCTTGACAAGGGAGCCCTTATCAATGGCTTCTTGTGGTTCCAGAGCTTTGTGTGGCTGAGTCTCTCCATGGGGGCAAAGCGCCACTTGCTTTCTCCCTTGGTTTTTCAAATCAGAGCTTACAAAGGAAAAACGGGAACGGAGGAAGTCGCTTGCCCACTGGGTATTTCTCCTACACTTATGAATTTCCTACGGTCCTTGCTATGATCCTTGGTTGACCACATGGGAGCTCTGGTAAAGGGCGGAGCTCGATGTTGGATTTTTCTAGGAGACGCTGGGCTGGGCTTCGTGCATAATTAGGCTGCTGGTGTTTTCCCTTCCAGCGGCCTGCACGCTTTCGTCCAACTGCTGGAAGTGTGTTATTTGTTTTTTGGGCTTTCTAACTTCGTAGGTTTTCCTAAATATTATAGTAGCCTATGGGGTATTCCTCCTAAGGCATTGGACCTATTCTTCTCTCTCATGCTAACCATGTACTTGGGCCCCGGGAATGGGCCTGATTTCAGTGCCCCAAGGTGGCACTAAAAACTTCCATTCCTCGGTCCCTCATGGGCCCTGTGAGTGCTCGTACCCGTCCATACCACAACCTTCTCAGCAAGCCCCGGATAATTATGTGGCTTGGGCCCACTTGAGTTTGTAGCATGGCCATGATGGCATTGCGCGTCGCTTGTGCTTGCATTTTATATCGCATCCCATTAAACCAATATCGAGTTAAATGGCACCGGGTCCGGGTTTATGACGTGCGAACTTACGAAGTCGTTGCATTTGGCATGCTTGCTTGGCGTGATGCGTAACACATGGCTTGCGTAGGCGGGCCCTACAATTTCCCATCATGCCCCTAGGGGGTTTCTATTGCGATTAATTATTTGCGCTGGGCCGAGAATAAGCTTGGGCCTAGCCTCTGGATTTTTGGGCCTCTACATTAGCCCCCTTGATTATTAGGGCCATGAGCAGATTTTGAGATGGGCCTAATAATCAAACCCAGCCCAAAAGTCAAATCAATGTCAGATGACATGACCTTCTCGTTTCCCCGTGCGTGTGCTGCTGCCATGATGGTCTTCCAGCAGCCTTTTACGTTTCCCAGGTACGCTTCGTTTAAGTCTGTTTCTTTTTATTTCTTCTTCTTCTTTCCTCGTCTTTGGTTTCTCTCCTCCGTGTGTGCGCATCCCGACTTTTCACTCTCCTTTTCCTGATTTTGCTAGTTCTTCCTCACACTCAGGCTTGGAGACCCTCTGAGACAGGAAATCGCTAAAGGGCGTCCTCCATAACCGCCGGTCGGTTAAGCGCAGAGAAACTGCTCGGCACCCAATCCCCCTTTAAGAAACCCTAGAATCTTTCGAGTTTCCTCCCCAATCCGCCAAGGGCTAGGCTTAGCACGGTTATTTCTAAGGGCAAAGAGCGATTTTGGAGAGAGAATTGCAAGGCAGTCCACTTTTTTCTTTGTCCCCGACAAGCCGCTGGAACAGACGCCATAGAGGGCAGAGGTAAGCCTTGCTCCTTTATTTCTTTCCCCGTTTCTCTACCCTGTCACTTTTTCTTCAATTGCTGTTGCTGTTCGTTTGCTCGATCCCCCTTCCCCTTTTTTTTTTTTACCCAAGTCTGGATTTTGGGATACGCACCACCATATTAGCAGTCTCTAAGCATGGCTTCAAGTGTCAGTTTGTTTTTCTTTCACGAGTAGCCTTTCTGTTGGATGAAATTATATAAATGTGTTGGCTTGATTCTTCTGCAAGCGTGATGTTGGCATGAAATTGTAAAGGATGGTGGGGTATGCGGCATATGCGTGCATGTGTTTCTTCTCTGTCTCCCTGTTTTTTTTTGATTTAGTGAGAATCTGGGTTTCAGGCTATTCGTGAGGGTGCTGGAACTTACGCGCTTTTCCCCTTTCCCTTTTGCAGATATCTGTGACTCAGTGGCCCCTATCATGGCATCTACCGATCTTCCACCAATCATGATGGACCACCTATACTCGATGGATGATGGTCTCAAAGCGGGAGGGCCCCTTTTGCCGCTCGAAAAAGCTTGTGAGAACCCTGTCGTTGGCGATGAGCCACTGCCTGAGACTATCTCTGTGGTTGATCCTGCTTCCGTATCTAGGTGCTGCATTGAGAAAGGTTTATTTCCAGCCGTCCCCTTATTCTTTCAGCACCCTTGCAGCATCAGTAAAAGCTGGTCAGAATGGGTTGATCGTGAGTTGCTGGACCCTCTACTTGCGATATTTTACACCGGGCGCAAGTTCTTGAAGCCATCTTCTTATCCAAGCTGTGGGATATCCATATCGAAGCAAGGATGCTTCGTCATGTAGTCCGGAGGTGGAGCAAAGCTACTCACACCTTTGTATGCTCGTGGGGGAGTTTACTCCGACCTTGAGGACGTAGCCAACATAGTTCGCCTCCCTGTCTGCGGCAATCGGAGTCCTTTCGATATTGCTCTTACTCCGGCAGAGATAGATATTCTTGCAGTCTTGCGAAAGGGCGCTCCTACCTCTCCCAGCACCGCGCTTCGCTTCAGCAACTGGATACAGCACTTTGGTAATGTGGACAGGCGGGACCTTGGCGATTAGCCGCGTTTGTATCATTGTGGCTCGGGCGATTCGTGCTCTGCGACTTTTCCCATGACTGCCTTCATGAGCGCGTATTTCCTTTGGCCTTAGCTATTGTTCGTGGCGACTCAATCCCTTTAGCCCCGTGTTCCTAGGGCACTTGTATGGGTTGCTTGATCAATGCCAGATCTTGGAGAAAATGCAGCGGGAACCATGGGAGTAGAGACTCTTCTGAATTCCGGCTTCTTGCAGTGTTTTTGTGGGAGCACCTCAAGGGGCTGGATGTGTGCCCACTCCCTTATTCGCACGCTCTGCGGTCTGCCGATATGGGCAATGGTTCTTTCATGCCGGACAGTCTCCCTCTTGTCTGCAGGTGGTTTAAGCGAATGCAGAGGAAAGGCCAAATGTTGAGGCTGCTGGATACATTGAGTACTTCGTCTTCCGCCCATGGCACCTCAGCGGAGACCTTCACTTTTGTGCCCTTCTATGCTGACGTTGACGACATTGTTGAGGTTCCTGCAGTGATGTCTCAAGGCTGCAGTTTCAGAAGGTATTCCTTGTTGAATGCCGCATGCCTCCCACTGCCCACTTTAGGTGACAATCGTTCGGAGGTCTCCGTGACCTTACTCACCCCACCGGGTCAGACGGCAGCTGGGACTTGACCAGGGCGTGCCAAACGATCTAACCATGGTGAACCCTTCCTTCTTCACAGGGTCTTTTGGAGTAACCGCGACATACCGGGCAGCGTTAGGCCCCCTTTCCTAGCTGGCAAGAGAAGAATGGGGTTTTTCACCTGGATATCAAGCCTACTGGAACCGCTGCCTTGCTTCCATGCACGAGTTCCAATCCTCCCCTTGTGACAGATTGACCCCGACTACCGCTCGTCTTGCTGGTCTAGTATCAGAGGAGAAAGCGATCCCCTTAAGCGTGAAGCGCAACCTTCCCTTTATTTCTAAAAGTGGTGATATTGTCGGGGAGTTCTCCAAGGTGAAGCAGAGACCAAGAACAGAGTCCCTGCAGTTCTGGAAAAGGGCAGCACCGCCGTCAGGTAAACAGAAACAGGAGGAGAAACCAAGCGCGAAGAAGGCGCAGGTCGCAGGTAAACCCAGGAGGTTCATCCCAAAGGTGGCGTCGAGTGGCCCTCCCCGAACTAAAGAAGTAACTCCCTCAGCGCGCTCACAATCCTCACAACCTACTGCATCCGAGAGCCAGGGCCGTGCTGGCAAGGCGCCGGAGACCACCCCACTTTGCAGTAAGTGCCTCTGCCTGCCTTGCCCCCTTTCTCTTTTATATTATTTATTTTATTTATTATTTATTTATTCTCTAACCTTCCTTCTTTTCTTTTCCTAAGAAAAAATGGGCACCACCCCGAAGAGGAATGAGAAGCGGTGCTAGCCCCTGTAAGTCCCGACGTGGCTCCAAAACGTCGTAGCATGCGCATCCTACATGCACGATTCACTAGGGCTCGTACGAGCAGATAGCGAGACTTCCGGAGGCGGGGCTGTGTGTGACCATTGATGATGATAGTGATGGCGATGATGCCACCCGAGATTGAGGCTAGTGTTCCGGAGCAAGAGATTGTTGATGACATAGATGACATCAGTGAGGATTTTGGTGAGGGTGATCATTATGGTCATGCTGAAGATGCATTTGTGCATTTCCAGCAGCTACCCGGAAGAGCAAGGTGGCTCGGATGTTTTCACAGATAGCAGTGTGCGTCGTACCAACAATTGAATCGGTATCCATTTCACGTCTTGTTCTTTTGCTTCCTCATTCCGTGAGCCGCTTATTTACCCTTTGCCCTTGCTTTGCAGATTGTCGATGTTACTGATGACCAAAACCTTACTGCTGCTGTTGCTGATTCTGTACAGAGTACCCAAGAGGTATCCATTGTTTGCTCTGCTCTACATATTCTTTTCCTATCTTCATTCTTCTTTAGCAGGCAATCCTTCTTTTGCCTACCCAATTATGCACCGTGACATAGCTTGTTAAATGCCTCCATACTTATCTGCGTACTCGCCCCTTTTCCCCTTTTTTTTTTTAGGTTGGGTGCGCTGCTCATGGTATGGAGATTGTGCTGTGGTGCCTTCTTCTTCCAGCACATTTGACCTCGCTGGTTGAAGCAGCCCTCGCCGAGTCTTCTTTGACCATTGTACCCGCAGGCTCTCTAGACAAAGCATCTATGTCCCCGGCCGCGAGCCCATTGTCGCCTATCATCCAGCACCTCCTTCAAAGGAGCCTGGAGCCCGACCTTTCACCAGCAGCTTTCCGGAGTAAGACATTTACTTTTCATGGTACACTGCCCGCTTCATCCCACATTCAACCGCTTCTTCGGATACCGGGCTCGAGCACTCCAGCGCCTCTTCGTTTTGGTTCCATTTGATAACGCAATTACTGATGGGAAGTCTCGGCTAGGGATACTGTTACAGAGATCATTCCCGCAGGGTACTCATCGAACACGTCTTGGCACAGGAGTGGGGAACGGTCCTTTATCGCATTTAGGGACTTCTTTGATAGTGGGAGCCCAGGTCCTTCGATCTGCAGATGAGCTGCTGCTGCCGCTTTGTCGCCGATTTAATGGCTACATAAATGTTTCGGGGAGCTCTTGTTATCCCGAGACAGTTGCGGCTTTGGAGAAGTTCATAGACAATATGGAGGACTTTGTGGATAGTACCAGCATCACCTCCTCCTTTTTCGCGGTGCGCTGCCTTCCGGACTCTTGGCCAAGTGCTTCATGGAATGGATACCATGCAATTGTTTATCTTACGACCACAGACTCCTTTGCTGGCGGGACGCAATCTGTGAAGCCATGACCTTAGGCTTTCGGGTAGATTTTCTTCTGAGCTTGGTGCGAGACTTGGCACGTGCTGTCTTCGGGGCAAGGGCTGTTCATAACATGGAGTTGTCTCTCTGCCCTAACGAAATAAGAGCAGCGGCAGAGGCCTTGAGTTTAAGCAACGTGAGCTGGAAAATTAGCATAGGGAACTGCACGCCCTCCTTCTCGCCCAATGGTGTTTTCCGCTGATGGTGCTAGTTGCGTGGCAGAGGCAATAACCAGATCCTCCTGCAAGGCCTCTGATGTCCTTTTTAGCCGCATCCGATGATTTTGAGGTTCGTGACTTTTCATCCATCCCTATTCACGCTCCCTCTTTTTTTTTTCTAATCTTCTCCAGTGTCTATCGACTGCACTTTTGACATTCACTCTTGTCTCGTCTTGCAGGTTATCATTTTTGCTTGGCGCGGAATTGACTGGCCCAACCCAACATTTTGAAGAACACATTAGCTCTAGCCTGTATAACTTAGCTTTGCTCGTGTTTGTATTTCCTTTAGATGTCTTAGCACCTGTACTGTGAAATCCTTGTATTGTAACGCTGTTGTGATCAAGCTGCTGGAACCTATGTTTTATTTTCTTTTGGATGCTGGAGACGTATTGTAACCTCTGTTTGGTACACATATATATATATATATGCTGCCTGGTTGGCCGAATTTGTTCTTGTGAATTGCTTGAGATCGTTTGAGATTTTATGACAGGTTGGATATCTTCAAAAACGAAGAATATGCTGCCAAAATTTTGGTAGAATTCCCAAATTTATTTGCATGGCGTGCCTATCTACTAAGCCTGAAAAACATCTTCTCGTCGTGCTTTAAAGGGACCAGACACGATTTTCACCGTGATTTTCATAAAATTCACAGATATCTTGCATATTCCGATCGCTTGCCAAAAGAGAATCATGATTTCGTTGCTCCAGCATTTCAAGACAAGAATGCATGTCTTTTTGCAATAGCTTGGCTTTGCATACTGATGTTATTTTGCTTGGGCTTGATAGTTCGGGATCCCATCCAAGTGGCTTTGCTTGGCATGTTTTACTGCTAAGTAGCATGCGTTTATCACTTCATTTTTAATACGTACATATACATATAGTGTTTGGTGCAAAGTAAGTTTGGGATATATAAAATAATATTTCAGAGGCAGGTTTTCTTTTTCAAAATACTCCTTCATTTCATTGCAAGGCTCATGCTACCATAGTGGTGCATCATACAAGAATTTTCCAAAATACCAAGTAAAATAATAGAAGGAGTTCATGTCTGAAATGAAAAGGAATGCATAACGAAAGTGCCTAATATAAAACTAACTTAGCAGTAGTACGGTTTGAGCCACTTCCCGTTGATGGGATCCGTTAGCATGCCTTCTTTGACAGAGACCAAGAGATAATAGCCGCTGCTGTAGACTTCTTTGACTGCGAATGGTCCTTCCCATTCGGAGCAAATTTGGAAGGTCCCGATACTTGTCTTCTCACATGTTCGACGACTTTTAGCACGAGGTCTCCTTGCTTGAAGGCTTGCGGCTTGACTGTTCTGTTGTAAGCTTGTGCAATGGTTTTGTGGTAAAGCGCTGTTCTTCTTTCGGCTTCCGCTCTTTTTTCGTCGACGGCTTCGAGGTCTAATAGGCGCCAATCTGAGCATGACTTCATATCCCATTCGAGATCATTGACAGCCGATACCCTGGCCGTGGGGATGGTGATTTCTACTGGTGAAATGGCATCAGACCCATACACAAGAGAATAAGGCGAAAAACCTGTAGCGCTTCTCGGAGAGGTGCGGTAAGCCCACAAGGCATCCGGCAGGTGGACACTCCAACCTCCTTCGTACTCGTACACCATCTTGCTCAAAATCCTTAATAGGGTCTTGTTTGTAGCCTCGGCTTGACCATTTCCCTGCGGGTAATAAGGTGTGGAGCGGCGATGCTTAATACCATAGCCCGCTAAGCGTTGAGCTCACTTGCTTGTTAACAAAAGGGGTGCCATTGTCAGTGACCATTTTGTATGGAATTCCAAACCCACACACGATGTATTCCCGAATAAAATTTGAAATAGCAGCTCCCGTGGCCTTTCGAAGAGGATTGCTTCAACCCACTTTGTGAAATATTCCGTGGCAGTGAGAATCCATATGTAACCGTCGGAAGGAGGATGGATTGTTCCAATTAAGTCAAGCCCCCAAGTATGAAAAGGCCAAGGAGTGCGCATGTCCTGTAGCAATGTGGGAGGCTTGTAACTCAAATTGGCATGAATTTGGCATGTGTGGCATCTTTTGACAAAGTCGTGTGCATCTTTTTTCATGGTAGGCCAATAATACCCAATACTCAGCAACTGCCGATGAAGCCTCTTCATTCCCTGGTGCTCTCCACACTCTCCAGCATGTATTTCTTGCATAACCTGACGTGCCTCTGATTCTCCCAAACACCTCAATGGTTCGCCATTATACGGTAAAGTGTCGACCCGTCTACGAAATACCTCTTTACTGTCTTCTTGAGCTTGTAGGCAAGCTTGGGATTGGTTGGTAGAGTCCTTTCGACAAAAAATGCTAAGTAAGGAGCTCTCCAATCTTCTGCGAATGAAGTGGTGAAAGATTCTTCGATGGAGGGTATTGTAGAACACATGGGGCAATTGGATTGGATTCCAGCCGCTTGCTTCTTCATTTTCTGGCCAGTAGTAGCCCTTGCGTTGCAGACGTCGATACAAACTGATCACTGGCTCCAGGCTGCAGGTGGCGTCATGAACCTCTTGCAACCTTCTTTGTGCTTCTGCGATTCCTATACACCGAGTCAAAATACCCCCTGGAAGGCGTCTGTAGAGCTCCCCAAAGATGATCGTGTAGTCCTTTTAATTCCTTGATATTGTTTCCCTTGCTCATCCCCTCCTTCACAGCTTTTTCTCCAATCATCGTCTGCTTCCGGCGGCTCCCCCTGGAACATTGCTTCGTGGGCGCATCCCTTTTTATCACAGTAATATTAGGCTGTTCTTGACAAATGAGAGCTTCGACCCCAATGTAGCAAGAGCATCAGCATACCTATTGGTGACTCCGGGAATGTGCTCCCATCATAACTTGCTTGAAAGAATTAATGATTTTCTCGGCCGTTGTACGATATGGTGCCAATGTCGCCTCCTTCACAGCAAAATTCCCTTGTAATTGACTTAGCACCAGGTTTGAATCCCCAATAATCTTGATTTTCTCTACACCCATCTCTCTTGCTGTAGACATCCCCAAAATAAAAGCCTCATATTCCGCCGTGTTGTTTGTGCATGAGAAATTTAGCTTAAACGAGAGGGCTGTAGCTTGTCCCTCTGGATTAATGAGCACTACACCTGCTCCTCCACCTTTCGACGTAGAGGACCCATCAAAGTAGAGGGTCCATGGTTCCTCCTCTGTAACAACAGCGACTACTTCCGGCAGCTCCCCCAGAACCTCCTCGGAAAGGGTTGATTCTTCTACTTCAGGAAATAGAGCCAGCATGTCAATCACTGCCTGCCCTTTGATGGCCTTAGGCGTCATGCACGTGATATCAAATTCAGACAGTTGTAGCAACCAACGTGCAAGACGTCCCGATAGCACCGGTCTCGTAAGCAAGTACCTCACGGGGTCAGATTTCACCACGAGCTGCAGCTTGTGAGCAAGGAAGTAATGTCGCAGACGTTGCGCAGCATAGATAAGAGCAAGGCACAGGAGCTCTGTTTTTGGGTATCTTGTTTCAGCACCTCTCAATTGTCTACTCACATAATAAATGGGACTCTCCTCTCCTTCGTGATCATCCTGGGCTAGCAGAGCCCTAACCGCTGTATTCGTGGCAGCCAAATAAAGCTTGAGTGGAAGTCCCGGAATAGGTGCTCTCATTGTAGGTAGCTTGGTGATTATTTGTTGTACCTTCGAGTAGGCCTCCTGGCACTCCTTGCTTCATACATACGGCTTGCCTTTCCTGAGCAATAAAAGTACTCATTGTGGCAGCGAGGCCTGGGATGAAGCGCCGAATGTATGACAGCCTCCCCATGAAACTTTTCAATTCCTTTGGGCTTTTAGGCGGATGCAAGAGAGTTTATAGCTCTAGTCTTTTCAGGATCCACGTCTATGCCGCGCTGGTGCACCTGGAACCCCAAGAACTTCCCAGATGAAACCCCAAATGCGCACTTCTTCGGATTCATCTTCAATCCATAGAGCCGACACCTTTCCAGCACCTTCCTCAAAACTTCCTGATGGCCCCTCTCTGGTTTTTGACTTCACCACGAGATCATCCACATAATCTTCCACTTCTTTCCCCATCATGTCGTGGAACACAGCTGTCATAGCCCTTTGGTAGGTGGCTCCGGCATTTTTAAGACCGAATGGCATGACTGTGTAGTAGAAATTCCCATATGGTGTTCGAAAGGCCGTCTTCTCAGCATCTCGAGGGGACATCTTTATCTGGTTATAGCCACTAAATCCGTCCAATGACAGCAAGCCTTGCCCTGAGGTTGAGTCAATTAAGATATCCATATTGGGCAGCGGGAATTCATCCTTTGGGCAGGCTCGATTGAGGTCTCGGTAGTCCGTGCATACCCTGATTACACCAGACCTCTTTTTTACGGGAACAATATTTGCTAGCCATGTCGGATGCTTGATTGGTTTGATGAACCCAGCGGCAGCAGCTTCTCAATCTCTACCTTAATTTGCATTTCAATTTCAGGATGAAAATTCCTTCTTGGCTGCACGACAGGCTTCGCACCAAGCTCAATATTCAGAGTGTGGCTGACTAAGTTTGGATCTAGGCCGGGCATTTCCTCGTAGCTCCAAGCGAACACATCTCGGAACTCCTCCAATAATGACACCAAAGCTTCCTTTTCTTCCCTTGCCAAGTGAACACTGATGGAGATAGGCCTTTGGACTGAGGGATCGTTACTCAAGTTAATTGTTTCCAGCTGCTCGGCTACCGCTGTCGAGCCATCTTGCAATATGCCTAGGCGCTGTCATAGGTTCCTGAAAGGCACAAGGTGTGGGTACCTTGTCCTTACGGTTGCTTGTCTGCATCACTTCTTCTCCATACTCGGGGCTTTCCCTTAAGACACGGTTAAGCCCCCAATCCCGTCATAAGCGGTACACAGTACGCCCATCTGGCAGCGTCACTTTCGAGCATTGAGGACGATCATAGGCATGTTGTTGACTGCCGAGTGTCTCTTTCTTTCTCGATCAACGATGGTGATGAGTTCCTCGTTGCTTAAATCACGAATTTCAGTCCATGATGGTAGGTAGGTTCCGAAATCCTTAGATGGGCCGCTTCCAGCACCTATGCACTCTGTGTAAAATTCAGCCTCGGAGTAGTGAGCTTCGTTTTCGTTGAACGGTGCTTGATTCCCAGGTATGCGAAGTGGTCTCAGCCCAATCCTTCCCTTCACGCATTGATGGTAAGTGGAGACTACGAGCTTATGCTTGTTGAGCCATGGCCTTCCAAGTAAAGCATGGTAAGCCACATCGACATCTACCACATAGAACTTGGTAAGTGATCTGATTGGCCCCACCTTCAGGTTTACTTGCATGTACCCGACTGTGACCTCACTCTTATTTCTGAAGCCGCTGATGCTTGTTTGGGATTGTACGATTTTAGATAACGGAATGCCAGCTGCCGTAAGCACAGAGAGCGGCAATATGTTGACAGAGGAACCTGTGTCCACCAAAGCCCTTCTTATAAACACATCGTTGATTTGTCCCTCCAAATAAAGTGGTCTTCTATGATCCGGATACGGAACTTCCATGTCTTCGTCTGTGAAAACGATAGAATTTTCGTTCCCCAAGAATGACCTTTGTGGTTGAGCAGCGAACAATAAGGATTCGACTCCGCAGAGATGTTCATGAGAGCTACAGCAGCTGCCTCCCTTGCTTGAGGCCCGAAACCAAGTTGGTCAAAGAGTGACTTGAATTTCGTATTCCTTTGGAGGACCTGTGAGGCTGTGGGCTCAGACCTAGATAACGCTCAATTACGCTTGTTTCGGCCTCTGTAAGATTGTGAAAAGTCACCGCAGCTGTTTTCCTGCTGTGAAGCCCCCAAGTAGCATTCTTCCGGCACGTCCATCGGAAATACTTCATCACCTGCGCTACCATCCCATCCATCGGCGAGGGGCCATGGGGTGTTATGGCTTGAAGGTTTCGAGTACTTGCACCAATAGGCTTTCTCCATGTTTCCACAAGGTTCCCAAATAGCCTCGGGTGGCTTTGGGTCGTTCTTCCATGGGTGGCACAACTCATCGTCGTCGAGCAGGTCGCCGGAACATGTCGTAACAGCGGCTATCTCCTTTCCCCTTCGTTTTGGCAAGGGGTCCTCATCAATAGTTTGCTTCCTAGAGGGAAGCTCAAGAACTCCCTCATGTATTTTGGCATGTAAAATCCTCCTTAAACTCTGACAAGCTGTGGTTGGGTGCCCCACAAATTGGTGATAACGGCAGTATCTAGGATCATTTTCTCCTCTCGAGTAGGAATTTTGTAAGGTCTGAGAGGCTTGATGGCACCATCAGCAATCATCGTATCAAGGATAGCATGGAATTCTTCGTCTTTGCAAGGTAACGGTGGGTACGTCTCCCTATCCTTTCGCTTGCGTGAGTTGTAGTCACCCGATGATTTATCATCCACAGCCAATGTCTGATGAGTCTCCTTCTTCTCACTTCTCCAGCTTCTCTGTCCAGCTGGTTTGACAGACATACTTGTCTTTCTTACTGCTTCCAGCAGCCGAGAAAACTGACTGATTCCAATATTCTCCAAATAAACTCTGTAGTCTGCCACGATATTGCTGATGCAAATTTCGACCAGCGCCTCCTCGTCCTTCTCATCATAACAGTCCAAGGCCAGGTCCCGGAACCTGCGCACAAAGTCCACAGGATCCTCCCCGTGTTTTTGGCGAGTGTTGTTGAGTTGAGTAGTAGTGACTCTTTCTTCGTGCTGAAAATATTTTTTGCAGAACCTTTGCCAAGTCTTCCCACGAGCGAACAGAGCCTGGTGCTAAAGTGGTGTACCACGTGTAAGCACGGTCGGTAAGGCTTTTTGAAAATTCTCGGAGCCGAAGATTATAGTCACCAGCATGTGGCCCCAGAGCATCAATGAAGCGATTGACGTGCTCCTTTGGACTCCCTTTTCTCCCATCAAAAGAACAAAGCTTGGTGCCTCGTAGCCTTTAGGGTATGGCTGCTGGAGTAAGCTCGAGGGATATGGTGGCTGAGGGATGTACTTCCAATCTTCTTGACTTCGATTAAGCTCTCTTTCCAGCATGGCGAACGACATCCTCCTGAGTAACAAAAGATGGTCCCTTCTGTTCAGATCCCTTTCCAGCAGCGGCAGCAGACTCCTCCTGTGGGTGTCCATTTTCTTCGGTTGGCTTAGAGACAGAGCTCTTTAGTTCCTTGATGGTATCCATCATTTCCCTTTGGGTTTCCCCCATAGCCTGGATGGCTGTAATGAGGTCTGTGGGGTGAAAGCTCCCTCACTTGCACGTTCTTGCTCTCTAGAAGAGGCGTTCTGTCGTGATTCAGAATCACCATGGTCGAGCCCATCTTGGGAAGCCATGGTATTGCTCCTGGTCTTCTTCTTCGGATGGCATCAGTGGAAATGGCAGTCTGGTCCCCAGCAGAGTCGCCAATTTATGTGGGGGTCTTTTTGTTCCAGCAGCCTATCGAATGGGCTTGGGCTGCTGTGAGAAGAAAGCGAACAAAAAGATCCTCCTAAGTTCAAGAACCAGACTCCCAAAAGAATTTTTGAAAGACTTGCTGAAGCCTTAGAAAAATACGTTCGGGTTCTTTTCACCAACACCCAGAAGAACGCATGAATTTCATTAATGACTCAGCATGAGGAGCTTGTGGCATGGGAGCTGAGCTTTCACAGGTTTAGCAATTTGAGAGAGAGAGAGAGAGGAGAGACCAAAGCATGAGTCTTTTGCAGAGAAACAGGTTTTAGAGTGGGGGAATTGGGATATCTTAGGACAGAGGGAAACGTTGGGGGTAGAAGATGGGAAAATTCCAGTTCGCTTGACAAAGCTTGGTTTTGCTCTGGAATGGTGTGTGTTGCTGGGTAGAGGAAGCTCTGTTTTTTAGGCGCTTGGAAATCCAATTTCGTCGATCCTCTATTTCCACTTTTTCCTTCCCTTTTTCCAATTGCCTCCCTTCTTGTGAAAAATCCTTGACAAGAGTGCCTGAATCAATGGCTTCTCGTGGTTCCAAAGCTTTGTGTGGCTGAGTCTCTCCATGGGGGCAAAGCGCCACTTGCTTTCCTCCCTTGGTTTTCAAATCAGAGCTTACAAAGGAAAAAACGGGAACAGAGGAAGTCGCTTGCCCACTGGGTATTTCTCCTACACTTATGGATTTCCTACGGTCCTTGCTATGATCCTTGGTTGACCACATGGGAGCTCTGGTAAAGGGTGGAGCTCGATGTTGGATTTTTCTAGGAGACGCTGGGCTGGGCTTCGTGCATAATTGAGGCTGCTGGTGTTTTCCCTTCCAGCGGCCTGCACGCTTTCGTCCAACTGCTGGAAGTGTGTTATTTGTTTTTTGGGCTTTCTAACTATCGTAGGTTTTTCCTAAATATTATAGTAGCCTATGGGGTATCCTTCCTAAGGCATTGGACCCTATTCTTCTCTCTCATGCTAACCCATGTACTTGGGCCCGGGGAATGGGCCTGAGTTTCAGTGCCCCCAAGTGGCATAAAACTTCCATTCCTCGGTCCCTCAATGGGCCCTGTGAGTGCTCGTACCCGTCCATACCACAACCTTCTCAGCAAGCCCCGGATAATTATGTGGCTTGGGCCCACTTGAGTTTGTAGCATGGCATGATGGCATTGCGCGTCGCTTGTGCTTGCATTTTATCGCATCCCATTAAACCAATATCGAGTTAAATGGCACCGGACGGGTTTATGAGTGCGAACTTACGAAGTCGTTGCATTTTGGCATGCTTGCTTGGCGTGATGCGTAACACATGCTTGTGTAGGCGGGCCCTACAATTTCCCATCATGCCCCTAGCGGGTTTCTTTTGTGATTAATTATTTGCGCTGGGCCGAGAATAAGCTTGGGCCTAACCTCTGGATTTTTGGGCCTCTACAGTAACGTAGACGAAGCAAGCCAACCAAAACTCACAAAAAATACAACTTCTCAAGATCAGCCAAGAAATCAACAAAAACAAGCAAAAAGCTAACATGCTCTCTTGTCAGTTATCCCCAACGTCTCCAATGGGAGTCAAAAGTCTTGGATCAATGAGTGATTTCTTTTGCTTTTCAACGAAGAGGCCAATTATTTGAATGGTCGGTTTCTTGGTAAAACTGGGGTGAGATTAATTGAAGGAAATATCAAGGTAATTACTTGATCTTTTCATCACAATATGTATGGAGTAAAAGAGAACAATGGATCAAATAATAATCCCCAAATTTGATTTAGGCATCAAGGATTTTCCCTCTCTACAATGTTTACTTTTGATCCTCCTGTTACAATGTTTACTTTTGATCCGTCTAGAACTCATCAATAAAGAGATAAATAAATAAAAAGCAAATTAAGACCACATTGCATTGCAAATTAATGGCCAATTAAAAGCTAATTAAGACGTCACTCATTCTCGAATTATAGAGGCTAGAATTGCATATAGCAAGACCAAACAAAACCTTACTAATTATTATTTATTAAAATCCAACAGGGTTAATAGTGAAGCCCTGCAATTTGGGCATGTCCTTGTTGTTTTGCCATTCATTATTGATCAGCCTTTGAATGCAAGGCTTCTGGTGGAGAAGGGTCTAGCTGTTAAGTGAAACGAAGAGAAGATGGGTCGTTTTGCAAAGATGAGATGGCCAAAACGCTCAGGCATACAATGATGGCAGAGGAAGGAGAGCAGCTAAGAACCAATGCAAGAAAAGCTGCCAAAATCTTTGGAGATCAGAATCTGCACCAAGACTACATTGGTGAATTTGTCACTTTTCTAAAAAGAAACGTTTCAAAAAGGTCCCTCTCTCTATCTCTCCCCTCCCATGTCAGGTTGGCAAAATGACCTTATTTCATTTTATTTTAAGAAAGCTAGATGACCCTATTTTAAATGTTACCCAATTAATTTGAGAGTGTTATATATTGAAATGAACATCTTCATGCTTAGAGATGCTGGAACTTGGGTTATTGCCACTATAATATTTTGGTGCATAATTTATTCTAAAACCTGTCATAGAAATATAAACTTTAAACCCCCCAATTGGGATACATGCTTACCAACTTTTGGTCTCAACAAATGGGCCCTCCTAAACTTAATCAATACGTTCACTGAGCTTCCCACCCAGTTAAATAGAATTGACACCACGACGAGATTGAAGTACTTCTTTCTAATCTTATTTTTCTTTTCTTTTTTCTTGTAGTTTTTTTTATTAAATTCCAACCCGATTTGTGTGTCATGACTCATGTCAATAAATTAGTATATTTTTTTTAGTATAACCAGATCGAATCGGATGAACCAGTCCGGTTCATAGCTCCCACTTTTGCAGAACGTTGGTTTGTTGAACCAAATTAGTCAACTCCATAAGACCTTAAAAAGTTTTAAAGGATTTTAGCGATATGGACAAAATTGATGTGTGAATTAACATGAAGAATGATCCAGAACACAAAAAAGATAAACGAGTATAACTCATAGTTTCGTAAACATCACAAATGTTTGTCATAACCTTTCTTTTGTTTTTTTCAACTCGGTCTATGCATCTTTGAATTTGAGGTATGGTGGGTTGTTAGACACAAGGGTGAATTTAATTTTTTTTTTTATAGGTATGGACTTGTTATGTAGGTAAAGATCTAAATAAAATTCCATTCATTTTCTCAAGGGAGAAAGCTTGAAACTTGAAATGTTTGTGATATGAGTAACCAGAGATATGTATGGATAAGATAGAATAATTTTTGCTTGCTAATTTTTGTGAAATGAGGTATTAATGGCTTAGAATTAATATTAAATTTCCTTTTGGCCAAACCTTGCAATAGGCTAGAGCCTACCCTAGCCATAGTGTAGTACCCTTGGTTAGACGTAACCTCCCCACCACAATATTCATCCCTTTTTCCGACAGCAAATAACCACACACTGACAAAAACCAAAGTACCAAAGCAACAAGACCCCCATATTCAAATATGGACCACACCCAAAGCGTAAAGCCACAGGTTAAAGCATATAAAAAATCCTAATCACAGAAGCAAAAGATTCTCTGCACAGGCAAAGCAAAACCACACATGTGCAGACAAAAGAATACTTCTGTCAATCTTTGTTTTTTTTTTCTTCTTTTGGTCGAAAGACTTCTCTGATTCACTATTAGAAGATTCTTGCTTCTAATTTCACTTTGCAGATCAGCTTCACCGTCCAATTTCCGGCCCAATTTCTCAGAAAAAAGCGTAGAAATGGGTCTTATGGTTGACGACGACCTCGAGGAAATGGGTTTGAGGCGTGAGGAGGTACAAAGGAGTTGGTCTGACGATTATAACCCTCATAAATGTGATGCTTTAATATACCTACAATATATCCATAGTAGGTAAAATATAAGTTATATTATTGTATAATTGTAAATTATTAGGTAAATTATATACAAAATGCGTTTATAAAAGTTGAGTATATTATTTGAATAATAGGTAAATTTATACTAGGTACATTATTTTTTGTAAAAGAAGTAATAAGTATGTTATTTTTTCAACATAAAAATGTATGTATGCTATTATATTTATAAAATAATAAAATAATAATAATATTTATGGAGTTAAACTTGCACGATAAAATAATTTGGGTCAATGTCAATCCACTACGAGCGTTGAATTTTGAATTAACTTGTCAATCTATTTAATAAATGGGTCGTGTCCATTTGTGACCTGTCACATTTAAAATATTTAATTTTGTTCTTTTAAATTATATTTTAGACATTTAATTTGTATTTTTTTATATAATATTTTCAAGATTAACATAATTTTTATAGTATATATGAGTAATATTATTGATAAAATAAATATTTAAAAGAGTAAATAAGTTTAAATATGTTAAATAGATTAAACATGTTAATAGACATGCTACATGGGTCTTGTAAACACGCCATTTTCGGCCTGACACGAACCAATACCACCCAAATTTGAGAGACCAAAGTTTATCTACTACAAGGTCAACAATGGAATTTTGAATTAAATGCGCAAACAAAAATTATATATAATACTAATACTCGTTGTTGATGAGAAAACTATCGATGTTATCATCAATACTTGATCATGATTGTAAATAAGTACAACTAAGATATATTAAGAATTATAAAGTTTAGTAAGGGGATTGTAGTTCAGTTGGTTAAGAGAATTTACACATGTATCTAACGTCATAGGTTTGATTCCTCCCTCCCCAAATATCGCTTTGTGTATATAAAAAAGAATTATAAAGTTTAACGTCATTCTTACACACATGTCAAATTATAATTGAAAATATTTTTGTGATATGTTGTAAACTAAATGTTTTAGTAAAATTGAAAAAACTGAGTTCGAATCCCCCTCCTCGTAGTTTAGATTGGAGTAAAATAGAATATCATTAAGAAAAAACTATAGTGTCGACATTTGGACAAAAACTAGATGTGTACATTATATAAAAAAAGATACGTTAATGAATGTCAAATATATGCATGTAATGTTTTTATTCCAGACTGGCTGACAACACAAGATGGATATATATGTTGCCAAATTCAAAAATTGACAATTAATCAAATTGATTATTATATAAATATTAGGTATAAATTCATAATCTGACAACACATGCATAACAAAACAACTTTAACAGTATAAGTTTGGAAAAAATATTACCATTTATGTATATATAAGTATATGGTCGTGTCGTGTGGACTTAAATGAGGACAATAGCGGCGTGACTGAATGGTTTCGGCAAAACTATCCAAAAATGGATAAAGAATTTGAAGTTCACAACCTCGAAGTAGAGCCTGAAGAAGCTTCAAGCACAGCGGTGGCACCGCCACAAAATGATGTATCGGATTGGCTAAAGAAAAATGTGAGGGAAGAGGACTATGTTGTGATGAAAGCGGAAGCAGAAATGGTTGTGGAAATGATAAAGAAGAAGACAATCTGCTTGGTAGATGAATTGTTTTTGGAGTGCAATAATGGATGGTGGCAGAAAAATGGAAAGACGTATGGGAGCAAAAGGGCTTATTGGAAATGCATTGCTTTGTATGGAAGGGTGAGGGACCTGGGAGTTCCTTTGCACCAGTGGTTTCTATGAGAAAGATAAATTGATATCAGTATAAAAAGTTTGCTGCTTTCTTCTGTCTTTGAATGTTATAAGAGAGAGTGACATTTGGGTTGGTTTTTTGACTTGTGGTAGATTAAGTAGTTTGTTTATGTTTTTTGTTGGTCTTGTACGAAGCCTATGAACATGGCTTTTGTTTCTTTAGGTGTTAGTTGAAATGGAGAAAGACTTTGATTCTCCATTTGACCAGTGGTGTAGTCTCTATTTATTTGAATAATAATAATAATAATAATAATAATGCGTATTTGAATATTGAAGTGTTGAAAATTGAGGTATTCACACTGCCAGAGATCACATATTGTCAATGCATATTGCAAAGCAAAAGAAAGGAAACGTCCCACCAAGGTAATTAGGTGCAAGGGTTCCAAATTTGTGAGATTGTTGGCAATATGCAAAGGGATGCTAACAATGCCAAGAACTAAATGTATTAAGTGTTCAAGTGTCTCTCATTTGGTGCTTGAAAAAGGTGGAACATTTGGAATCTAAGACAAGAGTACGAGGTGAATTTACCCTTTGTTTTAAATTTTAAAAAACAATGATCTTAAGATTAAATTCATGATGGTGAACATCAAGTTGGTTTGATGTTAAGCGAGCTAAACAACATTTTAAGTACGAATAAGCGAATCTGACAATTAAAAAGAAGACCTATAATAAGCGAATTTTGAATTAATCATTCTTCTTCTTTGTTACATTGGAGGGAATTGAAACTCCTAACCTATTCTCAATCTTAACTCTGGTTATCGTATAACTTCATACCACCAGTTAGGTATAACATCAAGAAGCTTAAATTAACCAATCTTCTTCTTGTAAGTAATGTTTCTTGACTCATTTGCATTTTCTTTGGTTAGGGAAAAAAATAAGGAAGGAAAAGGAAGAAAGAAAAATATTAATTTTTTTTATAAAATAAAAGAAAAAATGAAAATGACATGTCCCGTGCAGGTGGGAAAATTGACGGGTTGAATGGAGCCAAAACCCGCGACCCGACGGGTGCACAGAAACCGAACGCCAAGCTCCCAAAAATCTACACGCTAATCCAATCACGACCAGTCCATCACGTGATATGGGTAAGAGCTAGAGCTCTGCTCTCAGCGTCGAATAATCTCACGTGGGCTCCACCCCCACCATTTTTAAATATTAAACATTCGAAAAATTAAAAATTGGGTCAAAATCCAATCCAACCGAGAAGAAAGATCGACCAGATTGGCGTAAAACTGAACTCACCCACCAACATGCACTCTCTCTGATTCAACTTCTCAACGTCACTGAAACCAAAAACCAAAAACAACTCCTTCGATCTTGAATCACAGGCAGATTCACAGCCCAAAGCCGCGAAGGTAACCTCACCAATTTCATTTCTTTTTCTAGGGTTTCCGCTTCCATTTATTTTTGGCGGGCAGACACGACCTAAAACTTGATTGAGAAAAAAATAATTTCAAGGAAGGCGGGCAGACAGCAACGCAATAGATGGCCATCACTTGCTAACCTTTTCTAAACAGCTGAGGCTCAATTTCTCGCGATATGTTACCAGTCTTTCGGTCCACACGTTGCACGAGTCAGACGTGACACTCGTCAGCGTAACTGTGAACTGTGTTTTTGTTGTGTTGTCTTTTTGGTGAAGAGGACTCATCAACTTTTTGCCAGATCTGTGGGGATGAGATAGAGATAACAGTGGATGGGGAGCAACCGTGTCACAGATCCGACAAGCACCAAGTTTTCTTTGTAGACAGCACAATTTGTTAAGAGGACTGGGTCTCTCTCTCAGGGAAAAGAATCATTCATTACACACAACACAAACAAAACTTTTTTTCTTTTTTTCTTTTTTTTCTTATTTTAATTTCACCCTTTTTTATATTCACTCATTCTTTATTTTATCTCTCTCTCTCTGTAAAGGTGTGTTTTTTATTCATATCAAGAGTCCCCATGCTTGTAGTTGAAAATTGTCATAAAAAGTGCAGTTATTAAAAGAGGGAGAAAATCTTTACAAGTTGAGAGAAAATTCAGATTTGCTCGTAAAACAAAACAAGGAATATAGAGCCAAATAAAAAACAGTGGGAGAACCAAATGAAGGAGCAATAGGTGAAAAACAAAACTTAAAGTCAACATAAGGCCAAAAGAAGTGTAGCACAAGCAGTGGAACAGACAATAGTACCTTCGACAATCCAAAAAAAATGAAAAGTAGAATCAGCAAAAAGCAGCAACTCACATTGAATTGAAATGGCAGCAGCTGTGATGCCTCTTGCTTTGAAATTGAGGAATCATAGGTCAGTCCCAAACACATCCATCTTTTTTCTTTTCTGGACCGAGCTTCGTCAACAAAATCATCATCATCATCATTTAAATCATCATCAACATCGCCTATTTCAAAATATTTTTAAAATCCAGGTGTCTCCATTCCTTGTGGGTGACAGCTTATTGAAAAAAGACGAAATTCAGAAAGATGAGCCTGAACTTCAAACAACAGCACATAAAGCAATTCCCATCCACGTGGTACATGAATCCAGAGGTAGCTCCACAGTTAGGGAATCTCCCGAACTTTGATTACTGCTGAACCAGTCTGGAATTTCCCTTCCAGGAGTTAGTAAGTTGTACATTATTATTATAGCAAACAACAAAAGAGAGAGAGAGACAGAGAGAGAGAGAGAGGAGAACCTCAATGTATCGCTGTATCTTTTTCAGCATTATTGCTATCGCAGCCTTCATTGCCAACAAAGCTTTTAAACACACGAACATGTACTTCGTTATCCACTAATGACAATGAGTACTTTGACGAAAGATGTGGTAACATTTTCAAGGAAGTGCAACCGTCTATGTCTATATCCACTAATGAGATAAGCTTAGAAAAGATCTGGCACCCATTCAAGACTTTGGCACCCATTCAGCTTAAGTACTTTCAGCTTAGAAAGACATCCAATGCTTGCAGGAAGGCTAACAAAATTGTTTTCACTAAGGGTCTAATTCTTCTAAGGAGATAAGCTTAGAAAGATCTATGCAATTGTTGAAGCCTTTGGCACCCATTCATCCAAAAAGAACTGAAGCTTAGAAAGACATCCAATGCTTGCAGGAAAGGCTAACAAAATTGTTTCCACTAAGGTTTAATTTTTCTAAAGAGGACAAGCAGCCAATATCACTGGGAAGATCCCCTTCACAAAGTCCACGATTACTCATATCCAAATACTTCAAAGACAATAAACCATCTAACGAACTTATCACAAAAACCATTTCTGTTTGATATAAACCGGAAAGGCCCCACCCAAACCTTGATTTATTAGGCTGTGATCCCTTCCAACCCAAATCTTGCCTGTATTTCCAAACCAACAGTAGAGCGTGGCAGATGTCTAAAATAACCCTCCATACAATTCAAGCCAGCTAAGAGACTCCATCTCCCCCATGTTCTCTGGGAGTATGTCAATTTCCTGGGCATCCAGGGACGCATCCCAGTACTTCAAGAGACTTCAAATTACAAATTTCACTCAGAAGACCCGCGAGATTTTTGCAATCATCTAGAAACAGAAAAGTAGGGCCAACCAGACGTCCTATTGATGAAGGTAATTTCTCAATGGACGTCTGTTGTAAACTAAGCCATGACAAATTTTTCATTTGCCCTGAAAATTCTGGATCTTTTTCAATTTTGAGCAATAACTAAGCACCAACGTTTTAAGACATTTGAGATCTGCAATTGACGGGTCAATCTCAACCAAATTCGTACAACTTCCAAAATACAACACCTCAAGATTCGGAATGCCACTGAAATCTGGGGTTGTGGTCAAGTTTTCAGAGTCAGAAAGGTCCATTTTTTTCAAGTTGGGCAAGTCCTGTACAATTCATAAACAATGGTAGAATAGATAATTAGCTCAGATTTATTTTATTTTTAAAAATAAAATATTTATTTTTAAAAAAAATACTAATTTCTAGAATGGCACATTTCTAGAATGGCACATGGTCACTACTCTTACCTTTCTTCCATCCCAAAGCCGAACAAGTTTGCTCCCACGCATCTCAAGTGCAAAAGGAAATTCGATTGAAAACCTGATGTGAGAAATTTGGAAGGATACCGACTCCATTTGATACTTCTCAAGGAATTAGGAAGAATTTTGGGGCTTGAAGAAATGATCACAATGTAAAATTCAAGAACTTTCAGGTTACACATCTTAGAGAATGCTTCGCAATTCCAATCTGCCTTTTCAAGTCTCGCCATGCGTAAGGCAATGCCTTTAATTTTGTTTGTTGCCTGTAATTAAGAATAGTAAAGGAAAAGTTAACAGCACATTTAAGTCAAATTTCAGGTTAAAAATAAATCATATTTCTTCCAAATATCAATATTTTCTACGTAATTTCTTACTGTATTGTTTATGAATACATGAGAGATATCATCATGATTGCACAATCGACTTCGTCTACCAGGCTCTTCAGGACACTCTCGACGAACAATTTCCAATGCCATTTCTGGTATCAAATCATGCATCTCAACATTCTGTTTTGATATAGTTAAGAGCGATTTCTGAACGAGAGCATTTATCCCAATACGACCACATAGACCACAACTATCTAGTATTTCAATTACTTCCTCCTTGTCCTTCCCCTTATGGAAAAATGCAACATCAAGAAATATATCCTTGTTCATCTCATCTAGTCCATCATAACTTATTTTGAGCAAATCAAAAATATTTGAGTTAGGAATTTTCCACATCTTATCCAATTCACTTTTCCATTCATCTTGATCTCTCTTATACATTAAGCATCCCAAAAGTTTAAGAGCTAGTGGAAGGCCTCTGGCATAATTTACAAAACCCTTGGACAATTCCAAATAACCTTCCGTCGGCTCATTTTTTTTAAAGGCGTTCCAACTAAAGAGCTCAAGAGCATCATCATCACCTAACCCCTCTACCTCATATGATATATGTATATCATGTTAACTAGCAACCGTTTATCTCTAGTTGTAATAATGACTATACTCCCCTTACCAAACCAATCCTTTTCACCAGCCAACTTTTCAAGTTGGCTTGATTCACTCACATCATCAAGAATGAGAAGAACCTTTTTATTATACAAGCAATTCTTAATGACAGAGGTTCCCCACTGTTCATCCCAAACTTGAGTAAATTGATCCTTTAAGATTGGGGAAAGAAGTTGTCTTTGTAGATTAACAAGATCACCACGTTGAAAAACTTCTCTAACATTAGCAAGAAAGCTGCTAACTTCATAATGGATAGAAATGCGATCATAAACTAGCTTAGCAATGGTTGTTTTGCCAATTCCGCCCATCCCCCATATCCCTATAAAGCGAACATCATCCGTAGGATGAGCTAAAAGCAAATCTACTTGCTCATGTATAAACTTCATTCCCACCAACTCTCTGGAATCTAACAATTTGAATCTGTGATGCGCTTTCTCCCACACACATTCAACATTATTTTCAATAAGTATCAGATAAATGTCATAATAACTATTCATCATAAGCAATGTTCGAAAAATCGCTAGCGGTATGGCAAACAGGAATCTAGCACCAAGAGGAGTAATTGGGACCTAAGTGGGCGCCTAGGCATTTCTTTTTTATATAATTATTTTGTATTATAAATGATAAATTAATACCAAAATCATGCCAAATAAAGAGATATATAAATCAAAAGTCCAAGTGATTTGCTTCCTTTTTAAATGTGCTTAAAAATATAGGCAACGTTTTGAATATAGTGCCACCAAAACAAACCAAATATTGATCACCACCACTAAAAGATAAAAGAAATTGAAATTGAAAATGATTAGAAGCACACCTTGAAGATAAGCACTTGCACATCTTGGCCATCCACCACTGCATGCACAATAAGTGCTTCTCCTCCCACACTCTGACTATATAATTCCAACACTGCTATCTCCTTGTGATGCCCGTACTCTTCCTCCTCCTCATCCTCACCATCATCGTCATATCTGACGGCTCTCCGCCTGGCAGCCCAGCAAATGCTCAAGGCCCTTCTTGGTCTCAAGATATGCAAAGCGTCAGCTGAGGCAGAGCACGTTCTGAAATATCTGCTATCTGCTGCAGATTTGGAGGAGGTGGGCTTTGGAGAAAATGGTGATTTGGGTGAGGAGATGAGCATAACCCATCTTCCCGATTTGAAGTGCTTCAACATCATAATTATTGGATTTTGGAAATTGGAAATGAGTACACAACTTTGATCCTTGAATGAAGATAAGGGTCGGTCCCAGTCGCACGGTTGGGTGCAATTTACTATCAAAGACAATCTGAAAGCCCATCTAAAAGAGGGATGGGTGGGATGATCAATTTCTTGGGTGTTAATATATATACGCCCAAATATTTCTTACGAAAATACAGAGCCAAATATAAAAACAGTGGGAGAACCAAATGAAGGAGCAATAGGTGAAAAACAAAACTTAAAGCAACATAAGGCCAAAAGAATGAAGCACAAGCAGTGGAACAGACAATAGTACCTCGACAATCCAAAAAAAATGAAAAGTAGAATCAGCAAAAGCAGCAACTCACATTGAATTGAAATGCAGCAGCTGTGATGCCTCTTGCTTTGAAATTGAGGAATCATAGGTCAGTCCCAAACACATCGATCTTTTTTCTTTTTCTGGGCCGAGCTTCGTCAACAAAATCATCATCATCATCATTTAATTCATCTTGGTCTACCTCTTCGGAAAGAGCATAGGTATTGCAGAAGAGAGATTTTTGGTGAGAGCTACCACTTCCACTAGGACCAGCGTCCTCGTCATCGTGGCTTTGTTGACCTTGTGCGTCAGCTGATTTGGTAGGACAAGTAGTAGTGCTCTTGATGATGGATTTGTTCATCATGATCTGGATATAATACGCAGCAACATAAGTTAATCAATGCTCTGCAGTAGTTAACAAAGAAATGTTCCTTCTCAGATGCATATAATATCTAGCTCATGTTATCGACCAATATGACAGAGAGAGACAGAGATGAGAGGAATTATCATCAAAGAAACAATAAGTGATGAATCTAATGATAAATGTACCGCCAGAAAACCTTTTTTGTAAGACAGATGGAGGTAACTTACTACTATCAATTGTGAGAAGAGCGTTTTTGGCCTTTCAAGTATTTATGTGCAGACATTTGAGGAGGATGAGTTTTTAACAAAGCTAGCAAAAATTTAGCTCCTCTTTTAAGAATGACAGTTTTTATTAAACCTTGCAATAATAACTCAAAATATGAGGGTGCAAGGCCTAAGTAAAAAATCAAAGTGGTTACTCTCCAAATCAAAAGTCCCATGCACCCCCATTTCTTGGTATTGTTGAAAGATTTCATAAAAACTGCAGTTGTTAAAAAGAGGGAGAAAATCTTTACAAGTTTTGTTAAAACCCTTTGGAAAGAGCATAAGTATTGCAGAAGAGAGATTTTTGGTGAGAGCTACCACTTCCACTGGGACCAGCGTCCTCGTCATCGTGGCGTTGTTGACCTTGTGCATCAGCTGATTTGGTAGGACAAGTAGTAGTGCTCTTGATGATGGATTTGTTCATCATCATCTGCTTGAGTTGTTCCACATCTTGCTCGTGCACCAAACGAAACCCACACTTCTTCACACTCACCCCACACTTCTTCTTCACACTCACCCCACACTTCTTCACACTCACCCCGCATGTCGTCTTAAATTGTTCACGAGATGCATAAATTACCCAAAGGTTATCCGACACAACATCGCCAATTTCAACACATAATAAAAATTCAGGTGTCTCCATTCCTTGTGGGTGACAGCTAATAGAAAAATGACCAAATTCAGAAAGATGAGCCTGAACTTCAAACAAAACACATAAAGCTATTCCCATCCACGCGGTAGGTAGCTCCACAGTTAGGGAATCTCCCAAACTTTGATTACTGAACCACTCTGGAATTTCCCTTCCAGGAGTTACAATTTGGAAACCAATCCTAGGGATTAGCTGTACCATATACATAGATATAAATGAGGTTAGTAAGTTGTAATTATTATTATAGCAAACAACAAAAGAGAGACAGATAGAGAGAGAGAGAGAGAGAGAGAGAGAGAGAGAACCTGAAGCTGAAGTTGAAGGTATCGCTGTAGCATTTTCAGTATTATACTATCGCAGCCTTCATTGTCAACCATTACAAAGCAATTGCCACAATTAAACCTACAAGAATATATTTGGCCGCATAAGGAAGTGCAATTTGACGAAAGATGTGGTAACATTTTCAAGGAAGTGCAACCGGCTATGTCCATATCCACTAATGAGAAAAGCTTAGAAAGATCTGGCAATTGTTCAAGCCTTTGGCACCCATTCACCCGAAGTGACTGAAGCTTAGAAAGACATCCAATGCTTGCAGGAAGGCTAACAAAATTGTTTCCACTAAGCCTTAATTTTTCTAGAGAGGACAAGCAGCCAATATCACTGGGAAGATCCCCTTCACAAAGTCCACGATTACTCAGATTCAAATACTTCAAAGACAATAAACCATCTAACGAACTTAACACAAAACCATTTCTGTTTTGAGATAAACCGGAAAGGCCCCACCAAAACCTTGATTTATTAGGCTGTGATCCACTTGTACCCAAATCTAGGCTGTATAGTTTTTTCAAACCAACAACAGAGCGTGGCAGCTGTCTTATAGAAGTTCCATACAATCGAAGCTCTGCAAGAGACTCCATCTCCCCCATGTTCTCTGGGAGTTTGTCAATTTTTGAGCATCCACCCACACCGAGCCATTCAAGAGACTTCAAATTACAAATTTCACTCGGAAGACCCGCGAGATTTTTGCAATCATATAGGAACAGATGAGTAAGGCCAACCAAACATCCTATTGATGAAGGTAATTTCTCAATGGACGTCTGTTTTAAACTAAGCCATGATAAATTTTTCATTTGCCCTGAAAATTCTGGAATCTTTTTCAATTTTGAGCAAGAATCAAGAACCAACGATTCAAGACATTTGAGATCTGCAATTGACGGGTGAATCTCAACCAAATTCTTACATCTTCGAAACTCCAACTCCTCAAGATTCAGAATGCCAGAGAAATCTGGGGCTGTGGTCAAGTTTTCAGAGTCAGAAAGGTTCATTTTTTTCAAGTTGGGCAAGTCCTGTACAATTCATAACAATGGTAGAATAGATAATTAGCTCAGATTTATTTTAATTTTTGAAAACAAAATATTTATTGTAAAAAAAAACTAATTTCTAGAATGGCACATGGTCACTACTCTTACCTTTCTTCCATCCCAAAGCCGAACAAGTTTGCTATTAGGCATCTCAAGTGCAATAAGAAATTTTGGTTGAAAACCTGATGGGAGAAACTCGGAAGGATACGAACTCCATTTGATACTTCTCAAGGAATTAGGAAGAATTCTGGGGCTTGAAGAAATGATCACATTGTCAAATTCAAGAAATTTCAGGTTAAGCATCTTAGAGAAGGCTTCACAATTCCAATTTTCCTTTTCAAGTGTCGCCATGCGTAATCTGATGCCTTTAATTTTGTCCGTTGCCTGTAATTAAGAATAGTAAAAGAAAAGTTAATTTCACATTTAAGTCTAATAATGTGTTAAAGAGAAATCATATATCTTCCAAAACTATCTTTATATAACTTCTTCTCATACTATTTATGAATACATCAAAGATATCATTAATTAAGTTTAAAATTGTGTTAAAGAGAAATCATAAATCTTCCAAAACTTAGTATCTTTTATATAACTTCTTACCGTATTGTTTATGAATACATGAGAGATATCATCGTGATTGCACAATCGACTTCGTCTACCAGGCTCATCAGGACACTCTTGACGAACAATTACCAATGCCATTTCTTGTATCAAATCATGCATCTCAACTTTCCCATATGATATAGTTAAGAGTGATTTCTGAACGAGATCAGTTATCCCGACATAACCACATAGGCCACAACTGTCTAGTATTTCAATTACTTCCTCCTTGCCCTTCCACTTATGAAAAAATGCAACATCGAGAAATATCTCCTTATTCATCTCATCCAGTCCATCATAACTTAATTTGAGCAAATCAAAAATTTCTGACTTAGGAATTTTCCGCAGCTTATCCAATTCACTTTTCCATTCATCTTGATCTCTCTTATTATACACTAAGCATCCCAAAAGTTTAAGAGCTAGTGGAAGGCCTCTGGCATAATCTACAAAACTCTTGGACAATTCCAAGAAACCTTCCTCAGGCTCATTTTTTTTAAAGGCATTCAGACTAAAGAGCTCAAGAGCATCATCATCACCTAATCCGTCTACCTTATATGATACCTGCATATCATGCTTAACTAGCAACCGTTCATCTCTAGTTGTAATTATGATTATACTCCCCTTACCAAACCAATCCTTTTTTCCAGCAATTTTTTCTAGTTGGCTTGATTCATTCACATCATCAAGAATGAGAAGAACCTTTTTATTACATAAGCAATTCTTAATGTAATAGGTCCCCCACTGTTCATCCCAAACTTGAGTAATTTGTTCCTTCAAGATAGGGAAAAGAAGCTGTCTTTGTAGATTAACAAGATTCCCATGTTCAGAAACCTCTCTAACATTAGCAAGAAAGCAGTTAACTTCAAAATTAATAGAAATGCTCTCATAAACTAGCTTAGCAATGGTCGTCTTGCCAATGCCGCCCATCCCCCATATCCCTATAAAGCGAACATCATCCGTAGGAGCTAAAAGCAAATCTATTTGATCAAGTGTAAACTTAATTCCCACTAACTCTGTGGAATCCAACAATTTGAATGTGCGATGCATTTTACTCCACACCCATTCAACAATCTTTTCAATAAGCTTTCTTTCACACCTACAAGGAAGAAAAGTAAAACGATGATTAAGTTAAAAATATAAGCCATGGGTTTTGTTAAGACATATAGAGAAGTTGTTCATTCATGCTTACTCATTCTTTGAATCAAACCCAGATAAATTGGCCACTTCAGTTAAAGCAGCTCTCCAGCTCTTCACCCTTTCTATGTCTTCCCTAAACCTTTCCTCATGCTCAGCGAATGCGCACGCAAAACTACCGGTTTGTTTTCTTACATCGGAAGGATCCACATTATAAAACACTGGCAGAACGGTGCTCTCGGATTTCATGTATAGGAGAATCTCTGTAAGTTCATCCAAGCACCAGGTAGAAGAAGCATAGCTTGGAGAGAGAACAACGATTGCAAGCCTCGATTCTTGGATTGCGTTGAAGAGCCCTGAACGAATACGTGTCCCTCTTTCAAGCTTTGGTTCATCTTTGAATGCTTTAATGCCCCTGAGCTGCAATTCGTGGTATAAATGAGATACAAAGTTAAGTCGAGTGTCCTCACCCCTGAAACTCAAAAACACATCGTGGTTCGGTTGAGGAGCAGACTGATCAGGTGAAGGAAGAAAGGCAGAGTCTCTTTGGGTGCTCAATGCCATTAGACTATCTGCTGCTCCTGCAAACACTCAATGAATATAAGCCTTTTGCTAACTAAATAGAAAGATGATGAGAAACGGCAAAAAAGAAAAGGATTAAAATTTAAACCAGAGGAGAAATAAGGACGATGAGGAAACAAGTTTCAGAGCAAAGAAAAGGAAACAACAAGAGAGAAACAGAGAGAACTGGGAAAATTATATATGTTCTGTATTTCAACAGAGAGAAACAGAGGAATTCAACATTTAAACATTAGAAGGAACAAAAATACGAATTTCAACATTTAAAACAAATTTATAATGCCATCTAACACAATGCTTTAGTTAATGTGGACGAAGCAAGCCAACAAGTTTAACAAACAATAGACTCAAAATGACTTTGCTTTCAAGATCTTGTCCTTTGCAAGCACATCAGTATTTTAACAAAGCCGGCCCTTGGGGAGGGCAACTGGGGCCTGGGCTCGGGGCCCATAATTGAAAGGGGCACGAAAAAAAAATCAAGTTAAGCCATATATTATATACGTATCGAACAAAACAAATTAAAAAACAAAAAGTCCTCAGAAAAAAAAATTAAAATAACCAGGCGTGCATTTTTGTTTAATCCTCCCTTCCCAAAAGCGCGTTCTAACCCATATATGCTAGCAAATATATTGTTTTTTTAATCCTATTCCAAAAACAAAAACAAAAAAAAAACAAAACCAGACCATACTAGGGTTTAGATTCTTGTTGTCTCGATTTTTTTAATCCTATCCCTCACTCACAGTCACACTGCAGCCTCTCTCCTCTCCATCGCCTCTCTCTTTCCCTATCCTTTCCTCTCCATGACAGAAGAGAAAAGCCAACAGAGCTGTAAGTCCTTTCTCTTTGTCTATTTATTCTCTATGTTGCTGCTATTTTCCAAATAATCACTTTATATAGGTATTCTTGCAGATTCAAGGTCGCCAATAGAGAACTTATTCATTGAGAATTGAGATGGGTTTCAGGTCCAGACCCAGATAAGGAACAAAGATGATTTTTCTTGGGTCATAATCAATTTTGCAGGGAGAACGTGAGTTTTGTAATGGATTACCTCGTTTAAACATGAAAATTTATCTGAAGATTTACCAAATGAATTGTTCATATTCATTTGGAAGAATAAGCAAAAAATGAAAATGAATTGAAAGTTTATGATGCAAAAATGGCAGATTTACTTTTAGAAAAGCTTCATGTGGGAGAAACTAACTGCAAATTCCTTATGGATGAACACAATGACATTTTTCCTCAAATTATTATCATCAAACAATAACAAATGGGAAGGCTCATGTAAAACAATGAATGCTATAATTTTAATTAATTAGTTGATAAAATTTTTATAATTTTAATGTATACATTATTTAGGGCACCCTGGGCCTCAAATTACCCAGGGCCGGCTCTGTATTTTAATTGAAGTTTATGCACACTAGTATTTTTATTGGAGGACTATATTCAATCCATCGTGGCATCCCTTTCTGAACAATGCACAAATGGGTCACCCACTTGTTATATTGTGATATTAACCATGTTTTGTGTTACATTTGTCAAAGTTTCAGCCTCTTGCATAATTTTAAAATTCTAATTAGCTTTCTTTGTATCCCAATTGGATTTTAGACATTTAATTAATACACAACATTGTCCCAATGTCTGAGTCAATAATTCAAAAGCTAAGAAAAATCTTATCTTGCACAGGGTGAGTGGTTAACAAAAGATATTACTGCAGCAGTGAACTAGAAACTGCATATGCTTTAGCTGAACAAAGCAGATATGGTAATGTAGACGAAGCAAGCCAACCAAAACTCACAAAAAATACTTCTCAAGATCAGCCAAGAAATTAACAAGAACAAGCAAAGCTAACAGCCTCAGAAAAGAGGAGATATAAATAGCGGCCAGCAGAGAGAGAGAGGGAGAATTAAAATTCATGTAGGGTAAGGATAGAATAGGAAAGAAAAAGAAATAAAATTGATTACAAAGTATTAAAAAGTAAAAGCGAGTGTAAGTTGAGAAAATGGGAGTGGGGAGAAATCAGCTCCCATAATAAAAGCCTTAGTTGCCTGAAGACCAATAATTCAGAAGATAAGAAAAATCTTATCTTGCACAGGGTGAGTGGTTAACAAAAGATATTACCGCACAGAGACAAAAACAGAACAATGCAGATATGGTAACGTAGACGAAGCAAGCCAACCAAAACTCACAAAAAATACAACTTCTCAAGATCAGCCAAGAAATCAACAAAAACAAGCAAAAAGCTAACACGCTCTCTTGTCAGTTATCCCCAACGTCTCCAGTGGGAGTCAAAAGTCTTGGGTCAATGAGTGATTTCTTTTGCTTTTCAACGAAGAGGCCAATTATTTGAATGGTCGGTTTCTTGGTAAAACTGGGGTGAGATTAATTGAAGGAAATATCAAGGTAATTACTTGATCTTTTCATCACAATATATATGGAGTAAAAGATAACAATGGATCAAATAATAATCCCCAAATTTGATTAAGGCATCAAGGATTTTCCCTCTCTACATTGTTTACTTTTGATCCTCCTGTTACAATGTTTACTTTTGATCCGTCTAGAGCTCATCAATTAAGAGATAAATAAACAAAAAGCAAATTAAGACCACATTGCATTGTAAATTAATGGCCAATTAAAAGCTAATTAAGACGTCACTCGTTCTCGAATTATAGAGGCTAGAATTGAATATAGCAAGACCAAACAAAACCTTACTAATTATTATTTATTAAAATCCAACTGGGTTAACAGTGAAGCTGATGCTTTGCCTCCTGGTTTTATTGAGGGCACATCAAATAAGGGGCTTGTTTGCTTTGGATGGGTGCTCCAGATGGAAATTCTGGAGCACCCATCAATTGGGGGGTCTCTGTTTCACTCTGGATGGGGATCTGTAATTGAAACCCCGCAATTTGGGCATGTCCTTGTTGTTTTGCCATTCATTATTGATCAGCCTTTGAATGCAAGGCTTCTGGTGGAGAAGGGTCTAGCTGTTGAAGTGAAACGAAGAGAAGATGGGTCGTTTTGCAAAGATGAGATGGCCAAAACGCTCAGGCATACAATGATGGCAGAGGAAGGAGAGCAGCTAAGAACCAATGCAAGAAAAGCTGCCAAAATCTTTGGAGATCAGAATCTGCACCAAGACTACATTGGTGAATTTGTCACTTTTCTAAAAAGAAACGTTTCAAAAAGGTCCCTCTCTCTATCTCTCCCCTCCCATGTCAGGTTGGCAAAATGACCTTATTTCATTTTATTTTAAGAAAGCTAGATGACCATATTTTCAATGTTACCCAATTAATTTGAGAGTGTTATATATTGAAGTGAACGTCTTCATGCTTAGAGATGCTGGAACTTGGGTTATTGCCACTATAATATTTTGGTGCGTAATTTATTCTAAAACCTGTCATAGAAATATAAACTTTAAACCCCATAATTGGGATACATGCTTGCCAACTTTTGGTCTCAACAAATGGGCCCTCCTAAACTTAATCAATACGTTCACTGAGCTTCCCACCCAGTTAAATAGAATTGACACCACGACGAGATTGAAGTAGTTCTTTCTAATCTTATTTTTCTTTTCTTTTTTCTTGAAGTTTTTTAATTAAATTCCGACCCGATTTGTGTGTCACAACTCACGTCAATAAATTAGTATATTTTTTTTAGTATAACCAAACCAAATCGGATTAACCAGTCCGATTCATAGCTCCCACTTTTGCAGAACATTGGTTTGTTGAACCAAATTAGTCAACTCCATAAGAACTTAAAAAGTTTTGAAGGATTTTAGCGATATGGACAAAATTGATGTGTGAATTAACATGAAGAATGATCCATAACACAAAAAAGATAAACGAGCATAACTCATAGTTTCGTAAACGTCACAAATGTTTGTGATAACCTTTCTTTTGTTTTTTTCAACTCGTCTATGCATCTTTGAATTTGAGATATGGTGGGTTGTTAGACACAAGGGTGAATTTAAATTTTTTTTTATAGGTATGGACTTGTTATGTAGGTAAAGATCTAAATAAAATTCCATTCATTTTCTCGAGGGAGAAAGCTTGAAACTTGAAATGTTTGTGATATGAGTAACTAGAGATATGTATGGATAAGATAGAATAATTTTGAGATTTTCTATTTAAACATCGCACTTCTCTTTGTTCACCCCAATACTTAAATTATCAAGCTGTAAGTTTTATTATTGTGTAAAAAGACAAAAAAGGTCATCCAACTTAATAATTAACCCTAGTACATATATACACACACCCCACCACTCTTCATATCAAGTTTTAGAAAAATACAAACTCCTCTACATCCTATTGCCAGATTACTCTTCTCTTTTAAAGACATAGAAAATTGACGAGCCTACCTCTTTAAATATGCGTGAGAGTTGATGGAAAAGCTTGTTGATTATCAACTCAACAATACCTAAGTATTGGAATTCCAATTACAATTCTTGGAGAGAGGTAAAGTTGTTCTCTTTCTCTAAAAAGTATTAAATTTCGGGTTTAGGGTTCTATTTATTTGTGTTTTTTTTGCTGGGAACAAAAAAAATTGTGGGGTTAAAATATAAAATCTCTTTTATTTCTTATTTTTTCAGTTTGTGATGTATTTAATGATAGTTTGGGAAGATAGTGGGGTTTTCTTAGAAATTGTGAAAATTTAAATTAAAAGATGGGGTGAACTTAGAACATGGGGTGAATTAAAAGAAATGTGGGGTTTAAATAGAAAATCTCATAATTTTGGCTTGCTAATTTTTGTGAAATGAGGTATTAATGCCTTAGAATTAATATTAAAATTCCTTTTGGCCAAACCTTGCAATAGGCTAGAGCCTATCCTAGCCATAGTGTAGTACCCTTGGTTAGACGTAACCTCCCCACCACAATATTCAACCCTTTTTCCGACAGCAAATAACCACACACTGACAAAAACCAAAGTACCAAAGCAACAAGACCCCCATATTCAAATATGGACCACACCCAAAGCATAAAGCCACAGGTTAAAAGCATATAAAAAATCCTAATCACAGAAGCAAAAGATTCTCTGCACAGGCAAAGCAAAACCACGCATGTGCAGACAAAAGAATACTTCTGTCAATCTTTTATTTTTTTTCTTCTTTTGGTCGAAACACTTCTCTGATTCACTATTAGAAGATTCTTGCTTCTAATTTCACTTTTGCAGATCAGCTTCACCGTCCAATTTCCGGCCCAATTTCTCAGAAAAAAGCGTAGAAATGGGTCTTATGGTTGACGACGACCTCGAGGAAATGGGTTTGAGGAGTGAGGAGGTAAAAAGGAGTTGGTCTGACGATTATAACCCTCATAAATGTGATGCTTTAATATACCTACAATATATCCATAATAGGTAAAATACAAGTTATATTATTGTATAATTGTAAATTATTAGGTAAATTATATACAAAATGCGTTTATAAAAGTTGAGTATATTATTTGAATAATAGGTAAATTTATACTAGGTACATTATTTTTCGTAAAAGAAGTAATAAGTATGTTATTTTTTCAACATAAAAATGTATGTATGCTATTATATTTATAAAATAATAAAATAATAATAATATTTATGGAGTTAAACTTGCACGATAAAATAATTTGGGTCAATGTCAATCCACTACGAGCGTTGAATTTTGAATTAACTTGTCAATCTGTTTAATAAATGGGTCGTGTCCATTTGTGATCTGTCACATTTAAAATATTTAATTTTGTTCTTTTAAATTATATTTTAGACATTTAATTTGTATTTTTTTATATAATATTTTCAAGATTAACATAATTTTTATAGTATATATGAGTAATATTATTGATAAAATAAATATTTAAAAGAGTAAATAAGTTTAAATATGTTAAATAGATTAAACATGTTAATAGACATGCTACATGGGTCCTGTAAACACGCCATTTTCGGCCTGACACGAACCAATACCACCCAAATTTGAGAGACCAAAGTTTATCTACTAACAAGGTCAACAATGGAATTTTGAATTAAATGCGCAAACAAAAATTATATATAATACTAATACTCGTTGTTGATGAGAAAACTATAGATGTTATCATCAATACTTGATCATGATTGTAAATAAGTACAACTAAGATATATTAAGAATTATAAAGTTTAGTAAGGGGATTGTAGTTCAGTTGGTTAAGAGAATTTACACATGTATCTAACGTCATAGGTTTGATTCCTCCCTCCCCAAATATCGCTTTGTGTATATAAAAAAAAATTATAAAGTTTAACGTCATTCTTACACACATGTCAAACTATAATTGAAAATATTTTTGTGATATGTTGTAAACTAAATGATTTAGTAAAATTGAAAAAACTGAATTCGAATCCCCCTCCTCGTAGTTTAGATTGGAGTAAAGTAGAATATCATTAAGAAAAAACTATAGTGTCGACATCCGGACAAAAACTAGATGTGTACATTATATTAAAAAAGATACGTTAATGAATGTCAAATATATGCATGTAATGTTTTTATTCCAGACTAGCTGACAACACAAGATGGATATATATGTTGCCAAATTCAAAAATTGACAATTAATCAAATTGATTATTATATAAATATTAGGTATAAATTCATAATCTGACAACACATGCATAACAAAACAACTTTAACAGTATAAGTTTGGAAAAAAATATTACCATATATATATGGTCGTGTCGTGTGGACTTAAATGAGGACAACATCGGCGTGACTGAATGGTTTCGGCAAAACTATCCAAAAATGGATAAAGAATTTGAAGTTTACAACCTAGAAGTAGAGCCTGAAGAAGCCTCAAGCACAGCGGTGGCACCGCCACAAAATGATGTATCGGATTGGCTAAAGAAAAATGTGAGGGAAGAGGACTATGTTGTGATGAAAGCAGGAGCAGAAATGGTTGTGGAAATGATAAAGAAGAAGACAATCTGCTTGGTAGATGAATTGTTTCTGGAGTGCAATAATGGATGGTGGCAGAAAAATGGAAAGACGTATGGGAGCAAAAGGGCTTATTGGGAATGCATTGCTTTGTATGGAAGGGTGAGGGACCTGGGAGTTCCTTTGCACCAGTGGTTTCTATGAGAAAGATAAATTGATATCAGTATAAAAAGTTTGCTGCTTTCTTCTGTCTTTGAATGTTATAAGAGAGAGTGACATTTGGGTTGGTTTTTTGACTTGTTGAAGTGTTGAAAATTGAGGTATTCACACTGCCAGAGATCACATATTGTCAATGCATATTGCAATGCAGAAGAAAGGAAACGTCCCACCAAGGTAATTAGGTGCAAGGGTTCCAAATTTGTGAGATTGTTGGCAATATGCAAAGGGATGCTAACAATGCTAAGAAATAAATGTATTAAGTGCTCAAGTGTCTCTCATCTAAGACAAGAGTACGAGGTGAATTTACCCTTTGTTTTAAATTTTAAAAAAACAATGATCTTAAGATTAAATTCATGATGGTGAACATCAAGTTGGTTTGATGTTAAGCAAGCTAAACAACATTTTAAGTATGAATAAGCGAATCTGACAATTAAAAAGAAGACCTATAATAAGCGAATTTTGAATTAACATTCTTATTCTTTGTTACATTTGAGGGAATTGAACTCCTAACCTATCTCAATCTTAACTCTGATTATCGTAAACTTCATACCACCAGTTAGGCTAACATCAAGAGCTTAAATTAACAATCTTCTTCTTGTAAGTAATGTTTCTTGACTCATTTGGATTTTCTTTGGTTAGGAGAAAAATAAGGAAGGAAAAGGAAGAAAGAAAAATATTAATTTTTTTTATAAAAATAAAGAAAAATGAAAAATGACATGTCCCGTGCAGGTGGGAAAATTGACGGGTTGATGGAGCCAAAACCCGCGACCGGGTGCCAGAAACCGAACGCCAAGCTCCCAAAAATCTACACGCTAATCCAATCACGACCGTCCATCACGTGATATGGGAAGAGCTAGAGCTCTGCTCTCCGGCGAATAATCTCACGTGGGCTCCACCCCCCACCATTTTTAAAATTAAACATTCGAAAAATTAAAAATTGGGTCAAAATCCAATCCAACCGAGAAGAAGATCGACCAGATTGGCGTAAACTGAACTCACCCACCAACTGCACTCTCTCTGATTCAACTTCTCAACGTCACTGAAACCAAAAACCAAAAACAACTCCTTCGATCTTGAATCACAGCAGATTCACAGCCCAAAGCCCGAAGGTAACCTCACCAATTTCATTTCTTTTTCTAGGGTTTCGCTTCCAATTATTTTGGCGGGCAGACACGACCTAAAACTTGATTGAGAAAAAAATAATTCAAGGAAGGCGGGCAGACAGCAACGCAATAGATGGCCATCACTTGCTAACCTTTTCTAAACAGCTGAGGCTCAATTTCTCGCGATATTTTACCAGTCTTTCGGTCACACGTTGCACGAGTCACAGGTGACACTCGTCAGCGTACTGTGAACTGTGTTTTGTTGTGTTGTCTTTTTGGTGAAGAGGACTCATCAACTTTTTGCCAGATCTGTGGGGATGAGATAGAGATAACAGTGGATGGGGAGCAACCCGTGTCACAGATCGAAAGCACCAAGTTTTCTTTGCAGACAGCCAATTTGTTAGAGGACTGGGTCTCTCTCTCAGGAAAAGAATCATTCATTACACACAAACAAAACTTTTTTCTTTTTTTTCTTGTTTTAATTTCACCCTTTTTTATATTCACTCATTCTTTATTTCTCTCTCTCTCTCTCTGTAGTTGAAAATTTTCATAAAAAGTGCAGTTATTAAAAAGAGGGAGAAAATCTTTACAAGTTGAGAGAAATTCAGATTTGCTCCTAAAACATAACAAGGAATATAGAGCAAAAGTAGCAACTCACATTGAAATGCAGCAGATGTGACGCCTCTTCCTTTGAAATTGAGGAATCATAGGTCAGTCCCAATCACTTCGATCTTTTTTCTTTTTCTGGACCGAGCTTCATCAACATTATTTAATTCATCTTGGTCTGCCTTTTCAGAAAGACCATGGGTATTGCAGAGGAGAGATTTTTGGTGAGAGCTACCACTTCCACTAGGACCAGCGTCCTCGTCATCGTGGCTTTGTTGACCTTGTGCTTCAGCTGATTTGGTAGGACAAGTAGTAGTGCTCTTGATGATGGATTTGTTCATCATCATCTCGTTGAGTTGTTCCACATCTTGCTCGTGCACCAAACGAAACCCAAATTTCATCCGCCGTATTTCGTTTATCCGCCGTATTCCGTCATAACGAAAATAATCAGTTGTTAACAAAACCCCCTTTATCTGACCGCATTTTGTGTCAAATTGTTCACGGTGACACAACATCGCCTTTTTTAAAATATTTTTCAAATTTACGCTGCATTCCTTGAAAGGAACATGTAATTTGAAAAGAATGAAATTCGGAAAGATGAGCCTGAACTTCAAACACAGCACATAAAGCAATTCCCATCGACGTGGTACATGAATCCAGAGGTAGCTCCACAGTTAGGGAATCTCCCAAACTTCGATTACTGAATCACTCTGGAATTTCCCTTCCAGGAGTTACAATTTCAAATTGGTTTCCGTAAAGACGCCTAGCGATTAGCTGTACCATCTACATAGATATATATGAGGTTAGTAAGTTGTAATTATTATGATAGCAAACAACAAAAGAGAGAGAGACAGAGAGAGAACCTGAAGGTATCGGTGTAGCATTTTCAGTATTATACTATCGCTGCCTTCATTGTCAACCAATACAAAGCAATTGGCACAATTAAACCGAAGAAAATCTTTACAAGTTGAGAGAAATTCAGATTTTCTCCTAAAACAAAACAAGGAATATAGAGCCAAATAAAAAAAAACAGTGGGAGAACCAGCAAAAGCAGCAACTCACATTGAATTGAAATGCAGCAGCTGTGATGCCTCTTCCTTTGAAATTGAGGAATCATAGGTCAGTCCCAATCACATCGATCTTTTTTCTTTTTCTGGGCCGAGCTTCTTCAACAACATCATTATCATCATCATTTAATTCATCTTGGTCCGCCTCTTCGGAAAGAGCATAGGTATTGCAGAAGAGAGATTTTTGGTGAGAGCTTCCACTAGGACCAGCGTCCTCGTCATCGTGGCGTTGTTGACCTTGTGCATCAGCTGATTTGGTAGGACAAGTAGTAGTGCTCTTGATGATGGATTTGTTCATCATGATCTGATTGAGTTGTTCCACATCTTGCTCGTGCACCAAACGAAACCCACACTTCTTCACACTCACCCCAGATGGTTTATAATAATCAATAATTCTGAACAAAACATTTATCTGACTGCATTTCGTCTTAAATTGTTCACGAGATGCATAAATTACCCAAAGGTTATCCGACTCAACATCGCCAGTTTCAAAATATTTAAAAAATCCTTGTGGGTGACAACCAATAGAAAAATCACGAAATTCAGAAAGATGAGCCTGAACTTCAAACACAGCACATAAAGCTTTTTTTTTTTTTTTTGGTCTGACACATAAAGCTATTCCCATCCACGTGGTACATGAATCCAGAGGTAGCTCCACAGTTAGGGAATCTCCCAAACTTTGATTACTGAACCACTTTGGAATTTCCCTTCCAGGAGTTGCAATTTCGAATTGAGGCCTAAAGAATAGCCGCTGTACCACCTATGAAATTCACATAGATATATATGAGGTTAGTAAGTTGTAATTATTATTATAGCAAACAACAAAAGAGAGAGAGACAGAGAGAGAACCTGAAGGTATCGGTGTAGCATTTTCAGTATTATACTATCGCTGCCTTCATTGTCAACCAATACAAAGCAATTGCCACAATCAAATCGCAAGTTGTGCAACCAATACTCTAATTCGCAAGTTGACGAAAGATGTGGTAACATTTTTAAGGAAGTGCAACCGGCTATGTCTATATCCACTAATGAGATAAGCTTAGAAAGATCTGGCACCCATTCAAGACTTTGGCACCCATTCAGCTTAAGTACTTTCAGCTTAGAAAGACATCCAATGCTTGCAGGAAGGCTAACAAAATTGTTTCCACTAAGCCTTAATACTTCTAAAGAGGACAAGCAGCCAATATCACTGGGAAGATCCCCTTCACAAAGTCCACGATTTCTCAGATCCAAATACGTCAAAGACAATAAACCATCTAACGAACTTAACACAAAACCATTTCTGTTTTGATATAAACCGGAAAGGCCCAACCAAAACCTTGATGTATTAGGCTGTGATCCACTTCTACCCAAACCTAGCCTGTATAGTTTTTTCAAACCAACAACAGAGCGTGGCAGCTGTCTTATAGAAGTTCCATCCAATCCAAGCTCTGTAAGAGACTCCATCTCCCCCATGTTCTCTGGGAGTTTGTCAATTTTTGAGCATCCATACGCATCCAATTCTTCAAGAGACTTCAAATTACAAATTTCACTTGGAAGACCCAAGAGATTTTTGCAATTCCGTAGAGTCAGACAAGTAAGGCCAACCAGACATCCTATTGATGAAGGTAATTTCTCAATGGACGTCTGTTCTAAACTAAGATTTGACAAATTTTTCATTTGCCCTGAAAATTCTGGAATCTTTTTCAATTTTGGGCAAGGACCAAAATACAACCATTTAAGACATTTGAGATCTGCAATTGACGGGGGAATCTCAACCAAATTCTTACAACTTCTAAAATCCAACTCCTCAAGATTCGGAATGCCAGAGAAATCTGGGGTTGTGGTCAACTTTTCAGAGTAAGAAAGGTTCATTTTTTTCAAGTTGGGCAAGTCCTGTACAATTCATAACAATGGTAGAATAGATAATTAGCTCAGATTTATTTTATTTTTTAAAACAAAATATTTAAAATAATTAAAAAAAACTAATTTCTAGAATGGCACATGGTCACTACTCTTACCATTCTTCCATCCCAAAGCCGAACAAGTTTGCTATGAGGCATCTCAAGTGCAATAAGAAATTTTGGTTGAAAACCTGATGGGAGAAACTCGGAAGGATACGAACTCCATTTGATACTTCTCAAGGAATTAGGAAGAATTTTGGGGCTTGAAGAAATGATCACATTGTCAAATTCAAGAAATTTCAGGTTAAGCATCTTAGAGAAGGCTTCACAATTCCAATTTGCCTTTTCAAGTGTCGCCATGCGTAATCTGATGCCTTTAATTTTGTCTGTTGCCTGTAATTAAGAATAGCAAAAGAAAAGTTAATTCCACATTTAAGTCTAATAATGTGTTAAAGAGAAATCATATATCTTGCAAAACTATCTTTATATAACTTCTTATCATATTGTTTATGAATACATCAAAGATATCATTAATTAAGTCTAATACTGTGTTAAAGACAAATCATAAATCTTCCAAAACTTAGTATCTTTTATATAACTTCTTACCGTATTGTTTATGAATACACGATAGATATCATCATAATTGCACAACCGACTTCGTCTACCAGGCTCATCAGGACACTCTCGACGAACAATTTCCAATGCCATTTCTTGTATCAAATCATGCATCTCAACATTCCCATTTGATATAGTTAAGAGTGATTTCTGAACGAGATCATTTATCCCAACACAACTACATAGGCCACAACTGTCTAGTATTTCAATTACTTCCTCCTTGTCCTTCCCCTTATAGAAAAATGCAACATCAAGAAGTATATCTTTGTTCATCTCATCTAGTCCATCATAACTTATTTTGAGCAAATCAATAATTTCTGACTTAGGAATTTTCCGCAGCTTATCCAATTCGCTTTTCCATTGATCTTGATCTCTCTTATACACTAAGCATCCCAAAAGTTTAAGAGCTAGTGGAAGGCCTCTGGCATAATTTACAAAACCCTTGGACAATTCCAAGAAACCCTCCTCTGGCTCTTTTTTTTCAAAGGCATTCCGACTAAAGAGCTCAAGAGAATCATCATGACCTAACGCCTTTACCTTATGTGATATATGTATATCATGTTGATCTAGCAACCCTTTATCTCTAGTTGTAATAATGATTAAACTCCCCTTACCAAACCAATCCTTTTTACCAGCCAACTTTTGAAGTTGGCTTGATTCACTCACATCATCAAGAATGAGAAGAACCTTTTTATTATACAAGCAATTCTTAATGAAAGAGGCTCCCCCCTGTTCACCCCAAACTCGATCCTTTAAGATTGGGGAAAGAAGTTGTCTTTGTAGATCAACAAGATTACCACGTTGAGAAACCTCTCTAACATTTTCAAGAAAGCACCTATGTTCAAAACGGGTAGAAATGCGATCATAAATTAGCTTAGCAATGGTTGTTTTGCCAATTCCGCCCATCCCCCATAGCCCCATAAAGCGAACATCATCCGTAGGATGAGCTAAAAGCAAATCTACTTGCTTCATTCCCACTAACTCTGTGGAATCTAACAATTTGAATCTGTGAGGCACTTTCTCCCACACCCATTCAACAATATTTTCAATAAGGTTTCCTTCATCACACCTACAAAGAGGAAAAAGTAAAACGATCATGAAGTCTAAAATATAAGACATACATATAACAAGATATGATGGATTACGAAAAAACTTACCCATTCTTTGAAACAAACCCGGATAAATCGGCCACTTCAGTTAAAGCACCTCTCCAGCTCTCCACCCTTTCTCTGTCTTCCCTAAACCTTTGTTCATGCTCAGCGAACGCGCACGCAAAACTACCGGTTTTTTTTCGTACTTCGGAAGGATCCACATGATAAAACACTGGCAGAACGGTGCTCTTGGATTTCATGCATTGGAGAATCTTTGTAAGTTCATCCAAGCACCAAGAAGAAGACGCATAATTTGGCGAGAGAACAACGATTGCAAGCATTGATTCTTCGATTGCTTTGAAGAGCTCTGAAGAAATAGGTGTCCCTCTTTCAAGCTCAGGATCGTCCTTGAATGTTTTAATGCCCCTGTGGTGCAATCCGCGGTATAAATGAGATACAAAGTTATGTCGAGTGTCCTCACCCCTGAAACTCAAAAACACATCGTGGTTCGGTTGAGGAGCAGACTGATGAGGTGAAGGAAGAAAGGCAGAGTCTCTTTGGGTGCTCAATGCCATTTGGCAATCTGCTGCTGCTGTAAACACTCAATGAAAATAAGCCTTTCGCTAATTAAATCTTTAAAAATCCAAACACTCAACGAATAAATAGAAGATAAATGGCTTGCAAAAGGAAAAGGATTAAAATTTAGAGAGGTTTTTATTGGGTAAATGAAAATTTAGTAAGCCAGAGGAAAAATAAGGACGACGTATAGGAAAATAGGTCGTCTTGTCATGATGTTATCAACGTTTGAAACAATGGTGAACTAAAAACTGCACATGCTTTAGTTAATGTTACCTGAACAAAACAGATATGGAAATGTAGACGAAGCAAGCCAACAAGTTTAGCTTAGTGTTACCTCAACACCGAAAAAATTTCAAAGCCAGAGAATCTGTAAGACCAGCAAGCCAGGCAGACTCACAAAATATACTTCTCAAGATCAGCCAAGAAACCAACAAGAAGAAACAAAGCTAGCAGCCTCAGAAAAGACAGATACTTTATAAAATAGGGAGCACACGGTTTCTCTTTTCTTTTTCTTTTTTTATGAAATATGGAGGAAGAAGCGCATTAAATTTCATGGAAGTTGTTTCTTTACCTTTGCTTTTCTCGCCCTCTTTAAAGAGAGTTCCCACAACTTTATAAATTATCTCGAGAAGAAAATCCATTGTTTTTTTTCTTTTTCTCTTTTGGCCTAAATTTCATCCCAATTGGATTTCAGAAATTTAATTAATACACAAAATTGTGCCATGTCTGAGTCAAAAGGAAAACTGAGCACACGGTTTCTCTGGGCAATGTGTAATTTCTTTTGCTTTTCAATGAAGAGGAAGGAGGGCATCATTTCATTTCAGACAAGTTCTGCTCAGACTCAGAGACCAATTATAGGGGCCCCCACGTCAGGCCATTTATTTGAATGGTCGGTTTCTTGGTAAAACCATTTATTTGGTGAGATTTTAATTTGAAGGACATATCAAGGCAATTACTTTATCTTTTCCTCACGATATATATCTTCTATATATATAAAGCAAAAGGCAGAGAATGGTGAAACATTCAAAATACCATAAAATGCCCTTGGTTAATGCAAACATTAAGAATTGAAATTATTAATTAAATGAGGATAATATGGTAAATTCACATTTTTTCATATTTAAAAAAATTAAAATTAAAAGAAAAATCAGATAACGGATCCTATTTTTATGGAACACAACTACCCATTATCTTTTTTAATTCTAAATAAATGTAAACTTTTAAAAAAAAAAGCCCTCTCGCAGGCACGGAAGTGCATGCTGAGAGGCTAGTATATATAAAGCAAAAGGAAGAGAATGGTGAAACATTCAAAATACCAAAAAATGCCCTTGGTTAATACAAACATTAAGAATTGAAATTATTAATTAAATGAGGATAATATGGTAAATTCGCACTTTTTCTTATTTAAAAAAATTAAAATTAAAAAAAAAATCGGATAATGGATCCTATTTTTATGAAAAACAACTACCCATTATTTTTTTTAATTCTAAAATAAAATTTAATTTTTTTTTTAAAAAGCCTCTCGCAGGCGCGAAAGCGCGTGCGGAGGGGCTAGTGGAGTAATAAAAGAAAAGAGATGTAAAAGTAGTGGCCAACAGAGAGAGAGAGAGAGAGAGAGAGAGAGAGGGATAAAAGGTTGAGACCGTGTAGTTACAGTAAGCACACGCTTTCTCTTGTCAGTTATCTCCAACGTCTCCAATGAGAGTCTAAAAGTAAGTCTTGGGTCAATGAGTGATTTCATTTGCTTTTCAATGAAGAGGCCAATTATTTATTTGAATGGTTTCTTGGTTAAACTGTCGTAGATTTAATTGAAGGAAATATCAAGGCAATTACTTGATCATATTAGGATTTCTATTTTAATTTGTATGGCTGGTGTTCTTAATTATATTGTTTTGGCCTTCATCTCTCTTTTTCATAACTACATCCATATTGCATGTGTCGTTTTTCAAACACCGACATCACATATTATAAGCGATTTGACATAATGGCTAATTAAAAGCCAATTAAGACATATAATCATTCTCGAATTATAGACTCTGGAATTGAATATATAGCAAGACCAAACAAAGCCTTACTAATTATTAATTTATTAAAATAGCAGACATGCATACATAATTTTTTATAATCTTACCCCAAAAATAATAATTCTTTGGGGAACCAACTTCTATAGATCAGAACTGTTTTATTAATTAATAGGTTTATCAACAGCAGGTGGTGATGGTGTTGACGGAGGGAATTGAATATAATGGGCTTCATCACAATAACCATTGAGTACATCAGTCTCCTTAGTTGTAAACCCTAGTGTGCCAAGCAAGGCAGGCCAACACTGATGCTCAATGGTTCGAATGGCTTCGCAACAATCATGCCCTAAGTAGGTTTCAGCATTTAGAAAAAACATGACAGCCTCACCAGAACATGCCTAGAGTTGAAACAAAGAGTCCCAGCAGTTCGATTATTCTTCATCCAAATTCAACCTAGCTTTGAGGTTCACATTTGATCCAATTGGGTTATAATTCAAAGAGCGAGCACTAGTGGTGGCTATGAATAGTGGCATGGTCATCGACAAAACAAGAATAGTGAGAAGGAAGAGGTTGGAAGCTGCCATTTTCACTTTGGATGATTGATAGATCGATGTGATGTGTGAGGAAGGGAGAATCCAAGGGTTTATATATAGAGGCCAGACAAATCAAGAGGAATTTAGTGTTACAGAAACGTTACGTGCATGAAGAGATGGGGTGGTGAAGAGGCTCGTGAATCATAATTATTAATATCACTTATGCATGAGTTATTACAAAATTAGTGGGCAATTAAGACTTAAACAACTAATTAATCGATTGATATTCCAACCATGATCAGGCAAATTAATGGACAAGTTTGTGATTGTTGGTTTGCCTTAGCTGGAGCCTGGAGCCTGGAGTCGGTTTGTCTTGCTTCAGCTTCTCTCTTTAGGCTTTCGGCTGTTAAGTTGGGCTTTTTGCTCACCTTTTCGATGTTTGTTGGGCTTTATTCATTCTTGCTTGGTCTATTTTGTAAGCTTATTTCTGGTAGGGTGTCAATTTTCAACACGATGCAATAATTAACTCGAAACCTTCATGAAAATCACATGAGTTAAGCCACACAATAAAGATTATGAGTTAGATTCTAGTCAATCCGCCAAGACATGATTAATAAGTAGGTAAGTTTTAGGTCAACAAGCCGATATGAAATGACGCACTCAACCCGTTTAATACATTAATATGACTCGAACCCAAAATGTCACGAAACATTACCACCCTTAATTTCTGGTTGCTTTTTTATCCTGCCTTAACTTCATTGGGTTAGCCTTTTTCATTTGGGCTTTCTCCTTCTTGTTCCTTTTTTCTTCTTCTTTTTTTTTTCAATTCCGTAATTTGTATTTAATGAAAACCTATATTACACAGCCTTTGCTCAAAGTCAAAATCACATAGGTAATAAAAAGTTTATAAGACATGTTGATTTTTCAATTTTCTGATATCAGTGCAACTAATACGAATGTACTTCCTTCTTATAGCTCCCTAATGATTTTCTCTCACATGTAGGCAAACAACCGTACCTACAAGTAAAACACATTTCAATGGGCAGCCATCATTCACGAGTGGCCTAAAATTCCACAAAATCATAAGATGTAATGTTCATATTGAATGAAAATTAAATCCCTCTTAAAGTTGTAGGTTCCTTTTGTCACATTGAAATTCTTATAATACCAACACCATAATGTTATAAATATTAAATCAGAAGATGCTTAACAACAACAGTGGCTGTAGTTTAGTGGTAAGAATTCCACGTTGTGGCCGTGGAGACCTGGGCTCGAATCCCAGCAGCCACACATTTTAACTTTTTTCTTTTTGTATATTTTTAGTTCAGTTTCCCATGCTTATGAGTTTGCAACAAAAAAAAACTACCATTCTTTCTCCTTTTTTTTCTAAGTAACAAAAAGTTCAAAGGGAAGGGAGGCTACCCCATCCTAGGGCCAGGGCATACCAAGGCCTCTTTGACTTTGAGGACTTACAGATTATCCACAAAAGGGATTGTCGGCAGTGAGACTCGAATCTAAGGCTTCATAGCAAAGAAAACGATCCTTACCAACTCAACCAACCCTCATTGGCCATTCTTTTTTCTCTTTGAAGTCAGTGGGGTATAGCTAAATTAGTTGAGCTTTTTCACCTTCACCTATATGAATAGATGTTCGAAACCCCATACACTCAATAAATATATGGGTAAACATCCTCACTGACCCAAAAAAAATATATATAACACATACTATATTTGTCCTTTTTCTTTTTCTTTTTTATTTTGATGTATACTACATTAGTGGCTCTAGCTTCGCCAAAATAGCAAGCGGTGCACTAGAAATTTGCTCAGTAAAAGGACTCAGATTGGCATTCATGAACACACAAATACATGATTTTGATTTTGATGGTCATGAAGTCATGAAGTTTTTTAGGAGCTCAAAAGTCAAAATTAAATACTCACAAGCATAAATTAATTAGTTTCAACAAATGTGGACAAATAATAACCAAAACCATATATTATCGATACATATTTTTATTTGTTTGTAGCTTCAAAGGTGCTAAAATAAATGAAATAAGCTTGCTATTGGATTTTAATGATAAGTTTTTGTTGCTTAATGCTTATGTTAACGTTACTGAAACCCTAAGATGGCAATGCGTCCAATGAGATACCATTATAATTTACTAATTAATTTACCAGTCCTGATCTCTTGGACTACAGGGGTCCAAGAGATTTGTGGTTACTCACCGTTGGATATAAATTCAATAGTTCACTCAGTCTTGCACTCCCTTTAAGAAACTTTTTTGAACCATTGAATTAATATCCAACGGTAGGTGACCACAATCTCTTGGACTCCTGTGGTCCAAGAGATCGGGACTGATTAATTTACTATTGGTCATGGACTCATGGAGGTTATGTTGTCATTGTAGATAATCAATTACTACATTTTTTTTGTTTTTACAAACGACTAGCATAATTACACGACACTTCTACAACGGGTCAATGCACTCACAATAAGGCTGCACCATCACAATGAGGCTAGCTAGTAGTCACAATTAACTAGGTATCAAACTAATGACAAATATATATATATTGTTTTTGTCATTTATGTGAGTCGAGCCTGAGACCTCCTCCAAATAAGTGCAAACAAATACCACTCGACTTATTAACTTTCTAAAAGTATTGTTAGAATTTGAACTCCAAGTTTGCGAATTCTTTGATTTCTTGCTTGAAAATCAAGGTCATTGCTATCAACATGATTTTCAATAACCCTTGAATAATATTTATTGACAAGTTTTAAAACGAATAGCATATTTGGGAGGGTGAACTGCTGGGCTGCCTTGGGTTAAAAAAAACAACAACTGGGCTTTACAGATTGATGTGGATTGGGATTTACATATAATTTTGTTTATGGGGCTGGGTTGGGCTAATCCACTAATATCCAAATCACTAACATGATTCCTATTATACCCATATCATATGAATTTTGAAAAACTCAATCAATTTCAAACTTCATGCTCAAGGAAATATCACATTTTAAGGCCAGAAAAAGATGAAATATTATGAGCTTCACCTACCCAACCCAAATTATGAAAACCTAAATGAGTACTTCACAAAATCTTTTTCTACCTCATTCATTCCTCATGGGGTCAAAACAAATGGGTCCTTTTTTTTCATAGGTAAACACTTTTTGTTTTGGTTAAACATTCTTCAATAAAGCGATACTCTACTTTAATTTAATCTAAACTACATAACATAAAAGGGGATTCGAACATATTCTTCAATTTTTATTAAATAAAATGAATTGTAGTAGTATGTCATCATCTAATGCAAACAATATGTACTTATTGCAGACGATTTGCTCATATCATAATCAAAATAAATAACTTTTGTCTTCTGCCATCTCAAAGACACACCCCCAAAAAAAAAAAAACGTTATCTCAGAAAAATAAGAAAAAGTTCACAACAAAATTTACGATTTTTGTTTCACAGAATTGAAAGTTGAAGGTACCCGCCTTTCACTTTCGCATGAAAATCTCGCGGGCTATTTTTTATTTTTTATATTTATTTATGCCCAAGCCCAATTCCACCGACAACATAGCACTTCCCAAGAAGCCCCCTCAAGGCTCTTACCCCAAGACTCAAGAGCATAAAAAAAATTATATAATTATTTATGGGCTACTACTAATCTGACAGCTACTGAAAGCCACAGACACAAAATCAATTCCACTGCCAGTCTGGTGGGGTCCTCTTGACACATGGCACCTCTGGCACTGTGCGATCAACTCGTATCTTAAACCATCTGGACCGCATATAAAATTAAAAATAAAACAAATTATATATGCTTTGCTTTGCTCTATCTACCCTCTATTTTTCAATTTTGTTTTTTATTTTTTATTTAATTTTCATTTTTGGGTTTAATATCTTTTGCTTTCCAATCTCCACCAGACAAAACTAGGAACAGGAAGGAACCCAGCCGGCTGTATCAATCACCTAGTCCGAAAGTTTCTCCTGTGGCCGTGGGCCCAACCACTATGATTGTAACATGTGGGGTCCATCGCATACGTGTGGCTCTGTGGCCCCATTTCAACGTGGCGCTCTCCTTCCTCTAAGTGTCATCAATGCAATGCGAATGGATTTAACCAAACCTTGTTTATCGATTGTAGTAATCAATCATGAATTAGTTGAATGAAGAATGAACCTACCTCTGTTGGAAATTTTCTCTGCAGCCAGGAGGTGCCAGATAATAAATCGTACATAAGTAATTATAATGTAGTACGGGACGACAAGAGTATGGTTATTTGGTATAATTCGGCGTTGGTATCTTTAAAAATAGTAATTCTTTTTTAGGGGCTGATTTTAAGTATCTTAATATCTTATCAACTGCATTCTTAGGAGAAATACTTGGTGAATGCATAAATTGACTAACCACACTCACGGTATATGGAAATATGGTCTTATATGTGTCGAATATATCAATCTTCCAACAAGACGCTGATATTGTTCCTTATTGCTTGGCAACCGGTCTATATCTTCACACAACTTATGATTCATCTCAACAGGTGTGTCAAGAGGCTTATATCCAAGCACTTCTGTTTCAGTGAGTAGACCCATCATATATTTCATTTGAGACAAAAATATACCATTTTTTGACATTACTACTTCAATTTCAAAGAATTATACCACAGTTATATTTCAGTACGATATAATAATTTCTCTTATGTAAATCCCCATTTAGCCCACCCTGTAATATGTGAGCCCTCAAATTTTGTGTTTTCTTTTTTGCTGGAATTTTTTGTGTTATTAGTGTAAGTTGAGGTGAAACAGAATGTGGCTTCTTACTTTATAGTTGTTAATTGGTTGATGAATGATGAAACAGTAGAGTACCAGTTGGTCTTTGGCACGTGTTTTGATCGACTAATTAGCCAATGATGGCCACCGACAAAAGATGACAAGAATTAAGAATCCAATGCAAAATAGAAAAAAAATGTAAATTAATTATTTTATGTTCCTAACTCCCATAATCTATTGCAATTTGCAAGGTTGTGTGTTCTCGATTATAATAGTCAAAATTGGGGTGCAATTTGCAAGGCTAATTAATCCAGCTTTACCTAGGGTTAGTAGGATTAATTACTTTCAAATCAGAAGTCAAATTATTATTTAACACGTAACCTTGAGTTAGAAATCATTTGTTTGACTTGATATAAAACATTAGCTGGACTTGGGTGAGATCACCAAGCAGCGTATCTAAAACGAAATGACTTAGAAATGCAGCATGGTAGTATAATGCCAATTGATGACTACCCAAAATAGAATGAACAATGCGTTTCGCTTGAAGTGGAAACCATCCAAGCCTCTCTTGTTTTTGCTCATGAACCTCTGGAAAAAGAGTGGGACAAATTGGACGAGATTAGGCTTTGGGTTGAGTTGCTCAAAAGAAAGCTAAAGCCTAAAGGCCATTGCAGCACTGTCCCATCAACTATTACAATTTCTTGGCAACAATTATTGATCCCTTTTGCCCTTTTGCCTTTTCTCCTTTTCCTTTACCCTTTTCTTTTGTACCAAGCATTCACTATTACTTCTTTCTTGCATTAGTTTAAACCGGCACATTATCCTTACTTAACTTACGTTTATCCATTAATAATTTAACTATTGCACAATGTAAATTGAAGAAGCAAGTGAATGGGTAAATTAACAGCTAAACATTGGTAATTACAAGTACATATCAATTGTCGCATCATTTATAAAAATTGGGTAATTTCATTTAGGTCAAAAGAATGTAATAAGTCTTTAGTAGGATTCTTCTATGCTACTTTCAGCTATTACGAGGTTTAAATATCTTCTGAATTTATGCGCCCACACAAGTAATGCTCAGCTCGTTGCAGGTAATGAGTCATTCTTATCCTTATTTACAAATCACATTCATTTACATATGTAAAAATAACTCATAAAAGTACAAAAAGGAAAGTATATGCACACATATCAAACTCCGATTTATTTACAACAAACCAAGTTATCAGTTTTGGCAAATGAATCAAAGACTATAGTAGCTAGCCTCATGGCTTGTTCAGAAGCAATGTTGGGAACATAGACCTAACAAATCTGGGAATGTCAACAATGGCCTTGATGATATTAGTTGGTAGTGACGACATTTGACAACACATGTAGGGCTGTATCAAGCCATGCTAGCTCAACCATATCATCATCATCATCACCATCATGTACTTGTGCTCATGAACGACATTTAAGCTATCAAAACCGAAGTTGTCGTTTTCAACAAGTCTTTAAGTAAGGCAAAGGACAAGTACACACTATATACTATATATTGTGATTAAAATAGCTACATGCAAAGCATTTGGTCCAGTGATTACATCTTAATCAAAATATAATTATTCATTAACAACAAACACTGCCCAGTGTCGGCAACCCCTAATGATCACAGCATATTTATTTATTTATAATATATTTTTTTATATGGACGTTTCTGTGTAGCCTCAGCTGGCACAAATAATCAAATCAAATCAGCTGGCCCCCCACGTCAGGCCGTGTAGTTACATTAAAAGAACAATTTAAAAACTCCAAAACTTTCTCTAGGGCCCACCCAAAAACCCATATTTTGAGAATTAGCTTTGGGGGTTAATTTAGATTACAGTGATATTTTAGGTCCAAATTATATATTGATCTCCTATGTCTCTGTCCCTGTCTCGTCCCTTCTGTGTTTGTGTGTTGAAATTTCAACTCCCACATTTAGATTCTCTCTCCATCTCTCTCTCTCTCTCTAAAACCAAAAGTACCAAGTTTTCTTTGCAGACAGCCAATTTGTTTTTCTTTTTTCTCAGGAATAAAACTTTTTTCTTTTTTTTCTTTTTTTCATTTCACCCTTTTTTATATTCACTCATTCTTTATTTCTCTCTCTCTCTCTGTATAAAGCTGTGTTTTTTATTCATATCAAAGCGGTTACCCTCCAAGTCCAAATCAAAAGTCCCCATGCTGTAGTTGAAAATTTTCATAAAAAGTGCAGTTATTAAAAAGAGGGAGAAAATCTTTACAAGTTGAGAGAAATTCAGATTTGCTCCTAAAACAAAACAAGGAATATAGAGCCAAATAAATAAAACAGTGGGAGAACCAGCAAAAGCAGCAACTCACATTGAATTGAAATGCAGCTGCTGTGATGCCTCTTGCCCAAACACATCCATCTTTTTTCTTTTTCTGGGCCGAGCTTCGTCAACAACATCATTTAATTCATCTTGGTCTGCCTCTTCGGAAAGAGCATAGGTATTGCAGAAGAGAGATTTTTGGTGAGAGCTACCACTTCCACTAGGACCAGCCTCCTCCTCGTCGTCGCGTTGTTGACCTTGTGCATCAGCTGATTTGGTAGGACAAGTAGTAGTGCTCTTGATGATGGATTTGTTCATCATGATCTGCTTGAGTTGTTCCACATCTTGCTCGTGCACCAAACGAAACCCAAACTTCATCTCACACGTGCTAGATTCGTACGTCCACCGTATTCGGTCATAATAACCATTATAAGCAGTTGTTAACAAAATCTTTATCTGACTGCATTTCGTCTCAATTTTTTCACGAGGTACATAAATTACCCAAAGGTGAGGTGACACAACATCGCCTTTTTGAACATATTTTGTAAATTCACTTGGCTGCATTCCTTGTAAGGAACATGTAATTACAAAAAGTTGAACTTCAGAAAGATGAGCCTGAACTTCAAACACAGCACATAAAGCAATTCCCATCCACGTGGTACATGAATCCAGAGGTAGCTCCACGGTTAGGGAATCTCCCAAACTCTGATTACTAAACCACTCTGGAATTTCCCTTCCAGGTGTTACAATGTCTAGCTGTTCCATCTACATAGATATATATGAGGTTAGTAAGTTGTAATTATTATTATAGCAAACAACAAAAGAGAGACAGACAGACAGAGAGAGAACCTGAAGCTGAAGCTGAATCTGAAGGTATCGCTGATGCTGAAGCTGAAGGTATCGCTGTAGCATTTTCAGTATTATACTATCGCAGCCTTCATTGTCAACCAATACAAAGCAATTGGTACAATTAAAACGAAAACGTAATTTGATGTTTATATCCACTAATGAGCAATTTGACGAAAGATGTGGTAACATTTTTAAGGAAGTGCAACCGGCTATGTTTATATCCACTAATGAGATAAGCTTAGAAAGATCTGGCAATTGTTCAAGACTTTGGCACCTCTTCACTTTAAGTACCTGAAGCTTAGAAAGACATCCAATGCTTGCAGGAAGGCTAACAAAATTGTTTCCACTAAGCTTTAATTGTACTAAAGAGGACAAGCAGCCAATATCACTGGGAAGATCCCCTTCACAAAGTCCCCAATTACTCAGATTCAAATACCTCAAATACAATAAACCATCTAACCAACTTAACACAAAACCATTTCTGTTTCGATATAAACCGGAAAGGCGTTGTTGACCTTGTGCATCAGCTGAATTGGTAGGACAAGTAGTAGTGCTCTTGATGATGGATTGGTTCATCATGATCTGGTTGAGTTGTTCCACATCTTGCTCGTGCACCAAACGAAACCCACACTTCTTCACACTCGCATAAGATTTTTCTTGAAACCCACTTATTATTCCGTCTTGGTGATAATCATAAGTTGAGAACAAAACCTCTATCTGACCGCATATCTTCTGCAATTGTTTACGAGATACATAAATTACCCAAAGATGAGCATGATCTGACACAGCATCGCCTATTTTAAAAGATCTTGAAGATGAGCCTTGTAGGGAACACCTAATTCGAAAATAATGAAATTCAGAAAGATGAGCCTGAACTTCAAACACAGCACATAAAGCAATTCCGATCCACGTGGTACATGAATCCAGAGGTAGCTCCACAGTTAGGGAATCTCCCAAACTTTGATTACTGAACCACTCTGGAATTTCCCTTCCAGGAGTTACAATTTCGAATTCGTATTGGACATAAGGCCTAGGGATTGGCCGCTGTACCATATACATAGATATATATGAGGTTAGTAAGTTGTAATTATTATTATAGCAAACAACAAAAAGAGAGATAGACAGAGAGAGAGAACCTTAAGCTGAAGCTGAAGCTTAATCTGAAGCTGAAGCTGAATCTGAAGCTGAGGCTGAAGGTATCGCTGTAGCATTTTCAGTATTATACTATCGCAGCCTTCATTGTCAACCAATACAAAGCAATTGGCACAATCAAATCTAGCAAAATGCATTACCCTGTTTATATCCACTAATGACGAAAGATGTGGTAACATTTTTAAGGAAGTACAACCGGCTATGTTTATATTCCCTAATGAGATAAGCTTAGAAAGATCTGGCAATTGTTCAAGCCTTTGGCACCTCTTCACTATAAGCTTCTGAAGCTTAGAAAGACATCCAATGCTTGCAGGAAGGCTAACAAAATTGTTTCCACTAAGCTTTAATTGTACTAAAGAGGACAAGCAGCCAATATGACTGGGAAGATCCCCTTCACAAAGTCCCCAATTACTCAGATTCAAATACCTCAAATACAATAAACCATCTAACCAACTTAACACAAAACCATTTTTGTTTTGAAATAAACCGGAAAGGCCCCACCAAAACCTTGATTTATTAGGCTGTGATCCACTTCTACCCAAATCTAGACTGTATAGTTTTTTCAAACCAACAACAGAGCGTGGCAGCTGTCTTATAGAAGTTCCATCCAATTTAAGCCATTCAAGAGACTCCATCTCCCCCATGTTCTCTGGGAGTTTGTCAATTTTTGAGCATCCTTCCGCATCCAGTTCTTCAAGAGACTTCAAATTACAAATTTCACTCGGAAGACCCGCGAGATTCTTGCAATCATCTAGACACAGAGAAGTAAGGCCAACCAGACATCCTATTGATGAAGGTAATTTCTCAATGGACGTCCTTTGTAACCCAAGATATGACAAATTTTTCATTTGCCCTGAAAATTCTGGAATCTTTTTCAATTTTGAGCAACAACCAAGACCCAAACTTTTAAGACATTTGAGATCTGCAATTGACGGGTGAATCTCAACCAAATTCTTACAACTTCCAAAATACAACACCTCAAGATTCGGAATGCCACTTAAATCTGGGGTTGTGGTCAAGTTTTCAGAGAAAGAAAGGTTCATTTTTTTCAAGTTGGGCAAGTCCTGTACAATTCATAAACAACGGTAGAATAGATAATTAGCTCAGATTTATTTTAATTTTTAAAACAAAATATTTAAAATAATTATTAAAAAAAAACTAATTTCTACAATGGCATATGGTCACTACTCTTACCTTTCTTCCATCCCAAAGCCGAACAAGTTTGCTCTCACGCATCTCAAGTGCAATAAGGAAATTCGGTTGAAAATCTGATGGGAGAAATTTGGAAGGATACGAACTCCATTTGATACTTCTCAAGGAATTAGGAAGAATTCTGGTGCTTGAAGAAATCATCACATTATCAAATTCAAGATATTTCAGGTTAAGCATCTTAGAGAAGGCTTCACAATTCCAACTTGCCTTTTCAACAAGTGTCGCCATGCGTAAGCTGATGCCTATAATTTTATCCGTTGCCTGTAATTAAGAATGGTAAAAGAAAAGTTAATTCCACACTTAAGTCTAATAATGTGTTAAAAGAGAAATCATATATCTTCCAAAACTATCTTTATGTAACTTCTTCTCATACTATTTATGAATACATCAAAGATATCATTAATTAAGTTTAATACAGTGTTAAAGAGAAATCATAAATCCTCCAAAATTTAGTATCTTGTATATAACTTCTTACCGTATTGTTTATGAATACATGAGAGATATCATCATAATTGCACAATCGACTTCGTCTACCAGGCTCTTCAGGACACTCTCGACGAACAATTTCCAATGCCATTTCTTGTATCAAATCATGCATCTCAACAACATTCCTATTTGATATAGTTAACAGTGATTTCTGAACGAGAGCATTTATCCCAATACGACCACATAGGCCACAATTGTCTAGTATTTCAATTACTTTCTCCTTGCCCTTCCGATTATGAAAAAATGCAACATCAAGAAATATATTCTGGTTCATCTCATCTAGTCCATCGTAACTTAGTTTGAGCAAATCAAAAATTTCTGACAGAGGAATTTTCCGCAGCTTATCCAATTCACTTTTCCATTCATCTTGATCTCTCTTATACACTAAGCATCCCAAAAGTTTAAGAGCTAGTGGAAGGCCTCTGGCATAATTTACAAAACCCTTGGACAATTCCAAGAAACCTTCCTCAGGCTCATTTTTATTAAAGGCATTCCGACTGAAGAGCTCAAGAGCATCATCATCACCTAATCCCTCTACCTTATATAATACCTGCATATCAACTAGCAACCGTTCATCTCTAGTTGTAATTATGATTATACTCCCATTACCAAACCAATCCTTTTTTCCAGCAATTTTTTCTAGTTGGCTTGATTTATTCACATCATCAAGAATGAGAAGAACCTTTTTATTACATAAGCAATTCTTAATGTAATAGGTCCCCCACTGTTCATCCCAAACTTGAGTAACTTGTTCCTTCAAGATCGGGAAAAGAAGCTGTCTTTGTAGATTAACAAGATTCCCATGTTCAGAAACCTCTCTAACATTAGCAAGGAAGCAGCTAACTTCAAAATTAATAGAAATGCGCTCATAAACTAGCTTAGCAATGGTCGTCTTGCCAATGCCGCCCATCCCCCATATCCCTATAAAGCGAACATCATCCGTAGGAGCTAAAAGCAAATCTATTTGCTCAAGTGTAAACTTTATTCCCACTACCTCTGTGGAATCCAACAATTTGAATGTGCGACGCATTTTACTCCACACCCATTCAACAATCTTTTCAATAAGCTTTCTTTCACACCTACAAGGAAGAAAAGTAAAACGATGATTAAGTTAAAAATATAAGCCATGGGTTTTGTTAAGACATATAGAGAAGTTGTTCACTAATGCTTACTCATTCTTTGAATCTATCCCAGCTAAATTGGCTACTTCTGTTAAAGCATCTCTCCAGCGATTCACCTTATCGATATCTTCCCTAAACCTTTTCTCATGCTCAGCGAAGGCGTCCGCAAAACTGCCGCTTTGTTTTCTCACATGGGAGGGATCCACATTATAAAACAATGGCAGAATTGTGCCCTTGGATTTCATGCATTGGAGAATCTCTGTAAGCTCATCCAAGCACCAGGAAGAAGACGCATAATTTGGCGAGAGGACAACGATTGCAAGCCTTGATTCTTCGATTGCTTTGAAGAGCTCTGAAGAAATAGGTGTCCCTCTTTCAAGCTTAGGATCGTCCTTGAATGTTTTGATGCCCCTGAGCTGCAATTCGTGGTATAAATGAGATACAAAGCTAAGTCGAGTGTCCTCACCCCTGAAACTCAAAAACACATCGTGGTTCGGTGAAGGAAGAAAGGCAGAGTCTCTTTGGGTGCTCAATGCCATTTGGCAATCTGCTGCTGCTGTAAACACTCAATGAAAATAAGCCTTTCGCTAATTAAATCTTTAAAAATCCAAACACTCAACTAATAAATAGAAGATAAATGGCTTGCAAAAGGAAAAGGATTAAAATTTAGAGAGGTTTTTTTTGGGTAAATGAAAATTTAGTAAGCCAGAGGAAAAATAAGGACGACGTAGAGGAAAACAATGGGTTGGCATGAAAAAGCCTCGTCACTACACTAGTGAACTAAAAACTGCATATGCTTTAGTTAATGTTACCTGAACAAAACAGATTTGGAAATGTAGACGAAGCAAGCCAACAACTTAGTGTTACCTCAACACCGAAAAAATTACAAAGCCAGAGAATTTGTAAGACCAGCAAGCCAGCCAGAAACTCACAAAATATGCAACTTCTCACACGCTTTCTTTCTCTGGTCTTCAATGGGAGTCCAATTCTTTTTGGGTCAATGAGTAATTTCGTTTGCTTTTCAATGAAGAGGAAGGAGGGCGTCATTTCATTTCGGGACAAGTTCTGCTCAGAGACCAATTATAGGGGCCCCCCACGTCAGGCCATTTATTTGAATGGTCGGTTTCTTTGTAAAACTGTGGTGAGATTTAATGGCCAGCACAGAGAGAGAGAGAGAGAGAGAGAAACCGTGTAGTTACAGTAAGCACACGCTTTCTCTTGTCAGTTATCTCCAACGTCTCCAATGAGAGTCTAAAAGTAAGTCTTGGGTCAATGAGTGATTTCATTTGCTTTTCAATGAAGAGGCCAATTATTTATTTGAATGGTTTCTTGGTTAAACTGTCGTAGATTTAATTGAAGGAAATATCAAGGCAATTACTTGATCATATTAGGATTTCTATTTTAATTTGTATGGCTGGTGTTCTTAATTATATTGTTTTGGCCTTCATCTCTCTTTTTCATAACTACATCCATATTGCATGTGTCGTTTTTCAAACACCAACATCACATATTATAAGCGATTTGACATAATGGCTAATTAAAAGTCAATTAGACCATCTCCAACCCATGAGGCCAAACCCAAAAAAATCCCACATTGCAGCCTATGTGCAAGCTTTCATAACTGGGGCCCGCCAACAGCCCATGTGGAAGATGCTGCATTTGTCTTGTAGTGATGTTATTTTTTTATTTTTTTATATTCTAATATTAACTTAAATCAACGATATATATTAAATCAAAGTTATTTTAACGGTAAAAAAAAAGATCAACGATTGAAATTTAAATCCAAAGATCAAAATAATATTTTAACTTAATCTAAATTAAAATAGCAGACATGCATACATAATTTTTTATAATCCTACCCAAAAACACAAATTCTTCGAGGAACCAACTTCTACAGACCAGAATTGTTTTATTAATTAGGGAGCTTTAGTAATATACCCAAAATAGGGGCTGAAATTATAAAAAAAACCCTACATGGAATGCACTTTAGAAACACACCCAAAAACCATTTACTACATATGAAATTAGTATTGAAGTTCCTATAAATTACATCTCTGCCATTGATTAACTTAAAACAAGCCCAAAACAAAATTCCCAAAAAAACCCAAAACAAGCCCAACGAGCCCATATCAAATTTTTTTGAAAAAACCCAAACTTAAAATTAAAAAAAATTAAAAAATTAGAAAACCAAGGGTTTGTCCCCACGGCCATTCATTCTCCATCAAACCTCCACAAACCATCTCATAGAAGTGCATTGTTAATACCATGTCATAAAAGTGCATTGTTAATACCATGCTATAGAAGTGCATTGTTAATACCATGCTAAGTGCATTGTTAATACCATGCTATAGAAGTGCATTGTTAATACCATGCTATAGAAGTACATTGTTAATACCATTTCATACAAATAAAAACATTGTTAATACCATTTGATACAAAAAACATTGTTAATACTATTTCATACAAAAAACCCAAAAAAGCCTAGCAAGACATCCGATATCCTTGGCAGAAACCACCTCCAATTGTCTACAGTTTCACCAGATACAATCGCAAAGGCAAAAGGAAAAACCTCTACAAGAAAAAAAAATACACTGTTAATACTATGTCATAGAACTATATTCCTAGTAAAAATCACATTCAACATATCATAAACTTCAAGTGCATAGCTATATATAGAGCAAAATATAGAGCATGCTTTGTTACTGAAAATCTGTTAATACTATCTCATAGAAGTACACTGTTAATACTATGTCATAGAAATCAACTCAGTTGCAGGGTATGAACAGTATCACAACTGTTCATACCACTTACTGGAAGTTAACAACTACATCATTTCATTTGTATAATAGGTACGATAAAAGTTTACAACTCCATACCACTCAAAATCAACTACATCATTTCATTTGCATAATTAATTGATCCTTCATTACTCCACATACGATAAATATTGAATCGGAGTGGCTCCCACACATACTGCTCATCATCATTGTGCTTGGTGGTAACAATGACCTTATCTGCAACAAGAGAAGCACCAGCAGCCAAGGCTTCCATAAATTCCTTGGTGCCATACCTTGCAATGGTACCAAGGATGTTCACCAAATCTAACAACAAGAAATAAGAACAAAATAATTAAGCATAATAGAATAATTGGAACAACACAGATAACAATCATAAGCCCAAAGCGCATAATTGATAAGCTGAAATAGTATATAAAATTTGAATAGTCTGCTATTTCACTACAAACTACAGGGATAATATGAAACCATTCACTCCCCAAGTCAAAATTTCAATAGATGTATGCTAAACCAATAAGAGAATAACATAGATTTTTTAAATTGAACTAAGAAATCTACAGGGCAAAAAAAGCAAAGAAACTCCATATGGGTAATAAAAAAATTCCTTTTGCATGCAAACCAATATCTGCTTTTTCTGATATTCTTTAAAACAACAAATGGCCAAACCTTGTAGACTCCAATATGGACCAAACCTATTTTATTTCCTTTTCCTCCTAATTTCAGGATTTGTAGGCCACCACAGTCTCAGCCATATAATAACATCCACAAAACCCCAACCCACCCTCTTTCTTCAACATCAGGCAGACTACAAAATAATCTCTACTAAAACGTAAACCCCCAATTTGTTTACTGAATGGAGGAAAATGAGTAACAAAATCTTGAACAAGTTCTCTTCACATCAAATAATCAAAGAACCAAAAAAATAAAATCTAAAACCGTTTTTCTACCCCTTCATGTCCTGCTTTCTTAAGCAGCAACCAAACAGTGCAATGCATTACATCAGTTGCATAAAGAAACTCGTAATCACTCACACAAACATAACAAAAAACCCTAATCAACAACAAGCACAACGAGAAAGTAATTAGCTACAACTTACAACCGCAATTAAACAAATAAAAAGTAGCATTGCTCAAAGAAAATTTACCCGAGCGAGATGAAAATGCAGAGGACCTCTCTGATCGTGAAGCTCTCTGCTTGTTAATATCGGAAATGCACTTCACCTCCTCGAAAATTCACCTTGCCGTGGCTTTGTACTGTGAAACCGAAGAGAGCTCAGAGCATCCGCCCTTTGAATGGAGAAAATGGCGAAGAAATCTGCAGGGAAGTAAAGCAAGAAGAGCTACATGCATAGAAAAAATCTAGAGAGAGAAAGTCACTGGTGTAGATAGAGACACTTGTTGCAGTGAAGAGTTGCCAGAACCACAGGGCTCTGAAGAACTCGAGGGAGGAACAAAATACAAACAGAAAACACAACAATTTATACAATAAACACTAGAAAATATTGAAATGAGCAATCAACATAAGAATAAACGGTGAAAATACGTACATCAGAGGCGTCACTGATGAGCTTCTTCAATGGCGGTCGCAGAGAGGAAGAGGAAGCGGCAACCCCTCTGGCTCTGGAAAAATCGTCGTCGCATCTGCAAACAAGAGATCCGGGTTGAAAATCGAGAACACAAGACGGATCTGGCCATTTTGGAATATATCGTCGGTGGAAATCGGCGATCCGTCGGGGTTGGAGCATGCAAAAGAGAAATCGTCTTCATCTTCTTTCTTCTTGCAATCACCATCAGCATCGGCGTTCTGAACACCTTCATCCGGCAATTGACACCTCAAATCTACAGAGTACCCACAAAACTCAGCAAGCTTAACCATTAGCTATGTTCATATCGAAAAAATAGAAATTAGCACGAAATTCAACTGAAGAAACTGAAATCAAGTCCAAATTCAAGTTAATTAAGCAAAAATCAAAAGGGAAATAACGAATTGAAGCAGATGGAACAAACCTACAAAAGAAATGGAGGCATCAGCGGCGAGAACACGTGTGAGGCCACCGACGTAACAGAGATTGTCGTCAGTCTTGTGTTGGTCCATGGCTCTGAGACTGTTTGGTTTACTTTGAAGGCAAAGAGAGGGAAGAAGGGAGAGAACAGAGGAGAGATGTGGGTTTGAAGGAGGAGAGGGGCTTGAGGCTTCAGACCTCAGGGAGTGGTTTTGTTGAATTTTAATGTTCTCTGCGTTCTATAGATTCTAAACGAGATCCAAAACTAATTTAATGCTAAAAGGGTAATAAAGGTATTTGATCTTATTAATTAAATTTAAAAATATACAATTGTTGATTTTTGGGTTTATTTTGGGTGTGTTTATATATAATGAATGGTATAGGGTATATTTATAGTTTTATGTCTAGGAATGGGTATTTCACTAAATTTCTATATTAATTAATAGGTTTATCAACAGCAGGTGGTGACGGTGTTGATGGAGGGAATTGAATATGATGGGCTTCATCACAATAGCCCTTGAGTACATTAGTCTCCTTGGTTGTAAACTCTAGCGTGCCAAGCAAGGCAAGCCAACACTTATGCTCAATGGTTCGAATGGCTTCGCAATTGTCGTGCCCTAAGTAGGTCTCACCATTCAGAAAAAACATGACAACCTCACCAGCACATGTTTGGAGCTGAAACAAGGAGTCCCAGCAATTCGATGATTCTTCATCCAAATTCAACCTGGCTTCGAGGTTCCCATTTGATCCAATCAGGTTATAATTCAAAGAGCGAGCACTAGTGGTGGCTATGAATAGTGGCATGGTCGTCGACAAAGCAAGAATAGTGAGAAGGAAGAGGTTGGAAGCTGCCATTTTCACTTTGGATGATTGAGAGATTGCTGTGATGTGTGAGGAAGAGAGAATCCAAGAGTTTATATATAGAAGCCAGACAGAGCAAGAGGAATTTAGTGTTACAAAAACGTTACGTGCATGGAGAGATGGGGTGGTGAAGAGGCTCGTGAATCATAATTATTCATATCAGTTATGCATGTGTTATTACAAAATTAATGGGCAATTAAGACTTAAACAACTAATTAATCGATTGATCTTCCAACCATGATCAGACAAATTACTGGACAAGTTTGTGATTGTTGGTTTGCCTTAGCTGGAGCCTGGAGTTGGTTTGTCTTGCTTCGGCTTCTCTCTTTGGGCTTTCGGCTATTAAGTTGGGCTTTTTGCTCACCTTTTCGATGTTTGTTGGGCTTTATTTATTCCTGCTTGGTCTATTTGGTAAGCTTATTTCTGGTAGGGTGTCAATTTTCAACATGATGCGATAATCAACTCGAAACCTTCACGAAAATTACACGAGTTAAGCCACACAATAAAAATTATGAGTTAGATTCTAGTCAATCTGCCAAGACATGATTAATAAGTAGGTAAGTTTTAGGTCAACATGCCGATATGAAATGACCCACTCAACCCGTTTAATGCATTAATATGACTCGAACCCAAAACGTCACGAAACATTACCACCCTTAATTTATGGTTGCTTTTTTATCCTGCCTTAACTTCATTGGGTTAGCTTTTTCATTTGGACTTTCCCCTTCTTTTTCCTTTTTTCTTGTTCTATTTTTTTTTTCAATTCTGTAATTTGTATTTAATGAAAACCTATATTACACAGCCTTTGCTCAAAGTCAAAATCACATAGGTGATAAAAAGTTTATAAGACATGTTGATTTTTCAATTTTCTGATATCAGTGCAACTAATACTAATGTACTTCCTTCTTATAGCTCCCTAATGATTTTCTCTCACATGTAGGCAAACAACCGTACCTACAAGTAAAACACATTTCAATGGGCAGCCATCATTCACGAGTGGCCTAAAATTCCACAAAATCATAAGATGTAATGTTCATATTGAATGAAAATTAAATCCCTTTTAAAGTTGTAGGTTCCTTTTGTCACATTGAAATTGCTATAATACCAACACCATAATGTTATAAATATTAAATCAGAAGATGCTTGACAACAACAGTGGCTGTAGTTTAGTGGTAAGAATTCCACGTTGTGGCCGTGGAGAGCTGGGCCTCGAATCCTAGCAGCCACACATTTTAACTTTTTTCTTTCTGTATATTTTTAGTTCAGTTTCCCTTGCTTATGAGTTTGCACCCAAAAAAAACTACCATTCTTTCTCCTTTTTTTTCGAGTAACAAAAAGTTCAAGGGAAGGGAGGCTACCCCATTCTAGGTCTAGGGCATACTAAGACCTCTTTGACTTTGAGAACTTACAGAGGGGGTCTTACAGATTATCCACAAAAGGGATTATCGGCAGTGAGACTCGAACCTAAGGCTTCATAGCAAATAGAGCGATCTTTACCAACTCAACCAACCCTCGTTGACATTTCTTTTTTCTCTTTGAAGTCAGTGGGGTATAGCTAAATTAGTTGAGCTTTTCCACCTTCACCTATGTGAATAGATGTTCGAAACCCATACACTTAATAAATATATGGGTAAACATCCTCACTGACAAAAAAAAAAAATTAACACATACTATATTCGTCCTTTTTCTTTTTCTTTTTTATTTTGATGTATAGTACATTAGTGGCTCTGGCTTTGATGTATAGTAGATATTTGCTCAGTAAAAGGACTCAGATTGGCATTCATGAACACACAAATACATTATTTTGATTTTGATGGTCATGGAGCTCTTTATCTTCAAGACACAAAAAGTCATGAAGTTTTTGAGGAGCTCAAAAGTCAAAATTAAATACTCACAAGCATAAATTAATTAGTTTCAACAAATATGGACAAATAATAACCAAAACCATATATTATCGATACATATTTTTATTTGTTTGTAGCTTCAAAGGTGCGAAAATAAATGAAATAAGCTTGCTATTGGATTTTAATGATAAGTTTTTGTTGCTTAATGCTTATGTTAACGTTACTGAAACCCTAAGATGGCAATGCGTCCAATGAGATACCATTATAATTTACTAATTAATTTACCAGTCCTGATCTCTTGGACTACAGGGGTCCAAGAGATTTGTGGTCACTCACCGTTGGATATAAATTCAACAGTTCACTCACTCTTGCACTCCTTTTAAGAAACTTTTTTGAACCATTGAATTAATATCCAACGGTGGGTGACCACAATCTCTTGAACTCCTGTGGTCCAAGAGATTGGACTCCTGTGGTCATGGACTCATGGAGGTTATGTTGTCATTGTAGATAATCAATTACTACATTTTTTTTGTTTTTACAAACGACTAGCATAATTACACAACACTTCTACAACGGGTCAATGCACTCACAATAAGGCTACACCATCGCAATGAGGCTAGCTAGTAGCCACAATTAACTGGGTATCAAACTGATGGCAAATATATATATATATATATATATATATATATATATATATATATATATATATATATTGTTTTTGTCATTTATGTGAGTCGAGCCTGAGACCTCCTCCAAATAAGTGCAAACAAATACCACTCGACTTATTAACTTTCTGAAAGTATTGTTAGAATTTGAACTCCAAGTTTGCGAATTCTTTGATTTCTTGCTTGAAAATCAAGGTCATTGCTATCAACATGATTTTCAATAACCCTTGAATAATATTCATGAGTTTAAACAAATTTTTTAGTTGTGATTTGAAGTTAATTAGAGAAAATTATGAAAATAAAATCACACCAATCAAAAATTAAAATCGAGACAAAAACAATGGCAAAAAAAAAATCGATAATAATTATTGACAAGTTTTAAAACGAATAGCATATTTGGGAGGGTGAACTGCTGGGCTACCTTGGGTTAAAAAAAACAACAACTGGGCTTTTCAGATTGATGTGGATTGGGATTTACATATAATTTTGTTTATGGGGCTGGGTTGGGCTAATCCACTAATACCCAAATCACTAACATGATTCCTATTATACATGGTTCTAATGGTAAATTAATTTTCATCATCAACCCATATCATATGAATTTTGAAAAACTCAATCAATTTCAAACTTCATGCTCAAGGAAATATAACATTTTAAGGCCAGAAAAAGATGAAATATTATGACCTTCACCTACCCAACCCAAATGATGAAAACCTAAATGAGTACCTCACAAAATCTTTTTCTACCTCATTCATTCCTCATGGGGTCAAAACAAATGGGTCCTTTTTTTTTATAGGTAAACACTTTTTGTTTTGGTTAAACATTCTTCAATAAAGCGATACTCTACTTTAATTTAAGGGAGTTTTACTAAAACACCCAAAATGGGAGCTGAAATTATAAAAAAATCCAACACCCAAAACACTTTATAAACACACCCAAAACCCATCATTACACACACTCAAAACCCATTTATAAACACACCCAAAAAATATACAATTGTTGATTGTGGGGTTGATTTTGGGTGTGTTTCTATGTTTAAATAGTGTTTGGATTTTTTTATAAATACATGTTTAGGATTGGGTTTATTTATAAATATCTATTAATTTAATTTAAACTACATAAAAGGAGATTCGAACTCGGATGCAGAGTGGTGAACATATTCTTCCATTTTTATTAAATAAAATGAATTGTAGTAGTATGTCATCATCTAATGCAGACAATATGTACTTATTGCAGACAATTTGCTCATATCATAATCAAAATAAAAAACTTTTGTCTTCTGCCATCACAAAAATACACCCCAAATAAAAACATTATTTTAGAAAAATAAGAAAAAGTTCATAACAAAATTTACGATTTTTGTTCCACAGAATTGAAAGTTGAAGGTACCCGCCTTTCACTTTCGCATGAAAATCTCGCGGGCTATTTTTTATTTTTTATATTTATTTATGCCCAAGCCCAATTCCACCGACAAAATAGCACTTCACAAGAAGGCCCCCTCAAGGCTCTTAACCCCAAGACTCAAGAGCATAAAAAATATTATATAATTGTTTATAGGGCTAGTACTAATCTGACAGCTACCGAAAGCCACGAAAAAAACTTGCCTACACCGGGGATAGGACTGTAGTCCTATCTCCCTCCAATCGCAGCCTGCCACGTGTCTAACTTTGTCAGAAAATGGACAAGTGGCGGGCTGCGAGTGGAGGGGGATAGGACTACAGTCACAGACACAAATCAATTCCACTGCTAGTCTGGTGGGGTCCTCTTGACACGTGGCGCCTCTGGCACTGTACGATTAACTCGTATCTTAAACCATCTGGACCGCATATGAAATTAAAATTAAACAAATTATATATGCTTTGCTTTGCTCTCTCTCTAGTCTCTACCCTCTTTTTTTCAATTTTGTTTTTTATTTTTTATTTAATTTTCAATTTTGGGTTTAATATCTTTTGCTTTCCAATCTCCACCAGACAAAACTAGGAACAGGCAGGAACCCAGCCGGCTGTATCAATCACCTAGTCGGAAAGTTTCTCCTGTGGCCGCGGGCCCCAACCACTATGATTGTAACATGTGGAGTCCATCGCATACGTGTGGCTCTGTGGCCCCATTTCGACGTGGCACTCTCCTTCCTCTAAGTGTCATCAATGCAATGCGAATGGATTTAACCAAACCTTGTTTATCTATTGTAGTAATCAATCATGAATTAGTGGAATAAACCTACCTCTCTCGGAAATTTTCTCTGCCAGCCAGGAGGTGCCAGATAATAATCGTACATAAGTAATTATAATGTAGTACGGGACGACAAGAGTATGGTTACTTGGCATAACTTAGCGTTGGCATCTTTGAGAACATTAATTTTTTTCTAGGGGTTAATTTGAAGTATCTTAATATTCGATCAACTGCATTCTTATGAGAAACATTGGGTAAATGCATAAATTGATTAATCATACTCACAACATATACAATATCTGATCTTGTGTGTGCCAAATATATCAATATTCTAACAAGGCGCTGGTATTATTCCTTATTAGTTAGCAACCGGTCCATGTCTTCACACAACTTGTGATTCATCACATACTTTCTTTGAGACAAAAATATACCAATTTTTGACTTTACTACTTCAATTTCGATAAATTATATTTCAGTATCATATAATAATTTCTCTACATACTGATGTAAATCCCCATTTAGCCCACCTTGTAATATGCGGTCCCTCAAATTTTGTGTTTTCTTTTTGGTTGGAAATTTTTGTGTTATTAGTGTAAGTTGAGGTGAAATAGAATGTGGCTTCTTACTTCTTCTTCTTCTTTTTTATCGAAATGTGGCTTCTTACTTTATAGTTGTTAATTGGTTGATGAATGATGAAACAGTAGAGTACCAGTTGGTCTTTGGCACGTGTTTTGATCGAATAATTAGCCAATGATGGCCACCGACAAAAGATGAAAAGAATTAAGAATCCAATGCAAAATAGAAAAAAAAAATGTAAATGAATTATTTTATGTTCCTAACTCCCATAATCTATTGCAATTTGCAAGGTTGTGTGTTCTAGATTATAATAGTCAAAATTGGGGTGCAATTTGCAAGGCTAATTAATCCAGCTTTACCTAGGGTTAGTAGGATTAATTACTTTCAAATCAGAAGTCAAACTATTATTTAACACGTAACCTTGAGTTAGAAATCATTTGTTTGACTTGATATAAAACATTAGCTGGACTTGGGTGAGATCATGAAGCAGCGTATCTAAAACGAAATGACTTAGAAATGCAGCATGTATAATGCCAATTGATGACTACCCAAAATAGAATGAACAATGCGTTTCGCTTGAACTATTACAATTTCTTGGCAACAATTATTGATCCCTTTTGCCCTTTTGCCTTTTCTCCTTTGCCTTTACCCTTTTCTTTTGTACTAAGCATTCACTATTACTTCTTTCTTCCATTAGTTTAAACCGGCACATAATCCTTACTTAACTTACGTTTATCCATTAATAATTTAACTATTGCATAATGTAGTGAATGGGTAAATTAACAGCTAAACATTGGTAATTACAAGTACATATGAATTGTCGTATCATTTAGTTAAAAATTGGGTAATTTCATTTAGGTCATAAGAATGTAATAAGTCTTTAGTAGGATTCTTCTATATTAATTTCAGCTATTACGAGGTTTAAATATCTTCAAAATTTATGCGCCCACACAAGTAATGCTCGGCTCTTTATAGGGAATGAGTCATTCTTATCCTTATTTACAAATTACATTCTTTTACATATGTAAAATAACTCATAAAAGTACAGAAAGGAAAGTATATGCACACATATCAAACTCCGATTTATTTGCAACAAACCAAGTTATCATTTTTGGCAAATGAAGCAAAGACTATAGTAGCTAGCCTCATGGCATCAAGCCATGCTAGCTCAACCATATCATCACCATCATCACCATCATGTACTTGTGCTCATGAACGACATTTAAGCTATCAAAACCGAAGTTGTCGTTTTCAACAAGTCTTTAAGTAAGGCAAAGGACAAGTACACACTATATACTATATTGTGATTAAAATAGCTACATGCAAAGCATTTGGTCCAGTGATTACATAATTAATCAAAATATAATTATTAATTAACAACCAACACTGCCCAGTGTCGGCAACCCCTAATGATCATAGCATAAGTAGTCATTAATCTTCATCATATTTATTTATTTATAATATATAGTTTTTATATGGACGTTTCACTATATTATTTTTCTATATTTTACTATATTTTTGTACTATATTTTTCTACAAATTAGTATTATTTTTCTACCTGTAGCAGAAGCATCCAGAGACCACTTGCACTGTTCCTTTATATTTTTTGGAGCAAAGCATGCATATGGAGTCACAGCCTCTGGCCCTCTCTTGAAGAAAAACTATGCACATGTGACAGCGTCATGTACACATGCTTTGGAAATATCTGAAAATATTTGCCCACTGGAATCTCTCTCTCTCTCTCATTGCTGATGCAATATTATTCTTCGTCTATACCAGCAAATACCACAACCACCGTTTTTGGACCAAATAATTATGGCTTATTATCACAAAAGGTCCCTAAGGTTTACGAAACTATCAGATTGCATCCTTAATGTTTTTTTTTGTCACTCGTGGTCCTCAAGGTTAGTATGTGTGATCACAAATGGTCCATGCCGTTAGGTTCTGTCAAAAACTCCGTTAGTTTGCTGACGTGGCATATATACATATCACAAAACATCCCTAAGGTTCACACATCTATCACAAATGGTCCTTGCGAATTTTTTTAATTTTTTAATTTAAATTCATAAAATTTTGGTTTTCTTTTTTATATTATTTAAAAATATATATTGTATTTTAAATATATATGACACTATATTTTTGAAGATGTGGGCTCCACATATATGCCGCACCAACAAACTAATGAAGTCTTTTAAAAATAATTTAAAATTCATAAAATTTTAAAATGAAAAAACCATTTATATAAGGATTTTAACCTTGAGGATCATTTATAAACCCTAAACCCTTGGTTTTTTTCATTTTTAAATTTTATGAATTTTAAAACTCCATTAGTTTGTTTATGTGGCATATATGTGGAGCCCACATTTAAAATAATATAGTGTCATGAGTATTTAAAATACAATATATATTTTAAAATAATTTAAAATTCATAAGATTTAAAAAAGGAAACCAAAATTTTATGAATTTTTAATTAAAAAAATTAAAAAAATTTGCAGGGACCATTTGTGATAGGTGTGTAAACCTAAGGGATGTTTTGTGATATATATATTTGCTACATCAGCAAACTAACGGAGTTTTTGACGGAACCTAACGGCAAAGACTATTTGTGATCACACATACTAACCTTGAGGACCACCAATGACACAAAAAAATATTAAGGATGCAATCTGATAGTTTCGTAAACCTCAGGGACCTTTTGTGATAAAGCCCCAATAATTATTAGTAGTGGGGTTGTTTTCAACCACATTTTCGATCGATCTGTCCATTTTGTCAACTTAGTTAATATGAATTTCCAGAAGCATTAGTTCCTCAGTCCTTTTCACATTATATAAACTGCAGGGACCTCTGTATCATTAATTGTTAGAGATTTTGATACCTTAAAATATGCAGATGGTTATATTTTCATGCTAATTTTTGGACACCAACTGATGTGTTACTAGCGTTTAATTTGTTTTCTTTTTAGGCTCGCCCTCTAGACTTTATTCATTTACAGAATATAAGAAATTGTTATTTTCTACATCTTGACAAAAATTTGGGTGGAGACTTCCAACGCGAGTTACATGTAATTTTCAAACATGACATGAGTTTTTAAGTTTTTATTTATAATTTTCAAAATGTAACACATGTTATGGACTCATTTATGGTCAAATTCTACCTACCAAAGTTGCCATTTTTCCTTCCTTAATGGACAAGTCGGGATTTCAACTTCATAGTACCTCTTCTAATATCGGGAATAGTCTTTATTTAGATTTAATTTTAGTTGGTTAAAACCATATTCCAATGTATTTAGTACTAATTATGCTAAAAGAAGCGCAAGAGACAAAGGAAGTGACTATTTCCTATTTGGAAGTTATGACATGAGAGAGCTGAGACTTGATAATTTGGGATCTTCGATTATGACTATGACTCAATACCAATAGATATCTCTTGACATTTTGCTTAATACAATGTGAATATGTCTATTTGAACTTTACATATCCTCTTGCCCCTTGGCGTATATGGATGTCAACTACTTAACTACTACACTTTTTTTATTCAATTGACAATACCTTTATATATACTTGTATAGTCAGGAGACCTAAATTTTCTTTTTTCTTTTTGATAGCGACCTAGCTGATACATAAAACATATTCTTCGATTTCTTTTTCATGTAGTAATGTATAAAAGATGATGTTACTAATAACAATATTTCTCGATATAAACAATGCGCTAGACATGTTACAAACAGTTAACTAAACTGTATGCACAAATAATAAACTATCTAATAAATAGTCGAAATGTGCAATCTAAAAACGTAACATGTTACATGTTAGATTGTTATCAATAACATCTCCTTGTTTAATCTAAAGTAACATAAGGAAAACATAGCAAAATGGTAGTTACAATATCTTATATTTGTATACCACAAAGCACTTTCAAGAAAGGGAGAGCATATTAGGTATAAAAAAAAAGTAACAACTCAATTAAACTTCTACACTAACTTATTCATCCTAAAAGTTTTACTTAATCTAAAAAATAAAAAAATAACTTTGTTAGAATTAATTTATTACTGAATAAAACTTCGAGTCATAGATCAAATGTACAGCAGTCGGTTAAACTTGATCACTCTATTATTTATTCAATTTTATGGGCAGTTTAGGACTTATCAGAATTTATGAGAAATTTAATAGTTTAGATAAAAAATGAAAACTTATATCATAAGTTGGTTGATTGTCGTAAATATAAAAGTTAAATTATTTGGCCAAAAAAAAAAGTTAATTAATTGGACATCAAGGACCTTTTGACAGACATCAAACGATGCCATTCCGGTAACTTTTTCTTCTTCTCCATTGTTGCAATGCAAGTTCATAAACCTACACAGGCTTAAGATTAGGGGTAGTAATTTGTGACACAATTCAGATAAATGATTCAAAACTGGCCTAAAATTTATGGAGTTAAACTTGCACGATAAAATAATTTGGGTCAATGTCAATCCACTATGAGCGTTGAATTTTGAATTAACTTGTCAATCCATTTAATAAGTGGGTCGTGTCCATTAGTGACCTGTCACATTTAAAATATTTAATTTTGTTCTTTTAAATTATATTTTAGACATTTAATTTGTATTTTTTTATATAATATTTTCAAGATTAAAATAATTTTTATAGTATATATGAGTAAAATTATTGATAAAATAAATATTTAAAAGAGTAAATAAGTTTAAATAAGTTAAATAGATTAAACATGTTAATAGACATGCTACATGGGTCCTGTAAACATGCCATTTTCGGCCTGACACGAACCAATACCACCCAAATTTGAGAGACCAAAGTTTATCCACTAACAAGGTCAACAATGGAATTTTGAATTAAATGCGCAAACAAAAATTATATATAATACTAATACTCGTTGTTGATGAGAAAACTATCGATGTTATCATCAATACTTGATCATGATTGTAAATAAGTACAACTAAGATATATTAAGAATTATAAAGTTTAGTAAGGGGATTGTAGTTCTGTTGGTTAAGAGCATTTACACATGTATCCAACGTCATAGGTTTGATTCCTCCCTCCCCAAATATCGCTTTGTGTATATAAAAAAAAAAAATTATAAAGTATAACGTCATTCTTACACACGTGTCAAACTATAATTGAAAATATTTTTGTGATATTTTGTAAACTAAATATATTAGTAAAATTGAAAAAACTGAGTTCAAATCCCCCTCTTTGTAGTTTAGATTGAATTAAAGTAGAATATCATTAAGAAAAAACTATAGTGTTGACATCTGGACGAAAACTAGATGTTTACATTTGTGGGGGTCTTTTTGTTACAACAGCTCCAGGTGGACTTGGGCCGCTGTAAAGAGAGAGTGACATTGCCCCTTTGCCTGGGTTCGAGGACTAGGCCCCAAAATATCCCGAAAGAATGCTGATTCTTAGGGAATATTCTGGTCATCTTCAGTAGCTCCTTGCAGGTTTTGATGTAATGATTTTGCTTGATTTTGTTGTATTGGAAGTGCTTTTCTTGAAGGGGAGTATGTGTTGCAGGTAGTGGAGTAATGCTGGAGAAGATGTTGAAGAAGATGGAGTTCACGGCAGCTGGGATGGCATACAGCAGGTGGTGGAAAACATACGGCAGCTAATGGAATGGTGTGAGATGGCTCCGAAAAGCGTTCATGTTATATAGAGACTATACAAGCTTGGCATGAGAGCACGTTTCGATGAATTAAAATGGAAGAGCTTGGCATGAGAGGCTTGCGGTGTGGGAGCTAAGTCTCCATGAGTTTAGCAAGAGAGAGCGTTTGCTTGAGTTGAAATGGGATGCTGGATAAAAGACATTTTAGGGCTTGAAATGGTCTCTAGTTGCTGGGAGAAGAAAACGATAGTTTCCGGGTTAAGCTTGAGTGTTTTCCAGCGGTGAGACTATGGCTTGTTCTATGTTGGTTGGTTTTGGGGTGGCTTGAGATAGTTTTTGGATGATGTTTATAGCTTGGAGTGGTTTATAAAAGAAGAGAAGCGTGATGGAGGAAGGCTGGGGCTTTGTGTGTTTATCTAGAGCACGGCAATGCGTGGTTTGCTGTGTTGTTTACTGTAGCTAGAGCACGACAGCAAGCAAAATGGAGGTTACGGCAGCAAAATGAAGTTTACAGCAGCAAAATGGAGTTTACGGCAGCAAAATGGAGTTTACAGCAGCAAAATGGAGGTTTGCTAGAGTACGGCAGCAAAAGAATGGTTTGCTAATTTCTGGGTTTGGAATGGCTAGAGCTTGGGTGCCTTCCGGCAGCAATGAGAATATGCTTGCTCATGCCGGCCCCCCGGTTTCTTGGTTAAGGCCTCCTTTTATAGGCGTTGGAGTTCACCTCTCTATGCACGCATGCTGTTCCGACATCAAGGTGGTTGCGCATGCTACTTGGCTATGCACTCTTGTCTCCCAGTTGAGATGATGAGGCTCCTTTCTTCTATGTAGTGCCGGGTGGTTGGTTTTTGGGAGAAAAGATAAGGTTTTGGTGCCTATGGTTGGTTTAGTGTCGTATGGGAGAGGTGCTAGACATATGGGTAGGTGTTGGGTGCTGGTGAAGTGACGAATTTATCTCTCTGCTTACCCATTCAGTGGGCTCAAGAAAATGGGCTTGGATTTTGGGGCTCCCAAGCAGCCCAAAACCTCCATTCTTTTGAACCTTTAATGGGCCTCATGGATCCTTGTAACCATCCACACCACAACCCGCTCAGCAAGCCCCGGGCATATATGTGGCTTGGGCCCACTTAAGCTTGTCGGGTGGTTTAGCATAAGAAAATGTATTATTTGCTTGGCATGGCATGTACATTATTTGTATATTTATTTAATGAATTAATTCCCAAAATACAATTTGGGTTAGCATGAGGCAATTATTGTATGTTATATTGGGCTTAAGACATCCTTGGGCTTCTCGTAACATTTTGGGCCTCAACATTAGCCCCCTTGATTATTGGGGCCATGAAAGAGCTTTGAAATGGTCCGAATAATCAATTTCTAGCCCAAAATGAATGGCAGTGGCATGGCATGGTTGGTTCTTTCCAGTTAATAGTTTCTGAAATCACAGCCAGGTCTTTTCCGGGAAGGTTGGAGGGGTCACAATGGTCCCGCTTAAAACCCAATCTTCTTAAACACCAAAAGTGTCGCCTTGAAGAACTTTCCTAGACACTGTAATTTTGGAGGTCACTGACTGGAGTTACCAAGAGTTGGCCTGACATAGAGGATAATGCTTGGTTGAATTTTCTCTGTTGAGCTTTAGCTTGCATGATTCATTTGCTTGAGGGACTAGAGATACTTGATTTAGCATGGTTATGGCTTTTGTATTGTTTTGCATTCTTGACAATGGCTTGTATGCTTGATCTTGCATGCTTAGGATTGAAATGTATGCTTGGCATCGGTGTGTACGCTCGGCTTTTTCTTGTATGCTTGGCATGTTGTGCTTGTGATATTTTGTGAAAATGATTTAAACTTTCGCTTTGATCACTGCATGTTGTGGCTTGGGCTATACCTTTGTTGCAATGGTAGCATGATTTTTCTTCACGATCATGCCACTGGTTCTTTACTTCTGCACTATTGTTGATAATTTTTTGATTTTCTGAGTTTCACAATCTGGATTGTTTTTGGTGTTTTGCAGAAATTGCTTCGGATCGCCAAGAATTGCTTCCCCGTCTTGTCTGAATTTATGATTATGCCACTGAGTTTGCCAAGGGTGATTAGAATAATTGTGGTGCAATGATGTAGTAGGTTGGTGCGAATAAGTAGGAGAGTGGAGTAGAAAAGGTCTTTGAGGAAATACGGACTCGATGTCTCTGCAAGGAAATGCCCACTTAGAAATTATTCATCTCCAAAGACAATAGTTCACTTAAAAAGAAGGTGAGCATGTTGGTGACTAAGGAGAATGAACAACTTTCTCATAAGTGGAGTGCCTTTTCATTTGTTTATTTAAATGTTAGAATATAGCTCTGCCCTTATGCTCTCCTATGGCTATAAAGCGTGATAACAGAAAGGCTTAAGAAGATGGGTCAGAGGCTTATCTCTTTCGGCAGTTTGTAAACTCTCTTTGGATTTTCCCCAGAGCAATGCAGCAAGGTCCAAAGAATCGTCAGCAATGCTTGCGGCGGATCAGGGTAGCATAAGACTGAGGTGTGATTCAGGACTAGCATATCCGAGCCCCCAGTATTTATTTTCTTTCATTTTTGCTTTCTATCACAACCAAGAGAACGAAATGTGAGAGTTGGCAGGGGCTTGTTTCGTTAGCAAGAGCTTCGTTTGTATAGAATTCGCTGATACGGTATAGGCTTGAGAGTTTTGCTTGATTAATTTAACTAAGCTTGCTTGGCATGTTGCTTCTTGTTGGCTTGGAAGCTTGGTAAAGAAAATAATTTCTTTTTCTTGTGCACGGCGTGATTTTGCTTGAGTTGACATGTGGATTGATCCGCAAATGCTTGTATTGATGCATGGTGGTTTGAAGGAGAGATACGGGCTTGAGATAGCATTAGAGAGTTGCGCATTGGCTCCTTGACCGGCTTGGACTTCAAGTGGGCAAAGTTACGTTGCCCTTTCACTTTGAAGTTCTTTCACTATTTGCAAGTGGGTGCTCTCTTTTCCTTTCATTTGACACATGCTTTATTTTCTGATTTTCTCTCCTCCTTTTGCTTCTTCTCCTTCAAGAACCAAACCCGTGGGTACTGTTCATCAATCCAGAAGTCACTTTTCGGAAGCTCCGATCAGAAAACTTTCTTCATGAAAGTTGTTCATCTGCTTGAGAACTAAAGTCTGTGAAATTTTGAGAATTTTCTGAATTTTCCTGATGCTTCAAAAAGGGTTTGCAGCTTCTGTGTTCATTAGTGGCTGGTGAGTTTCTGCAGATTCAGTTTCTGCACTTGTTTTTAATATCTGCTGCTCTGATGATTGTGCTTGCTTCATGAAATTTGCTTGAAATTGTGTTGTTTACATCATATCCAAAATTGAGGATCATCCAACCGTTGTAGTGTTCCCTGCCCTCATTTTTCTGAAGTGTGTTCATGGATTGATGTTGATGCCATTGATGCATGCTTGTTTCCTTGAAGCTTGAGTTCCTTTGTATTTCTCAAAACTTTGTGAATTAGGCACTGAATTCTGAGGTTGAGCTTGTGATTTAGGGTTTTAGTTTGATGATAAACAAGACTTAGACAAGCTCACTTGAATAATGCACGCCAAGTGTTTATGATAAATAACTCATAGTAGCTTGCTGGCTGTTTTTTGAACATTCGAAAAATTTTCTCTTCGAATCCGAGTTGGAGCTTTTGACACATGAAAATAGACTTCTTGATGGTAGTTCTGGAACTGGTCTCGTGTCATTTGAAGCAAAAATGAATTTCTTGGCGCAATATCAAATTAAGGACTAAGCTGCTGAAATGGTGCAGTTTCTGCTGCATGGCTTGTTTTGGGAATCTGTTTGGCATGCTTCCCTAGCACCAAATGAAATTTTCGAAAATGAAGCTTGATGTGTCTAGTTTTGATCTGGAAAGTTTGGGATTTTTTGGTTGTAAGCTTGATTTCTAGTGATTTTCCAAAGTTTGGATGTTCCAGCTAGAATGGTTGGAAAGCTTGTGCTTGTTTTTGCTTGGTATGTTGCTTTGAATTTTGAGAATTGAGCATGTCCTTTATCTTGGCATTGGGCGCTAATCTTGGTATTGCTATGGGTACTGCTATGGCATCATTTTGAGCAAAATCATTGTGGTAGCGTGATGTTGAGAGATATTGCCGTGAGAGCATGAGTTTTCCAATGCGGCTCAATTTGCTTGAAACGCTTGAATTGCTCGGATAGCTTTGAATGAAATGTAATTGCTTGGCATGTAGTTCGGGCTAATGAATATGCTTGGCATGCCATAATTGACTTGTGAGTTTCTTTTAGCCTTTGCATGGATTCGATTCACTTGGTCAATGAGCTTGAAATGTTGAGAAATAGAGTACTTGTTGTACATGTCCTGCTTGAGTCTTGAAGTGCTTACTTTAGTTTTTTGCATTTTGATCTTGGAATGCTTGTGCCTTGTTGAATTTGTTTTGCTAGAATCATAGAGATTGCTTGGTGTGCTATAAATCCATCTTTCTTGCTTGGCATAAGGCATGGATAATAGTCGGATAATTGTATTATTGAAAAGGCTTGTTGTGTTACTTCTTTCCAGCACCTCTTTATGCTCCTTGACAAGGTCAATAGCAAGGCTAAATTTCTCCCGGTGTTTTAGCATCATTTCCTGGACACTTGGGCTTGTATTGCTTGCGGCTGTGGAATAATTCTATGATTGTGCTTGCAATGTGCTTGCGGGTAAGTTTGAATATGTGAGATTCAACATAAGCCATTGTGTTCACAATAATTTAAGTATCGCTTGCATAACCCTTGTGTGCATGTTTCAGATACCAGAAGCTTGAGTTTGGTTCAACATCCATATTCATTTTTCAGCACCATAGCTAGGATAAGCGTGTGACAAGCCATATTGTCCGATCTTCCGACGGTAAGTTGCATGTTGGTTGCAGTATTCTTTTTGGATGTCTCGCATGCTTTCTTGTCTAGTTGGAGCATGACTTTTCTTGGACTTGTCTATACTTTCTTATGCTCCAATTTCTTTGATATTTCCAAGTTGGGATGATTTGCGTGGCATGTCACAACTTCTTCTTTTTTCTTGGCTTGTATTCGCATGTTTGATTTGAATCTTCCCATTGAGTGGCTTTTCTTGGCTTGACCAATTAGCTTGGCATGTTGTAAATGAACTCAACTGACACGCATGGGAGTTCTGCTCGATTGGCTAAGCTTGTGTATAACTTTTTCTTGACATGTTTTTGCATTGAGCATTGGCCTCATTCACTAATTTGCTTTCCTACGCCATTGTAGGATTTAGCTTGGTTGCTTTATGTGAATTTCCAAATTTTGGAATTTGAAGAAGTTGCTCTGCAGGCTTGTCTCTTTTATCTTTGCAGGGCTGATTGCGTTTGTTCTGCTTGCTTGCTTACTGCCCTGCATTTATTTATTTATTTATTCTTTCTCCAGTAGCTTGCTTCAAAATGGGGAGAGCCTCCTTCTTTGATTGCCTTGGCACTACAACAGCTTGAATGATGGTGAATAAATATGATGAAATGAATAATCCTGATAGTTGGTCTGTATGGCTGCTTTGAACTTGGCATGGTTGGGTCATTTATGTCTAGCCATATGTGCATGATTAGCCTTTTCGCGAGTAAATTGCATGTTTGTAGTTCATAGCTGCTGGAAATGCTTGTAACACTGCTTGAAATGCTTTTCTTACAGCTGGAGGACTTGAAGGTGCTGGAAACTTGTAGAGTGTAACAAACAACCGCTACTACTCCAAAAATTTGGGCTGTCTCTAGTTCTCAGTAAGGAATTCTTCCCCACCGAATGACCTCATGTATCTGTCTCGCTTGGCATGTTGCTTTGAATTATGGGAATTGTTGCAGGAGCATGAATTCTTCAATTTGCTTGAAAGGCATAAATTGCTTGGAATACCTTAATGAAATGTAAATGCTTGGCATGTGGATTGGTATTATGCCCTGTGAATTTGCTATGAACTTGATAGCATGAAGGTGAGTGTTGGTCGCTTGCACCTTGACTTGACTGGGAAAACTATGACTTGACTGGGAAAATTTATGCTTCCGGCACCTCCTTTTGTTCATGAGTCCCTTTCTGGTGCTTGATGAGAAGCTCCGAAGCATGAGAAGTTTAATTCGCCAGGAGTTTGATAGCATGAAAGTGAGTTTTTTTTTTTGTTGCCTGCAAATCATGTTTTCCTCTTTCCAGCACCAATTTCCTTTTCCAGCATCAATTTCCCTTTCCAGCACCAATTTCCTCTTTCCAGCATCAATTTCCCTTTCCAGCACCAATTTCCCTTTCCAGCACCAATTTCCTCTTTCCAGCACCAACTTCCTCTTTCCAGCATCAATTTCTCCTTTCCAGCACCAATTTCCTCTTTCCAGCACCAACTTCCTCTTTCCAGCATCAATTTCCCCTCTTCCAGCGCCTCATTTTTCTTAAAGAATACCTCTCTATGCTTGATTCTTAGCTAATTTCTTCTCAAGTGTCTTTTTCAGACTTAGCTGAGGGGCTATGAAGTATGAGAAGTCTGATTTGCTAGGAGTTTGATGAATGTGAGTTTTGCTTGCTTGTAATTTGTTTGGGAGAATTATGCTTCCAGCGCCTCCGAGTACCTTTCCGGCGGCTAATTTTTTACTAACATATTCTCTTGTTCCTTTGTCAGGCTTGATTCAGAGGCTCCATGAGAAATGTCATCTCCTTACTGATTTGACAGCATGAAAATTAGTTTTTGGGTTGCTTTCACCTTGACTTGCAATGTGAGGGCTTATGGAGGATTTGAATTGCTTGACAGGGGGACTTTTGGGTGAGACAGAGAACGAGCTAGTTGTTGAGGTTGCTTTGAGTTCTGGAGGTTAAGGAGCACAGACATTGGCAAGATGTTTGAAAGAGAGCAGGTGCTGAAAAGGTTTGAAATAAGGCAAGTGCTTGAAGAATGTTTTTAGAGATGCAATGAGCTTGTTGGGCTGTTGTAAGGATGGATTGAGCTTTGCTTGAGTTTGTATCACCAGAGCACTCTATGGTAAGAAACTGTGGAGGCTATGGAGGTTATGAAGCACATAAGGATGTTTAAAGTAGGCAGGTGCGTGAAGAGGTAGGTGCTGGAAGTGGTAATAGGAAAGTGTTGGAAGTGGTAATAGGCAAGTGCTGGAAGTGGTGCTGGAGGATTGTAACTTTGTTTGACATGATATAGCTTGGACTTCCTCTGAGGATGTAAAAATGGTTGAGTTGAATATAGCTTGGTCTGGCACGAAGTTGAGTCACATAGTTCCTTGGAATCAAGGTATAGATTGGTCTGGCATGAGAAAATTTGAAGTTTCTTGTAATTTATATGATACTTGGCCTGTGCTTGGTCTACATTTTTTTTTTTATATACTTCACATATAAATTTGGCTTGATTGATGTGCTTGGCATGTTACAGAGGTCCTGCCTCATTACTTACAGCATGAGATTGCATGAGTTTGAATGGCAGCATGTTTACTTGATACGAGCTTCGGCCAGCATGGCTTGGAATTTGTTTTATGGGCATGAATTTTGTCGGTTGGCTTGAAGTTGTTGTAGTATCTCGATCTTCAGAAAGGCAAATTCTCAAGTATGCCTAAAAATAGTGATGGTGCCGAAGAAGGCACAGAAGGACACGGGGACAGTGGCAATAATGGGTCAGCTGGTTGCATAAATAATGAGATTAATGACAATGGTGCTGATGAGGCTAGGATTAACGAGGAAGCCGAAGGAGATGGTGGTGAGGATTTCACCGATCTTGATGTAGAAGATACGATACCAACACCAACTATCCTTCTTTCAGTACCAACTTTCCTCTTGCCAGCACCAACTTCCCTCTTGCCAGCACCAACTTTCCCCTTGCCAGCACCAACTTCCCCCTTGCCAGCACCAACTTCCACTTGCCAGCACCAACTTCCCCCTTGCCAGCACTAACTACACTTCTTCCGGCGGTAACTACACTTCTTCCGGAAATAGTGAAGGACGAAAGTATATAGCTTGAATTTTCTTGAAGATTTGAATCATGTTGAATCACACAATTCTTGGAATCGAGGTATAGCTTGGTTTACAGCACCGTAGTGAATGGGCATGTTCACTATATACGAGCTTCGGCTAGCATGGCTTGGAGGTGATCTGCTTTGAAGCTTTGATTAAATTGGTTTGGTAGGCCTGCATGTATCTTGCATGTTTTGGAAGCTCTTTGCATAAGGGGTTGTTTATTTATTTTATTTCTAGCTTGGCATGGGATAGCTTGACTTGCAGCTTGTGGTTGTAGCCTGGGCACCTTGTACTACCCGGCAGCGATTTAGACTACCCGGCAGCGATTTAGAGTAGTCCCGCAGCAATTTAGGCGCTGTGCATTGGCCCGGCAGCGATTTAGTAGTATCCGGCAGCGATTTAGGCGCTGTGCATTGGCCCGGCAGCGATTTAGTAGTATCCGGCAGCGATGTGTCCAGCAGCGATTTGGATGTGCACCCGGCAGTGAATGTGCATCCGGCAGCAATTTAGCAAATACAAACAGCCATTCGTATCACCCTTCTGTCACCTTAGCATATACAAACAGCCATTTCTATCACCTGTTTATCACCACTGTATCACCTATTTATAACATGTTTATCACCTAGTGAATAGCGCGAGACTGGTCGCATGAACAGTGACGACCGGTCATTTGAAGCATATTGTAAAGCGATCAGTCGCATGAACAGTAGCGACCGGTCTTTCCCCTCTCTCTTTTTTTTTTTGGTGGTGTGGCACGGTGACATTTATCAACAATACTTAGCATGCCTTCGGAGGTAGCATGAATAATTTGTTAGTTTTCTTTGGGCATGCTTATCTGTGATGAAGTGTGAGTTAGCATGCCTGACTTGGCGGAGGCTTGCTAAGCTTCATATCTCTTGCTACTATCTTTTCTGCATCCAGTATATGAGAAAGTATCCTTGTACCTTATGTTGGATATGAACTCCTCAAGGATCTTCGTCTAGCATGGCACCTTATCTAGTTGTTTGAGGTTTGTCACTTAGGAAGTTTTTTTTTTTGTGCTTGTTTGCAAGAAGTAACATGCAATCAAAAGAGAAGCCCCCTTGTTCACTGCATTCTGCAATGTTCACAAATGGCCTTAGTCTCTTCCTACGCCTATCATTAAAGCTGCTTCCAGTATGTTGAATATTGATATCTCAGCATCTCAGCATTTTTGTTGTTGTTGTTGCTTGCTTGCATGATTGGTTCATCAGACATGCATGATGTAAAGTAGTTATTGTTGGCTTTATTGGCGTATTTTGCATGAGAGATTTTTTCCTTTATTCACATGGGTGTGTCTCCAAAAGTGTAAATGATAATGACAAAATACTTTCTTGATTCCCAACTGTAGGCATGTGAGTAAGCTGAGCATAGTGTGCAACATCTGCTTGAAGTCTCGGCAGAGAGAAAAGCTTAGCATCAAGCTGCATCCGTGGGAGAGATTGACAAAGTCAAATCCTCTGGTTCCAATGACGCAATCGGAGCTCTAAAGAAATTGTTCGGAGCACCGTCAATTGTGCATGGCAGCAGCTGCGTTCTTGGATGAAAGAGAGAAAGAGGAACTCAGAAGTAGAACCGGTGTTGGCCTAATTGAGCAATGGTGGAATCCATCTCGTGGCGTGTGCGCCATGGAGTTCGAGCTGATCCCAGACGGCAGTGATTGTCTGGCGGTATTGAAGCGCATTGCTTGGTGATATTGTAGTCCTATTGCACATTCAGGTGGTCGTGCAAGGGAGTTATGTGATTAGGACCAACGGAAGTACGAGTCGATAGGTTCGCCAAGCGATGACGGTGGTAAAGCAGACTGCTGCTTTGCCATTCTCTACACTTGTTCTCCTTCTTTGTTTTTCTTTGCATTTGGCGTGGAATGTTGCATTTTTTGTAACTGAATCTTATGGACAAGTTGCCGAAGGATCATGGCTACTTGGTTCTGCTTGAAAAGGAAGATGTCCTGAAGAATTTACAACAGTGCATAAATATATATTGGTGATTATCAATTTTTTTTGTTTCGAGAGAAGTAAATATGTCCATCAGTTTATGATGAGCATGAGCACTAAACATATGCATGACTTCTATTTTATATATATATAAAACAAGGCCCAGCAAGATGGCTTGTTCGTAATTCTGTAATAATATGAGGCATATGGCAGCATGCGATAGGAATTGTAAAATAAATTTTATCATAAATCACAGAAGAAAAGAGGTTTTCTTTATCTCTTCAGCCGAAAGCAGTCCACATAATGCAAGAAATATTTGGCATGATTGCATATTTAGCATGGCAACATATTGTACTCTAGTGTAAAATCATTAAAGCAAGGAATAACTTATCTTTTGCATCATTTTGCCACTCCAATGCTGCTGCAAAAGTGATTTATGGCAATGCTCTAGGCTTGTCGATGGTGCTTCAGGGACCATGGTGGAGATGGAGGTGAACGAGCTAGCCTCAACAGTTGACGGTGGTGGTCAGGGGCTTGCGTGTTGGTTGAAGCCCCCAGTTAGTTTGTTGGTGAATGGATGTTAAGCTTAACCTCCCCATGTAATGAAGTTTTTGTTTCTCTTGAGCTTGGAAACTTTTCTTTGATTTTTCTTTATATTTGCTTGGCACGAAGCCCCCAAGTAATTTGGATTTGGGGATGATTGTGGAGTTTTCTTTGGAGTTTTCCAGCGTCAAAGTGGAATGAATGCTTGATCTGCCTGAACTTTATGGGCTCTTTCGCAAGATGTTTGTTTGGCTTGGACAGATTTCTCAGATAAAAAGAGAAATGATATGTTTAGCTTGGATGTATACTCATATGAACAAAACAAAATGAAAGAGTATGCTCTTTTTGGTTTATTGCATCGGCATGTCTTAAGAAATTTGCATGGAGAAGCTGCTGCAAGAGTAATGGCCTAGTCCCCAGCAGAGTCGCCATTTATGTGGGGGTCTTTTTGTTACAACAGCTCCAGGTGGACTTGGGCCGCTGTAAAGAGAGAGTGACATTGCCCCTTTGCCTGGGTTCGAGGACTAGGCCCCAAAATATCCCGAAAGAATGCTGATTCTTAGGGAATATTCTGGTCATCTTCAGTAGCTCCTTGCAGGTTTTGATGTAATGATTTTGCTTGATTTTGTTGTATTGGAAGTGCTTTTCTTGAAGGGGAGTATGTGTTGCAGGTAGTGGAGTAATGCTGGAGAAGATGTTGAAGAAGATGGAGTTCACGGCAGCTGGGATGGCATACAGCAGCTGGTGGAAAACATACGGCAGCTAATGGAATGGTGTGAGATGGCTCCGAAAAGCGTTCATGTTATATAGAGACTATACAAGCTTGGCATGAGAGCACGTTTCGATGAATTAAAATGGAAGAGCTTGGCATGAGAGGCTTGCGGTGTGGGAGCTAAGTCTCCATGAGTTTAGCAAGAGAGAGCGTTTGCTTGAGTTGAAATGGGATGCTGGATAAAAGACATTTTAGGGCTTGAAATGGTCTCTAGTTGCTGGGAGAAGAAAACGATAGTTTCCGGGTTAAGCTTGAGTGTTTTCCAGCGGTGAGACTATGGCTTGTTCTATGTTGGTTGGTTTTGGGGTGGCTTGAGATAGTTTTTGGATGATGTTTATAGCTTGGAGTGGTTTATAAAAGAAGAGAAGCGTGATGGAGGAAGGCTGGGGCTTTGTGTGTTTATCTAGAGCACGGCAATGCGTGGTTTGCTGTGTTGTTTACTGTAGCTAGAGCACGACAGCAAGCAAAATGGAGGTTACGGCAGCAAAATGAAGTTTACAGCAGCAAAATGGAGTTTACGGCAGCAAAATGGAGTTTACAGCAGCAAAATGGAGGTTTGCTAGAGTACGGCAGCAAAAGAATGGTTTGCTAATTTCTGGGTTTGGAATGGCTAGAGCTTGGGTGCCTTCCGGCAGCAATGAGAATATGCTTGCTCATGCCGGCCCCCCGGTTTCTTGGTTAAGGCCTCCTTTTATAGGCGTTGGAGTTCACCTCTCTATGCACGCATGCTGTTCCGACATCAAGGTGGTTGCGCATGCTACTTGGCTATGCACTCTTGTCTCCCAGTTGAGATGATGAGGCTCCTTTCTTCTATGTAGTGCCGGGTGGTTGGTTTTTGGGAGAAAAGATAAGGTTTTGGTGCCTATGGTTGGTTTAGTGTCGTATGGGAGAGGTGCTAGACATATGGGTAGGTGTTGGGTGCTGGTGAAGTGACGAATTTATCTCTCTGCTTACCCATTCAGTGGGCTCAAGAAAATGGGCTTGGATTTTGGGGCTCCCAAGCAGCCCAAAACCTCCATTCTTTTGAACCTTTAATGGGCCTCATGGATCCTTGTAACCATCCACACCACAACCCGCTCAGCAAGCCCCGGGCATATATGTGGCTTGGGCCCACTTAAGCTTGTCGGGTGGTTTAGCATAAGAAAATGTATTATTTGCTTGGCATGGCATGTACATTATTTGTATATTTATTTAATGAATTAATTCCCAAAATACAATTTGGGTTAGCATGAGGCAATTATTGTATGTTATATTGGGCTTAAGACATCCTTGGGCTTCTCGTAACATTTTGGGCCTCAACAACATTATATAAAAAAAATACGTTCATGAATGTTAAATATATGCATGTAATGTTTTAATTCCAGACTGGCTGAGAACACAAGATGAATTAATATATATGTTGCAAAATTCAAAAATTGACAATTAATCAAATTGATTATTATATAAATGTTAGATTTAAATTCATAATCTGACAACACATGCATAACAAAACAACATTAACAATATAAGTTTGGAAAAAAATATTACCATATAAAAAATAGATGGTTTGGATCATTGAGAAAAAAATTGTAAAGTACCCTAAAGGGCGTCCCTCAAATAATTTTATTTGAGGGATCCCTCAATAGAAGGGGACTGTATATATATACAGAGAGCTTCCATTGAGGGATCCCTCAAATAAGCTTATTTGAGGGACACCCCTTGTAGGCCCCACTCCGGATTGTATTTCACTAATCCAAACCGTCTATTTTGTAGATACTCATTCAAAGATCATCTCTACAAAAAATCACTTGAATCCGATATCATTTTACCACTCAATTGTGTTATTGAAATTCGAGTACTTTCTTGATGCACCATTGTTCGTTGATTTTGTAGGACACAATTGGATATCGAAACGGTTTCCGATTTGTCTAATTTTTTGTAAGGATGATCTATGAATGAAGACCTAAAAAATAGATGGTTTGGATCATTGAGAAAAAAATTGTAGAGTACCCTAAAGGGCGTCCCTCAAATAATTTTATTTGAGGGATCCCTCAATAGAAGGGGACTGTATATATATACAGAGAGCTTCCATTGAGGGATCCCTCAAATAAGCTTATTTGAGGGACACCCCTTGTAGGCCCCACTCCGGATTGTATTTCACTAATCCAAACCGTCTATTTTGTAGATACTCATTCAAAGATCATCTCTACAAAAAATCACTTGAATCCGATATCATTTTACCACTCAATTGTGTTATTGAAATTCGAGTACTTTCTTGATGCACCATTGTTCGTTGATTTTGTAGGACACAATTGGATATCGAAACGGTTTCCGATTTGTCTAATTTTTTGTAAGGATGATCTATGAATGAAGACCTAAAAAATAGATGGTTTGGATCATTGAGAAAAAAATTGTAGAGTACCCTAAAGGGCGTCCCTCAAATAATTTTATTTGAGGGATCCCTCAATAGAAGGGGACTGTATATATATACAGAGAGCTTCCATTGAGGGATCCCTCAAATAAGCTTATTTGAGGGACACCCCTTGTAGGCCCCACTCCGGATTGTATTTCACTAATCCAAACCGTCTATTTTGTAGATACTCATTCAAAGATCATCTCTACAAAAAATCACTTGAATCCGATATCATTTTACCACTCAATTGTGTTATTGAAATTCGAGTACTTTCTTGATGCACCATTGTTCGTTGATTTTGTAGGACACAATTGGATATCGAAACGGTTTCCGATTTGTCTAATTTTTTGTAAGGATGATCTATGAATGAAGACCTAAAAAATAGATGGTTTGGATCATTGAGAAAAAAATTGTAGAGTACCCTAAAGGGCGTCCCTCAAATAATTTTATTTGAGGGATCCCTCAATAGAAGGGGACTGTATATATATATATATATATATATGGCCGGTCGTGTCGTGTGGACTTAAATGAGGACAACATCGGCGTGACTGAATGGTTTCGGCAAAACTATCCAAAATGATGTATCGGATAAAGAATTTGAAGTTTACAACCTAGAAGTAGAGCCTGAAGAAGCCTCAAGCACAGCGGTGGCACCGCCACAAAATGATGTATCGGATTGGCTAAAGAAAAATGTGAGGGAAGAGGACTATGTTGTGATGAAAGCCGAAGCAGAAATGGTTGTGGAAATGATAAAGAAGAAGACAATCTGCTTGGTAGATGAATTGTTTTTGGAGTGCAATAATGGATGGTGGCAGAAAAATGGAAAGACGTATGGGAGCAAAAGGGCTTATTGGAAATGCATTGCTTTGTATGGAAGGGTGAGGGACCCGGGAGTTCCTTTGCACCAGTGGTTTCTATGAGAAAGATAAATTGATATCAGTATAAAAAGTTCGCTGCTTTCTTCTGTCTTTGAATGTTATAAGAGAGAGTGACATTTGGGTTGGTTTTTTGACTTGTTGAAGTGTTGAAAATTGAGGTATTCACACTGCCAGAGATCACATATTGACAATGCATATTGCAATGCAGAAGAAAGGAAACGTCCCACCAAGGTAATTAGGTGCAAGGGTTCCAAATTTGTGAGATTGTTGGCAATATGCAAAGGGATGCTAACAATGCCAAGAACTAAATGTATTAAGTGTTCAAGTGTCTCCCATTTGGTGCTTGAAAAAGGTGGAACATTTGGAATCTAAGACAAGAGTACGATGTGAATTTACCCTTTGTTTTAAATTTTTAAAAAACAATGATCTTAAGATTAAATTCATGATGGTGAACATCAAGTTGATTTGATGTTAAGCGAGCTAAACAACATTTTAAGTATGAATAAGCGAATCTGACAATTAAAAAGAAGACCTATAATAAGTGAATTTTGAATTAATATTCTTCTTCTTTGTTACATTGGAGGGAATTGAACTCCTAACCTATCTCAATCTTAACTCTGGTTATCGTAAACTTCATACCACCAGTTAGGCTAACATCAAGAGCTTAAATTAACAATCTTCTTCTTGTAAGTAATGTTTCTTGACTCATTTGCATTTTCTTTGGTTAGGAAAAAAAAAAGGAAGGAAAAGGAAGAAAGAAAAATATTAATTTTTTTTTATAAAAATAAAGAAAAATGAAAAATGACATGTCCCGTGCAGGTGGGGAAATTGACGGGTTGATGGAGCCAAAACCCGCGACCGGGTGCCAGAAACCGAACGAAAAGCTCCCAAAAATCTACACGCTAATCCAATCAGGACCGTCCATCACGTGATATGGGAAGAGCTAGAGCTCTGCTCTCCGACGAATAATCTCACGTGGACTCCACCCCCCACCATTTTTAAAATTAAACATTCGAAAAATTAAAAATTGGGTCCAAATCCAATCTAACCGAGAAGAAGATCGACCAGATTGGCGTAAACTGAAATCACCAACCAACTGTACTCTCTCTGATTCAACTTCTCAACGTCACTGAAACCAAAAACCAAAAACCACTCCTTCGATCTTGAATCACAGCAGATTCACAGCCCAAAGCCCGAAGGTAACCTCACCAATTTCATTTCTTTTTCTAGGGTTTCGCTTCCAATTATTTTGGCGGGCAGACACGACCTAAAACTTGATTGAGAAAAAAATAATTCAAGGAAGGCGGGCAGACAGCAACGCAATAGATGGCCATCACTTGCTAACCTTTTCTAAACAGCTGGGCTCAATTTCTCGCGATATTTTACCAGTCTTTCGGTCACACGTTGCACGAGTCACACGTGACACTCGTCAGCGTACTGTGAACTGTGTTTTGTTGTGTTGTCTTTTTGGTGAAGAGGACTCATCAACTTTTTGCCAGATCTGTGGGAACAACCCGTGTCACAGATCGAAAGCACCAAGTTTTCTTTGTAGACAACCAATTTGTTAGAGGACTGGGTCTGTCTCTCAAGAAAAGAATCATCCATTAGAGCAATTCCACCGGAGAGCCTAGCCCAAGGCTGGGGGGAGGCAAAAAAAAAAGCAGCTTGCAGCGAGGAGCCCAGGCCCGGGGGGGGAGTGGGACCCACGAACTCGGGCTGGCCCTAAGGCCAGTTCCGCCCGAGACCCAAACCGAGGGCTGCTGACGTGCGCTTGACGTCACGCTGACGTCGCGCGCGAGTTGAAATTTTTTTTACCGTTGGCGCGTGAAATGCGGTAAAAAAAATTTGAACTCGCGTGCGCTGACGTCAGCCCTGCGCGAGCTCCAACGGGCAGAAGCCAGCTGTCAACCCCTGGGCGCTCCGATCTTCTTCTCTCCTCCAATCCAACGGCTGGCATTTTTTTGGCAATAAAATTATGAAAAAAAATCGAATTTTTTTTAAAAAAATACCAAAATATTCTGAATTTTTTTTTTTTCTATAAATACCTTTCAATACCCTTCACTTTCAATACCAATCCTCATACTTTTTTTTCTACTTCTACTATTATTCACTCTTTACTCAATATTTTCCTCTCTTTCAAATTGTATTTTTATTTCTTATATTTATGGCTTCTTCAATCGAAACCGGAGGGGCGTGGAGCACCATGGAAGATGTTTCCTTATGTGAGGCTTGGCTCCAAATTTGTCATTGTCCCGTGACAGGCAATGAGATGAAATTTTTTCATATGTGGAAAAAAATTCATGCCGAATTTTGTGAAAAAATTCCGAGGTCGACTCGTACGGAAATGGCATTGTCTAGTAGGTGGAAAATTCTCAATAAAGAGTTGGGAAAATGGAGGGATGCCTTGGCCAAAGCGATGGACAACCGTAGAAGCGGGGAAAATCTTAGTAACGAGGTAAGTATTTTATAATTTGAGTTTTATTAAGTTTAATGTCCTAATATATATATATATTTTTTATGTTTAGTGCATTTTCAATATTTTGTTAATATTTCTTGCACTTCCAATATTTTGTTAATATTTCTTGCACTTCCAATATTTTGTTAATATTTCTTGCACTTCCAATATATTTGTAAGGTTAATTGCATTTTCATTATTTTATTTTTGTTACTTGCATATCCAATATATTTTAAATATTTCTTAATGTCCATTAATTTTTTTTTAATAGATGATTCAAGCACAGATGTGGTTTGGTGCAATTGGGCAAGGCAAAAAAAGTTTCAACCATCATGAATGTTGGGACGTGGTGAAAAATTGCAAACGCTTCAGAATCATTCCCACGGGTCCCGACGTTATGTTAAACGAGACACCACTCCGTGATTCAATGCCATCGGATTCACCTATCGATTCCCCTATGAGTCAAGACTCACCCATCGAAAAGGAGCCGAGGCCCATTGGCCGAAAGGCTGCGAAGGCAAAGAAAGGGGGTAATTCAAGTAATAATACATCAAAGTTTTTGGAGAAAATTGCAAGGCAGAACGCCATAAGAGTTGAATTGGAGCTTAAACGCCAAGAGAACGAGATGGCAATCCAAGCACAATATGCACAAGAAAGGGAGTATTTGCGGAAAAAAGAGACGGACAAGACGGATCGGGAAACCATGGCAATGGATACAACCCATATGTCCCCTGAAACAAAACAAAGCCACTGCGGCGACGTTGGTTCTCTTCATCTTGCAAAGCCACTGCTATGACAACTTGTTCATCGACTTGTCTCTGCAACTCATTGATTTCATCTGCTCTACGGTTTCTCTCATTTGTTTCTCGCTCTTGCCTCTCCAAGCATCTCCTAAAATCTTCCATTTGAGAATGGAGTATGAATTCTAAACTCTCAGAAATGAAAATGTAGAAAGATGTGGTGTGAGAGGTATGAGCTCAACCTCTGAATTTATAGAAAATTGTGGCCAGATAGAGATGCCACGTGGCTTGATTTGATTGGATGAAAATCTTATCTGAAATTTGAAATTCATCCGAAATTTGAAATTTGAAATTTATATGAAATTTGAATTTTGAAATTCATCCGAAATTTGAACCCAAATTTATCGGAATTTTGAATTTTGAAATTCATCCGAAATTTGAACACAAAAATCTTATCCGTAAATTTTATCTGATTATGAATAGTCTTGACACGTAGGAACCCGAAAATTTTATCCGAAAATATTATCCGAATTAATTATTGAGATAAAAAAATTTGTGAAAAAAACAAAAAAATGAATAGTAACTGCCCTTAGCCATGGCAATGGGTGGAAACACAAAATACTATTTGCAAGGGCAAGAAAACTATTCACGTGAATACTATTTGCTTTGAAATTGAGGAATCATAGGTCAGTCCCAAACACATCCATCTTTTTTCTTTTTCTGGACCGAGCTTCGTCAACAAAATCATCATCATCATCATTTAAATCATCATCAACATCGCCTATTTCAAAATATTTTTAAAATCCAGGTGTCTCCATTCCTTGTGGGTGACAGCTTATTGAAAAAAGACGAAATTCAGAAAGATGAGCCTGAACTTCAAACACAGCACATAAAGCAATTCCCATCCACGTGGTACATGAATCCAGAGGTAGCTCCACAGTTAGGGAATCTCCCGAACTTTGATTACTGCTGAACCAGTCTGGAATTTCCCTTCCAGGAGTTAGTAAGTTGTAATTATTATTATAGCAAACAACAAAAGAGAGAGAGAGACAGAGAGAGAGAGAGAGGAGAACCTCAATGTATCGCTGTATCTTTTTCAGCATTATTCTATCGCAGCCTTCATTGCCAACAAAGCTTTTAAACACACGAACATGTACTTCGTTATCCACTAATGACAATGAGTACTTTGACGAAAGATGTGGTAACATTTTCAAGGAAGTGCAACCGTCTATGTCTATATCCACTAATGAGATAAGCTTAGAAAGATCTGGCACCCATTCAAGACTTTGGCACCCATTCAGCTTAAGTACTTTCAGCTTAGAAAGACATCCAATGCTTGCAGGAAGGCTAACAAAATTGTTTCCACTAAGGTCTAATTCTTCTAAGGAGATAAGCTTAGAAAGATCTGGCAATTGTTGAAGCCTTTGGCACCCATTCATCCAAAAGAACTGAAGCTTAGAAAGACATCCAATGCTTGCAGGAAGGCTAACAAAATTGTTTCCACTAAGGTTTAATTTTTCTAAAGAGGACAAGCAGCCAATATCACTGGGAAGATCCCCTTCACAAAGTCCACGATTACTCATATCCAAATACTTCAAAGACAATAAACCATCTAACGAACTTATCACAAAACCATTTCTGTTTTGATATAAACCGGAAAGGCCCCACCCAAACCTTGATTTATTAGGCTGTGATCCCTTTCCACCCAAATCTTGCCTGTATTTCAAACCAACAGTAGAGCGTGGCAGATGTCTAAAATAACCTCCATACAATTCAAGCCAGCTAAGAGACTCCATCTCCCCCATGTTCTCTGGGAGTATGTCAATTTCTGGGCATCCAGACGCATCCAGTACTTCAAGAGACTTCAAATTACAAATTTCACTCGGAAGACCCGCGAGATTCTTGCAACCATCTAGATACAGAGAAGTAAGGCCAACCAGACATCCAATTGATGAAGGTAATTTCTTAATGGATATCCCAAGTAAACTAAGCATTGACAAATTTTTCATTTGCCCTGAAAATTCTGGAATCTTTTTCAATTTTGAGCAATAATCAAAATACAACCTTTTAAGACATTTGAGATCTGCAATTGACGGGTGAATCTTTGTCAAATTCGTACAAAATACAAAATCCAACACCTCAAGCTTCGGAATGCCACTGAAATCCGGGGTTGAGGTCAACTTTTTAGAGTTACCAAGGTCCATTTTTTTCAAGTTGGGCAAGTCCTGTACAATTCATAAACAACGGTAGAATAGATAATTAGCTCAGATTTATTTTAATTTTTAAAACAAAATATTTAAAATAATTAAAAAAAAAACTAATTTCTAGAATGGCACATGGTCACTACTCTTACCTTTCTTCCATCCCAAAGCCGAACAAGTTTGCTATTAGGCATCTCAAGTGCAATAAGAAATTTTGGTTGAAAACCTGATGGGAGAAACCCGGAAGGATACGAACTCCATTTGATACTTCTCAAGGAATTAGGAAGAATTCTAGGGCTTGAAGAAATGATCACATTGTCAAATTCAAGAAATTTCAGGTTAAGCATCTTAGAGAAGGCTTCACAATTCCAATTTGCCTTTTCAACAAGTGTCGCCATGCATAAGCTGATGCCTATAATTTTATCCGTTGCCTATAATTAAGAATAGTAAAAGAAAAGTTAATTCCACATTTAAGTCTAATAATGTGTTAAAGAGAAATCATATATCTTCCAAAACTATCTTTGTATAACTTCTTCTCATACTATTTATGAATACATCAAAGATATCATTAATTAAGTTTAAAATTGTGTTAAACAGAAATCATAAATCTTCCAAAACTTAGTATGTTTTATATAACTTCTTACCGTATTGTTTATGAATACACGAGAAATATCATCATGATTGCACAACCGACTTCGTCTACCAGGCTCTTCAGGACACTCTCGACGAACAATTTCCAATGCCATTTCTTGTATCAAATCATGCATCTCAACATCCCCATTTGATATAGTTAAGAGTGATTTCTCAACGAGAGCATTTATCCCAATACAACCACATAGGCCACAATTGTCTAGTATTTCAATTACCTCCTCCTTGCCCTTCCACTTATGAAAAAATGCAACATCAAGAAATATATTCTTGTTCATCTCATCTAGTCCATCATAACTTATTTTGAGCAAATCAAAAATTTCTGACTTAGGAATTTTCTGCAGCTTATCCAATTCACTTTCCCATTCATCTTGATCTCTCTTATACACTAAGCATCCCAAAAGTTTAAGAGCTAGTGGAAGGCCTCTGGCATAATTTACAAAACCCTTGGACAATTCCAAGAAACCTTCCTCAGGCACATTTTTTTTAAAGGCATTCCGACTAAAGAGCTCAAGAGCATCATCATGACCTAACGCCTTTACCTGATGCGATATACGTATATCATGCTGATCTAGCAACCGTTTATCTCTAGTTGTAATAATGATTAAACTCCCCTTACCAAACCAATCCTTTTCACCAGCCAACTTTTCAAGTTGGCTTGATTCACTCACATCATCAAGAATGAGAAGAACCTTTTTATTATACAAGCAATTCTTAATGACAGAGGTTCCCCACTGTTCATCCCAAACTTGAGTAAATTGATCCTTTAAGATTGGGGAAAGAAGTTGTCTTTGTAGATTAACAAGATCACCACGTTGAGAAACTTCTCTAACATTAGCAAGAAAGCTGCTAACTTCATAATGGATAGAAATGCGATCATAAACTAGCTTAGCAATGGTTGTTTTGCCAATTCCGCCCATCCCCCATATCCCCATAAAGCGAACATCATCCGTGGGATGACCTAAAAGCAAATCTATGTGCTCACGTATGAACTTCATTCCCACCAATTCTCTGGAATCTAACAATTTGAATCTGCAACGCACTTTCATCCACACCCATTCAACAATATTTTCAATAAGCTTTCTTTCACACCTACAAGGAGGAAAAGTAAAAGGATCATGAAGTCTAAACTATAAGACATACATATAACAAGATATGAAGTTACATCAAATGCCTTACGAAAAAACTTACTCATTCTTTGAATCTATCCCAGATAAATTGGCTACTTCTGTTAAAGCATCTCTCCAGCGCTTCACCTTATCGATGTCTTCCCTAAACCTTTTCTCATGCTCAGTGAAGGCGTCCGCAAAACTGCCGCTTTGTTTTCTCACATCGGAGGGATCCACATGATAAAACACTGGCAGAATTGTGCCCTTGGATTTCATGCATTGGAGAATCTTTGTAAGCTCATCCAAGCACCAGGAAGAAGATGCATAATTTGGCGAGAGAACAACGATTGCAAGCGTTGATTCTTCGATTGCTTTGATGAGCTCTGAAGAAATAGGTGTCCCTATTTCAAGCTCACGATCATCCTTGAATGTTTTAATGCCCCTGTGCTGCAATTCGTGGTGTAAATGAGATACAAAGCTAAGTCGAGTGTCCTCGCCCCTGAAACTCAAAAACACATCGTGGTTCGGCTGAGGAGCAGACTGATGAGGTGAAGGAAGAAAGGCAGAGTCTCTTTGGGTGCTGAATGCCATTTGGCAATCTGCTGCTGCTGTAAACACTCAATGAAAATAAGCCTTTCGCTAATTAAATCTTTAAAAATCCAAACACTCAACTAATAAATAGAAGATAAATGGCTTGCAAAAGGAAAAGGATTAAAATTTAGAGAGGTTTTTATTGGGTAAATGAAAATTTAGTTAAGCCAGAGGAAAAATAAGGACGACGTAGAGGAAAATGGGTCGTCTTGTCATGATGTTATCAACGTTTGAAACAATGGGTTGGCATGAAAAAGCCTTATCAGTACACTAGTGAACTAAAAACTGCACATGCTTTAGTTAATGTTACCTGAACAAAACAGATATGGAAATGTAGACGAAGCAAGCCAACAAGTTTAGCTTAGTGTTACCTCAACACCGAAAAAATTTCAAAGCCAGAGAATTTGTAAGACCAGCAAGCCAGCCAGACTCACAAAATATACTTCTCAAGATCAGCCAAGAAACCAACAAGAAGAAACAAAGCTAGCACCTCAGAAAAGACAGATACTTGGAATCCGTGTAGCGGCGAGCACACGGTTTCTCTTTTCTTTTTCTTTTTTTATGAAATAGGGAGGAAGAACCCCATTAAATTTCATGGAAGTTGTTTCTTTACCTTTGCTTTTCTCGCCCTCTTTAAAGAGAGTTCCCACAACTTTATAAATTATCTCAAAATTGTGCCATGTCTGAGTCAAAAAGAAAAATAAGCACACGGTTTCTCTGGTCTTTAATGGGAGTCCAAGTCTTCTTGGGCAATGAGTAATTTCTTTTGCTTTTTGGTTATATTGGAGGAAAGAAACCCCATTGGGGTTCGATCCTGGGTGCCATGGGGGGAAGGGGGAATCCACCACCACTGTTGTGGGAACCCATTGGCAATTTCTTTTGCTTTTCAATAAAGAGGAAGGAGGGCATCATTTCATTTCAGACAAGTTCTGCTCAGACTCAGAGACCAATTATAGGGGCCCCCCACGTCAGGCCATTTATTTGAAGGGTCGGTTTCTTGGTAAAACCATTTATTTGGTGAGATTTTAATTTGAAGGACATATCAAGGCAATTACGAAATATATGGAGTAAAAAAAGTAAAAAGCTAACAGCCTTAGAAAAGAGATGTAAAAGTAGTGGCCAACACAGAGAGAGAGAGAGAGAGAGAGAGACAGGGGGATAAAAGGTTGAGACCGTGTATTTTACAGTAAGCACACACGCTTTCTCTTGTCCGTTATCCAACGTCTCCAATGGAAGTCTAAAAGTAAGTCTTTGGGTCGATGAGTGATTTCATTTGCTTTTCAATGAAGAGGCCAATTATTTGAATGGTTGGTTTCTTGGTTAAACTGTGGTGAGATTTAATTGAAGGAAATATCAAGGGAATTACTTGATATTTCATTACAATATATATGGAGTAAAAGAGAACAATGGATCGAATAATAATCACGAAATTTGGTTAAGACATCAACGGTTTACTTTTGATTCTCATGTTACAATGTTCACTTTTAATCCGTCTAGAACTCATCAATAAAGAGAAGGAAAAAAAAAACTTTTGTTTACGATGAGAAAAGAAACGACAAAATGTAATTAGAACAAATTTAAAAGTTCTAAAGCAATTTGTCAAATAGGCATCCATTGTTGCATCCCTTAATAAGGAAATGTATAACAAATTCCATGATCATGTTCTTTTTTTTAAAAAAATTTGGTTAAGGCATCAAGGATTTTCCCATTCTCTAAAATGTTTATTTTTGATCCATCTAGAAGTCATCAAAAATGAAAGGTTGTAGAAAAAAGAGTTTTTCGTTATCTCTTCCAGCCGAAAGGGATATGATTTCTCCACTCCATTTTTCTCCAATTACACTTCTTTTTGCTTTTTAATACTTTTTAATTAATTTTTTTTCTTTCTCTTTCCTATTCAACCTTTACCCTACATTAATTTCTTTTTACTTCACTTTTATATTAGTTTTTTTTAATACTTAATTTTCCAACTTGCACTCCATTTTCAGTCTTATGTTTTTTCTTTAATCGAGTAAGAAATTAAGTTTTTTTTTTCCCTTTAATACTGAAAATGGAGTGTAAGTTAGAAAATTAAGTATAAAGAAAAAGAAAAAATATAAAAGTGGAGTAAAAAAGAAATTAATGTAGGGTGAGGATAGAATAGGAAAGAAAAAGAAAAAAATTGATTAAAAAGTATTAAAAAGTAAAAGCGAGTGTAAATTGAGAAAATGGGAGTGAGGAAATCAGCTCCCATAATAAAAGCCTTAGTTGCCTGAGTGGTTAACAAAAGATATTACCGCACAGAGACAAAAACAGAACAATGCAGATATGGTAACGTAGATGAAGCAAGCCAACCAAAACTCACAAAAAATACAACTTCTCAAGATCAGCCAAGAAATCAACAAAAACAAGCAAAAAGCTAACACGCTCTCTTGTCAGTTATCCCCAACGTCTCCAATGGGAGTCAAAAGTCTTGGATCAATGAGTGATTTCTTTTGCTTTTCAACGAAGAGGCCAATTATTTGAATGGTCGGTTTCTTGGTAAAACTGGGGTGAGATTAATTGAAGGAAATATCAAGGTAATTACTTGATCTTTTCATCACAATATGTATGGAGTAAAAGAGAACAATGGATCAAATAATAATCCCCAAATTTGATTAAGACATCAAGGATTTTCGCTCTCTACAATGTTTACTTTTGATCCTCCTGTTACAATGTTTACTTTTGATCCGTCTAGAACTCATCAATAAAGAGATAAATAAATAAAAAGCAAATTAAGACCACATTGCATTGCAAATTAATGGCCAATTAAAAGCTAATTAAGACGTCACTCATTCTCGAATTATAGAGGCTAGAATTGCATATAGCAAGACCAAACAAAACCTTACTAATTATTATTTATTAAAATCCAACAGGGTTAATAGTGAAGCCCTGCAATTTGGGCATGTCCTTGTTGTTTTGCCATTCATTATTGATCAGCCTTTGAATGCAAGGCTTCTGGTGGAGAAGGGTCTAGCTGTTAAGTGAAACGAAGAGAAGATGGGTCGTTTTGCAAAGATGAGATGGCCAAAACGCTCAGGCATACAATGATGGCAGAGGAAGGAGAGCAGCTAAGAACCAATGCAAGGAAAGCTGCCAAAATCTTTGGAGATCAGAATCTGCACCAAGACTACATTGGTGAATTTGTCACTTTTCTAAAAAGAAACGTTTCAAAAAGGTCCCTCTCTCTATCTCTCCCCTCCCATGTCAGGTTGGCAAAATTATCTTATTTCATTTTATTTTAAGAAAGCTAGATGACCCTATTTTCAATGTTACCCAATTAATTTGAGAGTGTTATATATTGAAGTGAACATCTTCATGATTATAGATGCTGGAACTTGGGTTATTGCCACTATAATATTTTGGTGCATAATTTATTCTAAAACCTGTCATAGAAATATAAACTTTAAACCCCCCAATTGGGATACATGCTTACCAACTTTTGGTCTCAACAAATGGGCCCTCCTAAACTTAATCAATATGTTCACTGAGCTTCCCACCCAATTAAATAGAATTGATACCACGACGAGATTGAAGTAGTTCTTTCTAATCTTATTTTTCTTTTCTTTTTTCTTGTAGTTTTTTTATTAAATTCCGACCCGATTTGTGTGTCACGACTCACGTCAATAAATTAGTATATTTTTTTTAGTATAACCAGACCGAATCGAATGAACCCGGTTCATAGCTCCCACTTTTGCAGACCATTGGTTTGTTGAACCAAATTAGTCAACTCCATAAGAACTTAAAAAGTTTTGAAGGATTTTAGCGATATGGACAAAATTGATGTGTGAATTAGCATGAAGAATGATCCATAACACAAAAAAGATAAACGAGCATAACTCATAGTTTCGTAAACATCACAAATGTTTGTGATAACCTTTCTTTTGTTGTTTTCAACTCGTCTATGCATCTTTGAATTTGAGGAATTTGAGATATGGTGGGTTGTTAGACACAAGGGTGAATTTAAATTTTTTTTTATAGGTATGGACTTGTTATGTAGGTAAAGATCTAAATAAAATTCCATTCATTTTCTCAAGGGAGAAAGCTTGAAACTTGAAATGTTTGTGATATGAGTAACTAGAGATGCGTATGGATAAGATAGAATAATTTTTGCTTGCTAATTTTTGTGAAATGAGGTATTAATGCCTTAGAATTAATATTAAATTTCCTTTTGGCCAAACCTTGCAATAGGCTAGAGCCTACCCTAGCCATAGTGTAGTACCCTTAGTTAGACTTAGACGTAACCTCCCCACCACAATATTCATTCCTTTTTCCGACAGCAAATAACCACACACTGACAAAAACCAAAGTACCAAAGCAACAAGACCCCCATATTCAAATATGGACCACACCCAAAGCATAAAGACTCATCACAGAAGCAAACGATTCTCTACACAGGCAAAGCAAAACCACACATGTGCAGGCAAAGCAAAACCCTCAATCTTTGTTTTTTTTTTTCTTCTTTTGGTCGAAACACTTCTCTGAATCACTACTAGAAGATTCTTGCTTCTAATTTCACTTTTGCGGATCAGCTTCACCGTCCAATTTCCCGCCCAATTTCTCAGAAAAAAGCGTAGAAATGGGTCTTATGGTTGACAACGACCTCGAGGAAATGGGTTTGAGGCGTGAGGAGGTAAAAAGGAGTTGGTCTGATGATTATATCCCTCATAAATGTGATGGCTTTAATATACCTACAATATATCCATAATAGGTAAAATAGAAGTTATATTATTGTATAATTGCAAATTATTAGGTAAATTATATGCAAAATAAGTTTATAAAAGTTGAGTATATTATTTGAATAATAGGTAAATTTATACTAGGTACATTATTTTTCGTAAAAGAAGTAATAAGTATGTTATTTTTTCAACATAAAAATGTATGTATGCTATTATATTTATAAAATAATAAAATCATAATAATATTTTCTTATTAAATAAACCGATTAGGTATGTTAAATATGAATTTATTGTTAAATTTTAAAAAGTTTCCGAATTAATTTGTACATCCATTTGGAGATCTTTCCCAATTTAACGTGTGTCATTAGTTACAATCCAATTAAAATTTGTTTCTATATTGGTTCATCTATACAAAATGCAATAATAGCTTAGTTTGGGATATTTTAGGAATCGAAAAAGTGCAATAAATTCAATTTTTTGTGCTTGATTAGGTAACTTGACGAGTTGGATCCTAGACATCGGATTTTATTTAGAAAAAAAAACAAGATTTTATTCAAACAAAAATAAAGAGATAGGTTGTAGTTGAAGAAAAATGACTTCTAGGGGTTAAGCTAAATTTACTATTTATTAAATTAGCAAGACATGCATACATGAATCTTACTCTGAAACAAAACAAAATAAAAAAACAAATTCTCGAGGAACCAACTTTTCCAAATGAGGAACAATTGTTTTGTTAATTAATATGCTTCATCAAGAGAAAAGAGAAAAGAGGGGGAAGGCCGTGTGGTTACATTAAAAGAACAATTTAAAAACTCCAAAACTTTCTCTAGGGCCCACCCAAAAACCCATATTTTGAGAATTAGCTTTGGGGGTTAATTTAGATGACAGTGATATTTTAGATCCAAATTATATATTGATCTCCTTTGTCTCTGTCCCTATCTATCTCGTCCCTTCTGTGTTTGTGTTGAAATTTCAACTCCTACTTTTAGATTCTCTCTCCATCTCTCTCTCTCTAAAACCAAAAGTTCTTTTCATTTTATTGCTCTATATAATTTGGCAGCAACCCGTGTCACAGATCGAAAGCACCAAATTTTCTTTGCAGACAGCCAATTTGTTAGAGGACTGGGTCTCTCTCTCTTTCTTCATTTTTTTCTTATTTTACATACAAACAAAACATTTTTCTTTTTTTCTTTCTTCATTTTTTTCTTATTTTAATTTCACGCTTTTTTATATTCACTCATTCTTTATTTCTCTCTCTCTCTCCTTGTGTAAAGCTGTGTTTTTTATGCTGTAGTTGAAAATTTTCATAAAAAGTGCAGTTATTAAAAAGAGGGAGAAAATCTTTACAAGTTGAGAGAAATTCAGATTTTCTCCTAAAACAAAACAAGGAATATAGAGCCAAATTAAAAAAACAGTGGGAGAACCAGCAAAAGCAGCAACTCACATTGAAATGCAGCAGCTGTGATGCCTCTTGCTTTGAAATTGAGGAATCATAGGTCAGTCCCAATCACTTCGATCTTTTTTCTTTTTCTGGACCGAGCTTCATCAACATTATTTAATTCATCTTGGTCTGCCTTTTCAGAAAGACCATGGGTATTGCAGAGGAGAGATTTTTGGTGAGAGCTACCACTTCCACTAGGACCAGCGTCCTCGTCATCGTGGCTTTGTTGACCTTGTGCTTCAGCTGATTTGGTAGGACAAGTAGTAGTGCTCTTGATGATGGATTTGTTCATCATCATCTGCTTGAGTTGTTCCACATCTTGCTCGTGCACCAAACGAAACCCAAATTTCATCCGTATTTCGCCTAGCCGAAGTATTGGGTCATAACGAAAATAATCAGTTGTTAACAAAACCCCCTTTATCTGATGGCTTATCTTCTCAAATTTTTCACGAGGTACATAAATTACCCAAAGGTGAGGTGACACAACTTCGCGTTTTTCAAAATATTTTGTAAATTCAATCTGCGTTCCTTGAAAGGAACATTTAATTATAAAATCATGAAATTCAGAAAGATGAGCCTGAACTTCAAACACAGCACATAAAGCAATTCCCATCCACGTGGTACATGAATCCAGAGGTAGCTCCACAGTTAGGGAATCTCCCAAACTTCGATTACTGAACCACTCTGGAATTTCCCTTCCAGGAGTTACAATTTCAAATCGGTTTCCGTAAAGAGGCCTAGCGATTAGCTGTACCATCTACATAGATATATATGAGGTTAGTAAGTTGTAATTATTATTATAGCAAACAACAAAAGAGAGAGAGACAGAGAGAGAACCTGAAGGTATCGCTGTAGCATTTTCCGTATTATACGATCGCTGTCAACCAATACAAAGCAATTGGCACAATCAAATTCAAAATTTATTTCATGTAATGAATCCCCAAATGAGCAATTTGACGAAAGATGTAACATTTTTAAGAAAGTGCAACCGGCTATGTTTATATCCACTAATGAGATAAGCTTAGAAAGATCTGGCAATTGTTGAAGCCTTTGGCACCCATTCACCCATAATAACTCAAGCTTAGAAAGACATCCAATGCTTGCAGGAAGGCTAACAAAATTGTTTCCACTAAGCTTTAATACTTCTAAAGAGGACAAGCAGCCAATATCACTGGGAAGATCCCCTTCACAAAGTCCACGGTTACTCAAATCCAAACACGTCAAAGACAATAAACCATCTAACGAACTTAACACAAAACCATTTCTGTTTTGATATAAACCGGAAAGGCCCCACCAAAACCTTGATTTATTAGGCTGTGATCCACTTCTACCCAAATCTAGCATGTATAGTTCTTTCAAACCAACAACAGAGCGTGGCAGCTGTCTTATAGAAGTTCCATCCAATTCAAGCCATGTAAGAGACTCCATCTCCCCTATGTTCTCTGGGAGTTTGTCAATTTTTGAGCATCCATACGCATCCAATTCTTCAAGAGACTTCAAATTACAAATTTCACTCGGAAGACCCAAGAGATTTTTGCAATTCCATAGAGTCAGATTAGTAAGGCCAACCAGACATCCTATTGATGAAGGTAATTTCTCAATGGACATCTCTCGTAAACTAAGCCATGACAAATTTTTCATTTGCCCTGAAAATTCTGGAATCTTTTTCAATTTTGAGCAATAACCAAGATCCAACATTTCAAGACATTTGAGATCTGCAATTGACGGGTGAATCTCAACCAAATTCTTACAACTTCGAAAATCCAACTCCTCAAGATTCGGAATGCCAGAGAAATCTGGGGTTGTGGTCAAGTTTTCAGAGTGAGAAAGGTTCATTTTTTTCAATTTGGGAAAGTCCTGTACAATTCATAAACAATGGTAGAATAGATAATTAGCTCAGATTTATTTTATTTTTAAAAATAAAATATTTATTATAAAATAAAATAAAACTAATTTCTAGAATGGCACATGGTCACTACTCTTACCTTTCTTCCATTCCAAAGCCGAAGAAGTTTGCTATGAGGCATCTCAAGTGCAATAAGAAATTTTGGTTGAAAACCTGATGGGAGAAACTCGGAAGGATACGAACTCCATTTGATACTTCTCAAGGAATTAGGAAGAATTCTGGGGCTTGAAGAAATGATCACATTGTCAAATTCAAGAAATTTCAGGTTAAGCATCTTAGAGAAGGCTTCACAATTCCAATTTTCCCTTTCAAGTGTCGCCATGCGTAATCTGATGCCTTTAATTTTGTCTGTTGCCTGTAATTAAGAATAGCAAAAGAAAAGTTAATTCCACATTTAAGTCAAACTTTAGGTTAAAAATAAATCATAAATCTTCCAAAACTTAGTATCTTTTATATAACTTCTTACCGTATTGTTTATGAATACACGAGAGATATCATCATAATTGCACAACCGACTTCGTCTACCAAGCTCATCAGGACACTCTCGACGAACAATTTCCAATGCCATTTCTTGTATCAAATCATGCATCTCAACAATCCCATATGATATAGTTAAGAGCGATTTCTGAACAAGAGCATTTATCCCAATACGACCAGATAGCCCACAACTGTCTAGTATTTCAATTACTTTCTCCTTGCCATTCCACTTATGAAAAAATGCAACATCAAGAAATATCTCCTTATTCATCCAATCCAGTCCATCATAACTTAATTTGAGCAAATCAAAAATTCCTGAGTTAGGAATTTTCCGCAGCTTATCCAATTCACTTTCCCATTCATCTTGATCTCTCTTATACATTAAGCGTCCCAAAAGTTTAAGAGCTAGTGGAAGGCCTCTGGCATAATTTACAAAACCCTTGGACAATTCCAAGAAACCTTCCTCAGGTTCATTTTTTTCAAAGGCATTCCGGCTAAAGAGCTCAAGAGCATCATCATCACCCAATCCCTCTACCTTATATGATATATCATGTTTAACTAGCAACCGTTTATCTCTAGTTGTAATTATGATTATACTCCCCTTACCAAACCAATCCTTTTCACCAGCCAACGTTTCAAGTTGGCTTGATTCACTCACATCATCAAGAATGAGAAGAACCTTTTTATTATACAAGCAATTCTTAATGACAGAGGTTCCCCACTGTTCATCCCAAACTTGAGTAATTTGATCCTTTAAGATTGGGTAAAGAAGTTGTCTTTGTAGATCAACAAGATTACCACGTTGAGAAACTTCTCTAACATTAGCAAGAAAGCAGCTAACGTCAAAATGAATAGAAATGCTATCATAAACTTGCTGAGCAATGGTTGTTTTGCCAATTCCGCCCATCCCCCATATCCCCATAAAGCGAACATCATCCGTGGGATGAGCTAAAAGCAAATCTACTTGCTCACGTATAAACTTCATTCCCACTAACTTTGTGGAATCTAACAATTTGAATCTGCGATGTACTTTCATCCACACCCGTTCAGCAATATTTTCAATAAGCTTTCTTTCACACCTACAAGGAGGAAAAGTAAAAGGATCATGAAGTCTAAAATATAAGCCATGGGTTTTGTTAAGACATATAGAGAAGTTGCTTACTCTTTCTTTGAATCTATCCCAGATAAATTGGCTACTTCTGTTAAAGCATCTCTCCAGCGCTTCACCTTATCGATGTCTTCCCTAAACCTTTGCTCATGCTCAGTGAAGGCGTCCGCAAAACTGCCGCTTTGTTTTCTCACATGGGAGGGATCCACATGATAAAACACTGGCAGAATTGTGCCCTTGGATTTCATGCATTGGAGAATCTTTGTAAGCTCATCCAAGCACCAGGAAGAAGATGCATAATTTGGCGAGAGAACAACGATTGCAAGCGTTGATTCTTCGATTGCTTTGATGAGCTCTGAAGAAATAGGTGTCCCTATTTCAAGCTCACGATCATCCTTGAATGTTTTAATGCCCCTGTGCTGCAATTCGTGGTGTAAATGAGATACAAAGCTAAGTCGAGTGTCCTCGCCCCTGAAACTCAAAAACACATCGTGGTTCGGCTGAGGAGCAGACTGATGAGGTGAAGGAAGAAAGGCAGAGTCTCTTTGGGTGCTGAATGCCATTTGGCAATCTGCTGCTGCTGTAAACACTCAATGAAAATAAGCCTTTCGCTAATTAAATCTTTAAAAATCCAAACACTCAACTAATAAATAGAAGATAAATGGCTTGCAAAAGGAAAAGGATTAAAATTTAGAGAGGTTTTTATTGGGTAAATGAAAATTTAGTAAGCCAGAGGAAAAATAAGGACGACGTAGAGGAAAATGGGTCGTCTTGTCATGATGTTATCAACGTTTGAAACAATGGTGAACTAAAAACTGCACATGCTTTAGTTAATGTTACCTGAACAAAACAGATATGGAAATGTAGACGAAGCAAGCCAACAAGTTTAGCTTAGTGTTACCTCAACACCGAAAAAATTTCAAAGCCAGAGAATCTGTAAGACCAGCAAGCCAGGCAGACTCACAAAATATACTTCTCAAGATCAGCAAAAGAAACCAACAAGAAGAAACAAAGCTAGCAGCCTCAGAAAAGACAGATATATACTTTATAAAATAGGGAGCACACGGTTTCTCTTTTCTTTTTCTTTTTTTATGAAATATGGAGGAAGAAGCGCATTAAATTTCATGGAAGTTGTTTCTTTACCTTTGCTTTTCTCGCCCTCTTTAAAGAGAGTTCCCACAACTTTATAAATTATCTCGAGAAGAAAATCCATTGTTTTTTTTCTTTTTCTCTTTTGGCCTAAATTTCATCCCAATTGGATTTCAGAAATTTAATTAATACACAAAATTGTGCCATGTCTGAGTCAAAAGGAAAACTGAGCACACGGTTTCTCTGGGCAATGTGTAATTTCTTTTGCTTTTCAATGAAGAGGAAGGAGGGCATCATTTCATTTCAGACAAGTTTTGCTCAGACTCAGAGACCAATTATAGGGGCCCCCACGTCAGGCCATTTATTTGAATGGTCGGTTTCTTGGTAAAACCATTTATTTGGTGAGATTTTAATTTGAAGGACATATCAAGGCAATTACTTTATTAGATATTTATAAAAATACCCAATCCTAGACATGTATTTATAAAAATACCCAAGTACTATTTAAACATAGAAACATACCCAAAATCAACCCCACAATCAACAATTGTATATTTTTTGGGTGTGTTTATAAATGGGTTTTGAGTGTGTAATGATGGGTTTTTGGTATGTTTATAAAGTGTTTTGGGTGTTGGGTATTTTTATAATTTCAGCCCCCATTTTGGGTATTTTAGTGAAACTCCCTTACTTTATCTTTTCCTCACAATATATATGGAGTAATAAAAGAAAAGAGATGTAAAAGTAGTGGCCAACAGAGAGAGAGAGAGAGAGAGAGAGAGAGAGAGAGAGAGAGAGAGAGAGAGAGAGAGAGAGAGGGATAAAAGGTTGAGACCGTGTAGTTTACAGTAAGCACACGCTTTCTCTCCAATGGAAGTCTAAGGCCCCGTTTGGTTCACGGAATGGATTTGAGGGGAAATCAATTCCCATGTCATTTCCCAAGGAATGGGAATGAAAGATTCCTTTCCCACGTTTGGTAATGTTGGGAAAGTAATCGGGAGATTTCACTTTGTTTCCTTTCCCATGTTTGTATTGAGTAGGAATGGAAAACAAAATTTGTATAATTTTCCAATTATACCCATATTAAATCAAATAAAAAAAGAATGCATTTAATGATACGTTGTAATTATAAATTGTTCATAGGGACAAAATAGTCATGAAAATTGTGCATTGAATGTTGGCACATTTTCCCAAACTTTCCCATGAGGAGGGAAAACAAAACCCAAGTTAAGAGGGGGGCATCACTTTCCCCCCTACTTTCCCATGTGCCAGGAATCCGTTTCCCATTCCCGGACTTACCAAACATGGGAAAGCAAGTGAATTCCCATTCCCATGCCTCCTTTCCCATGAACCAAACGGCCCCTAAAAGTAAGTCTTGGGTCAATGAGTGATTTCATTTGCTTTTCAATGAAGAGGCCAATTATTTATTTGAATGGTTGGTTTCTTGGTTAAACTTTTGTAGATTTAATTGAAGGAAATATCAAGGCAATTACTTGATCATATTAGGATTTCTATTTTAATTTGTATGGCTGGTGTTCTTAATTATATTGTTTTGGCCTTCATCTCTCTTTTTCATAACTACATCCATATTGCATGTGTCGTTTTTCAAACACCAACATCACAAATTATAAGCGATTTGACATAATGGCTAATTAAAAGCCAATTAAGACATATAATCATTCTCGAATTATAGACTCTAGAATTGAATATATAGCAAGACCAAACAAAGCCTTACTAATTATTAATTTATTAAAATAGCAGACATGCATACATAATTTTTTATAATCTTACCCCAAAAATAATAATTCTTTGGGGAACCAACTTCTATAGATCAGAACTGTTTTATTAATTAATAGGTTTATCAACATCAGGTGGTGATGGTGTTGACGAAGGGAATTGAATATAATGGGCATCATCACAATAACCATTGAGTACATCAGTCTCCTTAGTTGTAAACCCTAGTGTGCCAAGCAAGGCAGGCCAACACTGATGCTCAATGGTTCGAATGGCTTCGCAACAGTCATGCCCTAAGAGCATCACCAATGGGGGGGTGTATATGGGGGTGTATGTTAAATATACACCCCGAGCCACCGGAATCATCTCCAATGGGGAGATGTAAAGGGTTGTATATTTACATCACCTCCATGGAGATGCAAAATAAAATGTATATTTGCATCCATTTTTACATCATTTGCAGCCGGGATCCACCCGAGAAAAGAGATGAAAAATGAAGAAAAGTCATCATTTACATAATTTACATCGTTTCCCATTGGAGCAAAAAACGAATTTACACCCCCCGGAGGTGTAAAGGGGATGTAAAAGTGGCTTTACACCCCCGAATTTACACCCCCCCACTGATGATGCTCTAAGTAGGTTTCAGCATTTAGAAAAAACATGACAGCCTCACCAGAACATGCCTAGAGTTGAAACAAAGAGTCCCAGCAGTTCGATTATTCTTCATCCAAATTCAACCTAGCTTCGAGGTTCACATTTGATCCAATTGGGTTATAATTCAAAGAGCGAGCACTAGTGGTGGCTATGAATAGTGGCATGGTCATCGACAAAACAAGAATAGTGAGAAGGAAGAGGTTGGAAGCTGCCATTTTCAATTTGGATGATTGATAGATCGATGTGATGTGTGAGGAAGGGAGAATCCAAGGGTTTATATATAGAGGCTAGACAGATCAAGTGGAATTTAGTGTTACAGAAACATTACGTGCATGAAGAGATGGGGTGGTGAAGAGGCTCGTGAATCATAATTATTAATATCACTTATCAATGGCGGACCTACAGAGGCGCAAGGAGGTGCAATTGCAACTCCCCTCGCCGGAAAAAGTCATGGATGTGCTGTATTTGCCCCTTTGCTCTCTAGCGTTTTAAAAGGTATTATCAAGGTGCACCTGATGGAGTGCGACGATCTGAGGCCTCCTGAAATCGCATCAAGGCACCATTCGTATGGCAAGATACACGATTGAGGCCCGCGCTGTGTTGCAGAGGAGTTCAGAGGTGTGTCGCTGATGGAGGCTCTGGTTCACGAATGAAGAAGACAACCCTATTTTTATTTGTCACAAACGGCGTCATCCTTCATTTACGTTTAATGAAACGCGTGTTTCAATGAAGTGTTTTTTAAAAAATCAAACTCTTCGGTTTTGGTGCAACCGTTTCAAGATTCATTGTCTTGCTTCAATTACTTGGTTGTTATAATAAATATTTCATTATAATAATGTAATACCAAAGGGCTTACCCATCCGTAAAAAAAAAAACAAAAAACAACAAAGAAGAGTCCTTGCACAATGCTCTCAAATCACCATTTGATATTAGAGTTTTTGTTTAATTAGGACTTGATTGATACTACTTGTTTGTTGATCTAATCTTTTTGCTGTGATAATATGTTTTTATTATTAATTTTGTATTTATTTTATCGTGATAATCAATCTTAAAATTAACTAAGGGTCTGGTTTTCATAATATGTTTTTTATTCAGTCCTTGGGCAGTACCAAAATCATTATTGCTCCTCTCCTTAAAAATTCATGGATCTGCCACTGTCACTTATGCATGAGTTATTACAAAATTAGTGGGCAATTAAGACTTAAACAACTAATTAATCGATTGATATTCCAACCATGATCAGGCAAATTAATGGACAAGTTTGTGATTGTTGGTTTGCCTTAGCTGGAGCCTGGAGCCTAGAGTCGGTTTGTCTTGCTTCAGCTTCTCTCTTTAGGCTTTCGGCTGTTAAGTTGGGCATTTTGCTCACCTTTTCGATGTTTGTTGGGCTTTATTTGTTCTTGCTTGGTCTATTTTGTAAGCTTATTTCTGGTAGGGTGTCAATTTTCAACACGATGCAATAATCAACTCGAAACCTTCATGAAAATCACATGAGTTAAGCCACACAATAAATATTATGAGTTAGATTCTAGTCAATCCACCAAGACATGATTAATAAGTAGGTAAGTTTTAGGTCAACAAGCTGATATGAAATGACGCACTCAACCCGTTTAATACATTAATCTGACTCGAACCCAAAACGTCATGAAACATTACCACCCTTAATTTGTAGTTGCTTTTTTATCCTGACTTAACTTCATTGGGTTAGCCTTTTTCATTTGGGCTTTCCCCTTCTTGTTCCTTTTTTATTGTTCCTTTTTTTCTTTTCAATTCCGTAATTTGTATTTAATGAAAACCTATATTACACAGCCTTTGCTCAAAGTCAAAATCACATAGGTAATAAAAAGTTTATAAAGTTTATAAGACATGTTGATTTAATAACAACCGTATTTAATAACAACCGTACCTTCAAGTAAAACACATTTCAATGGGCAGCCATCATTCACGAGCGGCCTAAAATTCCACAAAATCATAAGATGTAATGTTCATATTGAATGAAAATTAAATCCCTTTTAAAGTTGTAGGTTCCTTTTGTCACATTGAAATTGCTATAATACCAACACCATAGTGTTATAACTATTAAATCAGAAGATGCTTAACAACAACAGTGGCTGTAGTTTAGTGGTAAGAATTCCACGTTGTGGCCGTGGAGACCTGGGCTCGAATCCCAGCAGCCACAAATTTCTACTTTTTTCATTTTGTATATTTTCAGTTCAGTTTTCCTTGCTTATGAGTTTGCACCCAAAAAATACTACCATTCTTTCTCTTTTTTTTTTTTTTTTTCCCGAGTAAAAAATAGTTCAAGGGGAGGGGAGGCTACCTCATCCCAGGGTCATGGCATACCAAGGCCTCTTTGACTTTGAGGACTTACAGAGGGGATCTTACAGATTATCTACAAAAGATATTATCGGCAATGAAACTCGAACCTAGGTCTTCATAGCAAAGAGAATAATTCTTACCAACTCAATCAACCCTCGTTAGCTGTTCTTTTTTCTCTTTGAAGTCAGTGGGATATAGCTAAATTAGTTGAGTTTTTTCACCTTCACCTATATGGGTAGATATTTGCTCAGTTAAAGGACTCAGATTGGCATTCATGAACACACAAATACATGATTTTGATTTTGATGGTCATGGAGCTCTTTATCTTCTAGACACAAAAAAGTCATGAAGTTTTTGAGGAGCACAAAAGTCAAAATTAAATACTCACAAGCATAAATATTAATGAACCGTTGAGATGTTCATAGCAAAAGATAAATTAATTAGTTTCAACAAATGTGGACAAATAATAATAATCAAAACCCTATATTATCAATACATATTTTTATTTGTTTGTAGCGTCAAAGGTGCGAAAATAAATGAAATAAGCTTGCTATTGGATTTTAATGATAAGTTTTTGTTGCTTAATGCTTATGTTAACGTTACTGAAACCCTAATATGGTAATAACCTTATAATTTACTAATTAATTTACTATTGGTCATGGACTCATGGAGGTTATGTTGTCATTGTAGATCATCAATTACCACATTTTTTGTTTTTACAAACAGCTACCATAATTACACGACACTTCTACAACGGTCAATACACTTACAATAAGGCTACACCATTACAATGAGACTAGCTAGTAGCCACAAGTAACTAGGTATCAAACTGATGACAAATATATAAATTGTTTTTGTCATTTATGTGAGTTGAACCAGACCTCCTCCAAATAAGTGCAAACAAATACCACTCGACTTATTAACTTTCTAAAAGTATTGTTAGAATTTGAACTCCAAGTTTGCGAATTCTTTGATTTCTTGCTTGAAAATCAAAGTCATTGCTATCAACATGATTTTCAATAACCCTTGAATGATATTCATGAGTTTAAACAAAGTTTTTAGTTGTAATTTGAAGTTAATTAGAGAAAATTATCAAAATAAAATCACACCAGTCAAAAATTAAAATCGAGACAAAAACAATGACAACAAAAAAATCGATAATAATTATTGACACGTTTTAAAACGAATAGCATATTTGGGAGGGTGAACTGCTGGGCTGCCTTAGGAAAAACAAAAACAAAAAAAACAAAACAACAACAACTGGCCTTTACAGATTGATGTGGATTGGGATTTACATATGATTTTGTTTATGGGCTGGGTTGGGCTAATCCATTAATACCCAAATCACTAACATGATTCCTATTATGTATGGTTCTAATGGTAAATTAATTTTCATCATCAACCCATATCATATGAATTTTGAAAAATTCAATCAATTTCAAACTTCATGCTCAAGGAAATATCACATTTTAAGGCCAGAAAAAGATGAAATATTATGACCTTCACCTACCTAACCCAAATTATGAAAACCTAAATGAGTACTTCACTAAATCTTTTTCTACCTCATTCATTCCTCATGGGGTCAAAACAAATCGGTCCTTTTTTTTTATTAGGTAAATACTTTTTATTTAGGTTAAATATTCTTCAATTAAGCGATATTCTACTTTAATTTAATCTAAACTACATAAAAAGGGATTCAAACTCTAATTTGCTTCATCTAATGCTGACAATATGTACTTATTGCAGACAATTTGCTCATATCATAATCAAAATAAATAACTTTTGTCTTCTGCCATCACAAAAATACACCCCAAATAAAAACATTATTTCAGAAAAATAAGAAAAAGTTCACAACAAAATTTACGATTTTTTGTTTCACAGAATTGAAAGTTGAAGGTACGCGCCTTTCACTTTCGCGGGCAATTTTTTATTTTTTATATTTATTTTTTATATATTTTTTTATATTTATTTATGCACTTCACAAGAAGGCCCCCTCAAGGCTCTTAACCCCAAGACTCAAGAGCATAAAAAATATTATATTATTGTTTATAGGGCTACTACTAATCTGACAGCTACTGAAAGCCATAGACACAAAATCAATTCCACTGCCAGTCTGGTGGGGTCCTCTTGACACGTGGCACCTCTGGCACTGTACCTCTCTCGGAAATTTTCCCTGCAGCCAGGAGGTGCCAGATAATAATCGTACAAAAGTAATTATAATGTAGTACGGGACAACAGGAGTATGGTTACGCTATAACTCTGTGTTGGTATTTTTGAGAATATTAATCCTTTTTCAGGGGTTGATTTTAAGTATCTTAATATCCGATCAACTACATTCCTATGAGAAATACTGGGTGAATGCATAAACTGACTAACCACACTCACAGCATATGCAATATCTAATATTGTGTGTGCTAAATATATCAACTTTCCAACAAGGCCCTGATATTGTTTCTTATTGGCTGGCAACCGGTCCATATCTTCATACAACTTGTGATTCATCTCAATGGATGTGTCAGCGAGCTTACATTGAAGTATTCCTATTTTAGTGAGTAAATTCATCACATACTTCCTTTGAGACAAAAATATACCAATTTCTGACAGTCATACCACAGTTATATTTCAGTACCATATAATAATTTCTCGATGTAAATCCCCATTTAGCCCACCTTGTAATATGTGGGCCCTCAAATTTTGTGCTTTCTTATTGGCTGGAAATTTTTTTGTTATTAGTGTAAGTACCCGTTTGGCATTGCTTATTTGGGATGATAAGAGATTTTAAAAAAAATTTGGGAAGCCCAGTCCGTTTGGTAACCTATGAGAAAATCACTTATTATTAAAAATTGCTGTGGGAGAAAGCAATAAAAGAAAGCAGCTAATGAGCTGCTTTCATTTTCTGATTATACAGTAATCAGATTTGAGAAGGCGCTGGGTTTAATGAAAATTACAAAATTCCGAAAATACCCCAATATGATTTCACGCTCTCCTCTTCTTCGTGCGTCTTCTCCATCCCACGCCATAAGAAAAGAAAGAAAAAGCTGAAGCACGTGAGGACAACAAAAGAAAAGAAAGCAAAAGCGTAGGAGAACGTACATGTGATTTACTAGTATGATACATTTGCTGTTTTGTACAAAGAAAACCCATTTTCATAGATTGAAGAACTGCCATTCATTTTCTTTTCTCATTTGGAACTTGGGAAAATACCACATACCCAATTGCTTAAAGTCTTTGATTTTCTGTGGATAACGAGGGAAATAGCTACAATTTGGTAAGGAATTCATTTGGTTTGCTTTAAATTTTGTTGTGATTTTGAAAATCATTGTATGGGTTTTCGTTTACTGCCTTATGTTTCCTGAAAAAGGAGATGCTTTTTACTTTTGCAGTGATTGCTATTTTGGCAATGCATAATCCAACTTCCATTTCCCTTTTTTTTTAAAAAAAAAATTTTAATTTTAATTTTTTTTTATAGTTCTGCTAATATTGATACACTTTTGTTGAAGTAAATTTGAATAAGTTTTCTCCTTTTCAGATTTAAGGTGTATATTCTTGTCCTTAAGTTGAAGTGGTGGTCTTGGATTCAGTTTGACTATTTCAAATTTGAAAGAATTATCAGCTTGATACAGGCCAGTGAATTCGTCAATCATTAAGCTGAAAGTATAACTGGGGCAACTACAGAAGATGAGAATGGGACATGGTTTGTGGATGGTGCAAAGAAATTGAACACAATCAACAACATGGTGAATGCGCTGAATACTTTGGATTTTCAAGATGTTCAGCAGTTGAAACAGGAAAAGGAGGGCTTGTCACCTAATGAAACAAATGGAACAGTTAGAGATGCCTGTTGGAACCATTTCTGGCATAGCTTTCCTCTTGAAGGGGGAGTATGATATTGTTATGAACTTTATACTTCATACTCTTCAGTTGCAGGTAATGTTTGTAATCTGGTAATAAATACCTTTTGTTATTCCACAGTCAATATTACTAAATGGTGCATTCTCATATTACTAAATTTTGCGGACTAGAAACATTGTCTAGTTGAACTTAGTGGTTTGCAATTGTATATATCAAATTCGGTTTAGATTCACAATCATATTCGTGTATATGTGTCTATGCTTGTATTCATGTGTGCATATATACGGAGAGGAATTCAAATATGGGACACAATGTTTGAGCTCACCCTGCAATGGTGTCTAATGAGAGGAATTGTCTATTATTTGGCCCACTTGAAGAATAATGCTCGCAAAAATCATCCAAATTGGAAAACATTTAGCCATGTGATTATCATCACAATTATTTTAGTGTTAATCAGAAACACTTGAACAAAAAAGCCAATTCAACATAATGCCCCTTTTAGTCATTATACACAGCTCACAACACTTTCACAAAAAAATTTACCAAACACTCAGAAACTGATTATTGTACAAATAGCACTTACAAAAAAAAGTTTACCAAACACCAAACTGCTTTCTCACACGGCTGATTTCTCTCACAGCAAATCTGACAGCGATTATTTTTACAGCACAGCAATGCCAAACTTGCCCTAAGTTGAGGTGAAATAGAATGTAGCTTCTTACTTCTTCTTTTTTGGGTCCAAATGTGGCTTCTTACTTTATTGTTGTTAATTGGTTGATGAATGATGAAACAATGGAGTACCAGTTGGTCTTTGGCACGTGTTTTGATCGACTAATTAGCCAATGATGGCCACCGACAAAAGATGAAAAGAATTAAGAATCCAATGCAAAATATAAAAAAAAATGTAAATTAATTATTTTATGTTCCTAACTCCCGTAATCTATTGCAATTTGCAAGGTTGTGTGTTCTAGATTTTAATAATCAACATTGGGGTGCAATTTGCAAGGCTAATTAATCCAGCTTTACCTAAGGTTAGTAGGATTAATTACTTTCAAATCATAAGTCAAATTATTATTTAACACGTAACCTTGAGTTAGAAATCATCTGTTTGACTTCATATAAAACATTAGCTGGACTTGGGTGGTGAGATCATGAAGCAGCGTATCTAAAACGAAATGACTTAGAAATGCAGCATGGTAGTATAATGCCAATTGATGACTACCCAAAATAGAATGAACAATGCGTTTCGCTTGAAGTGGAAACCATCCAAGTCTCTGTTGTTTTTGCTCATGAACCTCTGGAAAGAAAGCTAAAGCCTAAAGGCCATTGCAGCACTGTCCCATCAACTATTTCGTTTGCCTTTTCTTCTTTTCCTTTAACCTTTCAATTTCAGCCAATGGCCATTTCAATTTCTTGCTGCAATGGCCTTTTGCCCTTTTGCCTTTTCTTCTTTTCCTTTAACCTTTCTTTTGTATTAAGCATTCACTATTACTTCTTTCTTGCATTAGTTTATACCGGCACATTATCCTTACTTAACTTACATTTATCCATTAATAATTTAACTATTGCACAATGTAAATTGAAGAAGCAAGTGAATGGGTAAATTAACAGCTAAACATCGGTAATTACAAGTACATATGAATTGTCGCATCATTTAGTTAAAAATTGGGTAATTTCATTTAGGTCAAAAGAATGTAATAAGTCTTTAGTCAGATTCTTCTATACTACTTTCAGCTATTACAAGGTTTAGATATCTTTAGAATTTATGCGCCCACACAAGTGATGCTCGGCTCTTTACAGGTAATGAGTCATTCTTATCAAATTCCGATTTATTTGCAACAAACCAAGTTATCAGTTTTGGCAAATGAATCAAAGACTATAGTAGCTAGCCTCATGGCTTGTTCAGAAGCAATGTTGGGAACATAGACCTAACAAATCTGGGAATGTCAACAATGGCCTTGATGATATTAGTTGGTAGTGACGACATTTGACAACACATGTAGGGCTGCTTAAAGCCAAAAAGGCTGTATCAAGCCATGCTAGCTCAACCATATCATCATCATCATCACCATCACCATCATGTACTTGTGCTCATGAACGACATTTAAGCTATCAAAACCGAAGTTGTCGTTTTCAACGAGTCTTTAAGTAAGGCAAAGGACATGTACACACCATATACTATATTGTGATTAAAATAGCCACATGCAAAGCATTTGGTCCAGTGATTACATCTTAATCAAAATATAATTATTCATTAACAACAAACACTGCCCAGTGTCGGCAACCCCTAATGATCACAGCATAAGTAGTCATTAATCTTCATCATATTTATTTATTTATTTATGATATATTTTTTTTATATGGACGTTTCTGTGTAGCCTCAGCTGGCACAAATAATTGAGGCTCAGCCTTTCACTTTCAGGATCTTAAAAAAGTTTCTGAATTTTATAAAGTCGTGTAATCTCTTTCTGTTGAGCAAGATATATCAGATCAAATGGGAAATAAATTGATATTATTAGTATTATTATTGTACTATAATTTTCTATAAATGAGCAACAAATTGGTATTATTTTTCTATATTTTTCCCATATACGCTTGGTGACAATTAATATCAAATAAATGGAGGGGGGCTACCTGTAGCAGAAGCATCCAGAGACCACTTGCACTGTTCCTATTTTTTTTGGAGCAAAGCATGCATATGGAGTCACAGCCTCTGGCCCTCTCTTGAAGAAAAAACTATGCGCATGTGACAGCTTCATGTACACATGCTTTGGAAATATCTGTAAATATTTGCCCACTGGAATCTCTCTCTCTCTCATTGCTGATGCAATATTATTCTTGGTCTATACCAGCAAATACCACAACCACCGTTTTTGGACCAAATAATTATTAGTAGTGGGGTTGTTTTCAACCACATTTTCGATCGATCTGTCCATTTTGTCAACTTAGTTAATATGAATTTCCAGAAGCATTAGTTCCTCAGTCCTTTTCACATTATATAAACTGCAGGCACCTTTGTATCATTAATTGTTAGAGACTTTGATACCTTAAAATATGCAGATGGTTATATTTTCATACTAATTTTTGGACACCAACTGATTTGTTTTGGAAGTTCCATTTTTCTAGACTTTATTCATTGACAGACTATAAGATATTGCTTCATCAGTTTATGTCTCTTGCATTTTCTATATTTTTGTCGCCAATACTGCATCTTGAGAAAAATTTGGGAACGCGAGTTACATGTATTGTTTAATTAAAACATGACACAAGGTTTAAGTTTTAACTTATAATTGTCAAAATGAACAATTGAGAAGCCGAGATTTCAACTTCATAGTACCTCTTCTAATATCGGAAATAGTCTTTATTTAGATTTAATTTTAGTTGGTTAGAACCATATTCCAATGTTTTTAGTACTAATTATGCTAAAAGAAGTGCAAGAGACAAAGGAAGTGACTATTTCCTTTGGGATCTTCTATTATGACTATGACTCAATACCAACAGATATCTCTTGACATTTTGCTTAATACTATGTGAATATGTCTATTTGAACTTTACATATCCTCTTGCCCCTTTGCATATATGAATGTCAACTACTTAACTACTGCACTTTTTTTTATTCAATTGACAATACCTAAATTTTCTTTTTTATTTTTGATAGCGACCTAGCTGATACATAACATATTCTTTGATTTTTTTTTCCCCATGTAGTAATGCATAAAAGATGAAGTTACTAATAACAACATTTCTCGATATAAACTATATATGCACCAAACATTTTACAAACAGTCAATTAAACTATATGCACAAATAATAAACTATATAATAAATAGTCGAAATGTACAGTTTGAAAACGTAACATATTACATGTTAGATTGCTAAAGTAACATGAGGAAAACATAACAAAATGGTAGTTACAATATCTTATGTATATTTGTATACCACAAAGCACTTTCAAGAAAGGGAGAGCATATTAGGTAAAAAAGTAACAACTCAATTAAGCTTCTACACTAACTTATTCATCCTAAGAGTTTTACTTAATCTAGTGGCAGTGGTAACATTCAATGGGTACAGAAACAGAAGAAAAATAAATGAAAAGCCATCATGATCATGTGGGGGGTAAAAAAATGGTACGGACTATGGAGCTGCCTTCAAATAATTGACAGAAATGAAAAATGGAATTAAGCTTCCACCAACCCTATTACTATTATTGTTGTTGTTATTATTATTTTGGGGATGTCTAACATTAATTTCCGTTCTGCGGGTTAGAAAAGGCTGACATGGTGCTGATACGCAGCTATTACTTGCTCACTCGGTTTCTTAGGTGAGGAATTTAATTGTGATTTTATGCTCGCATTTGTGTGAACCTATTTGACCGAATGGCAACCAAGTCCAGGTCCAAAGGTTTATCATATTAATAGATGAAATTCGATGTGATAATATGCAAGTACCACATGTAAGAGCATTTTTATCTCTTCAAAATTGTTGCATTCAATCCAAAACGTTATTATTTTGGTTATTTTTCTTAATAATATTACACTCATAAGACTCGATTGCTACCTAAATAAAAATAACATGTCTAAAATTGAGAAAATTGACCTGATGGGAACCAAAGTGAAAAATAGATCAAACTACATGAATCAAAAAATGTAACTTAGCCCATTGTTCATGTACCTTTTTTTTTTTTTTTTGGAGAAATTCTGGGATTGCATTCATAATTCAGCTAAAAAAGCCACTAGCCACAAAAGACCAATACAAACTAGCCACAAAGGGCCATTTCAATAACGGAGTGATCTAACATCAAAATTAAGACAATCTAGGCCTCCTCCACTAACGATAGTGCAGGATCAAAGAAACTCTTGCATATGCATCAAAACTAAGAGTGCAAACTCAGAAGAATGAAAAATAGATTAAGCTTGAAAAAAAAAAAAAACCAAGCCATAATACTACAAATAAAACTATCACAAAGGAGAAGTGAAATCTACACAGAAAACCCAAAGAGTCTCTACGACTTCTTCCAAACATGAAGAAACTGCAAAAGGATGGTGACAGAGATCCGACACTGAAACGCAGGTGGAGATTCGACGTCAAGACGCATCCGCCTATGATGAGTGGAGGAAAATCATCACAAAACGAAGACAAATAGGGAAAACCTTTTGTCTTTGAAAACGGAGGAAAAGAGGAGAAGTGAGAGGGGAAAAAGAGAGGAGGGGAGAGCCCCCTCAAAGTGAAAATGATTATAGAGTATTTTTTGAGAAAGAGGGGGCTAGAATTTTCCGTTTATGTACCGTTTCTTAGATTTCATAGGATGTAACTAAAAAAATAACTTTGTTAGAATTAATTTATTACTGAATAAAACTTTGAGTCATAGATCAAATGTACATCAGTCTGTTAAACTTGATCACTCTATTATATATTTAATTTTATGGGCAGTTTAGGACTAATCAGAATTTATGGGAAATTTAATAGTTTAGATAAAAAATGAAAACTTATATCATAAGTTGATTGTCGTAAATATAAAAGTTAATTATTTGGCCAAAAAAGAGAGTTAATTAATTGGACATCAAGGACCTTTTGACAGACATCAAACGATGCCATTCCGGTAACTTTTTCTTCTTTTCCATTGTTGCAATGCAAATTCATAAACCCACACAGGCTTAAGATTAGGGGTAGTAATTTGTGACACAACTCAGATAAATGATTGAAAACTGGCATAAATTTTATGGAGGTAAACTTGCACGATAAAATAATTTGGGTAAAAGTCAATCCACTACTGGGGTTGAATTTTGGATTAACTTGTCAATCTGTTTAATAAGTGGGTTGTGTCCATTTGTGACCCGTTATATTTAAAATGTTTAATTTTATTAATTTAAATTATATTTTAGACATTTAATTTGTATTTTTGTTAATAATATTTTCAAGATTAACGTAATTTTTATAGTGTATATGAGTAATATTATTGATAAAATAATATTTAAAAGAGTAATATAAGTTTAATTATGTTAAATAGATCAAATAGATTAAACATGTTAATAGACATGCTACATGGGTCCTGTAAACATGCCATTTTCGGCACGACACGAACCAATACCACCCAAAATTGAGAGACCAAAGTTTATCTACTAACAAGGTCAACAATGGAATTTTGAATTAAATGCGCAAACAAAAATCATATATAATACTTCTAGACAAAAACTAAATATGAACGTTAGATATAAAGAAGATAGGTACATGAATGTTAAATATATGCATGTAATGTTGCCAAATTCAAAACATAAGATGGATATATATGTGTTGAAGTGAGTCTCCTAATTAATCAAGGAGATTTATTTCCTTGATTAATTAGGGGGTTTACTTTCCTATTTTATATATTTATTTCCTTTGGTTAATTAAGGGATTTACTTTCCTATTTTATATAGTTGTCAAATTATTGTATAATTAGGAGATACTTTCCTAATCCTTTACTGGATCTAATTCCTTGTAAAGCACTCATGTAAACTCTTATATATACATCCTTATGGAGAAGAATAAAATAAGAACCTAACATATTCAAAAACCATATTTATATTTTAGCAATATGTTGCCAAATTCAAAAATTAACTATTAATCAATTTGATTATTATATAAATGTTAGGTTTAAATTCATAATTTGACAACACATGCATAACAAAACAACTTTAACAGTATAAATTTGGAAAAAAATGTTACCATTTATATATATGTGTATATATGATCGCTTCGGTTTGGTTCGGTTTGGCTCATCATTTTGATGGTGTTACCGTGTAAGTGCCCGCTCTCAAACTTCCCTTAGTTTGGACCAAAGTTTTTCTCCTTAAATTTTTCTAACTGAAATGAAAAAAACATGACCTAAAACTTGATTGAGAAAAAAATAATTCAAGGAAGGCGGGCAGACAGCAACGCAATAGGTGGCCATCACTTGCTAACCTTTTCTAAACAGCCGAGGCTCAATTTCTCGCGATATTTTACTAGTCTTTCGGTCACACGTTGCACGAGTCAGAAGTGACACTCATCAGCGTACTGTGAACTGTGTTTTGTTGTGTTGTCTTTTTGGTGAAGAGAGACTCATCATCTTCTTCTTCACTCTCTCTCTCTCTCTTTGTCCTCTGAAGAACAATTTAAAAACTCCAAAACTCTCTCTCATTTGGCAACAGACCCCACACAGAAACCGTGAGAGAGAGAGAGAAGAGAAATAGAAAGAGAAGGAGAAAGACATCCATTTCGAGCCACCGACACTTACATACGTACGTCCAAAAACAACCCAACAATTCTCTCTGTTTCACTGTAGTGAAAATACGGAAGTACCCCTCTCCCACCTCCAAGGTCTAGCTCCACCGACACTCCGGTGGGGCACTACCTTCGCCCCACCACCACCACCACGACTGCTGCCTTTGGTTTCCATAATCAAAATCTGGGGCCCACCCAGAAACCCATATTTTGAGAATTAGCTTTGGGGGTTAATTTAGATTACAGTGATATTTTAGATCCAAATTATATATTGATCTCCTCTGTCTCTGTCCCTATCTCGTCCCTTCTGTGTTTATGTGTTGAAATTTCATCTCCCACTTTTAGATTCTCTCTCCATCTCTCTCTCTCTCTCTCTCTCTAAAACCAAAAGTTTTTTTCTTTTTATTGCTCTATATAATTTGGCAGCAACCCGTGTCACAGATCGAAAGCACCAAGTTTTCTTTGCAGACAGCCAAGAAAAGAATCATTCATTACACACAAACAAAACATTTTTCTTTTTTTCTTTTTTCTTTTTTTTCTTATTTTAATTTCACCCTTTTTTATATTCACTCATTCTTTATTTCTCTCTCTCTCTCTCTGTGTAAAGCTGTGTTTTTTATTCATATCAAGAGTCCCCATGCTGTAGTTGAAAATTTTCATAAAAAGTGCAGTTATTAAAAAGAGGGAGAAAATCTTTACAAGTTGAGAGAAATTCAGATTTGCCCCTAAAACAAAACAAGGAATATAGAGCCAAATAAAAAAAAACAGTGGGAGAACCAGCAAAAGCAGCAACTCACATTGAATTGAAATGCAGCAGCTGTGATGCCTCTTGCTTTGAAATTGAGGAATCATAGGTCAGTCCCAAACACATCCATCTTTTTTCTTTTTCTGGGCCGAGCTTCGTCAACAAACTCATCATCATCATCATTTAATTCATCTTGGTCTACCTCTTCGGAAAGAGCATAGGTATTGCAGAAGAGAGATTTTTGGTGAGAGCTACCACTTCCACTAGGACTAGCCTCCTCGTCATCGTGGTGTTGTTGACCTTGTGCGTCAGCTGATTTGGTAGGACAAGTAGTAGTGCTCTTGATGATGGATTTGTTCATCATGATCTGGATATAATACGCAGCAACATGAGTTAATCAATGCTCTGCAGTTGTTAACAAAGAAATTTTCCTTCTCAGATGCATATAATATCTAGCTCATGTTATCGACCAATATGACAGAGAGAGACAGAGATGAGAGGAATTATCATCAAAGAAACAATAAGTGATGAATCTAATGATAAATGTACCGCCAGAAAACCTTTTTTGTAAGACAGATGGAGGTAACTTACTACTATCAATTGTGAGAAGTGCGTTTTTGGCCTTTCAAGTATTTATGTGCAGACATTTGAGGAGGAGTTTTTAACAAAGCTAGCAAAAATTTAGCTCCTCTTTTAAGAATGACAGTTTTTATCAAACCTTGCAATAATAACTCAAAATATGAGGGTGCAAGGCCTAAGTGAAAAATCAAAGTGCTTACTCTCCAAATCAAAAGTCCCTTCGATCCCCGCCCATGGGAATGGAGCGCATTTCATGGCCAGCTATTTACCTCCTTTGGAGAGCTCTCGTGGCGAAAGGGATTAGTCACTGCTGTCGGCGGTGGACACCCTTGGATCTCATCCAAAAAAAAAAAAAAAAAAAAAAATCAAAAGTCCCATGCACCCCCATTTTTTGGTATTGTTGAAAGATTTCATAAAAACTGCCGTTGTTAAAAAGAGGGAGAAAATCTTTACAAGTTTTGTTAAAAACCCTTTGGAAAGAGCATAGGTACTGCAGAAGAGAGATTTTTGGTGAGAGCTACCACTTCCACTGGGACCAGCGTTCTCGTCATCGTGGCGTTGTTGACCTTGTGCATCCGCTGATTTGGTAGGACAAGTAGTAGTGCTCTCGATGATGGATTTGTTCATCATCTGGTTGAGTTGTTCCACATCTTGCTCGTGCACCAAACGAAACCCACACTTCTTCACACTCGCACAAGATTCTTCCTGTATTCCGTCTTTAAAATAATAAGATGTGAACAAAACCTTTATCCGACCGCGTATTTTCTCAAATTGTTTACAAGATACAAAAATTACCGAAAGGTGATCTGACACAACATCGCCTATTTTAAAATGTACACTTGAAAATAATCCAGGTGGCAGTGAGGAACAGCTAATTCGAAAAGAATGAAATTCGGAAAGATGAGCCTGAACTTCAAACACAGCACATAAAGCAATTCCGATCCACGTGGTACATGAATCCAGAGGTAGCTTCACAGTTAGGGAATATCCCAAACTTTGATTCCTGAACCACTCTGGAATTTCCCTTCCAGGAGTTACAATTTCGAATTGGTTTTGGTAAAGAGGCGTAGGGATTAGCTGTACCATATACATAGATATATATGAGGTTAGTAAGTTGTAATTATTATTATAGCAAACAACAAAAAAGAGAGAGAGAGAGAGAGAGAGAGAGAGAACCTGAGGCTGAAGCTGAACCCGAAACTGAAACTGAAGGTATCGCTGTAGCATTTTCAGTATAATACTATCGCTGCCTTCATTGTCAACCAATACAAAGCAATTGGCACTATTAAACCTAGGAAAATGCATTATCCTGTTTATATCCACTAATGACGAATGATGTGGTAACATTTTTAAGGAAGTACAACCGGCTATGCGTATATCCACTAACCGGATAAGCTTAGAAAGATCTGGCAATTGTTCAAGACTTAGGCACTTCTTCACTTTAAGTACTTGAAGCTTCGAAAGACATCCAATGCTTGCAGGAAGGCTAACAAAATTGTTTCCACTAAGCATTAATTGTTCTAAATTGGACAAGCAGCAAATATCACTGGGAAGATCCCCTTCACAAAGTCCACGATTACTCAGATTCAAATAGTACAAAGACGATAAACCATCTAACGAACTTAACACAAAACCATTTCTGTTTTGATATAAACCAGAAAGGCCCCACCAAAACCTTGATCTCTTAGGCAGTGATCCATTTCCACGTAAGGATAGCCTGAAAAGATTTTTCAAACCAACAACAGAGCGTGGCAGCTGTCTTATAGAAGTTCCTTTCAATTCAAGCAGTTCAAGAGACTCCATCTCCCCCAACTTCTCTGGGAGTTTGTCAATTTTTGAGCACAAATCAAGATCCAACCACATAAGACATTTGAGATCTACAATTGACGAGTGAATCTCAACCAAATTCGTACAACTTCCAAAATACAACACCTCAAGATTCGGAATACCACTGAAATCCGGGGTTGTGGTCAAGTTTCAGAGCCAAAAAGGTTCATTTTTTTCAAGTTGGGCAAGTCCTGTACAATTCATAAACAACGGTAGAATAGATAAGTAGCTCAGATTTATTTTAATTTTTAAAACAAAATATTTAAAATAATTATAAAAAAACTAATTTCTAGAATGGCATATGGTCACTACTCTTACCATTCTTCCATCCCAAAGCCGAACAAGTTTGTTCTTAGGCATCTCAAGTTCAATAAGGAAATTCGGTTGAAAACCTGATGGCAGAAACTCGGAAGGATACGAACTCCATTTGATACTTCTCAAGGAATTAGGAAGAATTCTGGGGCTTGAAGAAATGATCACATTGTCAAATTCAAGAAATTTCAAGTTAAGCATCTTAGAGAAGGCTTCACAATTCCAATTTGCCTTTTCAAGTGTCGCCATGCGTAATCTGATGCCTTTAATTTTGTCCGTTGCCTATAATTAAGAATAGTAAAAGAAAAGTTAATTCCACATTTAAGTCTAATAATGTGTTAAAGAGAAATCATATATCTTCCAAAACTATCTTTATATAACTTCTTATCATATTGTTTATGAATATATCAAAGATATCATTAATTAAGTTTAATACTGTGTTAAATGACAAATCATAAATCTTCCAAAACTCAGTATCTTTTATAAAACTTCTTACCGTATTGTTTATGAATACACGAGAGATATCATCATGATTGCACAACCGACTTCGTCTACCAGGCTCATCAGGACACTCTTGACGAACAATTTCCAATGCCATTTCTTGTATCAAATCATGCATCTCAACATTCCTATTTGATATAGTTAAGAGTGATTTCTGAATGAGATCATTTATCCCAACACAACCACATAGGCCACAACTGTCTAGTATTTCAATTACTTCCTCCTTTTTCTTCCCCGTATGGAAAAATGCAACATCAAGAAGTATATCCTTGTTCATCTCATCCAGTCCATCATAACTTATTTTGAGCAAATCAATAATTTCTAACTTAGGAATTTTCCGCAGCTTATCCAATTCACTTTTCCATTCATCTTGATCTCTCTTATACACTAAGCATCCCAAAAGTTTAAGAGCTAGTGGAAGGCATCTGGCATAATTTACAAAACCCCTGGACAATTCCAAGAAACCTTCCTCAGGCACATTTTTTTTAAAGTCATTCCGACTAAAGAGCTCAAGAGCATCATCATGACCTAACGCCTCTACCTTATATGATATATGTATATCATGTTGAACTAGCAACCGTTTATCTCTAGTTGTAATAATGATTATACTCCCCTTACCAAACCAATCCTTTTCACCAGCCAACTTTTCAAGTTGGCTTGATTCACTCACATCATCAAGAATGAGAAGAACCTTTTTATCATACAAGCAATTCTTAATGACAGAGGTTCCCCACTGTTCATCCCAAACTTGAGTAAATTGATCCTTTAAGATTGGGGAAAGAAGTTGTCTTTGTAGCTTAACAAGCTTCCCACGTTGAGAAACTTCTCTAACATTAGCAAGAAAGCAGCTAACGTCAAAATGAATAGAAATGCTATCATAAACTAGCTGAGCAATGGTTGTTTTGCCAATTCCGCCCATCCCCCATATCCCTATAAAGCGAACATCATCCGTAGGATGAGCTGAAAGCAAATCTACTTGCTCACGTATAAACTTCATTCCCACTAACTCTGTGGAATCTAACAATTTGAATCTGTGATGCACTTTCACCCACACCCAGTTAACAATCTTTTCAACAAGCTTTCTTTCACACCTACAAAGAGGAAAAGTAAAACGATCATGAAGTCTAAAATATAAGACATACATATAACAAGATACGATGGCTTACGAAAAAACTTACTCATTCTTTGAATCAAACCCAGATAAATTGGCCACTTCAGTTAAAGCAGCTCTCCAGCTCTTCACCCTTTCTATGTCTTCCCTAAACCTTTCCTCATGCTCAGTGAACGCGCATGCAAAACTACCGGTTTGTTTTCGTACGTCGGAAGGATCCACATGATAAAACACTGGCAGAACGGTGCTCTTGGATTTCATGCATTGGAGAATCTTTGTAAGTTCATCCAAGCACCAGGAAGAAGATGCATAATTAGGCGATAGAACAACGATTGCAAGCCTTGATTCTTCGATTGCATTGAAGAGCTCTGAAGAAATAGGTGTCCCTCTTTCAAGCTTAGGATCGTCCTTGAATGTTTTAATGCCCCTGAGCTGCAATTCGTGGTATAAATGGGATACAAAGCTCAGTCGAGTGTCCTCGCCCCTGAAACTCAAAAACACATCGTGGTTCCATTCAGATGAAGGACGAAAGGCAGAGGCTGTTTGGGTGCTCAATTCCATTGGCAATCTGCTGCTCCTGCAAACACTACTCAATTAAAGATTCAAAAATCCAAACACTCCATGAAATAAATACAAAGACAATGATAAATGGCTTGAAAAATGAAAAAGATATCGTGAAGTAGAAACTGCATATGCTTTAGCTTAATTAATGTTACCTGAACAAAGCAGATATGGAAATGTAGAAGAAGCAAGCCAACCAAAACTCACAAAAAATACAACTTCTCAAGATCAGCCAAGAAACCAACAAGAAGAAACAAAGCTAGCAGCCTCAGAAAAGAGAGAGACTTGGAAACCGTGTACAGGCGAGCACACGGTTTTACTTTTCAGCTATCTCCAACATCACCAATGGGAGTCATTTCTCTTTTCTTTTCTTTTTTCTTTTTTTTTCCTTTGTTTTTTATGAAATAGGGAGGAAGAACCCCATTAAAATTTCATGGAAGTTGTCTTTAAAGAGAGTTCCCACTAGGCCTGGGCACGGTCCGGTTTGGATTGGTTCTCAAGCAAAAATGGAACCGAAACTGATACTGTTTACCGGTCCAAAGAAAATTGAACCAATCCGGTCCAGTTTAGGTCCGGTTCGGTTCCGGTTTTTCATGCTTTGAACCGGCTCTTTAGCCTAACTGACATTTTTACACAAAGCAATGTGAATCGCCAAATCCATGCAAGAAAACCATATCTGAATCTTACAAGATACCAAAAAAACCTATCTAGCAAACAGATCCAATCGATGCACCAAAAGAGAGTAAGAAACAAAAAGACATATCAGACAAAGAGGAGAGGAGAAAAGAGAAGAAGAAATAAAGATCTAGTAAGAAATAAAATAAAGAAAATAATAGAAAGAGAGGAAGAAATAATCAATGAGAAAGAATAGAGGAAAGAAAGAATAAATGAGATGAGAGGAAGATAAAAGAAAGAATCGGAGCAAGAAGAGAGGAAAGAAAGAATCGGTGAGCAAGAAGAGAGGAAAGAAAGAATGAGAGAGAAGAAGAGGAATGAAAGAAAAAATCAAAGAAAAGTGAGAGAATACTTAGAGAAGAGAGAGAAATGATAGGAATAAACAAAACAAAAAGTCTAAAAGATTTGATAAAAAAATAAAAAGGAGCCGTTCTCTTCTCTCCGCCCAAGACATCAACACCATAAATCCCATCCAACTTGCTTTTCAATCACGTCTCTCAACTTTATCTCGGGAAGAAAATCCTTTCTTTTTTTTCTTTTTCTTTTTTGGCTATATCACACCACTAATTGAATTTCAGAAATTTAATTAATAACACAGTATACACAAAGTTGTTGTGGCTGCAGCGATGGGAGGAAGCAGAACGTGGGGGCAGGCAACGTGAGGAAGAAGAATAGATTTTGGGTTTTTAATTTTTAGTTTTTTCCTTTTTGGTTAAGTGAAATTTAAAAGGTAAAAGAAAAAAGATATTTTAAAGTAGATTTTTCTCAGCCCTTGGATTAAATCTAAGGGTGGGTGACCACAAGTCTCTTGGACTCCTGTGGTCCAAGAGAACAGAACTGTATATATATATCAAGATTTCTATTTTAATTTGTATTGGCCTTCATCTCTCTTTTTCATAACTACATCCTTATTTTTTTTTCATAACTACATCCATATTGCATGTGTCGTTTCTCAAACACCAACACCACAAATTATAAGCGTTTGACATAATGGCTAATTAAAAGCCAATTAAGACATATAACCATTCTTGAATTATAGACGTTAGAATTGAATATATAGCAAGACCAAACAAAGCCTTACTAATTAATAATTTATTGAAGTAGCAGACATGCATACATAATTTTTTATAATCTTACCCACAAAAAAAAAAAAATCTTCGAGGAACCAACTTCTACAGACCAAAACTGTTTTATTAATTAATAGGTTTATCAACAGCAGGTGGTGATGGTGTTGACGGATATGATGGGCTTCATCACAATAACCCTTAAGTATATCAGTCTCCTCAGTTGTAATCCCTAGCGTGCCAAGCAAGGCAGGGCAACACAGATGCTCAATGGTTCGAATGGCTTCGCAACAGCCACGCCCTAAGTAAGTCTCACCATTCATAAAAAAAACATGACAACCTCACTAGAACATGCCTGGAGCTGAAATAAAGAGTCCCAGCAATTCGATGATTCTTCATCCAAATTCAACCTGGCTTCGAGGTTCACATTCGATCCAATCAGGTTATAGTTCAAAAAGCAAGCACTAGTGGTGGCTATGAATAGTGGCATGGTCGTCGACAAAGCAAGAATAGTGAGAAGGAAGAGGTTGGAAGCTGCCATTTTCACTTTGCATGATTGAGAGATCGATGTGATGTGTGAGGAAGGGAGAATCCAGGGGTTTATATATAGAGGCCAGACAGAGTAATAGGAATTTAGAGTTACAAAAACGTGCACGGAGAGATGGGATGGTGAAGAGGCTTGTGAATCATAATTATTAATATCACTTATGCATGTGTTATTACAAAATTAGTGGGCAATTAAGACTTAAACAACTAATTAATCAATTGATCTTCCAACCATGATCAGACAAATTAATGGACAAGTTCGTGATTGTTGGTTTGCCTTAGCTGGAGCCTGGAGTCGGTTTGTCTTGCTTCGGCTTCTCTCATTGTACTTCCTTCTTATAGCTCCCTAATTATTTTCTCTCACGTGTAGGCAAACAACGGTACGTATAAGAGTAAAACACATTTCAATGGGCAGCCATCATTCACGAGTGGCCTAAAATTCCACAGAATCATAAGATGTAATGTTCATATTGAATGAAAATTAAATCCCTTTTAAAGTTGTAAGTTCCTTTTGTCACATTGAAATTGCTATAATACCAACACCAGAATGTTATAAATATTAAATCAGAAGAAGTTTGGCAACAACAGTGGCTGTAGTTTAGTGGTAAGAATTCCACGTTGTGGCCGTGGAGACCTGGGCTCGAATCCCAGCAGCCACACAATTTGACTTCCTGTATTTGGGTTTTTTGTATATTTTCAGTTCTGTTTCCCTTGCTTATGAGTTTGCACCCAAAAAAAACTACCATTCTTTTTCCTTTATTTTTTTTCTCTGAAACAAAAGGTTTAGGGGAACAGGAGGCTACCCCATCCTAGGGCCATGGCATACCAAGGCTTTTTTGACTTTGAGGACATACAGAGGAGGTTTTACAGATTACCCACAAAGGGATTGTCGACAACGGAACTCGAACCTATGCCTTAATAACGAAGAGAATGATCCTTACCAACTCAACCAACTCTTGTTGGCCATTCTTTTTTCTCTTTGAAGTCAGTGGAGTATAGCTAAATTGATCGAGCTTCTCCACCTTCACCTATGTGGGTAAAGGTTCGAAACCTCCATTCACCTAATAAATATATGTGTAAACCCCTCCATCCCCTATCTCTTGTACTACGAACAAAAAAAAACCCCAAAAGAAAGAAGGTAGGCCTGTATAAAATCATTGGAATTGCATACTGTAACCAACTAGCTATTGAGTCAGTGTTTGTTCTTTTCAATGCAGAAAGTACATTGATTTATACTATATTAGTGGCTCTGGCTTTGCCAAAGTAGCAAGCGGCGCACTAGATAATTGCTCAGTGAAGATTGGCATTCAAGAACACACAAATACATGATTTTGATTTTCAAGGTCAAAATTCATGAAGTTTTTGAGGAGCACAAAAGTCAAAATTAAATACTCACAAGCATAAATATTAATGCGCTCTTTATCTTCTTGACACAGAAAGTCATGAAGTTTTTGAGGAGCACAAAAGTCAAATTTAAATACTCACAAGAAGCATAAATATTAATGAACCATTGAGATGTTCATATCAAAAGGTAAATTAATTAGTTTCAACAAACGTGGACGAAAAATAACCAAAACTCTATATTGTCGATACATAACTGTATTTGAATGTAGCTTCAAAGGTGCGATAATAAATGAAATAAGCTTTCTATTGGATTTTAATGATAAGTTTTTGTTGCTTAGTGCTGATGTTAACGTTACGGAAAACCTAAGATGGCAATACATCCAACAAGACTATATTGTCATGGAGGTTATATTGTCATTGTAGATAATCAATTACTACTTTTTTTTTCTTTACAAACGTCATTATAATTACATGACACTTCTAAAACGGGTCAATACACTCACAATAAGGCTATACCACCACAATGAGGTTAGCTAGTAAAAATAAGTAAGTAGGTATCAAACTGATGATAAAGATATATATCGGTAATGTTTTCTTAATCATATTGTTTTGGCCTCCATCTCTCCTTTTTGATAACTACATCAATATTGCATGTGTCGAACACCAACATCACAAATTATAAGCGATTGACATAGTGGCTAATTAAAAGCCAATTAAGACATATAATCATTCTCGAATTATAGACACTAGAATTGAATATAGCAAGACCCAAAAAAGCCTTACTAATTATTAATTTATTAAAATAGCAGACATGCATACATAATTTTTTTAATCTTACCCAAAAAAACAAATTCTTGGAGGAACCAACTTCTACATACCATAATTATTTTATTAATTAGTAGGTTTATTGGCAACAGGTGATGATGGTGTCGACGGAGGGAATTGAATATGATGGGCTTCATCACAATAACCCTTGAGTACATCAGTCTCCTCAGTTGTAAACCCTAGCGTACCAAGCAAGGCAGGCCAACACTGATGCTCAATGGTTCGAATGGCTTCACAACAACCATGCCCTAAGTACGTCTCCCCATTCAAAAAAACCATGACCACCTCACCAGAACATGCCTGCAGCTGAAACAAAGAGTTCCAGCAGTCCGATGATTTCTTCATCCAAATTCAACTTGACTTCGAGGTTCGCATTCAATCCAATCAGGTTATAGTTCAAAGAGCGAGCACTAGTGGTGGCTATGAATAGTGGCATGGTTGACAACGCAAGAAGAGTGAGACAGAAGAGGTTAGAATAGAAGCTGTCATTTTCACTTTGGATGATTGAGAGATCGATGTGATGTGTGAGGAGGGAGAATCCAAGGGTTTATATATAGAGAGGCCACAACAAGAGGAATTTAGATTTACAAAACCTTGCATGGAGAGAGGGGGTGGTGAAGAGGCTCGTCGATCATTATTATTAATATCACTCATGCATGTGTTATTACAAAATTAGTGGGCAATTAAGACTTAAAGAACTAAGTAAATACTAATGAACCGTTGAGATGTTCATATCAAAAAGTAAATTAATTAGTTTCAACTAACGTGGACAAATAATAACCAAAACCCTATATTATCGATACATATTTTTATTTGTATGTAGCTTCAAAGGTGAGATAATAAATTAAATAAGCTTGTTATTGAATTTTAATGATAAGTTTTTGTTGCTTAATGCTTATGTTAATGTTACTGAAAACCTAAGATGGCAATGCGTCCAATGAGATACCATTACAATTTACTAATTGATTTACTATTGGTCATGGACTCATGGAGGTTATGTTGTCATTGTAGATAATCAATTACTATATTTTTTGTTTTTACAAACGACTAGCATAATTACATGACACTTCTACAACGGGCTTATACACTCACAATAAGGCTACACCATCACAATGAGGCTAGCTAGTAGCCACAATTAACTAGGTATCAAACTAACGACAAATATATTTATTGTTTTTGTCATTTATGTGAGTCGAACCTAAGACGTCCTCCAAATAAGTGCAGACAAATACCACTCGACTTATTAGCTTTCTAAAAGTATTGTTAGAATTTAACTCCAAGTTTGCGATTTCTTTGATTTCTTGCTTGAAAATCAAAGTCATTGCTATCAACATGATTTTCAATAACCCTTGAATAATATTCATGAGTTTAAACAAAGTTTTTAGTTGTGACTTGAAGTTAATTAGAGAAAACTATCAAAATAAAATCACACCAATCAAAAATTAAAATCCAGACAAAACACAATGAAAAAAAACAATTCGATAAAAATTATTGACAGGTTTTAAAACGAATAGCATATTTGGAAGGGTGAACTGCTGGGCTGCATTAGGTAAAAAAAAAAAAAAACTGGGCTTTACAGATTGATGTGGATTGGGATTTACATATGATAGTGTTTATGGGCTGGGTTGGGCTAATCCATTAATACCAAAAATCACTAACATGATTCCTATTATATATATGGTTCTAATGGTAAATTAATTTTCATCGTCAACCCATTTCATATGAATTTTGAAAAACTCAATCAATTTCAAACTTCATGCTCAAGGATCACATATTATGAAATATCACATTTTAAGGCTAGAAAAAGATGAAATATTATGAACTTCACCTACCCAACCCAAATGATGAAAACCTAAATGAGTACTTCACAAAATCTTTTTCTATCTCATTCATTCCTCATGGGGTCAAAACAAATGGGTCCTTTTTTTTTTATAGGTAAACACTTTTTGTTTTGGTTAAACATTCTTCAATAAAGCGATACTTTACTTTAATTTAATCTAAACTACATAAAAGGGGATTCGAACATATTCTTCAATTTTTATTAAATAAAATGAATTGTAGTAGTATGTCATCATCTAATGCAAACAATATGTACTTATTGCAGACGATTTGCTCATATCATAATCAAAATAAATAACTTTTGTCTTCTGCCATCTCAAAGACACACCCCCAAAAAAAAATACGTTATCTCAGAAAAATAAGAAAAAGTTCACAACAAAATTTACGATTTTTGTTTCACAGAATTGAAAGTTGAAGGTACCCGCCTTTCACTTTCGCATGAAAATCTCGCGGGCTATTTTTTATTTTTTATATTTATTTATGCCCAAGCCCAATTCCACCGACAACATTGCACTTCCCAAGAAGCCCCCTCAAGGCTCTTACCCAAAGACTCAAGAGCATTAAAAAAAATTATATAATTATTTATGGGCACAAAATCAATTCCACTGCCAGTCTGGTGGGGTCCTCTTGACACATGGCACCTCTGGCACTGTGCGATCAACTCGTATCTTAAACCATCTGGACCGCATATAAAATTAAAAATAAAACAAATTATATATGCTTTGCTTTGCTCTATCTACCCTCTTTTTTTCAATTTTGTTTTTTATTTTTTATTTAATTTTCATTTTTGGGTTTAATATCTTTTGCTTTCCAATCTCCGCCAGACAAAACTAGGAACAGGAAGGAACCCAGCCGGCTGTATCAATCACCTAGTCGGAAAGTTTCTCCTGTGGCCGCGGGCCCAACCACTATGATTGTAACATGTGGGGTCCATCGCATACGTGTGGCTCTGTGGCCCCATTTCGACGTGGCGCTCTCCTTCCTCTAAGTGTCATCAATGCAATGCGAATGGATTTAACCAAACCTTGTTTATCGATTGTAGTAATCAATCATGAATTAGTTGAATGAACCTACCTCTCTTGGAAATTTTCTCTGCAGCCAGGAGGTGCCAGATAATAAATCGTACATAAGTAATTATAATGTAGCACGGGACGACAAGAGTATGGTTATTTGGTATAATTCAGCGTCTGGTATCTTTAAGAATAGTTAGGGGCTGATTTTAAGTATCTTAATATCTTATCAACTGCATTCTTAGGAGAAATACTTGGTGAATGCATAAATTGACTAACCACACTCACGGTATATGGAATATATGGTCTTATGTGTGTCAAATATATCAATCTTCTAACAAGACGCTGATATTGTTCCTTATTGGTTGGCAACCGGTCCATATCTTCACACAACTTATGATTCATCTCAACAGGTGTGTCAAGAGGCTTCTATCCAAGCACTTTTATTTCAGCGAGTAGATCCATCATATACTTCATTTGAGACCAAAATATACCATTTTTTGACATTACTACTTCAATTTCAAAGAATTATACCACAATTATATTTCAATACGATATAATAATTTCTCTTATGTAAATCCCCATTTAGCCCACCCTGTAATATGTGGGCCCTCAAATTTTGTGTTTTCTCTTTGGCTGGAAATTTTTGTGTTATTAGTGTAAGTTGAGGTGAAATAGAATGTGGCTTCTTACTTGTTCTCTTTTTTGGTCGAAATGTGGCTTCTTACTTTATAGTTGTTAATTGGTTGATGAATGATGAAACAGTAGAGTACCAGTTGGTCTTTGGCACGTGTTTTGATCGACTAATTAGCCAATGATGGCCACCGACAAAAGATGAAAAGAATTAAGAATCCAATGCCAAATAGAAAAAAAAAATGTAAATTAATTATTTTATGTTCCTAACTCCCATAATCTATTGCAATTTGCAAGGTTGTGTGTTCTAGATTATAATAGTCAGAATTGGGGTGCAATTTGCAAGGCTAATTAATCCAGCTTTACCTAGGGTTAGTAGGATTAATTACTTTCAAATCAGAAGTCAAATTATTATTTAACACGTAACCTTGAGTTAGAAATCATTTGTTTGACTTGATATAAAACATTAGCTGGACTTGGGTGAGATCATCAAGCAGCGTATTTAAAACGAAATGACTTAGAAATGCAGCATGTATAATGCCAATTGATGACTACCCAAAATAGAATGAACAATGCGTTTCGCTTCAAGTGGAAACCATCCAAGCCTCTCTTGTTTTTGCTCATGAACCTCTGGAAAAAGAGTGTGAGACAGATTAGGCTTTGAGTTGAGTTGCTCGAAAGAAAGCTAAAGCCTAAAGGCCATTGCAGCACTGTCCCATCAACTATTACAATTTCTTGGCAACAATTATTCATCCCTTTTGCCCTTTTGCCTTTTCTCCTTTTCCTTTACCCTTTTCTTTTGTACTAAGCATTCACTAGCACTTCTTTCTTGCATTAGTTTATACCGGCACATTATCCTTACTTAACTTACATTTATCCATTAATAATTTAACTATTGCACAATGTAAATTGAAGAAGCAAGTGAATGGGTAAATTAACAGCTAAACATCGGTAATTACAAGTACATATGAATTGTCGCATCATTTAGTTAAAAATTGGGTAATTTCATTTAGGTCAAAAGAATGTAATAAGTCTTTAGTCAGATTCTTCTATACTACTTTCAGCTATTACAAGGTTTAGATATCTTTAGAATTTATGCGCCCACACAAGTGATGCTCGGCTCTTTACAGGTAATGAGTCATTCTTATTATTTGCAACAAACCAAGTTATCAGTTTTCGCAAATGAATCAAAGACTATAGTAGCTAGCCTCATGGCTTGTTCAGAAGCAATGTTGGGAACATAGACCTAACAAATCTGGGAATGTCAACAATGGCCTTGATGATATTAGTTGGTAGTGACGACATTTGCCAACACATGTAGGGCTGCTTAAAGCCAAAAAGGCTGTATCAAGCCATGCTAGCTCAACCATATCATCATCATCATCACCATCATGTACTTGTGCTCATGAACGACATTTAAGCTATCAAAACCGAAGTTGTCGTTTTCAACAAGTCTTTAAGTAAGGCAAAGGACATGTACACACCATATACTACATTGTGATTAAAATAGCTACATGCAAAGCATTTAGTCCAGTGATTACATCTTAATCAAAATATAATTATTAATTAACAACAAACACTGCCCAGTGTCGGCAACCCCTAATGATCATAGCATAAGTAGTCATTAATCTTCATCATATTTATTTATTTATAATATATATTTTTTATATGGACGTTTCTGTGTAGCCTCAGCTGGCTCAAATAATTGAGGCTCAGCCTTTCACTTTCAGGATCTTAAAAAAGTTTGTGAATTTTATAAAGTCGTGTAATCTGTTTCTGTTGAGCAAGATATATAAAATCAAATGGGAAATAAATTGATATTATTATTATTTTTGTACTATAATTTTCTATAAATGAGCAGCAAATTGGTATTATTTTTCTATATTTTTCCCAGACACGCTTGGTGACAATTAATATCAAATAAATGGAGAGGGGGCTACCTGTAGCAGAAGCATCCAGAGACCACTTGCACTGTTCCTTTATTATTTTTTTGGAGCAAAGAATGCATATGGAGTCACAGCCTCTGGCCCTCTCTTGAAGAAAAACTATGCACATGTGACAGCGTCATGTACACATGCTTTGGAAATATCTGTAAATATTTGCCCACTGGAATATCTCTCTCTCTCTCTCTCATTCCTGATGCAATATTATTCTTCGTCTATACCAGCAAATACCACAACCACCGTTTTTGGACCAAATAATTATTAGTAGTGGGGTTGTTTTCAACCACATTTTCGATCGATCTGTCCATTTTGTCAACTTAGTTAATATGAATTTCCAGAAGCATTAGTTCCTCAGTCCTTTTCAAATTACATAAACTGCAGGGACCTCTGTATCATTAATTGTTAGAGATTTTGATACCTTAAAATATGCAGATGGTTATATTTTCATACTAATTTTTGGACATCAACTGATTTGTTTTGGAAGTTCCATTTTTCTAGACTTTATTCATTGACAGAATATAAGATATTGCTTCATCAGTTTATGTCTCTTGCATTTTCTATATTTTTGTCGCCAATACTGCATCTTGAGAAAAATTTGGGAACGCGAGCTTCATGTATTGTTTAATTATGTGCTAAAAGAAGTGCAAGAGACAAAGGAAGTGACTATTTCCTTTGGGATCTTCCATTATGACTATGACTCAATACCTACAGATATCTCTTGACATATTGCCTAATACAATGTGAATATGTCTATTTGAACTTTACATATCCTCTTGCCCCTTGGCATATATGGATGTCAACTACTTAACTACTACACTTTTTTTTATTCAATTGACAATACCTTTGTATATACTTGTACAGTCAAGAGACCTAAATTTTCTTTTTTCTTTTTGATAGCGACCTAGCTGATACATAAAACATATTCTTTGATTTTTTTTTTTTCATGTAGTAATGCATAGAAGATGAAGTTACTAATAACAACATTTCTCGATATAAACTACGCACCAAACATTTTACAAACAGTCAACTAAACTATATGCACAAATAATAAACTATCTAATGAATAGTCAAAATGTACGGTCTAAAAACGTAACATGTTACATGCTAGATTGTTATCAATAACAACTCCTCGTTTAATCTGAAGTAACATACGGAAAACATAGCAAACTTATATATATTTGTATGCCACAAAGCACTTTAACAACTCAATTAAGCTTCTACACTAACTTATTCATCCTAAAATTTTTACTTAATCTAGTGGTAGTGGTAACAATCAATGGATACTGTACATAAAGTACAGAAACGGTAAAAAATAAAAATAAAAATAATTGAAAAGCCATTATGATCATGTGGGGGGTAAAAAAATGGTACGGACTATGGCGCTGCCTTCAAATAATTTACAGAAATGAAAAATGGAATTAAGATTCCACCAACCCTATTACTATTATTATTGTTGTTATTATTATTTTGGGGATGTCTGACATTAATTTCCGTTCTGCGGGTTAGAAAAGGCTGACATGTTGCTAATACGCAGCCATTACTTGTTCACTCGGTTTCTTAGGTGAGGAATTTAATTGGGATTTTATGCTCGCATTTGTATGAACCTATTTATATCTCTTTTTGCTTTTATTGTCGTTTTACAATTTGTTTTTGGGGGAAAATTTGATCGAATGGCAACCAAGTCCAGATCTAAAGGTTTATCATATTAATAGATGAAATTCGATGTGATAATATGCAAGTACCACATGTAAGAGCATTTTTATCTCTTCAAAATTGTTGCATTCAATCCAAAACGTTATTATTTTGGTTATTTTTCATAATAATATTACACTCATAAGACTCGATTGCTACCTAAACAAAAATAACATGTCTAAAACTGCCAAAATTGACATGATGGGAACCAAAGTGAAAAATAGATCAAACTACATGAATCAAAAAATGTAACTCAACCCATTGTTTAATTCTTTTTTTATTGTAGAAATTATGGGATTGCATTCATAATTCAGCAAAAAAAGTCTCTAGCCACAAAAGACTAATACAAATAAGCCACAAAGGGTCATTACAATAACAAAGTGATCTAACATAAAAATTATGGGGCTCCACTAATGATCATGCAGAATCGAAGAACATATGCATCAAAACTAAGAGTGTAAACTCAGAATAACCAAAAATAGATAAAAGCTTGAAAAAAAATCAAGCCATAATAGTACAAATAAAAGTCGCACAAAGGAGAGGTGAAATCTACACAGAAAACTCAAAGAATCTTTACAACTTATTCCAAACATGAAGAAACCACAAAAATGATGGTGGTAGTGATCCGATACTGAAATGCAGGTGAATATCCGATGTCGATACGTATTTTCCTGTGATGAGTAGAGGAAAATCATTACAAAACGAAGACAAATAGGGAAAACTTTTTGTCTCTGAAAACGGGGGAAAAGAGGAAAAGGGAGAGGGGTGGATGAGAGGAGGAGAGAGGGGAGGGAGTTCTTCTCCCTTCAAAGTGAAAACGGTTGTAGAATATTTTTTGGGAAAGAGGGGGCTAGAATTTCCGTTTATGTACCGTTTCTTAGATTTCATATGATATAATATAAAATAAATTACTTTGTTAGAATTAATTTATTACTGGATAAAACTTGAGTCATAGATCAAATGTACAACAGTCGGTTAAACTTGATCACTCTATTATATATGTAATTTTATGGGCAGTTTAGGACTAATCAGAATTTATGGGAAATTTAATAGTTTAGATAAAAAATGAAAACTTATATCATAAGTTGATTGTCGTAAATATAAAAGTTAATTATTTGGCCAAAAAAAAGAGTTAATTTATTGGACATCAAGGACCTTTTGATAGACATCAAACGATGCCATTCCGGTAAACCTTTTCTTCTTCTCCATTGTTGCAATGCAAGTTCATAAACCCACACAGGCTTAAGATTAGGGGTAGTAATTTGTGAAACAACTCAGATAAATGATTGAAAACTGGCATAAAATTTATGGAGGTAAACTTGCACGATAAAATAATTTGGGTAAAAGTCAATCCACTACTGGGGTTGAATTTTGGATTAACTTGTCAATCCGTTTAATAAGTGGGTTGTGTCCATTTGTGACCCGTCATATTTAAAATGTTTAATTTTATTAATTTAAATTATATTTTAGACATTTAATTTGTATTTTTTTAATAATATTTTCAAGATTAACGTAATTTTTATAGTGTATATGAGTAATATTATTGATAAAATAATATTTAAAAGAGTAAATAAGTTTAATTATGTTAAATAGATCAAATAGATTAAACATGTTAATAGACATGCTACATGGGTCCTGTAAACATGCCATTTTCGGCACGACACGAACCAATACCACCCAAAATTGAGAGACCGAAGTTTATCTACTAACAAGGTCAACAATGGAATTTTGAATTAAATGCACAAACAAAAATCATATGTAATACTAATATTCGTTGATGAGAAAACTATCGATGTTATCATCAATATTTGATCATGATTGTCAATAAGTACAAATAAGATATATTAAGAATTATAAAATTTAGCAAGGGGCTTGTAGTTGAGTTGGTTAAGAGCATTTACACATGTATTCAAGGTCATAGGTTCGATTCCTTCCTCCCCAATATCGCTTTGTATATATAAAAAAAAGAATCATAAAGCTTTAACGTCATTAAGAAAAAACTATAGTGTCGACATCTGGACAAAAACTAGATATGAACGTTAGATAAAGAAGATAGGTACATGAATGTTAAATATATGCATGTAATGTTGCCAAATTCAAAACATAAGATGGATATATATGTTGCCAAATTCAAAAATTAACTATTAATCAATTTGATTATTATATAAATGTTAGGTCTAAATTCATAATCTGACAACACATGCATAACAAAACAACTTTAACAGTATAAGTTTGGAAAAAAAAATTACCATTTATATATATGTGTATATATGATCGTGTCGTATTTCGGTTTGGTTCGGTTCGGCTCATCATTTTGCTGGTGTTACCGTGTAAGTGCCGCTCTCAAACTTTCCCTAGTTTGGGCCAAAGTTTTTCTCCTTAAACTTTTCTAACTGAAATGAAAAAAACATGACCTAAAACTTGATTGAGAAAAAAATAATTCAAGGAAGGCGGGCAGACAGCAACGCAATAGGTGGCCATCACTTGCTAACCTTTTCTAAACAGCTGAGGCTCAATTTCTCGCGATATTTTACCAGTCTTTCGGTCACACGTTGCACGAGTCACACGTGACACTCATCAGCGTACTGCGAACTGTGTTTTGTTGTGTTGTCTTTTTGGTGAAGAGAAAGACTCATCAACTTCTTCTTCACACTCTCTCTCTCTCTTTCTTTGTCCTCTGAAGAACAATTTAAAAACTCCAAAACTTTCTCTCATTTGACAACAGACCCCACACAGAAACCGTGAGAGAGAGAAGAGAAATAGAAAGACAAGGAGAAAGACATCGATTTCGAGCCACCGACACTTACATACGTACGTCCAAAAACAACCCAACAATTCTCTCTGTTTCACTGTATTGAAAATACGGAAGTACCCCTCTCCCCCCTCCACGGTCTAGCTCCACCGACACTCCGGTGGGGCACTACCTTCGCCCCACCACCACCACCACGACTGCTGCCTTTGGCTTCCATAATCAAAATCTGGGGCCCACCCAAAAACCCATATTTTGAGAATTAGCTTTGGGGGTTAATTTAGATTACAGTGATATTTTAGATCCAAATTATATATTGATCTCCTCTGTCTCTGTCCCTATCTCGTCCCTTCTGTGTTTATGTGTTGAAATTTCAACTCCCACTTTTAGATTCTCTCTCCATCTCTCTCTCTCTAAAACCAAAAGTTTTTTTTCTTTTTATTGCTCTATATAATTTGGCAGCAACCTGTGTCACAGATCGAAAGCACCAAGTTTTCTTTGCAGACAGCCAATTTGTTAGAGGACTGGGTCTCTCTATCAAGAAAAGAATCATTCATTACACACAAACAAAACATTTTTCTTTTTTCATATTTTAATTTCACCCTTTTTTATATTCACTCGTTCTTTATTTCTCTCTCTCTCTCTCTCTCTCTCTCTCTCTCTCTCTCCTCTACCTATCTGTCTGTAAAGCTGTGTTTTTTATTCATTGTGTAATGTGGGGTTGGTGTTTCTTGTAATGGGTGCCTTTGAGAGTGTGTACTAAATTAAGCAACCTAGAAAGAGAGAGAGAGACACACAAGAAGGAGAAGAGGAAGAGAGAGGTCAAGTGGTGTTCTTTGGTGGTTTCTGAGTGATGAGAAAGACAGAGAAAGTGGTTTTGTGAAGTGGGTCTCTTTTGAGTTTCAAGGCTCAGTCTGTGTGTTCTGAGTGCTATGGATACCAAAGGAAGACTTATTGCAGGTTCTCACAACAGGAATGAGTTTGTTCTCATCAATGCTGATGAGGTTTCAAGAGTAAGTCTTTTACTTTGTCTCTTCTCCCTTCCCCTTGTGCTTTTTGCATTTCCTCTCAACTCCATTTCTGATACTGGACATGTTGAGAGCCTTCAAAATCTGTTGCTTTTGTTCACTCTTTGTCCCAGAAATCATTTCTCGACCCTATGTCTACATTTGGAAGATACCCATTTGCTCATATTGATCCTTTCTCTCTCTCTTAAATTTGTTAGATCTTGAAATAAAGACAGTACATTTTTCCTTCTCTTTCTTCAACTCTGTTTATGCTGTTTCCTACCTCTTGATGAGCAAAATTTGTCTTCTATGTTTTCCTTTACCTCCTCTCTGGTTTCAACTGAGATTTAAAGCTGCAGTTACTGAATTTTGGTTCAGGATTAGATTTGACTTTTCTCAGCCACAATCTCTTTCTGGGTTCCGTGCATTGGTTGTGGTACTGTCTGGTTTCTCTTGAAACGGCTTCCGTAAAATTACTTTTTTTTTTGGTGTCTTGTTCTTTCTTGGTTTTCAGAGCTGGTCAATGAACCGGTGCATAAGGCCTTCAACTTTGATTCTGCAAAATTTATTTCATAGTTTTCTAGTAAATTAACTAGTTTCCTTTCCAAGCAATTCAGTTGGGTGTTATAGGATTTCTTTCTCTTCTTCGGATGCTTTTGGTATTATTTTAGTCTTCGATCTGACGGAGATTGATATTGCTATGGTACCAATGAATTGCAGGTAACATCTGTCAAAGAACTAAGTGGGCAGATTTGCCAGATCTGTGGGGATGAGATAGAGATAACAGTGGATGGGGAGCCATTTGTTGCTTGCAATGAATGTGCATTTCCTGTTTGCAGATCTTGCTATGAGTATGAAAGAAGAGAGGGCAATCAAGCCTGCCCTCAGTGCAAAACCAGATACAAGCGCCTCAAAGGTGAGTCTCTTCCCCATATCAATCATGGTTTTGGTGATTTTTTATTTTTTGTTATAAATTTTTTTAAGAAAGAATACTGAAATTGAAACTTTCTGTTAGGGAGTCCAAGAGTTGAAGGTGATGAAGAAGAGGATGATATTGATGATTTGGAGAATGAGTTTGATATTTCAAGCAATGATAGGAGAGATCCTCACCACATTGCCGAGGCAGTTCTGGCTGCTCGCCTTAATATCGGACGGGGATCCCACGTCCACGGTTCGGGGATTAGCACACCAGCAGAATTTGACTCTGCCTCCATTGCTTCCGAGATCCCTTTGCTAACCTATGGCCAAGAGGTGAGTTAGTTTAACTGTTTGATGTTCTTTCCTTGACAGTGATGGTTATAATTTATCTGTGTCTGATAAATTGATAATTGTTGTTTTTTGGTGAAGGATGTTGGGATTGCCTCTGATAAGCACGCTCTTATTATTCCCCCATTTATGAGTCGAGGAAAGCGGGTTCATCCAATGCCGACTACTGATTCCTCTATGTCCTGTAAGTTCATTAAATTTGCCTCAATATTTGCCTCAATTTTTGTAGCTGTTCAGACTGCTTAATCTTTCTTAGAGTCTGATTGTGGTGTTGATGATGCAGTTCCACCCAGGCCAATGGATCCTAAGAAAGACTTAGCTGTATATGGTTATGGAACTGTTGCATGGAAGGAGCGAATGGAGGACTGGAAGAAGAAGCAAAATGAAAAACTTCAGGTGGTGAAGCACCAAGGAGGAAATGATGGTGGAAACAATAATGGAAATGAGCCAGATGATCCCGATTTACCCAAGTAGGTGCTCCTTTAGAATAATTTTATATTCCTGGACCTATTATGTTATTTTATTCTAAATTGAAATGTGAAATTATTATATGAATTATTCTTTGAAGAAAAAAAGAGATGATAGTTTATATTTTATTGTGTGAAATTGTATTCTTTAGGCGTTAGAGATTGGTTATGTATATTTTTAGTTACTCAAACTTTGCAGTTCTTGTTAAAAAAGAAGGGAAACATTCGTTTAATTTAATGACAGTTTATATGAATGAAAAAGAAAAATATTTATCCATAACATTTAAACTTTTCCTTTCTTAATGTATTAGTCTGAAAACACATATGGGGTACTGGCTACAGATACTCCGTGTAAGCTAAAGGACAATCCAAATGGTGCAATATTATTGTCCATTTTGGCACAAGTTTAAAATTTAGCTGTGTCACTACTTAGAATGATGTAATTTTGTTTCAACCAAAGAGAGTTGATTTTTGTAATTCTTTTTACAGGATGGATGAAGGCAGGCAGCCGCTTTCGAGGAAGTTACCCATTCCTTCGAGCAAGATAAATCCATATAGAATGATAATCTTACTCCGTCTTGCAATTCTTGGCCTCTTTTTCCACTATAGAATTCTCCATCCAGTCAACAACGCATATGGATTGTGGTTAACATCTATAATATGTGAAATTTGGTTTGGCATGTCGTGGATATTGGATCAGTTTCCTAAGTGGTATCCGATTGAGAGAGAAACATACCTTGATAGATTATCACTCAGGTAGCCACTCTCTCTCTCTCTCTCTCTCTGTATGTGGCTTTTTGAAATATCTGTTCTAAGCTAGTGTGATTTTTTTTTTGGTTCAGGTATGAGAAAGAAGGGAAGCCATCTGAGTTGGCCGATCTAGACGTATTTGTTAGTACTGTTGATCCTCTTAAGGAACCTCCACTTATCACAGCAAACACAGTTCTGTCCATCCTCTCTGTAGATTATCCAGTTGACAAAGTTGCATGCTATGTCTCTGATGATGGTGCTGCAATGCTCACTTTTGAAGCCCTCTCAGAGACATCTGAGTTTGCAAGAAAGTGGGTTCCATTCTGCAAGAAGTACAGTATTGAACCCCGGGCCCCAGAGTGGTACTTTGCACAAAAAGTTGACTATTTGAGAGACAAAGTAGATCCAACATTTGTCAGGGAACGTCGAGCCATTAAGGTTTACCACTTCTTTCTTCATTTGTTTGTGTTACAGGCTGACAAGTTTCTGGTCTGGCATTTAGCTTCTTTGATAACCATCTTTCAGTTAAAAAAAGAAAAAAGAAAAGATGATTTTCATTACAAAATGCTTAAATTATAGTGACAACCTTGCAATGATACACACACTTTTGGTTGGTGCTGGATGATGACGTTTCTGATCTGGTGTTGTCATTTTGTTGGTACAGAGAGAGTATGAAGAGTTCAAAGTTAGGATAAATGGGTTGGTCGCCACAGCACAGAAAGTTCCCGAGGAGGGTTGGACAATGCAGGACGGGACTCCATGGCCTGGGAACAATGTCAGGGATCATCCTGGAATGATTCAGGTGAGGCGGTGTTCATTTAATCAATTCATGATGACGAGCCAATCCTTTTTGAGTATTTCTAATCTTTATGTTTTTTTGGCAGGTTTTCCTTGGGCAAAATGGTGTTCGTGATGTGGAAGGAAATGAATTACCTCGTCTGGTTTATGTGTCCCGTGAGAAGAGACCAGGTTTTGATCATCACAAAAAAGCTGGAGCTATGAATTCTTTGGTATAGCTCTCTTGTTGTCTCTGTCTCTCCCTCTCCCTCTCTTTCCCTCTCTCCTCTCTGAACTTGTTTAGGTTTTCAGTTGTCTAATTTTTATTTACATGCTGGCTAATAAATCAAGGTACGGGTGTCGGCAATCATCTCAAATGCTCCTTACATACTGAATGTTGATTGTGATCACTATATAAACAACAGCAGAGCACTTCGTGAAGCAATGTGCTTCATGATGGACCCCACGTCAGGAAAGAAAATCTGTTACGTACAATTTCCTCAACGATTTGATGGGATTGATCGTCATGATAGATACTCAAATCGCAATGTTGTATTCTTTGATGTAAGCACCATGTTTGTTTGTTTATTTTATTCAAAGATTAGGTGAGAAGTTGCAAAAACATGACTTTTTATGAGAGAAGCTAATTCCTTTCATAATTTGAATACAGATCAATATGAAAGGTTTAGATGGTATCCAAGGACCCATATATGTTGGAACTGGTTGTGTCTTCCGAAGGCAGGCACTGTATGGATATGATGCTCCTACCAAGAAGAAACCACCAGGGAAGACTTGTAATTGTTTGCCAAAATGGTGCTGCTGGTGTTGTGGATCTAGAAAGAAGAACAAAAAAGCAAAGTCAAATGATAAAAAGAAGAAGAACAAGGATGCTTCAAAGCAGATACATGCACTAGAAAACATTCAGGAGGGAATTGAAGGTAAGAGGTGCTTTTACAAATGGATAGTATAGTTGTTTTCTCCCTTACAGATCAATCTTGAATTTCCTTGCTCAGGCTACTTGTGAATGCGGATTGTTAATTTGATTTCTGTAAGTGATTGGTTGTGTTAAACACAGATGTTTATGATTTTACTGAACTTTTTTACAGGAATAGATAATGAAAAGTCATCCCTAATACCCCAAATAAAATTTGAGAAAAAATTTGGACAGTCGCCAGTTTTCATCGCTTCTACACTCATGGAAGACGGTGGAGTTCCAAAGGGAACAAGTTCGGCATCGCTCTTGAAAGAAGCCATCCATGTCATTAGTTGTGGCTACGAAGATAAAACAGAATGGGGGAAGGAGGTATGCTGCACCATTTATGGAGTTTGACTTATGAATGACTCAAGCTCTTATGATTTGAAGCTTGGCATTTTTCTGTTTTCTAAATCTTATTTCTGTTCCAGGTTGGGTGGATATATGGCTCTGTTACAGAGGATATCCTAACGGGCTTCAAGATGCATTGCCATGGCTGGCGATCTGTGTATTGCATGCCCAAAAGGCCTGCATTCAAGGGTTCAGCTCCTATAAACCTATCTGATCGGCTTCACCAGGTGCTTCGGTGGGCGTTGGGATCTGTTGAAATATTATTGAGCAGGCACTGTCCAATTTGGTATGGATATGGGTGCGGTTTGAAATGGTTGGAGCGCTTTTCTTATATAAACTCGGTTGTCTATCCTTTGACATCTATCCCCTTGCTTGCCTACTGTTCCTTGCCAGCTGTCTGTCTCCTTACTGGGAAATTCATTGTCCCTGAGGTAATTTTCCCCTTTATTTTGGTGTGGACTACATGTATATATGTGTGTGTGTGTGTTTGTTAGAACTTTATTTCCCCTGGCCCTTTTTAGGAAATATATATTTTTTGAAAGGCCTAACTTGAGAATGCTGTGCTTGCTGTATTTATTTCTGTTGCAATGCTTTCAGCTAATATTGGCTTTCTCTGATTAACAGATTAGCAACTATGCCAGTATCCTTTTCATGGCTCTCTTTTTATCCATCGCTGCAACTAGCATACTTGAGATGCAGTGGGGACATGTTGGCATACACGACTGGTGGAGGAATGAACAGTTCTGGGTTATTGGTGGTGCGTCATCACACTTTTTCGCACTCATCCAGGGTCTGCTCAAGGTTTTGGGCGGAGTTAACACAAACTTCACTGTCACATCTAAAGCAGCGGATGATGGAGAGTTTTCTGATCTATACCTCTTTAAGTGGACGTCACTTTTGATCCCTCCCATGACCTTATTGATCATAAACATTATTGGAGTCGTTGTTGGGATTTCTGATGCCATCAACAATGGTTACGACTCATGGGGTCCTCTCTTTGGTAGGTTGTTCTTTGCCATATGGGTCATTGTCCATCTTTACCCATTCCTAAAGGGTTTGGTGGGAAGACAGGAGAGACTCCCCACAATCATTGTGGTCTGGTCAATTCTCCTCGCATCGATCTTCTCTCTATTATGGGTCCGAATCAACCCATTTGTATCAAAAGGTGGTATCGTATTAGAAGTTTGCGGGCTGGATTGTGACTAAGGTCCACTTGTACAGAAGGTCTAGATGGTGTGAGTTCTATAAAGTAGCTGTTTGGGCAAACAAAAAGAGATCGAGTTCAAATGCGCGATGTTGTTCAATCGAAGGTAAAATTGTTTCGAACAGTTCTATTTATAAGGATAAGTCTTGTGGTAAAAGATGAGATGGGAAGAAAGAGCAATCCTGGGAGGTTGCATGTAGATACAAAGGGACTGGATCTGACACATTGATTGTTTTGCAAAGTGTTCATTAATTCTTTAATACATGGATTTTGTGGGTTGGAAGGGGATTTGTATTCAGGTCTGTCTGTAATCCCATGAGAAGATAAAGTTAGTTTGATTCATAATTTATGTTCCCTTCTCAATAAGGGGGTTGGTTCATATATATTAGTGTCATAAAACCTTGTCCTTTTGTGCAGTATTTGAGAGGAAATAGCTGCAATCTTAGGGTGATGTATTTTTTGAGATGTCCAAATGTGTGCCAAACAAAGGCAACTGTATGTGTGCTTATTTAAGAACAACTCAACTTTCAATAAATGTTTGGTTTTCTTTCTTCGCTTTCTTTCTTGTGGCTTGTTTGGAGGAAATAATGACTTTTTTCTCACCTCTATGATACTTCTGCCTATAAGTTTGACTGCATCTTTTGCAATGAAGGCCAAATTGATAACTCTCTTCTTTTTTCTTGACGGTGTGATGACATTGTGACGTGGTAAATTATTCTGGCGAACTCACAGGTTTTGAATGTCTGCATTTTTCTCCTAGGAATCCTATGGAATTAATTTCCTAGCTTATTAAGTAAAAGCCTGAAACTAAATCCACCTCTGAAACAACAAATTAGGGAGGAAATAGGCCTCGACTATAACACCTAAGTTCATTCACCTCTAAGGATCCGAATCCTCTGTTTTGATATGCGAACCTCAGATTTAAAAATAACAAATTTACATATTTGCATATAAACCCTAAAATTGCAATAACGCACATTAACAAATTTACATATTTGCATTTGCAAACTTTTGTCCCTAGACATTCTCATATTTAAAATAAGCAATCCAATACAACACCATACTTACACTGGACCCCACAAAACTAACTGTACCCTTAACAAGTTCATTTACAAGCAATACTGTAAATTACCAAAAGACTCTTGAAGATCTGCATGAGGTATGCTTCAGCTGAAAATGAAGGGTCACTTTAACTTGTATTTCCATGGCCAACACTAATAGGTCTACTTCTTTTGGAGATCCTTCAATGCCGGCCTAGGTTGCAAAGTTTTCACTGCTGAGTTGGAAACTCTGTCGCTCTTTGCGTTTCTGAAATTTTCCTTCATATCAACAGCATTGACAAAACTCTTTGGACGACTAGGGACCAGACTATCTGTCTCGTTCTCCCTTGGCGCGGAAGAAATACTGATACTTTTGTCTGAATCTGCCTCCCAACTCCTTACCCTAGGTGATTCCAAATTGTCTGAGAAGAAATGAGCAAGGTGGTCAAAGAATCAGCTTGCATTTTCAAGTAAATCATGCTGGAAAAAAAATACTCGGAGAACCAATAAAGAGAAAAAAATTGACTTTCAAGTGCAAGATATGCGTACCTTTTCTCAAAACTGAATCTGCAGATATGGGACACTGATCTGCAGTTACATTCTGTTCTGACACAATCTCACTCTCAACTGAAAATTTAGTATCTTCAACATCAGGGTTCACGTTACTTCGAGCTTGCATTAAGTAATTCGGATCACTGTTTGCTGCTGGCACATCAATTGGCACATCAAAAGCACCAGGATTGCTGCCACTCATCTCAGAATCATCTACCGATTTCCCTGTACGTGCCCAGACATTAGAATATTCAATATCACCAGACTCATCAATATCCTCATGATCAACAAACGCTTGGTTGATAGGCCTGATTCCTTTCTCCTTTGGTCCTTCATTTACACAGGTGTTCCCATCTGAAACAGGAGGATGAGTGGATTTCAGAAGTTCATCTGCCATTCTCTGCCCATGATCACTGTGTTGCTTGGCAACAACTTGAGCAATTCCCAGATCATTTTCCATACCTTCCTTCACATTCTCACCAACTTCATTCATCAGATTGGCTTTACTCAGACCTGCATCTAATTTCTGAAATTCATCTCTTTTGATGTCCCCTACAATCAGTTTCATCTCAAAATCAGTCAATCCAAACAATTCAACATTTGACTCCAAGGCTTTGTTATTCCCCAAAACACAGTATAACATATGTCTTTACAGATCTAATACTCTACACTTTTGGAGGCATGGATAAATAAAAAGTATAACATGCTATCATGAGATCAAAGTTCGAAATCCTAAAACTATAACTTCCCAATCTATAGACTTCCACATGTTGGACTATTCAAGAAAAAATATAATAGCAAACTCTTGGAGTCGTAGACTCATAGTTAATTAAAAGTATTAGCAGTGAAGTCCAAAATTAAACACTCACCACAACTAGAAAAGTTGGTAACAGGAGAACCAACAGGGTAATGAATACCCATTTCCAGAGTAGATTTTAGCTCCATAACTTCCTCCGATTCATGCTCATGGTCAGTAAGTTGCCCTGCAGCAACTTGTGCAATACCAACAGCACTTTCTTTCCCTTTCTTCACATCCTCACTATCTTCAATCATTGAATCGACTTTTGACATGTCTGGATATGATTTTGAAAATCCATCTATTTCGTCATCGCTGAAAAGTTTTTTTATCTCAGAACTGCTGAATAAAGGCGAGGCAGCATTTAACTCCAAGGCTTTAGTTTCTGTTTAATCACAAAGATACAAAAACCATTAGAGAAGGAACTGTTTTCAATAAAAAGTTTAAGTTGAATGAAGATTAATTTTTTTATTTTTGTAAAAAAAATAACTACAAGATATATAGATACTCCTAAGGCTCAAACATAGATACTATTGTTCCCCCCACTCCCCACCCTAGGCCACGTGGCTTAGGAAATGAAGACAAATATACATAAGAGTTGAAAATTTTGGAAACAATTATTAATCTGCGGTTGCTTCTTCACCTTGATGCAATAAGCACTGACCATGACTAGAATCGGTAGCTGGAGAATCAGCAGAGCAATCGACACCCATTTCAGGTTTAACCATAGAGATGGGATGGAAGTTTTCAAAACCGGGGGATTCCTTTGAGTCACCAGAAATGATATCCCTATCATTAAGATTAAGCAGGTCAATTACTTCCTCAGTCTCTTGGGAGGTCCTCGTACGATTAATGCCAACATTGAGACTTTCAACAACCTTCACGCCTGAGACTCTTTCCAGCACTCCAAATTCATTGCCTTGTAATTCAAGATCACCACACTTCGCTAAATCTGGTTGGAGAACAGATTGTATAACTTCATTTGATGCTCTCTCTTGAACTTCACTGTCTACCGGCACCACCATATTTGAAGGACCTGGAGATTTGTTCTCATTTCCAAGCTGCATTTTTGCCAAAGCAAAATCAGAAAGAGACCCCGACTGTGTTTCGTCCACCAGGGCATCCATAGAACTTCCAATATCATTTGCTGCCACTGTGTGCTTTTCCAGAATATCAACCTCATCAAAGGATAACTTCTGGTTTTGGCTTCCATGTAACAAGGCCTCATCTCTTTCACGAATTATTCCGCCTTCAACTGGTGATTTGAATTGATCTTTAAGTTGATCTCCTTCTGCAGATTAAATAATTGTTATTGTCTCATAACTCACTGGATGGAACACATTTTTTTTTTCTCGAAGTGCCAGAGAATATAACAAGGTACTGTCATTGCTTATCAAGTGATAAGAATAAACAAGAAGCATATGAACATACAAATTTCTCAACAAGATTAACAAGTTTCCAACCTAAAAGAGAAACTGTACCCCTATCCTCATAAGTCATCTCCTTTTCTTCCGCATTGTTTCTACCCTCACTTTCATTTAATCCACTTAGATCTCCTGCATTTGAGACAATATAAAAACTTAAGTATATACAGTTACTCAAATCAAAATCACATCATAACCAGAAAAATCATAAATTCAAGATTAATCATCGAAAGATACCAAGAGATGAAGAATCATTAAACATGAGACAATGGCACCACCTGAATGCATTTGACGTTTGGCACAAAAGTTATCAGCAGATAGATTGACTTGTGTAATACTTTCAGTATCAACTATTCTATCTGTGTCAGCCATGCCAGGTTTGTTTTGTGACACTCTGTTACTCACACCGGCATTGCCCAAAATAATCCCATGATCACAGCAGCACAGATCACCCAACTCATCTCTGACCAAGAAATCACCAGTATTATCTGAATTAATCTCAGTTTTCGAACTCACAGTTACAGAATTTATACCACCATCCAGTGTTCCAATATTATCATCAATATCAGCATTGCCATCCGTGTGCATACTGTCAACTGAAGCAATGGAAGGATGTCTCTTCATCTCTAAAGATACTTCCTTATGTATGTGAGGATCACCATACTTCACTTGATCCAGTAGGAGGACAGATTGCATAACATTGTTTAGTGTTCTCTCTTGAACTTCACTGTCTACCGACACCACCATAGTTGAAGGATCTGGAGATTTGTTCTCATTTCCACGCGGCATTTTTGCCAGAGAAAAATCAGAAAGAGACTCCGACTCTGTTTCGTCCACCACGGCATCCATAGAACTTTCAGTGTTATTTGCTGCAACTGTGTGCTTTTCCAAAATACTGACCTCTTTGAAGGATAAATTCTGATTTTTGCTTCCATGTAACAAGGCCTGATTTTTTTCATGAATATTTCTGCCTTCAACTGGTGATTTGAATTGATCTTTCAGTTGATCTCCTTCTGCAGATTAAACAGTTATTATTATCTCACAACTTACTGGATGGAACACATACGTTTTTCTCACAGATGCAAGTGAATACCCTATCAAGTGATAAGAATAAACAAGAAGCACATGAACATACAAACTTCTCAACAAGACAAGTTTCCAACCTAAAAGAGAAATTGTACCTCTATCCTCATAGGTCATCTCCTTTTCTTCGGCATTGTTTTTTTTACCCTCAATCTCATTTGATCCACTTAGATCTCCTGTGTTTGAGAAAATTTGCTTACTTGAGTATATACAGTTACTTAAATCAGAATGTCAGGTTATAAGCAGTAAAATCATATATTCAAGATCAATAATCAAAATATACCAAGAGATGACGAATCATTAAAAACATGATACAATGGCAGACCACCTGAATACATTTGAGGTTTGGCACAAGAGTTATCAGCACATAGTTTGACTTGTGTAATACTTTCAGTTCCAACTATTCCATCTGTGTCAGCCAAGCCAGGTATGCTTTGTGCCACGCTATTACTCACACCAGCATTGCCCAAAATAATGCCATGATCACAGCAACTCAGATCAGCCAGCTCACCTCCGACTAAGAAATCACCAATATTGTCTGAACTAATCTCAGTTTTTGAACTCACATTTAGAGAATTCATACCACCATCCAGTGTTCCAACATTATCATCCATATCAGCATTGTCATCCATGTGCATACTGTCATCTAAAGCAATCGAAGGATGTCTCTTCATCTCTGAAGAAACTTCCTTAAGAATGTTCTCATTTCCATGATGCATTTTTGCCAAAGCACAATCAGAAAGAGATATTGACTCTGTTTCAACGACGATGGCACCCATAGAACTTTCAATTTTACTTGCTGCCACTGTGTCGTCTTCCAGATAATCAACCTCATCAAAAGATAAATTTTGGTTTTTGCTTCCATATAACAAGGCCTCATCTATTTCACAAATACTTCCGCCTTCAACTGGTGATTTGAATTGATTTTCAAGTTGATTTCCTTCTGCGGATTAAACGATCATTAATATCTCATAACTTACTGGATGGAATTCACATGTTTTTCTTAAAGATACCAGAGAACAACACAAGTTATTCATTTAGATAAATTAAAATTTTCAATTATCACTTGTTTGCCACTGATTACTAGGAATGAGAAAGAATATCCATCTCTTCTATTCACTTTACAGCTGAACCAATATAAAGTAAAAGTTTGAGTGTCAAACTTAGTTAACAGCATGGTTCTATACTGCCCAAACAAAAAAAGTTAACAAGAGTCGGGAGTAGTGTTGGTAATCTAGACCACAAACACAATTTAACTCAACCTCAGTCGGCAAAGTAAGGTCAAGAGCATTTAAAAAATGTCATGTAACATGGTACCCTTAGGAGGAGAATTCACGGAACTAACCATTGCAAATAATGCTCAAACGAAATGAATCATGAATAAAAAGATGTAACAGCTGAACCTATCAACAAAAAAATAATCACATGAACATGAAAAATTAAACTAGGGAACGTCAAATACCTTGCTTTAGTAGTGAAGATTTGGACGGAGTTACAGCAGTATCACTGGGTACAATTCTATCCAGATGGATATCTCCAACTGTCTCTTCGCTAGTTTCTTCTACTACTTCAGAGGATTTTGCTGTATTTTTGTCTGACTCGTTATTCTCATCACGTTCAGTTAGATGATCCTCAATAACTGGCTCAACTAGTACTGGTTGATTAATCCCTCTAGCATCCAATTGAACTAAGTTCTGATCCTCAGGAACACTAGCTTTGCTACTGTCTTCTAACTGGTCATTCACCACATCACTTCTTTGGTGTGACGTCTTAACAGTCCATGACTCATCTGTCTCCAGTCCTTTCAAGTCCAACAGGTTGGTACATTCAACTACAAATTATAAGAGCACAATAAGCAGAGCACCAAAATTAATTAGTACATCTATTTGACACCAAAACTTGAATAACTCCCGTACCTTCACAACCTGGTTGACAGGTAGGTGAGTGACCATCACCTAGACAGGTCAATCTGGAAAAACCGACATTGCTGAGCTTATCCAAACATTCTTCCAAGGTTTGTTCAACTGCAATAATATGACCAGTATCACCTCTGTCCAAAGACGGATAGTAATTATCTTCCATATCACGTACAGTAGCATTCTCTGGGACATTCAATCCAATATCTACCGTAACATTTTCCATCACGTTAGTCACAGGTTCCATTATATTCTGTGCGTTTTGGACTGTAAATATACCTTGTAAATTATTATACTTTGATAGCTGATTTTCCTTCAGATGAGCTGAAATGTCCATGGTTTTCTCTATGCTTGAATGTACAGAAGATACTTCAAAACAAACAGGCTGACCCATTGCAGCAGATTCCCTCTTATTGCTTGATTTTTCAACAGCTTCTTTGCTGCAGCAAGAATCAGTAGCTGGAACAAAGAGAAGATACAAATATTAATCATGTGAAAAAATACAAAGTGATAGAGGTTTACTACTCCAAGCAGTGATTGAGCCGGAAAAAAAAGGTTTAAACAATGGGAATTTGTTGAAGGCCTCACAGTTGAAAACTACAGTGCCTGAGCCACTTCCAAATTTATCCATAGCACCTTCTTGTAAAGTGATTGAACTGTTTCTATCACAGTCAGGGAGATCATGCACATACTTCCCTTTAGTGATAAGAATAAATAATGTGATTGATTACCAATAGCATTAAGTTCTACAAAGTAAATCCACCCAAACGATTTAACTGATGAATAACGAGATTAAACAGCTTAACCTATCAGCAATACAAACATCACATAAACATGAAAATTAAATAAGAAACCAAACAAGGGAACATCAAATACCTTCCTTTACTGGTGAAGATTTGGTAGGAGTTACAGCAGTATCACTGAGAACAATTCTACCCAGATGGATGTCTCCATCTGTCTCTGCACTAGTTTCAGCAGTAGAACCTACATCAACCTGAACCATTTCTTCTCGGTCACAAGAACTGAAAGCACATATTTCTTCTACTAATTCAGAGGACTTTGCATTATTTCTGTCTGACTCCTTATTTTCACCAAGTTCAGTTAGATGATCCTCAAGAACTTGTTCTACAAGTACTGGTTGATCAATCCCACTAGCATCCAATTGAACTAAGTTTTGATCCTCAGGAACACTAACTTTGCTACCACCTTCTAACTGATCATCCACCACATCAATCTTTTGGTTTGACGTTTTAACAGTTAATGACTCATCTGTCTCCAATCCTTTTTTCAAGTCCAACAGGTTGGAACATTCACCTACAAGTTAGGCGAACACAATAAGCACCAAAAACTAATTAATACAACTATTTGACAACAAAAGTGAATAACTCCCTTACCTTCACAGTCTGGTTGATAGGTAGGTGAGTGGCCATCACTTAGACAGGTAAATTTGGAAGAAACGACATTGCTGAACTTATCTGGACATTCTACTGGGTTTTGTTCAACTGCAAAAGCATGGCCAGTATGACCTTTGTTCAAAGACAGATAAGAATGATAATCCATATCACATGCAGTAGTGTTATCCGGGATGCTTATTTTCCATCTCGTTAATCAGGGGTTCTGTCACATTCTGTGGCTTCTGCACTGTAGATATACCTTGAAACTTCATTGATTCTGAGATCTGATTGTCCTTCAGATGACCTGAAATGTCCATGGTCCTTCTCCATGATAGAATATGCAGTAGATACTTCATCATAAACAGGCTGACCCCTTCCAGAAGATTCCCTCTTCTTGCTTGATCCCTTCCTCTGCTTGCTTGATCCTTTCCTCTGCTTGCTTGATCCCTTCCTCTGCTTGCTTGACCTTTCCAGACCTTTGCTGCAGCAAGAATCAGTATTGTTCTCATTTCCTGAAGCTTCTGGAATATTCAATCTAATATCTATACTCGGATTTTCTTCAAGGGGTGAATTGATTTTAGCAAACGAGACCTTTTCTTTTATAATTGGCATCCTAGATTCACTCTTTTTGTTCTTTCCAGCAGCTATAGTGCGTCCTGTAGGTGCAACCAAGCCACTTTTGGACACAATACGTGAGGATCGTCTTTGAGGGCTTTTATTTAAAGAGTCATGCAAAATTAATGAACTTTCCTTCTCATATGTTGGCTCTTGTATTTGCTTCACAAGACTATCCTTTTTAACACCATTGGCAATTCCACACATGTCCCCAGTGGCTTCTGTTAGTATCTTTTCACAAGCATTCCGACTAGACCGCCTTAGAGATTGAGACACATTGGCACCCTTGTCAGGAACTGGTTGCTTCACTGTTCCAGCAGCTGTTGATTGCTTCACAGTTCCAGCAACCACACTAATTCTAAACTCCCTATCATCATGAGCAGCGGAGGAAAACAATGTAGTTTTGCGTCTGGATCTCCTTAAAGGACCATTGGGTAGGAGAGCAACATTTTCTTCTATTCTTTCTACACTTGACTCAACTTTGGAAGCTCTTTCCAAATCTATATTCCTTGGTCTTTTTCTAGTATCACCTTTTGCCAGTTCCTTGCCCTTCTGGAACAAAGGAATTTTCTGCCCGCCCTTTGATGGTTCTTCAAGTTCACATTCTTCTTGGCCCGAAGCTTTTACCACAAACATGGTTTTAGACATTTTTGCCCCTACCAACAAGTTTGGTTTCTGCCAATGGCCCACATGCAGAGTCTCTGTCCCCGGCTAAATTTCGTTTTGACCTCCTCAGGGTCTTCCCAGGTACAACAGCTTCATTAGCAAGGTTGTCACCTTCCAGACTCCTCTTCAAAGGTAAAGCAGACTTCCGCCTCAAATGCTTTCTATCTAGGCCTGTACAGGTTTCTTCAAGTTGAAGAACTTCTTGTCCCTTTTCCTGAACTTTGAGCATATCTGTTTTACTTTTAACTCCAGAACTATTCCCTTCAATCTGAGCCCGAGACCGTGTGATCCTACTACCACAAAGATCAGTTTTCCCCGATTTTTCACTCAGAACACTTGAGCCTTCAACCTTTTTGACATTTCCTTTACATTGCTTCTGGACTTTTTCAGGTTTAATACCTTTTCCTACAGCGACATTTTCTTCATAAGTCTCAGTCGGTAAAAGATCCCCATCACTACCCTTATTTTGTTTGGGTTTCTTTGAACCCCTTGGCACTAGATTCTTCCTCAAAACCAGTGAATTTCCACCATCATCACTCACCACCACCCTGCTTCTCAACTGCCTTTGAATCAACCCTCCATTCAAATTAGCATGTTCCGCATTACTATCCACTCTCTCAATTAAATCAACCTCCAGAGGAGGCTTATCACAGTTATCAACCTTTTTCACTTGATTTGTCACTTTCTTCTTCCCAGGAAGAGGTGAAAAAACTGCTTCTGCATTGCCTTCATCCATTTTCTGTGCTCTGGACCTTGTAACTCTACCTGGGGAGTCAATAATCTTGTGAGAGTGTTCGAGTCCTCTGGAATTTTCAAAAACCTGAACCTTCTTAACAACCATGGACTTCCTCTTTCTCCCCTGTTTCTTCTTTGGATTGTAGTCACAATCCGAGTTTGAGTCATTATCCGTACCCACAAAGTAAAACGTTTGATTTTCTGGACTGAACTTTACTTTCTTCACCTTCTTTGTCTCAACCTCAGAATCAATTCCCCCTTCATTTTCTTCTAAATTTTTACAGACTGGCTCACTGAGTTTTTCATCTCCCTGTTTATTAGGGAAAATAAAAAGAACAAAAATATTACCAAAATAAACCAAAACGCCCATTGCAAAGTACATAACAAAAGAGAGAAATTGCAACACAGCCAACTGATCCGTACACAACATTTGCCTTAATTGGTTTAGGGGTTTCACTTTCTGGAAATAATAACATGAAACCCACAATTTTCTTTTCATCAATTTTATCAGGAACCAAAAAGAAAACAAAATTGAAATTTAAAGAAAAAAAAAAGTAAGAACTATAAACCCAGATAATAAGCTTTCGTTCTTCGGTGATGCTATTACCTTGAGAAGCAAAGTAAGCTTATCGGCCATTTCAGTGTTCCTTAAATTTGCAGGAATTCCGTGCTGTTTACAGAGTGATTGAAGTTGCTTCCTCTTCATCGCATAATAATCCATCTCTGTAATCAAAATTTTGAACAAAGAAAAGATCATAAATTATTGAAACCAACAAAACAACTAAAAATGTAAAAAAAAAATTACAGTTCGAGAATCTTCCACTCACCTTTTTCGCGCCAACGCGAAGTTGGCTTGGCTATGGAGAGAACTCAGACAACTCAGAACCTTCTGAGGGGAAGATTGTTGATTGTTGATTTACTTTCGATGAAATTAAATTCTATTTTTGCTTTCGATAATCTAATTTTCTTTTCTTTTTTTTCTCGAAAAATCGGTTTCGATTTCCTTTTGCTTTTTTCTGTGTGCTTTTTAAATTCAAACTGGATGAGTTTCCCGCTTCCCAAGACGGGTTTGATGTAACTTGCGATTTCAAAAGGGAAATGGATTCTGCATTTGCGGAATGAGCAACGAGGGAGACGACTGTAGGGGTATAATTGTAATTTTAAGGATAGGCTTAAGGAGGTGCGTGGTACAGGTGTCGGCCAAGGAAAGCGAGTGCGTAACTTTTGTTCGCTGAGACAAAAAGTGAGTTGAATCTTGAAGGAGAAGTCAAGTGAGAAATGCAAATTAACGATATTTTTAAAGGGAGCTGATTTCCCCACTCCATTTTTTTTTTCCATTTACACTTCTTTTGATTTTTAATACTTTTTAATTAATTTTGTTCTTTATCTTTCCTATTCTATCTTTACCCTACATTAATTTTTTTTTTACTTCACTTTTATATTATTTATTTTTCTTTATATTTAATTTTTAAATTTACACTCCATTTTCAGTATTAAAGGGAAAAAAATTAATTTATTACTCGATTAAAGGGGAAAAAAAATATTAAAAATGGAGTGTAGGTTGGAAAATTAAGTATAAAGAAAAAGAACTAATATAAAAGTGGAGTAAAAAAAAAATTAATATAGGGTAAAGGGTAGAATAGGAAAGAGAAAGAATAAAATTGATTAAAAATTATTAAAAAGCAAAAGGGAGTGTAAGTGGAGATAAGGAGAGTGAGGAAATCATATCTCTTTTTAAATTGTATTTATTGTTAGTTTTATTTATATTTTATCTTTTCCAAGTTCCCACATCTCTTTTACCAAAAAAGTCCCTACATATTATCATTTTCGGAAAGAAACATAAAATTCACAAGATAATTTATCAATTAAGACATATGCGGGTTACACCAGTTAATGATGGCAGTGAGTCTGTCCCGTTGTACTGAAGTTCAAATCCTTATATTAGATTAATTTATAATAATTTAAATTAAGAAAAATCAATTAAGTGGAACCTAAGACTTTCTTGAATTAAGTGGAGACAACTACCGCTCAACCAAATACACAACAAGCCACTTAGATGTTCCTCCCTTGATTTCCTTGTGTTGATGTATATGTATTTCTCTCCTCCATATTTTTCCCTTGTAATTTTTTAATGTATCTGTTATGAACCTTCTTGTTTAGATTGTGCTTGCCCTCTCTTCCCTTTATCCCCATGAGAAGATATATTCAAACCATTTTCTTATTTTTCTGATTGTTGCTAAGTTTATGAATTTCTATTGTTTCTACCGTAAAGATGTGTAAAATTGAGAAATCGATTTACACGTGGGAGATTCAAGTGTTTGGTAGGTAGTAAAGTTGCCTAGAAAATTAGTGAGAAAGTGATAAAGAATGAAAAGGGTATAGTGATTTGTTTTAATTGTTTGAGTTATCTTTTTGGAACAAAATTCTTATCTATTTATTTTCTAATTGTTGCCATTCTTATTTAAATTGAATTACTAGTTGAAGTTCTCAATTGAAATTCTTGCATTAAAATATGGCTTAATTACTATTTCACCCCTTGAACGGACACTCGATCTTACTTTAACCCCTCAAACTGAACTTTTCTCACTTAACCCTCTATAATCTCTGAAACTAATTTAACTGTTTTCCAACAACTAAATTGACTCATAATCAGGCAATACTCACAATTAAAGCACGATGCGGCCAACTGAACAAAATAAATTAATAGCCAACTCATAATAAGGCCAAATTAAACTGAGTTAGCTATATACTTAGTTCTCAGGTTCATCCAGCTAATTAATGCTGTCATATATTTGTGAGGAATTTGAATTAATATACAAATTTGTTTCTAGAACAAGAAATCTAATGCCCCTTTAATTGGAATGTAAAAAAAAAGAAAAAAAAAAGTAAATTAATCTAAAAGAAATTGATGCAAATTACTAATAATTATCATTAGTTGACAAAGTGGAATTCATCCGCAGCTTTACATCACGATGAACCAATCTACCCTTTCCTGTATGAAAAAATTCAACGTCTAACACATCTAAACTTCTATAATCAACGATGGTAAATCTTCCTCCAAAAGCTGATTGAATCATGGCAGATGAAACCACCATCTTCATTTCCAAGGTCAACCTCAAACGCCTTCTCTTCCTTTCCCTAATTGCCTTTTCATTAAGCTCTGGTACCCAATAGGGCTTCTCAGCACATGCTGAGTTGCTAATGTTCAGCTTCACCGTCCTCTGCTTCAGGCTCCCAATCTCCATCGGTTTTCTCAACCCCGAGGCGCATGAAAATCCGTAGTTTTTGTAATGAAGGAGGGTTTCGAGGTCCGACACGAGGATCCTGAGCTTGTTCTTGTGATAGTTTTGTATGGTGAGGGTGGCTTCCCATTTGGTGGTGTTCAATGGATGTGTGGATTTGGCATGGAAATTTGATGTTGTAAAAGAATGCAAAATCACTTGAAGGGATTTTGATTTTGGACAATAGGTCTCAGACATGTATAGGACACCCACAAACAAGTACCCAAGAAACCCTAGAAAAGCAAGCACTGAAAGTACAATTTTTGTGATGGTTACTTCGGGTACTTGATCAATATAATTGGCTTGTGAAGAAACCCTTTCTGCATGAGGGAAGGATAAGGAATGAATATTTCCCTTACAGTACTGCGTACTCATTTCAGAGTTTGAATCTCGCTCTTCTCTGACTTATTATGTCTCCTCCTTAATTCTTCACCGAGGGAAGAAAAAAAAAGGCCGAGAGGAGGGGAAATTAAGGAGGCCTACGCAAGTAGGCAATGGAAAGGAGAGAGTATATTCATATAAAAGGTGTGGTGTCATTAGCCTGTTTGCAGTTTGAAAGGTTTTGGGAGTTTCGGAAAGTTTTGTACCCAAAAACTAACTAATTGTGTATATTCTAAGACGTAATTGTCCATTGGTTGATCAGCAACATGAAGTTGTTTCTAATAAAACTAAAAATTAATTAATTGGATAAATGTGTAAATCATCATTTACCCAAATCATGGTAAGTTTATAACTCACAGCTGGTACTTTGACTATGAATCTATGATCTAAAAAATTAATAAAAGTTTGTTCTTTGATTTGTTATTTGACAATGTACTCAACTCTCGGATCTTGCTGGCTAACTGTTTATAATTGCTAATTCATATCATACTCATACCAACGGCATGGATTAAACTGATTTCTGATGACATTTACATTATACAAAAAAATGTAAAGATCGAATTTGATGCAAGCCTTCCCTCGGCTACAACTCAGGGCAGTCCTTGGGTTAGTTCCGCCCCTAGTTTTGACAATATAGCGATATTCTAAACACCTTAATTTTTTTTAGGGCGACAAATTGAAACTAATGTATTATGTGGCATTTTTACAAAAACATCTTTTAAAAATATAGATAATTGGTTGATTTCATAAAATTTATTAATTGACCCTTCATATTCATTTAATCTACAGCTGGGCCTGGCCCATATAATTAAAGAAACATTTTGGCCACAAAATAAATAAAGAAACTATGGCTGTGATTCGAGTATAAATAACCCAAAAGCACTGAAAAACCTGAGTCGTCACCTGTAGCTCGTTTCACTCTGCGCTTCGAGTCTTCCTCCATTGAAGCCATCCTCGCCCACCACTTCTCCGGTTCAACCCATCATCGCCATCTCTCCCATCTTCAGGTATAGCTCGTTCTCTTGATTGGTTTCAGTCGATCAAGTATTTTTTTTCTTTTTCAAGGTTTTGATTAATTTTCCTCTCGTTAAGCCCTGATGCTCTCCCGCCTTTGATTTTTCAAATCAAAACTCTTTCTCTCTTCATTCTCTGTTATGTACGCGTTTTAGTTCGTCGTCAATTTAGGGTTTTCTTCTCAGTTCAAATTCCGTTATTTTCTTTGGCGGGCTAGCGTAACGTGGGTTTTCATTTTTGTATTTTTCGGGTTTTATATGATTGTTTCTATGGGTTTTTATATGATTATGATGGTTTTACGATCTGGGTTTGACTTTTTATTTTTTAAATTTAAATTTATTTTTTAATAGATGGGCTTCATATATAATTTGTATGCAGGGTCCGTATTTTGAATGCGAAATGTGTTGCTTTGTTCTGTTAAATATTTAAAAAGTGATTACCAATTAGGGTTTTGAGGGACATATCAATTTTGATGGGGTTTGTTTGTCTTGAAAGTTTATAGGAGAAAAAATTGTTCTTACTTGCTGTTTCCTGTGCTGTTTCGTTTAGTTTTCTGCTGTTTTGCCTTTAGTTTCCTGCTTCTTATTCCGAGCGTGTCTAATAATGTTTGAAAACAGGGTCCTCATTGCACATCCAATGTCTTTTGATCTCAACAACAAACATTCATCAATTATTGGACAATTTTATTTTATGAACCGAGGGAGGCTCTGGTGTTCGCGGAGGATCTTGTTCCGGCATTGGACTTGACCAAATTTTTTTTGGGAGTGGGCGTTGTTTATAATAGTGCATTATTTTCCTCACATCTTGTGAGGAATTTTTACAGTGGGATTTAAGGCTATTGTTAGATATTTGAGACTTTACATTTGGATTTTGTGATGGGGAAACCACCGTTGCCTCCTGGTTTCCGGTTTTCTCCAACTGATGTAGAACTTGTACGGTATTATTTGAAGAGGAAGGTAATGGGGAAAAGGCTCCATTTTAACTTCATTGCAGAGGTCGACATTCACAAGTATGCTCCTTGGGATCTTCCAGGTATATGTCATTCTAATTTCTCTTATATGTTTTCTTCACTGTCATTTACCTTGGTTTTCCTACTTTGTATCATATAGTTTCTGACTGTGTTGTGCTTTTTATTTCTTCAGAAAAATCTGGCTGGCAAAGTGGAGATCTAAAATGGTACTTCTTTTGTCCGACAGCAAGGAAGTATCCAACTGGAGTTAGAGTGCAACGTGGCACCGATTGTGGTTACTGGAAGTCCACGGGAAAGGATAGATCTGTTCTTTACAATGGTGAAGTTTCCGGGTGGAAAAAAATATTGATCTTTCATAAAGGTCGATCCCCAAAAGGAGAAAGAACAGATTGGGTTATGCACGAGTATAGGCTTGAAGCTAAGGACCTGGCTGATAGTGGTGTGCCACATGTAAATGACACTCTTCCTCTCACTATTTTGTATGCTTCTTTGTTTTCAATAAATTAGTCTGACACTCTGCAGTGAATTTAGTAATATACTCTCCTTTTGTAAAAGGTTTGTTATTCTTTAATGTTTTACATGATTAGAATTTTTTTTCATGCTGCTGAATTGGACTGATAATGTTAGATTTCCTTACTTCGTACAATTTGGTTTACTGCTTTTCATGGCTTGTGGGTTTTTGTTGAATAAGTTTTGTGTCTTTTTGGTGTTGCAGGACTCATATGTGATCTGTATGATTTTCCAAAAAGATGGGTGGGGGCCCAAAAATGGTGCACAATATGGTGCACCATTTAAAGAGGAAGACTGGACTGATGATGAGGCTGAAATTTGTTCAGAAGCAGTCCCACATGAAAACATGTCTGAGCCAAACCTTGTAGTGCAGAGCAACTGTAAGAGTTCTGTCACTACTAGCGGACATTCCCTGAAGGGTATACACATAGGTCCTTCTGAATCGTGCATATCAGATGTTTTACCACCTTCTGGCAATGTTCTCCAATTGGTTTCCAGTAATCATGTTACAATGGAGAAGCTTCATGGTTCCGATGATGATATCCTGTCGATGTTGAATTGCTTCACTGAAGGAAGCACTTCCTTAATGAAAGTAAATGACAAAAATGAGGTGTGTAATGCGCCCTTCTCTTTTTTCTACATGTAATATATATCATTCCTGATCCATAGCAAGTGGAAATGCAAATCATGATCTAATTTATGAATCAGGATAGGTTTATGTTGTGACACTCTGCTCGTGCCATATTTCCAATTTCAGATGTGCTAATGCGGCACAATATAGTTGGGTATATTTTACCTTTGTCATTGATGTCATCCAGGTTGATGAAAGAGACAAATTAGCCTTGGTTTTTGTTTTGTTTTGTTTTTTTCTGATGAGGGTCTTGTGTGCTCTGCAAATTCTGTGCATCTGTAGTTTGCGTTATTTCCTTCCCCTCTCTCTCTCTCTCTCTCTCTCTCCCTCTCTCTCTCTCTCTCTCTCCCTCCCCTTTGGAGAGGTTTGGTGCTTCTCTTACTGTTTTTCTGTGTTTACTTTTCCTTGATGGAAGGCAAATTTTCCTATTCTTTATTCATGGAGAAATGATATGTTATTAACTATAGTGCAAATGTTATTTCTTGAAGCTAGAGTTTTAATCTTGATGGTATAACTAGAAAAGTTGATGGCTTTGAATTTCAATTTTGAAAATTTCATTACATACTGGAGCCTCTTGAATGTTCTTATATGCACCTATATCTGTTAAAAGAAAAAAATTAATTCCATAAGTACATTAGTACAAATAAATTATCTTGCTAATGTTCTTCAAACTTCTAATGTAAAACTTCCTCACGGTTTGCAGGAGCTTGGTAATGTCATTCATTCTGAAAATGCTAGTGCTACACCTAATGTCAATAGTGATGATATTTATGAAGATTTAGGAGACTTGGGGAAGATGGCTAGAGTGAGTGAAGATGGATATAATTTCTCCAACGTGCATAATTCAATCTGTGCTCCGGCTCAAATGCAGCTAGGTGACAATGAGCAATTCTTGGAGCTGGATGATCTATCATGGTAAACCGTTGAATTGCCATGATTTGACATATACTCAGCCTCAACTTTGAGTTGCTTCTGCACATTCATTTTTATTGTTGGGACGGAACAATACTAAAAATTGTGTTTACCGCATTGTATTAACAATTATCACAACGGATTACACTTGTTTTATGTCTATAATCTTAAACTAGACTTGTGTACTTTCGTAGTGTGTTTCTTTTGGGTCATTAACGTTGAGGTTATAATCATGAGGTTGTGACTTGGATTATGTTTTTACTGCACTTTGGAAGATCAAAACAAACTCATGCATCCTACTCATTTCACTTTCCCAACGGGATCAAACCAAATTCTTTTACAAGCGTGACAACGGACTTCTACATTTTTTTTCAGTACAAGCGATTCCAGAAGAGGGAACAATGGACTTTACATTAAGCTATATATTTTGGGTTTTTCAAATCAAACTTATATTTTCCATGAACAACCAGCAATACATTTTTTTGAGGGGTGAAATGTGAGGTTGTTGATGAACTTTAATCAGCAATCACTTCCACCCAAAGTCAAACATCCAAACACCAATGAAAACAAAGGGTGATTAAATTCTAATTTCTAATTCATATACAATTAAAATTAATTGAGAAAAAAAAGGGTCATAGATTGTAAACCAAAACTTAGCAAGTCTCAAGATCTAGACCCACTTTTAATAAAAACGAAATGAAATACTTTTAAATTAATTTCAGCAAATACCCCAATAACAAAAACAAAAAAATACCTTGAAATCCAGTTTTAAATCTTAAAGCTCAGAATATTTTGAAAGAAAAGACCCACAAAAAAAGAAGAAGAGAACATTAATAAATCATATGTGAGAGATAGAGAGAGAGTCAGAAATCTCGTGTGGAAGTGCCGCTCATAGAAACCAAGAGATGCCTGGTACTGCGTTTGCACATTGAATTTCATCATCCCCTCCCCTCCTTCATATATACATATGTATATATATTAACACAAAACCCTAAACCACACAACGCCATTGAAATTCAGAAGAGCTATGTTTGGATCGGATAGCAGAGGCTGCTGAGGCTTGCCTTTTATAAAGAACGCTGCTCTCATAGCGGTGCCCTAGCCTCGCCTTGCGGAGTCGTTGGCCCCAAGCTCTTGCTACGTCGTCGTTTTGAATTAGAGTGGGCCCTAACCTCTTACTACGATCGGATTGGCCCGGCCCATATTTAGGCTGGCCCAAACAAATAAGAAACTCCTTTTTAAATTTTTTTGGGGTAAAAAAAATAAAATAGGTCATAAAATAAATAAAGTTCTTTGGGTCGGAAACTAAATACACAACTATTCTGGCCAGAAAGTAAATAATAAAACTTTAAACGCGTTATAAATCGACTAAGTAGCGTGACGAAAACAAAACACTCCGCTCTCTACTGCTGTGTTCTCAGTTCGCTCGTCGTCTGTTCCTGCCTTTCAATCTCGTTCTCCATTTTAGGTATTTCTCTCTCTTTCGATTCAAATTTTCGATTTCTCTGGTTCTTGTTTCAAGGGTTTGATTCATTTTGTTTATTTATCTCTCTCTTTCTTTTTCTTTTTTTTTCTTTCGTTCACGTCTTTGTTTTTCGTCAATGTAGTTCTTTTTTCGTCAATTCAAATTTTGTTATCTCTTTTCGTTCACGTCTTTGTTTTTCGTCAATGTAGTTCTTTTTCTTCAATTCAAATTTTGTTATCTCTTACGGGTTCGTGGGTAGGTGACGGAATTTGAATATTGAATATAATTTAAGGAGATTATTCGCATACGTTGATTCTGTGTTTCAATATGGGTTCTTTCTTTTTGCGATCTAGGGTTTGTGGTTTTTTTTTTTGTTTTGGGTTTTGAATTTTATTGCTTTACGAGAATTATGCTCATTTTACGTTCTGGGTTTGAATTATTTTTCCTATCTGGTTATTTTGATGATTCGTATGTGGGATTACATCTTTTAAATTCAACGTGTCTTGCTGTTGAATATTTTAAATCGATTATCAATTAGGTTTTTTGACAAATCAAATATCAATTTTATGCGATGTTGTTTTGTCTTGAATTTTTTTATATATATAAAAGAGTTTACTGCTTCCTGTGTTTCGTTGCTTATTCGTAGTTATTTTGCCTTTGGTTTTCTGCTGCTTAACGAAGTTTATGTGTAATAATGTTGGAAACAGGGTCTTCATTTTGCACCCGATGTCTTTTGATCACAACAAGGAACATTCATCAATTATTATAGCATTTTGTTTTATGAACCGAGGCAGACTGTGGTTGCGGAGGATATTGTTTCGGCACTGGACTTGAAACTCCTTTTCTTTGGAGGAAAGGTTCTAGATTCATTCACTTCTTGTGAGGAATTTCTAGTTTGAGATTTAAGGGTTCTTATTAGATAGGGGGACTCTCATGGGGAAATCATCCTTGGCTCCTGGGTTTCGGTTCAAGCCAACTGATGTTGAGCTTGTGCAATACTACTTGAAGAGAAAGTTACTGGGAAAAAGGCTCGGTTTTAAAGTCATTGCAGAGGTTGACATTTACAAGTATGATCCTTGGGATCTTCCAGGTATAGGTCACTTCACATTCTCGCCTTTGAATTCTTTATCTATCATCTAGTTCATTCTTTGTATTATTTAGTTTCTTACTGTATTTTGTTTTTCCTTTCTAGACAAATCTTGCTGGGAAAGTGGGGATCTGAAATGGTATTTCTTTTGTCCGAGAGAAAAGAAGTATCGTAATGGGAATAGAATTCAACGTGCCACTGAAGGTGGTTACTGGAAGACCACGGGAAAGGATAGATCGGTTCTTTACAGTGGTGAAGTTGTTGGGTGGATAAAAACTTTAATTTTTCACACTGGTCGAGCCCCACGAGGAGATCGAACAAATTGGGTTATGCATGAGTATAGGCTTGAAGATCAGGGCTTGGCTGATAAGGGTGTGCCTCTGGTAAGTGCTACTCTTCCTCCTTTAATTATTTTTATTTATTCCTTTTATTCAATGGAATTTTTTCATGCTGCTGAATTGGACTGATAATGTTACTTTTCCTTACTTCATACAATTTGTTTTACTGCTTTTCATGGCTTGTGGGTTTTTGTTGAATAAGTTTTGTGGCTTTTTGGTGTTGCAGGACTCATATGTGATCTGTATGATTTTCCAAAAAGCTGGGTTGGGGCCGAAAATTGGTGCACAATATGGTGCACCCTTCAAAGAGGAAGACTGGACTGATGATGAAGCTGAAATTTGTTCAGAAGCAATCCCACATGAAAATATATCTGAGCCAAACCTTGTAGTGCCGAGCAACTGTAATAGTTCCATCACTACTAGCGGACATTTGCCGAAGGGTATACACACAAGTCCTTCTGAATCGTGCATATCAGATGTTATACCCCCTTCTTGCAATGTTCACCAATTGGTTTCCAGTAATCATGTTACAATGGAGAAGCTTCATGGTTCCGATGATGATATCCTGTCAATGTTGAATTGCTTCACTGAAGGAAGCACTTCCTTAATTAAAGAAAATGACAAAAATGAGGTGTGTAATGCGCCCTTCTCTTTTTTCTACATGTAGTGTATATCATTCCTGATCTATAGCAAGTGGAAATGCAAATCATGATCTAATTTATGCAATCAGGATAGGTTTATGTTGTGACACTCTGCTCGTGCCATAGATTTCCAATTTCAGATGTGCTAATGTGGCACAATATAGTTGGGTATATTTTATTTTTGTCATTGATGTCATCCAGGTTGTTGAAAGAGAAAAATTAGCCTTTTTTTTCTTTTTTCTTTTTCTGATGAGGGTCTTGAGTGCTCTGCAAATTCCGTGCATCTGTAGTTTGCGTTATTTCCTTCATCTCTCTCTCTCTCTCTCTCAGCAACCTAATTGGTTCCTTTTTTCTTTTTCATACTGCTTTATTTTGGAGAGGTTTGGTGCTTCTCTGACTGTTTTTCTGTTTTTACTTTTCCATGGATGGAGGGCAAATTTTCCTATTCTTTATTCATGGATAAATGATATGTTATTAATTATAGTGCAAATGTTATTTCTTGAAGCTAGAGTTTTAAACTAGATGGCTTAACTAGAAAAGTTGATGGCTTTGAATTTCAATTTTGAAAATTTCATTACATACTGGAGCCTCTTGGATGTTATTATATGCACCTATATCTGTTAAAAGAAAAAAAATGGTTCCATAAGTACATTAGTACAAATAAATTATCTTGCTAATGTTCTTTAAACTTCTAATGCATGCTAATGTAAAACATCCTCACGGTTTGCAGGAGCTTGGTAATGTCATTCCTTCTGGAAATGCTAGTGCGACACCCAATTTCAATGGTGATGATATTTATGAAGATTTAGGAGATTTGGGGAAGATGGCTAGAGTGAGTGAAGATAAATATAATTTCTCCAATGTGCATAATTCAATCTGTGCTCCGGCTCAAATGCAGCTAGGTGACAATGAGCAATTCTTGGAGCTGGATGATCTATATAAACCATTGAATTGCCATGATTCATATACTCAGCCTCCTACTTTGATGGGAGAGACGCCTTTTCTGGTTGAAGACAAGTTGAATGTGTTTGATATCTTTAACTTCTGAAATTATTTTTGCTCTCTAGTCCTTCAGATCAAATTTGTTAACCAGTTTGCCAACTTTCAGAAGTTCACCTTATCAGACCCAACTTTGAGTTGCCTCTGCACATTCATTTTCATTGTTGGGACGGAACGGTACTGAAAATTGTGTTTACCGTATTGTATTAAAAATTATCTGATTTCATTGTATTCTTATCATCCTTGGTATAGGGCTCTATCTGTAATACTGTATAAATCAATACATAGTATCGTTGGTTGTATGAAATCAGATAAATCAATGCATAGTTTAAGCGTAAACCCTCGCAGCTCTCCAACTTGCTACCAAGTCAACCAACGGCAAAAATACCCTATTTATCTTCATCTTCCAGATGCTCAAGGACATGGAACTCGCCATTGAACATTTTGACATAAATATAATTGAAATTTTAGAAAAATAAGTTTTGCCTATTTCAGAACACATTCACATTTGTTTCATATATGACTTACAAAAAGAATTCATAATTAATATGTGCAACCGCCAGCCCATTTGAAAACAGCCATTGGATTGCTACATGTGCTTCGTTGTGGGCTTGACAAGTGGCGCATACACACACAAAAAAAAAATTCACAAAAAAATCACGAGAAAAAAGAACTTGGATGATTGATGAAGATCAACCAACTAACACAAAAGAATCTGCTTGGGTTCGGATCTGTGCATGTTAGAGTATCTGCTTGAAATAGGGTTAATCATTTTATTAGTCCCTGAATTTAGACCCGATTTGCATTTGAGTACTTCAATTTCCAAATGGTTCCTGTGGTCCTTTAACTTCAGTTTCGTTAGGACAAATGGTCCTGTTGCCAATTTTGTTGACTTTTCTGTTAAATGCATGGGCAAAATGGTATTTTTGTATCAAAATTGATTAAAACATGAATAATAAATTTAAAAAACTAAAAAATTAAAATTAAACTCTCTCTCCCCCACCTTTATCCTGATTTCTACTCCCCCGAAACTTTATTTTTTTTGTTGGTTTTTTATTTGATTTTCTTTTATTGTTATTTTGAAGATATGATTTTTTATTTATTTTTTTGGTTTTAATATACAAATACCGTTTTGCCCTTGTATTTAACATAAAAAGTTAACAAAATTGACGGCAGGACCATTTGTCCTAAGGAAGTGAAGTTAAGGAACCACGGGAACCATTTTGGAAATTGAGATACTCAAATGCAAATTGGGTCTAAGTTTAGGGACTAATAAAACGATTAACCCACTTGAAATAATATATTTTAAGGGCTATAAGCTGTAAATAATATATTTATTAAAATAAAATAAAAAACAGAACCCGCCTACGTAGCCGACTTTTAGAAAACCTGAATGGCGTTTTTTTTTCAGGGTTGGTGCTGAGAAGGTCATTGTTCATCAGCTCTAAGCCCCTCCTTGGTTTCCATAAATTAGGGTGAACCTTGGGAGTTGCTTGCATTCAATCAATATGATCATAATCAAATGACCAACTATCGCTCCGATTTCAATTTCGAAAGGAAAGACAGGAGAAATGTAACAAGAAGTAAGATTTACTTTTTTTTTTCCTCCTGTTGTTTAGCTGGCATGTATGTTTGGTGACTTAATCCATTATAGAATGCAGGCTCAGAGATGGAGTTTATAAGAAATTATGATTCTTTGCTGTGTTAATAAAATTTTAAGCATCTTTATTCATATTTTGTCTTTTTGTCAATATAGGTTTTTCTTAATTGAAAATAGGTCCCTTTGTAGTTGAGGCGTTGGTAGTCAGTTTATGTTTGGTGCCATGCTCAGTTTTGTTTTGGCGAGGATGGTAGAGTGCCCATGTGAAAAGTTCGACACAACAGGTTCCTTATGGAACAACACATATAAAAGCGAATCAGGAGATGATTGCAGGACAAAGCCAAAAAGGTGCAGGCCTCTCATCTCTGTTTTACATTTGTGATGTCGCAACTACCGGATGGTCATTCCTAAGGGAAAACCTCCTAGAGATAGTGTGACCACTTGAAGAATACTTAGCTTGCAAAATTTTCAAAAAGAACCTCATATTTCTTGAAATCAATTGTAAAATATGTGGTCTAAAATCATGTTGAATCATTGAGTGGCCTGATCTGTCACATTCCGAATCAGCTCCGTCGTAGCATCATATTGTCTGCTTTGGGCCCCCCCTCTCTGCTCTCACAATTTTGTTTCTGGGAGCTCATGAGCAACTTCTCAATGGGTCACCCATCTTGGGATTGCTCTAGCCCCAACTCGCTTAACTTCGGAGTTCCCATGACTCCGAAGTCAGTGAGCTCCTAAAAGGCCTCGTGCTAGATGGAGGCGGACATATACATATAAGGCACATCACCCCCTCTCCGTTAGTCGATGTGGGATCTTACAATCCACCCCCCTTAGGTGCCCGATGTCCTTGTCGGCACACTCGCATCACACGGTAGAGTGGCTTTGATACCAAATTGTCACATCTCGGATCGGCTCCGCCGTAGCACGATATTATCTGCTTTGGACCCCCCCCTCTTTGCCCTTACGGTTTTGTTTCTGGGAGCTCACGAGCAACTTTCCAGTGGGTCACCCATCCTAGGATTGCTTTGGCCCCAACTCGCTTAACTTCAGAGTTCCCATGACTCCGAAGCCAATGAGCTCCCAAAAGGCCTCGTGCTTGATGGAGGTGGGCATGTACATATAAGGTACATCACCCCTTCTCCGTTGGTCTATGTGGGATGTTACATGATCCCTTTTTGGGTGCCTTTTGTTTTTAATCCCAAAGTGAAGAATTAAAAAGTCAAATGGTTCCTCAAAGAGGCCTTGGTATGCCATGATCTTGGGATGGGGTAGCCTCCCCTCCCCCTAAACACATTCTAGTTCTTTCACTTCATATACTCCAAGGTGAGTCTTGTTTATGGCAAGGAGGTGCATCTCATTCTGGTGAATTTGGATGTAAGTATCTGACAATGTTAGATGCATTCTCTGTGTAAATATTTGGTTGTAGTCTTGGAAGTTGGGTTAAGGGATTAGATGCATTCTGTTAAAATCCACTAACATGTCCCCTAAACAGTGGCAGTATTCCATTTCTGATATTTGCAGTTGTGGTAGTTTTGAAGACCTTTACAACAGTTGAAACTATGTTGAATTAGCACTTCTTCAAGTATAGGAACACGTTGTTTAAGTTCAGGATTTTCGCTTAATAATCTTTGGGTTAATTTAAACAAACGTGTATAAGCTTGGGAGCGGGCGGGAATGAATCATATTTGGAATAGCTTAGTAATTTTATAATTGAATAATTTAGTCCTCAAGATGGTATGATGGAGTGAAGGTTTATTATGTCTTTATAGTTAATCATTGATTTTGTCCGATAAAAAGTTTTGAATATCTCCCTGCCCCTCTCTCTTTCTCATGGTTGAGCGTAACAATTTCAGGGCTGATGCAGTTGCAAAGCAGATGGAATGGTAGCAGTTAGCACTAATCTTACAGTATGGAAATTTCCTTTGTTCTCTTGCCTTTAGTTGATTAAACATTTAGATTATCACTAAATTTAATTAACAATTTTTCATTATTCGTTTGTAATTCTGAATGTATGTGCTTTTTTCTTTTCGATTTTGACGGTGTTGCTATTTATTGAGTTCATCAGGATGAAAGTTCTAAAGATATCCTTGTTATTTCTATTTCATATTGACATATTGGAGACATCAAATCAGGTTGAGAGGAAAAATGTGAGGGTCATTTTTTTGAAGAATTAAACTTAGTTTGCCTAGAGTGCAAAATGGTTCTTTTTCATTGCTCATGAGTTTGACTCCAGCTCTTCAGTTAACTACATCTAGAATATTGGTTTTGATCACTTTTTCATCCCTTTCAATCATATGTTGATGGATTCAGATGTTGAAGAACTGTTCAACGAGCATAAAGATCAATTTTCTCTGATATGAGCAGTTGAGTCAGTGCAAAACCATGATGGACATCAGCGTAAGTTATGCATCTGCAGTGGCAGGCAAAGGTAGATGCTGGAAGATGTATTCTCCTTTGAGACATTAAGCAATTTAATTTTCATCAAATTGACTGTAATGTTTAACTCAAGTAAATATGCATTTCATGAACCCTCATAGGGTTCCTCCTGCTTGTAGATTGCCACTAATAACAGATACCCTCCGATTTCTTATATAGAGATGAGATCTGATAAACAGCACATAAAATAGATTAGTGCTTCATGTAGCTCTTCATGCTCCAAGGGATGTAGTCTTGCTTACTATTTAGTGTGAGTTTCCTTGTGAAAATGATTAAGCTTTCTTTTGAATAAACTTGGGGTAGTGTTCTTTGGTTTGATTACATTTTGCAGATCCAGAGGCTATCGAAACAACAAGTGGAAGGAAACTGCATTTGTAAGTACTTACATATCAATTTTTAAGTGATTATTTTCCAGTTCTCTATATCAATGAATTAAGAGCCGGTAAGATGCTAATGGTATGAATCCATGTCTTGAGGCTTTTGAAGTGATTTCCCACTATTGCTGTCAAACATTGCGGATTAGCTTTCTTTTAGCTCCTTCATTTTAGGACCTACTTGATTGAAACAATGAGATTGTCTGTGTTCATGAGTTTATTTCAGTGGCATAGTTCTTAAAGGAGGGATGCATTCATATGTTAAAGACATGTAGAGAAGTATTTTGTATTTGATACAGCACATAGGATTTTTGGACATGGCATGCTTTTGCTTATGCTTTCAAATTATCTTTGTTTTTTTGATTTTTGAAAGCAATCTGTATTTTGTATGTTTGGTTGTAGTTGTGGTGGTTGAAGAAACATAGCCCACATAGAGACTATGTTAGATGCATTCTCTGTGAATACTGGTTAAATATATTATTTAAGGCGTACAGCCGAGCGGCTATACTCTTTAAATATATTATTTGAGAAGTACAGCCGAGCGGCTATACCTTGTGATCCGGCCAGAGATTTTACTTGATTTTTACAGTTTTCCTAGAAGAATAGTATTGCTAAAACACTTCTAAAGCACTTTTAGCCCTTCCAGAAGCACTCCCAAACATATTCTATAGAAAATGCATATAATTCAATCAGAACAAGTTCTCTTGGTATCATAAACCCAGATCAAAACCTATCTGAAACAATGTGGCGGAACATAGACTTCCCGGAACTGAATTTCGCCATATGACATCTCATGAGCCTTCAAAAGCTCAAACTTTGACTTGGGTAGCAAGGAACCAGATGCTGCATCTGCTGCAGTTTTAAGCGTGCTGACTATGACCCTTCAAACATTAGAAGAGTTGCTCTGCGGAGTGGGCAATGGCGATCAGGGATAGATAGCTAACCAGCATAAAGTCTATATTTTTTTTGTTATTTGATACAAGTCCTTAAGGTCATCAACCCTTGTATTTGTCTCAACACAGGAAGAAGCACCTTGAAGACCTCTTTAAAATGTAAGCACTTCGATGATATAACGTATCAACTGGATATCAAAATGAACCTGTCACTCAGGAGCATAGTCTAAAATGAAACAGAAATATAAATATGAATGCAACTCATTGGCTGTTCGTTTTGGGTGTAAGCACCTCTTGCAGTGAGTACTTTTCACCTTTACGATCGTGCATTATTGCAAATTATCTCTACTTTTTCTGTATGGGTGTTGTAACTTTCTTATTCTCGATCAAGAATAGCTAAGAAATTATAATTAGCTTATCGATTTATTTAATTTCTTTTTTATGTTATCCCACATAAGGAATAAGGTTATGGGGGTTTGAAGTTTCAATTTGGCATCTTTAGTTTTGTCAGTTTGATTCAGTCCTTGTGCTTAAAGATCTAATATAGGTCCTTGTATCAGGCCTATAGTGTGGAACACAAGCCTTCTTTTTGATAGTCTGGGATTCTACTCATCAATGGATGACATTTTCACCTGTCTATTGACACTGGCTAGTTATATAAGTCGTCCATTAATTCAATTTACTGAAGAGTTTTTTCTACGACATAGCCTCTTCTTCAGGGTTGGTGCTAGGAAGGTCATTGTTCATCAGCTCTAAGCCACTCCTTGGTTTCCATAAATTAAGGTGAATCTTGGGAGTTGCCTGCATTCAATCAATATCATCATAATCAAATGACCAACTATCGCTCCAATTTCAATTTCGAAAGGAAAGAGAGGAGAAATCTAACAAGCAGTAAGATTTACTTTTTTTTTTTCTCCTGTTTTTTAGCTGGCATGTATATGTTTGGTGACTTAATGCATTATAGAATGCAGTGTTAGTTATTCGTATAGAATGCAGGCTCAGAGTTAGAGTTTATAAGAAATTATGATTCTTTGATGTGTTGATAAAATATTAAGCATCTTTATTCATAATTTTGTCTTTTGGCAATATAGGTTTTTCTTAATTGAATATAGGTCCCTCTGTAGTTGAGGTGTTGGTAGTCAGTTTAGGTGACTCCTAATCTCATGAGTTTGATAAGAGTAGAAATTGCCCCGCTTTACTAATGCCGGTTACGAGAAGTTAATCCTATAGACCAAAGAAATACTGTTTGAGGTTTAGCAAGATTTAATTTTGAATCTGGTTATTTATGCTAAATCCTTTGATTGGCTCTTCAACGCAATTGGTCGTATGGCATACAGTTCATATTCAAATTACATAGGTATTTTATACAAGTATATACATTTGGAATTATATGAACTTGTCTACGTACAGATCAAATATTTGAAGCAGATTTATGGATCCTTTTGGATAAAGAAATATACAAACTGAAATTTGGTGCAACCTTAATGGAGACTTGAGAATAAACTTTGAGTTAAAACTGGTGGGACTAATGTGATATGATGATGAACCGAAATCAGTAATGGAATTTTAATACTGACGTGATCTGTAAAGAGCCAAATGTATGTAATAACTTTGGAATGCTGCAGACATTTGACAACCAAAACAAATAAGCTAATGTTTTGTTAGATGCATCCATGGACATTGTCTTTTGCTGATTTCATTTACTTTTTGCCTTGCTTTGCATGCCAAATTATTTGATATTTACATCTGATATGCAAGTTAATCACATGATGTATGCATTTTGCAGCTTCAGCAGTAGGACCTTTCTACAAGGAGATCCGTTTCTTGGAATTTTCAAGACTCTTGATCTTTTATCCCCTCTGTTGGTTACGTTGATGGTTCGTTTTCTCCATGCAAAGGAGAATTTGCAAGGCATACAAAAACACCACAGCACAATGATGTGCCATTCTCAGTTTTGTTTTGGCGAGGATGGTGGCCATGTGAAAAGTTCGACACAACAGGTTCCTTATGAAACAACACATATAAAAGCGAATCAGGAGATGATTGCAGGTCAAAGCCAAAAAGGTGGCAGGCCTCTCATCTCTGTTTTACATTTGTGATGTCGCAACTACCGGACGGTCATTCCTAAGGGAAAACCTCCTAGAGATAGTGTGACCACTTGAAGAATACTTAGCTTGCAGAATTTTCAAAAAGAACCTATCTTTCTTGAATTCAATTGTAAAATATTCGTGCTAAAATCATGGTGAATCATTGAGTGGCCTGATCCCTTTTTGGGTGCCTTTTGTTTTTAATCCCAAAGTGAAGAATTAAAAAGCCAAATGGTTCCTCAAAGAAGCCTTGGTATGCCTGACCTTGGGATGGGGTAGCCTCCCCTCCCCTTAAACACATGCCAGTTCTTTCACTTCATATACTGCTAGGTGAGTCTTGTTTATGGCAAGGAGGTGCAGCTCATTCTGGTGAATTTGGATGTAAGTATCTGACAATGATCTCAACTCCTTCCCAACTGGAATTTGCAACAATTTGCTTCTCTGTTTTTCCCACACAAAAATCTGCAGGGCCAAAACGAGGTCGTTAAATAACAGAAGTCACATTAGAGTAGAAGCCATGTCTGAAAGTAATATTGTAGTTTCGAATATGCATCAGCACCAGAAGAAACTAGTACATTCAGAGTGTTTGAGTAGGCAAGGCTAGTGACTCTTTTGGAGTGACCCTCAAGCTTCCTTGGAAACTGCAAAATATAAAAATCAAGGCAATGACAAACTCTTCCGGTTTGCTTCATCACAACATTGAGCATGATTTGTTTTTTACAAGAACAAACAGACTACCTCGTCTGAGTGGAGATTGTATATTGCAATGGTGGAATTGTCCATGCCAATAGCAACTATACCGTCATCTCGGGAGTAAAAAGCAAGACATGTTGCCGCAAGTGGCGGTGGCGGTGGCATGACTTTCTTCATCGTCTGCTTTTTTATGCAACAAATTTTTATGAGTACAATGAGTTAGATCATGAGAAATTTGCAAACAGAACCTAAACACATTGACAAACAAGATTTGGGATGTTTTGGCTGGGAATAGAAAATTTCAAGAATACTATTTGTGTTGGGTTTACCTTAAATGTTGTTATTTCAAAAATGGAGATCATCCCTCCTCTGAAAGATAGAGTACCTTTAGACAGAATTTCTAATATGAAACTTAAACATAGTATAGCCGCGTGGCTATACTATTTGTTATAAAATAAAAAAAAGGAACCGCCTAACCCGCCTAGCCCGCCGATTTTTCAAAAACTTGAATGGACCTTTTTTTTTCCCCATTTCTTTTTCCCTGGTGGGTTTGTTGCAATAATGAAACTTAAAATATAGTAAAGCCGCCCGGCTATACTATTTATTTTTTAAAAAAGGGAACCGCCTAGCCCGCCTAGGCGGCCGATTTTTCCATTTTGCCGTTACGTTCCTGGCTGAAAGAATTGGAACGTATGGGGTAAAGCCTCAATCATCATGAGGGCTTATTGTATTGATTTATACAATATTACAGATAGAGTCCAATACCAAGGATGATAAGAATACAATGAAATCAGATAATCAAGAGGAATCCCACATGGGATAAGAATACCTGTGCGGATGAATAGTCGTCAGGAGAGGTTGAAAAAATCGGCCTAGGCGGGTCAGGGCGGCGTTAGGAGGGTCTGGGCTGCGCTAGGCGGCTCTAGGCGACTCTAGGCGGCGCTAGGCGGTTCTAGGCGGCGCTAGGGCGGTCTAGGCGGGTCTAGGCGGCGCTAGGCGGGTCTGGGTGCCAGGGTGGGTCTGTTGCATTTTTTCCAGGTACGTGTGCCATTTTCTTCGTTGAAGTCGATATTTCGAGCAAGAACCGTATCAGATGCACCACCTTTTGACCCAGCAATATTGTGTCATTGCAGACACATTTCTGCAGCCACTTTCTTTTTAGTCTATTCTTTCACTTCATTTTCTTCTATGTTTATTGATGGGATTCAAAATTATGGCAGCTCATGTTTAGCAAGTTTAAACTTCCTTGGTAATGGGGTCTGCAGATTTTTGTTCCTTCTCTTCTTCCTTCTATAAATTAATTTGGCTTTGCTTCTGCGGAGCCACAAGCTGTTTCTGGGTTCTGCAGATTGTCCTTCTTTGACTGTAAGTTGCTATCTGATATCTTTATTACATTTTGTTTTGATGATGAGTTACTTAAGTTCAGTATGTTGAAAGAATGGGGTTGATTTGTTGTGTTTTTCTCATCATATATGACTGATTTACTCATCTGGGTTCTTATTGTTGTATGCTGATTGTGTCAAAGTTTCGTCCTTTTAAATTGTCTTGTTGTATCACATTAATAGTTTTGTTGCATAATTCAGGATTCGAAGAATTAATGGGTGATGTCTATATTGAAAATGAAATATCTGAAATGCCTCTCGCAGTGAGTACTTTTCAACTTTACCCATAAATTCACAATAAAATTTGGACTCTAATTTCTCTCATATTATAAGAAGAAAAAGTAAAGAAGCAAAGAAGCATACCCAAACAACTTGTCTGAATTTTTTTTCTGCATTTTTTACGAACAATGTGTTGGAAGTTTGAAAGCAAATGTAGTCCCACATTGGAGAAACCAAAAGGTTTCTCATGCTTTATAAGCATGAAACCTTTACACCAATTAAATAAGAAATTGGTGGTAGGATGGGCTTGGATGGTTGGCTTGCATGATGGGCTTGATTAATAATAATATTTTATTTTATTTTCGGATTTCTTTTAGCAGAAGTTAGATTCAAACCAAAAGACTTGTCTTTTTGTTTGAATTTTGAACACGAATAACTGTTGTTGTTAACTGCTATTTTGAAGGGGTGCGAGTCTGTTATAAAAGCAGAAGTCCTATGCCATAATACGATCATCTTTTTATCCATTTCTTACTGCATTAAAATTACAAACTGTATTGGAGAGAAAACACACCATCGTTCGCCAGAATTTAAGGATCCGGTGCTGGACCCTTGGATTATAGATAGTTGAATCCTGGGAGATAGACGCCTGTTGAACTTCAAGCACTGAGAGGAGGCGAAATTCTGTCTTTAGGACATTGCGAAATACGCAAGCCTCTATCTACAATAAAAGTCAGTTTCCTGTATTTACTTTTGTTTATACGTTTATATTGATTCTGTAGTTTGCTGTTCAATAATATATTATCATTGTCATCTTATAATATAAGCCATTTATTGATTTTTCCTAACACAATGCATGCATGAAGGTGCAACATTAAAAGTCCATGATACGCTGCCATGCCATAAGGTAGAAAAAAATCTCGTTAGTAGCAATATATCTTTGCCCTGAGATAATAAAAATGCAGAGCAGGGCCAAATGCCAATTCTTAAACTAAGAGAATCCAATAACTTTTTTTTTGAAGCATGGGTGACACATGGATTGCATGTGAATGAGAGAGAAGAAGAAGAATACAGCAACTGCATTTATATTTTTGATGGTCAATTTCAAGAAATTATCTGTTGGCTCCACATAAATTTAATGGCTCAAATGTTGGGTTCATGTTATTAAAACTATTCAATCAGATGACCTCTGTATTCTTTTCTTTTCCTTTTTCTGGGCTCTTCAAATGGCTTGCTACTCAATCACTTCGGTGCTGGAGCGAGAAACACCTCCTTGCTTTTTAGAACTCCATGAAATTAAATTAGACCCAAGATACAAGCAGTAGCCACCCGTGGAGCGACGATCATCAGGATCATGGTGAATCATTAAGTGGCTTGATCCCTTATCTTTCTTGAAATCAATTGTAAAATATGCAGGCTAAAATCATGGTGAATCATTAAGTGACTTGATCCCTTTTTGGGTGCCTTTTGTTTTTAATCCCAAAGTGAAGAATTAAAAAGCCAAATGGTTCCTCAAAGATGTGAATTTGATATTCGAAGAGAATTAATTTTCATTGATACGTACAATTGGTTTTATACAAGAGTATTCTAAGTGTACAAGGAAACTAGTCCTCTAATCTAGGAAACTTACTAGGGAAGTAAATCCTAATTACAACAGTATTGATATCAATTGATATTATACAAACTTATTTCCTAACACTCCCCCTCAAGTTGAAGAGTGATATCAAGAACTCTCAACTTGCGAACAAGATTGTTGAATTCTTCTTGTCCCAACGCCTTAGTAAGAATGTCGGCTAACTGAGAGGACGAACTCACATATTGTGTAGCAATCAAACCTTCCTGAATCTTATCTCGAATAAAATGACAATCCATCTCAATATGTCTTGTTCTCTCATGAAATACTGGATTAGCAGCAATATGTAAAGCTGCCTTGTTGTCACAATACAACAAAGCAGATTGGCGATGAAGGATGCGCAAATCCTTGAGGAGGGATCGAAGCCAAGACAACTCACAACACGCTGCCGCCATAGATCTATATTCAGCTTCTGCTGATGATAAAGATACAGTTCTTTGTTGCTTCGATTTCCATGAAATTAAAGAAGATCCCAGAAACACACAATAGCCTGTAGTAGACCTTCTAGTATTAGGACAACCTGCCCAATCAGAGTCACAGAAGGCACGCAAAGTCAAGTCATTCTGAGAGGACAACAATATGCCTTGACCTGGTGATTTTTTCAAATAACGAAGAATGCGAAGAGCGGCCTCCATGTGAGGTTTACGTGGGGCATGCATAAACCTACTTAAGACATGAACAGAGTAAGTAATATCTGGCCTTGTGATGGTCAAGTAAATTAAGCGACCAACGAGTCTTCTATAATGAGCTGGATCTTTAAGTAATTCACCTTTATCCGAGAGCTTGAGACCTTTTTCCATAGGAAAATCAACAGGTGCGGCACCTAGAAGTTTTGCATCCTTCAAAATTTCCAATGCATACTTGCGTTGAGATAAGAAAATGCCCTGTTTTGATCTTGATACCTCAATCCCCAAAAAGTATTTCAAATCTCCAAGATCTTTAATACGAAAATGACGGTGCAAAAAGGCCTTGAGTGCTGAGATAGCTATAGGGTCATTGCCCGTGATAACAATGTCATCAACATAAATCAATAAGGCTGTGAAAGAGTTCCCCTTATGGCGTGTAAATAAAGAATAGTCAGCTTTAGACTGAATGTAACCAGTAGAACAAATGGCCTGAGAAAACTTAGCAAACCATTGACGAGAAGCTTGCTTTAAACCATAAAGAGATTTATGAAGGCGACATACCAAGTTCTCCCCCTGTCACCGAAGACCAGGTGGAGGGAGCATGTAGATTTCCTCATGGAGATCACCATGAAGAAAAGCATTGTTGACATCAAGCTGATGAAGTGGCCAATTACGGGCGGCAGCAAGAGCAAGAAGGCAGCGGACAGTGGGCATTTTAGCAGTAGGAGAAAAAGTATCATGATAATCAACACCTTCCAGCTGAGTAAAACCTTTAGCAACCAACCGGGCTTTATATCGCTCAACAGAGCCATCAGATTTAAGCTTTATTTTATACACCCACCGACAACCAATGGGCTTCTTTCCAGCAGGTAACGGAGTAAGACTCCAAGTGTGGTTATCAGACAAGGCCTGTAATTCAGACTGCATGGCCTCTTGCCAATGAGAGTGGAGAGCAGCTTCGTCATAAGAACTGGGTTCAACAATAGTATTGACTTTGGCAATGAAAGCAAGGTGAGCCGAGGAATAATGATGATATGAGAGATAATTGCAAAGCGGAAAACGTGTACCTTTAGTAGGACCCGGCAGTAAAGAAGACGAGTGATCAGGGATGGGCAACATGACCTGATTGCAGACATAGTCACGTAAGCGAACGAAAGGCACAGAGAGGCGTTCAGAACGGCGGAGAGGTGGCGGGTCAGGTGTGGGTGCATGGGGAGTGGTGGCGGGTGAACCGGGGACATGCTCAGCCGGTGGGGATGAAGACAGAGGATGTGGACTGGGAGGGGTCGACTCAGGTAAAGGAGCGGCTGGAGGAGAAGAAAAAATGGGGTCCTCGTCAGAAGGGAAAGGAGGTGCCGGAAAGGCAGAGGGAACCGGGGTCGACTCAGGTAAAGGAGCGGCTGGAGGAGAAGAAAAAATGGGGTCCTCGTCAGAAGGGAAAGGAGGTGCCGGAAAGGCAGAGGGAACCGAAAGGGAAGAGGGGGAAGAAAAAGTGTGATAGGGAAAAATATTTTCATGGAACTTAACATCACGACTTGTGAAAATTTTGTGAGACTCAAGATCATAAAGTTTGAAGGCTTTTTGACCAAGGGGATAACCAAGGAAAACAGATGGAATAGCACGAGGAGCGAATTTATGTGTCACATGAACATTAGTGGCATATGCAAGACAACCAAAAACACGGAGATGAGAGAAAGACGGTTTGTGGGAATAAAGACGTTCAAAAGGAGTGTTAAAAGAAAGAAGAGGAGTAGGAAAACGGTTGATGAGGTGAACTGCAGTTAAAACACATTCCCCCCAAAATTTGGAAGGAAGATTGGCCTGAAGTTTTAAAGCACGAGCCGTTTCAAGAATGTGGCGATGCTTACGTTCTACGACCCCATTTTGTTGAGGCGTATAAACGCAAGAGTGTTGAAAAATGACGCCCTGTTCATGAAAGAAAGTTTGAAGAGAAAGAAATTCCCCTCCATTGTCGGCACGAAGTTGTTTAATTTGGGAATCAAATTGAGTGCGAACAAAAGAAAAAAAGGTTTTCAAAAGATGTTGAGTCTCATGTTTATGGCGCATTAAAAATACCCAAGTAAAGCGAGAAAAATCATCAATTATTGTAAGAAAATAATGGGCACCAGAAATTGACGAATGCTTATAAGGGCCCCAAATATCACAATGAATTAAATCAAATGGTTTGACAGATGAAATTGAACTTGTTCCAAAAGGGAGACGACTCTGCTTTGCCAAGGGACAAACATGACAAGCATTATTAGAGACAAAAGGGAAATCTAGTAAATGTTTAGACATAAAATGTAATCTGGAGGAAGAAATATGGCCAAGACGACGATGCCAAAGGTCGGTAGTGGTGACAGTGTGATTGCAGGATGGACGGTGAGAGGGATATTGGTGGGTTGTGTTGTGGGGTTTCTCCGCCAATAGTGCCGCCAAATAATAAAGCCCGCCATGTTGCTTACCCAAACCAATCGTCTTCCTCGTAGCAAGGTCCTGCAAAATGCACCAATATGGGAAAAAGGTCACTGAACAATTCAAATTTTTTGTAAGCTTACTCACAGACATCAAATCTACTGTGAAAGTAGGTACACATAGCACATCACGCAAAGTATAAGTAGAATTGAGAGGGAATGATCCTGTTGTAGTAATTGAAGTCTTCTCCCCACTAGGCATACGAACCGGTTGCATAGAATGATCAATATTATGATGAAGTAACAATTTTGGAGAAGAAACAATGTGGTCAGTCGCGCCACTGTCGATAATCCATCGCTGAAATTTTAATTTTGACAAACCTTTGTTGGTGGCAGCGGCATTGACCTGGGATTTCTTGTCAGGAACTGATTTGTCATGCATGATGGCCAACATCTGCTGAATTTGAAGGTCCGAAAGACCGGACATAACGGACTGCATCTCATCCTTGGTTGGGCCTTCCAAAACATGATTGGAAGATGGACCACCATGATTTTTCTTAGGTTTGTGGCGTGGATGACCTTCTGGATACCCATGAAGCTTCCAGCAGGTATCAATGTGATGGCCATTGTCATCACAATGGGTGCAATGGGGTCGGTTTCTTGAAGATCCAGCACGGCGGTCATCACGGTTGGAGGTCTGGGAACGGTTTTGGTCTGTCCTGTCAGTGCGACGATCCTCGCGATTGGTGGATCGATTCTGATTAGGGCGTCCAGTTCTAACAGCCATGGCAGCAGTATCGGGAGTTCCAGCAGCAGCTCGTGAGGCTCCAAGCGTGCGCTGCTTTTCTTCTTGGCTGATGGAGGCATATGCTTGCCTAACAGACGGCAAGAGATTCATTAAGAGAATTTGACCACAAACAACACTGTAAGACTCATTCAATCCCATAAGGAATTGCATGAGTTTGTTGCGATCACCATGGGTTGCACAGGTACATGTAGAAGAATCTGTGTAGGAAGCAAGTTCATCCCAAAGACCTTTCAACTTGGTGTAATAGGCAGCAACTGACAATTGGTCTTGTGTCAAATATGAAGTCTCCCATTGAAGTTGGAAGATACGAGGAGCGTTGCTTTGAGAGAATCGTTCACGGAGATCCTCCCAAATCTCGCGGGCCGTGGTGCAATATATGACACTATCGCTGATTTCGGGATCAAGAGTGTTGACAATCCAGGAGAAAACCATGTCGTTGCAGCGCATCCATACCGCGTGTTCATCAGGATTGGATTCCGATGACGGCTTTTTGAGAGTTCCATCAACGAAACCCAATTTATTCTTTGCGTTCAATGAAATAGTCATGAATCTGCGCCACGTTGCATAATTATCTCCATTCAAAGGCTTTGGTACAATTACCAAACCTGGATGATCTGAATTATTGATGTGGTAAGGACTTGAAGGTTCAACCTTGAATGTGCCAGAGGAATCACCCATGGTTTCCGGCGGCGAAAGATCTGCGGCACGAGAAGGTAAGGTGCGGCAGGAAAAGAAATATGAAGAGCTAGGGTTTGATGTCCTGTTCTGATACCATGTGAATTTGATATTCGAAGAGAATTAATTTTCATTGATACGTACAATTGGTTTTATACAAGAGTATTCTAAGTGTACAAGGAAACTAGTCCTCTAATCTAGGAAACTTACTAGGAAAGTAAATCCTAATTACAACAGTATTGATATCAATTGATATTATACAAACTTATTTCCTAACAAAAGAGGCCTTGGTATGCCCTAACCTTGGGATGGGGTAGCCTCCCCTCCCCCTAAACACATGCTAGTTCTTTCACTTCATATACTACAAGGTGAGTCTTGTTTATGGCAAGGAGGTGCAGCTCATTCTGGTGAATTTGGATGTAAGTATCTGACAATGATCTCAACTCCTTCCCATCTGGAATTTGCAACAATTTGCTTCTCTATTTTTCCCACACAAAATTTGCAGGGCCAAAACGAGGTCGTTAAATAACAGAAGTCACATTAGAGTAGAAGCCATGTCTGAAAATAATATTGTAGTTTCGAATATGCATCAGCACCAGAAGAAACTAGTACATTCAGAGTGTTTGAGTAGGCAAGGCTAGTGACTCTTTTGGAGTGATCCTCAAGCTTCCTTGGAAACTACAAAATATATAAGTCAAGGCAATGAGAAACTTTTTGGGTTTGCTTCATCACAAGATCGAGCATGATTTGTTTTTTTTTTACAAGAACAAACAAACTACCTCATATGAGTGGAGATTGTATATTACAATGGTGGAATTGTCCATGCCAATAGCAACGAATGGCGGACCCAGGAATTTTTATAGGGGTTGGCTAATTTTTTTTATTTATAGAAGAGATATATTATAAGCCTTTTTTTTCTCTTGAAACAAAAATGTAAATAAAATTCTATAAATCAAACATGGCCACATTACAAGCAAATATAACATAAAGAAGTACAAAATATAAATAAATACCAAATCAAACACATTGTCCAACTTCAGAAATCATATATGCTAATTAATAATTCAAGTTGCAAAAATAAAATATATATCAACAGTCTCCAAAAGTTTTCACCCTAACCCTAAATCATAAAAACTTAACAACAACAATTAAAATTGGAAATTGAATATATATATTTAAAAACTTACCAAGATTGAAGAACCCATTGAAGATAGGTTGGTACAATTTTTTAGAGGAGGAGAGCTATTTCCTCTAGGGTCTCAAGGTTTAAATATGGCGTTTTGGGTGCCTAGAAGAAATTTTTTGATGTTTGCTCTCTGTGGGTGTAGCCCAATATCAGTACGATTAGAATAGCTCAAGTCAGTAAAGTCATAGCGTGAATTCTGCTTTTAAATCAAATTTATATAGGTTTGGATTGATGTTATCATTTCCTATATGCTTTAGGAGTGGGCTAATATTTATTAGAGTAGGAATAAAGCTTATAAAATTTAAACCATGTTCAATACTTTATAAATCTTTCCCTAGGCTGGAGCCCACTCAAGGCTAAGCTTAGGTTCGCCCTTGATAGCAACTATACCGTCATCTCGGGAGTGAAAAGCAAGACATGTTGCCGCAAGTGGCGGTGGCGGTGGCAGTGGTGTGACTTTCTTCATCGTCTACGTTTTTACGCAACAGATTTTTATGAGTACAACGAGTTAGATCATGAGAAATTTGCAAATAGAACCTAAACATATTGACACACACGATTTGGGAAGTTTTGGCTGGGAATAGAAAATTTCAAGAATACTATTTGTGTTGGGTTTACCTTAAATGTTGTCATGTCAAATTGGAGATCATCCCTCCTTTGAAAGATAGAGTACCTCTGGACAGAATTACAGATTTCTTTTCCCTTGGCGGGTTTATTGCAATTATGAAACTTAACTATAGTAAAGCCGCACGGCTATACTATTTATTTTATTTTATTTAAAAAATGGGGAACCGCCAAGCCCGCCTAGGCAGCCGATTTTTCCATTTTGCCGTTACGTTCCTGGCTGAAAGAATTGGAACGTATGGGGTAAAGCCTCAATCATCATGAGGGCTTATTTATACAATATTACAGACATAGTCCTATACCAAGTACGACAAGAATACAATGTAATCAGATAATCAAGAGGAATCCCACATGGGATAAGAATACTTGTGCAGACGAATAGTCGTCGGGAGAGGTTTAAAAAATCGGCCTGGGCGGGTCAGGGGGGCGTTAGGAGGGTCTGGGCTGCGCTAGGCGGGTCTAGGCGGCGCTAGGTGGGTCTAGGCGGGTCTAGGCTGGTCTACGCAGCGCTAGGCGGGTCTGGGTGCCAGGGTGGGTCTGTCGCATTTTTTCCAGGTACGTGTGCCATTTTCTTCGTTGAAGCCGATATTTCGAGCAAGAACCGTATCAGATGCACCACCTTTTGACCCCAACAATATTGTGTCATTGCAGACACATTTCAGCCACTTTCTTTTTAGTCTATTCTTTCACTTCATTTTCTTCTATGTTTATTGATGGGATTCAAAATTATGGCAGCTCATGTTTAGCAAGTTTAAACTTCCTTGGAAATGGGGTCTGCAGATTTTTGTTCCTTCTCTTCTTCCTTCTATAAATTAAATCGGCTTTGCTTCTGCTGAGCCACAGGCTGTTTCTGGGTTCTGCAGATTGTCCTTCTTTGACTGTAAGTTGCTATCTGATATCTTTATTACATTTTGTTTTGATGATGAGTTACTTAAGTTCAGTATGTTGAAAGAGTGGGGTTGATTTGTTGTGTTTTTCTCATCATATGATTGATTTACTCATCTGGATTCTTATTGTTATATACTGATTGTGTCAAAGTTTCGTCCTTTTAAATTGTCTTGTTGTATCACCTCAATAGTTTTGTTGCATAATTCAGGATTCGAAGAATTAATGGGTGATGTCTATATTGAAAATGAAATATCTGAAATGCCTCTCGCAGTGAGTAGTTTTCAACTTAACGATTGTGCATTATTGCAAATTATCTCTACTTTTTCTGTATTGTTGTATCTCTTCTCTATTGTAACTTTCTTATTCTTGATCAAGATTAGTGAAGAAATTATAATTAGCTTATCGATTTTTTTAATTTCTTTTTTATGTTATTCCACATAAGGAATAAGGTTATGGGGGTTTGAAGTTTCAATTTGGCATCTTTAGTTTTGTCAGTTTGATTCAGTCCTTGTGCTTAAAGATCTAATATAGGTCCTTATATCAGGCCTATAATGATACTGTGTGGAACACAAGTCTTCTTTTTGATAGTCTGGAATTCTACTCATCAATGGATGACATTTTCACCCGTCTATTGACACTGGCTAGTTATATAAGTTGTCAATTAATTCAATTTATTGGTGAATTCTTTCTACGATGCTTACATGTATGCACACTCATGCATCTTCTTATAATGTTATGGATGGATTTGGAAATGATGTTATTGCAGAGGATCTTGCGGTCAGAGATGCTGATAGATACTCAGATGATTTGCTGGTCATTTCTGCTGGACAGCATATAAGATCATTGATGTAAATCATTTTCTGAAGGTTCTTCATCATCTTCAAAACCTTGTAACCCTGAAACCTGTGAAAGAAGAGCCTCAGAACCACAAGATCTGAAATTGTAGAAACCAACTTCAATTATACAGATGTCCCCTTCATTTTTAAAGGGTAATACCGTTTTGTGCTATTAGCTTTCTTTAATATCAATCTTTGAAGACTTGAGTATGCACTAAAAAACTGAGGTCAGGCAATTAATCTAGTTTTCATGAGAAAACATCATGAGCATCTTACTTTTAAGTGAACTGAATGATTAATTGTAATATTTAATCTTTTTCACCTCCTTCCCTTTCTAATTACAAGTGTTTATCAGAAGTATGACTTACTGCAACTGTTTTGCATTTCTCAAATCTCAATCTAGTCATCTTCATTGTTAGATTGGTGATGTTGCTTCATCTTGGCATGCCTGGGGTGGAGGATGGTACAGCAAGATTCTTGGAATTGCTTGCCGGAATAAGGTACCAAGCTAATGTAATAGCTCCACTGCACTACATGGTTGGACCTGCTAAGGAACTGTGTTCAATTTTGTTATCATATCTGTTTAGTCTATTCTTGTATATTCCTACTGCTTGTATGTCATATACTTCAGAAATGGGGAGCACACATTGCCTAGCTCATTTGTCTATCTGCTTATTCCAGGTAAAGAAAATTTATTTTTCCCTTTTGGACTTTGTTCTTCTCCCCTGTTCAATTGACATTTAGCGTTGTGGCACCTACAGTTATGGGAACTTTGATTTTCCAGGCCTCTTTACCCATACACTTTGTTGGAACAAAGAAATTCTTTTCAAAGATGGGTCTAGCTTGCCATATAGCAAAAATTCACAGTGAGGTAATGAGTCATTACTCTGTGATCATTGCTGACTGAGTTTTGTGAAATTTGTCTTCCCTTTTCATATGTTTTCTTGGATGAAGGCATCTGTTGAGCACAATGGATCGGAACTCAAGCAATACATCGAGGAGCTTTACTGGGGATCAGGTAAGCGTTTGAAGCCGCTGGGGCACAGCAAGGGCGGCGTTGATGCTGCAGCTGCATTGTCAATCTACTGGTGTGAGGATCCATAACATTATTGATTTTAGATTTATAAAATTTGATGCCACAAATGCCTAAACTACATAGCATACATTATCTAGAGATGAGTTATTATCATGTTTAGGCCTATATTATCTAGAGATCACAAGCCAAGGACGATGCCCTCAGATTCCACAGGCTCGCACAGCTCTCCAACTTGCTACCAAGTCAACCAACGGCAAAAATACCCTATTTATCTTCATTTTCCAGGTGCTCAAGGACATGGAGCTTGCCATTGGATAGCCCCACAACAAACTGGGTTGCTTTTCGTGGATACACCAAAATGGCATCACCAGCATTTGTGTAGACCAGCCTTGATATCTGCATTGCCAGAGACAAAGCTAATGAGAAGCTACCGAAACATTTTAATGGCAAAATCTGAAACTTAAATATTAGATGTTCCCATGCTTAGGCATTCTCCAACCCATTTGGGGCTAAGCTAAAATGTTCACCCTCCAAAATACAACTACTCATGTATTGCCTGACTCAAAATCTGACCCCACACTCATATTTAATTGTTAAATAATGGTTTAACTCCATATTTTTTTGTGGTTAATTTTTGTTTATAATTCCGTGATTTATTTTTCTGAACATTTTGACATAAATATAATTGAAATTTTAGAAAAATAAGTTTTGCCTATTTCAGAACACATTCACATTTGTTTCATATATGACTTACAAAAAGAATTCATAATTAATATGAGCAACCAGCCCATTTGAAAACAGCCATTGGATTGCTACATGTACTTTGTTGTGGGCTTGACAGGTGGCGTATACACACACACACAAAATAATAAAAAAATCACGAGAAAAAAGAACTTGGATGATTGATGAAGATCAACCAACTCTACTACTAGGCTGGAGTGGGCTCCAGCCTAGGGGAAGATTTTTAAATATTAAATATAGTTAAGTTTATATAGTTAAGTTTATTCCTACTCCAATAAATATTAGCCCACTATACCAAATAAATATAATAAACTAATAATAGCCCAATTTAAGTAAAGTAAATAATAGCTTTATTTAAAATAAGTCCATTCCTAAAGCATATATGAAATAATAAACATCAATCCAAACCTATATAAATTTGATTAGAAGTAGAACTCATGCTAAGGCTCTACCAACTTGACCTATTCTAATTGTACTGATATTGGGCTACACCCACAGAGAGCAAACATCAAAAAAATTCTTCTAGCCACCCAAAACGCCATATTTGAACCTTGAGAGCCTAGAGGAAATAGCTCTCCTCCTCTAAAAAATTGTACCAACCTATCTTCAGTGGGTTCTTTAATCTTGGTAAGTTTTTCTCTTTTTTTTTTTAATATTTAATTTTCAATTTTAATTGTTGTTGTTAAGTTTTTATTTAATTTCCAATTTAATTTCCACTTCACTAGGTAAGCTCTTTAATTTTTTTTTGCAATCAAACATATTTTTTTTGAAGTTGGACAATATGTTTGATTTGATATTTATTTATATTTTGTACTTTTTTGTGTTATATTTGCTTGTAATGTGACTTTGTTTGATTTATAAAATTTTATTTACATTTTTGTTTCATGAGAAAAAAAGCTCATAATATATCTCCTCTAAAAAAAAATTATTTAGCCTAGCCCTATAAAAATTCATGGGTCTGCCATTGCATTTGAGTACTTCAATTTCCAAAATGGTTCCCGTGGTCCTTTAACCCCAGAGCATTGAGGAGATTGAGGACATGTTGTGAGAGAGCAAAGAGGACTCTTTCTCGCACAACTACTCAAACCACCACCATTGAGATTGACTCTTTATTTGAGGCATTGACTTTTGCTCCGCAATAACAGAAAAAATTGAGGAGCTCAACATGGACCTCTTCACAAAGTGCATGGACATTGTGGACAAGTGTTTGATGGATGCTAAAGTGGAGGACAAGAGCATTGTCCATGATGTTGTTCTTGTTGGAGGTTCTACTAGAATTCCCAAGGTACAACAGCTATTGCAGGATTTGTTTGATGGCAAGGAGCTTTGCAAGAGCATCAATCCAGATGAAGCAGTTGCGTATGGCGCCATGGTACAAGCTGCCATTTTGGGCGATCAGAATCGCCTGGACTTAGTCTTGCATGATGTTGCCCCAATTTCTCTTGGATTTTATAGTATCCAAGGAGTTATGGATGTCATTATTCTGAGAAACACTAGAATTCCCACCAACAAGGAACTGATTGTGTCAACCTTCATGGATAACCAACCTTGCGTGTATACTTAGGTTTTGAGGGTGAAAATCCAAGGCTTGCAAGAAACAACGTGTTGGGTAAATTTGGGATCTCAGGCATCCCTCCTGCTCCCCAGCGGGTGCCTCAGGTCACTATTTGCCACGATATCGACGCCGACGGAATTTTCAATGTCCATGCGGTTGCTGAGGACAAAACTATTTGGGCCTAAATTTGATGCGCCCAATCCAAAATCAAAGAGCCCACATCAACTTTGGACCAAGACTATGCATTCAACCCAACATTGGAGGCCCAGAAATTATCAAATCACAAGGAGGACTTGGGCTTGACTTATTCAAAAAGGATAAACCCATGAAAGAAACAGACTCCGAGCTGGTCAGTTATGTCCTTGGAATGACGTGTTGCTTCTGGGCCAAGGCAATGCTTTCTGCTATCACCTCAGCTGGAATCTCCTCCTAAACAAATGAACAGAAGTCAGAAGCTAAAAGGGGAAAGCAGAAACAAAGTAATCATGCGACCAGAATGAAGTCTCACCTCTTCTTCAAACTCTTTTCCTTTTTCTTCTGTAGGGGCTTCTTTTTCTTTCCCTTTTTCGCGCTCTTTTTCCTGCTCAACAGCTTCAAAAGCTTCTCGCAGCTCATCATTAGTTTCAGAAGTCTCAGCTGGAGCAACTGCAGTCTCATCAGATTCAACTCCACTCCTCTTTCTAAGTCTTTTTGACCTAGTAGGAGGGGGATGAGGACTTTTAGCTGCACAAAACAAAATGGAGGTCAGAATGACAGGCAGAATAGAGCAGATTCAAGAAAACAGTGCTAAATGTTAGGTTCTTACCAGAAACTTCAAGCTGGGCAGCACTGCCTTGAGCAGGAGCGCTTCCTTTTCTTTTTCTCCTAGCAGAGGGAGTAGCCTCGACAGGAGGTTGTTCTGCCAGGTCTTCATCCTCTTCACCACCATAAGAAGGCTCCAAGTTGCCAGCAGCAATGACAGAACTAACTACATAGGAGATAAACAAAGTCAGAAGTCAATCCACCAGAAAAATAATGGAAGGAACAAAATAGTGGAAAGCTTACCAAACACTTTTCCAGCCTGGACCGTTTGTCCACCTATGTTCTTTTTCATAGAAAGGGTTTGATCCAAACATAATAGATTCCTTTAGATATTATAACAAAGGCAGATTAGATGAAATACAGACAGAATCAAGAATCTACCTTCTATGACTTGAGCATTGATATCTTGGATGGTTTGCACCATAAAACTCTTGGCCTCTGCCTCTGCAAAGATGATCCCGGAAGTCCAACTATCAAAAAGAACCTTGAGTGCGGTAACCGAAGCAGGCAGTCCATGAAATCTGGCCTTCCACCAGGCGTCAAAATCTGCAGAACTGCTGGAATTCGGCTCCCAAGATGGATAAAAGGCATCTAGATTGTTATTGATCTTGTTCACTGCACATATAGCATCCTTGTGCACTTCCAGATCATCTGAATCCCTCCAGGAAGTGGCCCGATTGCAGCTTCTATAGGACTTGAACGGAATGACCTGAGGGCAGCCAAGCTGTCGTGCACAGAAGTTGGGATGCTAGACTTTTGCCCCCAGATGATAATTTGGAGGCTTTCCACCCCCATAAGGCAGATCTCTCAATAGGGTTACACTCAAGAATTTCTTCCTGAAATCCATTCTGGCAGCTTCTTCTTGTGGCTCTTTCTCAAAAAGCCGGTGTCCAGGCTGGAACCAAGGATATGTTCTTCTGATCACCACTTGCCATTGAGCTACAGATCTTTTAGTACAATGCCTGAAGAACATCAGGTATTCTTCAATGGAACGTTTGGGCACTTCTGCTGACATCAGGGGAAGAGCCAAAACTTGGTCTTCAGGCAAAAGCCCGACATCAATGTGATTGTGCAGTGCTTTTGCCAAGTGCCTTTATTCCAGCAGAACTGCAGAAGAACGATTTGGAAGCACAAAGCTGTTCAGCCAGTATAGAAGGAATAACATGTGCTGCTGATCCTTGTCTTTCTCCGCACTGAATTTTCTCAAATAATTGGAGAATGAGCAGTTCTGGTTGATGGTGGCAGGAGAGATAGTGAAGGGTTTGGCCAATTTCTCATGATTCTTCCTTCGATGATAATCACCAACGGCATCAACAGGTCTTCCATGGGGTTTGAACCCAAAGATCTGAGCCATATCCAACAAGGTTGGTGTCATTGGGCCCACACGAAAATCGAAAGTGTTACTGGCAGAATTCCAGAAACACAGAGCGGTAGCAAGCAGATTCTCATCTCTGTTGATGAACTGTTTGGATAGTAGAATTGCGTCATAAATCCCGGCCCTCCTCTAGTGGGCTCCATACTTTGGAAGAAACCTGTCAATCCAGTCTATCCACTTTATAGAACTGTTCCTCACCTCACTGGTTGGGTACGAACGACTTAAATTCTTGCTGACCTGTCACATCCCGGGATTGGCTCCGCCGTAGCACGATATTGTCTGCTTTAGGCCCACCTCTCTGCCCTCACGGTTTTGTTTTTGGGAGCTCACGACAACTTCCCAGTGGGTCACCCATCCTGGGATTGCTCTAGCCCCCAACTCGCTTAACTTCGGAGTTCCCATGACTCCGAAGCCAGTGAGCTCCCAAAAGGCCTCGTGCTAGATGGATGCGGGCATGCACATATAAGGCACATCACCCCCCCTCGGCTGGTCGATGTGGGATCTCACAATCCACCCCCCTTAGGGGCCCGACGTCCTCGTCGGCACACTCGCACCACACGGCAGAGTGGCTCTGATACCAAATTGTCACATCCTGGGATCAGCTCCGCCGTAGCACGATATTGTCCGCTTTGGGCCCTCCTCTCTGCCCTCACGGTTTTGTTTTTGGGAGCTCACGACAACTTCCCAGTGGGTCACCCATCCTAGGATTGCTCTGGCCCCCAACTCGCTTAACTTCGGAGTTCCCATGACTCCGAAGCCAGTGAGCTCCCAAAAGGCCTCGTGCTAGATGGATGCAGGCATGAACATATAAGGCACATCACCCCCCCTCGGTTGGTCGATATAAGATCTCACAATAGTCACGACCCGATTCGAAAATAAAGAATACTCTTGAATCAGGGTGAGTGAATTGAAATGAATAAATAAAAGACTGAAAAATTTGTTAAAATACATTACCATTATATTTAAAAAAAAAATTATAATAATCTTACAAGGTTACAAAATATAAATAAAAGTTTAACACTCTAAACTAGTCCAACTTCTCTAGTTTCGGCTTTGCCTTGCCCAATAATTGATCTGAAAAACAAAGTAGGTGAGGGATGAGCAAACCACTGCTCAGTGAGTAGATTATGTAATATGCCAGTCAAGCAATGTCATTTTACACACTCTAGAAAATATAATATAAATATTCACAATCCAAATCATATCACATCATTCCTTCAAATCTTGGTTATCCTTCACAAATTGTACCCAGCACGTAACCCCTATTGGCCTCACTGCCCTATGTCCCCGTCTGGTACACATTTATCCTTCGGATACCCTATCACTGAAGTTCTCATTTTCCATGAATAACATATACTTCACAAAAACTTCAAATAATATATAATATTGCACAAATTAGACATGCTTGACTTGAAAATAGAGAGATTTGTAAATAGAATAAATCCATGATTTATCACAAAATAAGAACTTTTAGAACACATTACATAACCCACTCACCAAGATAAGTATGAAATATTGCAAGACAAACACACATGCTCTTCATCTTGTTTCTTTTTCTTTCTTCTCTCTCTTTCTCTCTCTCACTACTTCATGGTAGAAATCTATAATAAAGGATTGGAATGAAGGAATGAAGGATTGAAGTAAGGAAGCATGATATTTATAGGAGAGGCTATGCATGCACCCAAATAATATTTATATATACAATATTTTAAATCACCAAAAGATAAGATATAAAATTAAGGGAATAATGTGACTCATCCCCTTTAGCCAATGATATCACAACACATACCACCAAAAGATAAGATAAGAGGAAGGGAATAATGTGAGTCATCAAGTTAGAAGAGAGTGTTGATACAATGAATGGGGAGGAAGAGAATAAGAAAGAATCTTAGGCTAGGTGACTCACAAACTTTAGACTAGGTGACTCACCTCCATTAGATGAACAACTCATCCCAATTTGGGATAAAATCATATTCTTTTGAAGAGAAAGAAAGATGGAAAGGGGGAAGAATGGGAGGATGATGATTTGATTAAAACAAATTCTAAGTCTCTACACAAGGATTACAAGAATGGTGTCATCTTTCAACTTAAGGGATAATCTCATACTAGGCTTAAGATTTAATAACATATAAATCTTCACAATAAATATTTAAATAAGAAAAAAAATCATATTAATAAATAATAATTATATATATATATATTTCGGGTTCTCACATGACCCAAGAATAAGAAGCCAGGGCAAAAGTACCTTGGAAGCATAGAGGAGCTTCGGCATCCTTTTTCATAAGCTCTGCTAGCTCAGTCGGGACATAACCAAACCAGCGAGGTCCCAGGACTAGAGTATCCTCAAATAGATGGAGGACATTCTCATCTAGCTTTTTCTTGGTGAAAGGATGGAGCTTGCTTCAGATCTCCAGTGCATGGGCATTAACCCCAGTCGCAGTGATGTAATCAGGAAGAACTGAAGAAGAGGAACCCTGAGCACGAGTTTTTGGAGAAGACATCTGTTAGGGGTCTCAAGTTGGAACAAAGGAAAGAATGAGGACTGATCAAAGGAAAAGGGGAAGGATTCTGAGAAAATCTAAAGAAATCAAAGGTCTGAGGAAGCTGGTTGTAAAGTGAACAGGAGCTGGAGGTTTCAAATTTCTTTTAAAAGCTCGAACCCATGGAAGGAGAAGACAAGACGGCACTCGATAATGACTAGCTAGTAACTAGCTGGTAACTGACCATTTTCCCACGAAGTCTAGTTCGTGGTAGGCAGACGTGGGTTAATTAAAACTGGCACGCACAAATTAATGGCCAGAATCATTAAGTCTGGAACCATTCGAAAATGATTCAGACTTAGGGGGCATTGTTTGGGCCTAAATTTGATGCGCCCAGTCCAAAATCAAAGAGCCCACATCAATTTTGGACCAAGACTATGCATTCAACCCAACATTGGAGGCCCAAAAATTATCAAATCACAAGGAGGACTTGGGCTTGACTTGTTCAAAAAGGATAAACCCATGAAAGAAACAGACCCACGTGACCCCCTGGCTTGGAAAAGTCAACAATTTCAACTGGAAATTAATGAAGAACTGATAACGACATGTATAAAAGAAGAACATTTCTGGAGAAACTCTGCCACCAGAAGATCAGAGTCTTTTTATATATATTCAGAGATATTTTTCTGAAACAGAGAAGGCACCATTTTCAAGAGATACGCAAACTATGCTTTCCAAAAGAGATAAGCCGGAAACAGGGAGTTGTTCAAAAATTGGAAAACTTACCATCATAGTTTGAAAACTTTTACGAGAGCAGTTAAACTAGAAAAAAGGGGGTGAGGTTCCCCATCAAAATAGGGAAGTGACTGTCTCAGGGACTGACCATTGAGGGCTTATCTGCCAGAATTGATAAAACCCCCTTTCTTTTGCATTTAAAAAATAAAAAGATCTTTTGGAAATTTTGCCGCCCATTATTAAAAGAATTAGAAACCCCCACTCCCAAAACATTTCTTATAAAAATGAGAGAGGTTGAATAGAGCAAACACATTCAATCAAACAACCAAAAAAATCAGTCAAAAAACAAAAGTTCAAAATGATCACTTGATCTCAGAAAGCCTTCAAGCAAGTTGAAACAACCAAAAGGTAGCTAAGCCACAAGAAAAAGCCAGCTACAGATCGAAACTTATAGTTTTCAAGACTTAGAAGAAAGTTATTCAAAACGAGATTTTTCTCGTTACAAATTTGGTTCAGTAAAGCCAAAGCAAGCCGAGTTTGGGTTTTTCATGAATACGAAAACCTCAACAAATTTATGGAGAGCCCTGATTGAGCAGAACAGGTACCACAGTGCAGTTCCAGTTCAATAATCCTCAAGTCCAGCCACTTCTGCCCCTTTCAGACTGAAGAGGCCACAGTTTTGCCCGTTTAAAAAGCCTTCCAGGGCTTGTAAAGCTTTGCCCAACTCAAACTTTGGTATCGATTTACAGCCGAAGCTTAGTAGTTGAAGTTGTTGAAATTCCAGTCCAGCGAAGGCATATCCAATCCAGCCCAGATTAGAAGCGTCTACCCTGACAGAAATGGAAGCACATCCCTCTTTTTGTGTTTTTATAGGCAGTCCTTCCCTTTTGAGCTTTGTAAAAGAGAGTTCTGCCTGAAAACATATCACTCTCTTATCATTTATTCTGGCCAGAACTCCTAGTTTGTACTGTGAAAAATTATGAAGTCCTCACCAGTCTGAGGCGAGAAAAGAACTTACTTGGGAGATATTCCTCACCCAAATTCACAATCGTCTGTTTGAAGATCGATAACTTGGGGCGCAAGTTATTTATTTCAGAAAGTCTGCTAGGATTTCTCATTGCTAGCAGTGGCACGCTTGCACACTAAAGAAAGTTGACTTGTTGATCAGTCAATGGTTTTCAAGGCAATGGAGAATTTTGCCCTACCATCACAGGAGACAAATCAAAACGGGTGAACAAAAACCACTGGGCGGAAGAACATACTCACAATCAACAATTATGAGAGATTATCCTAGGTGGTGGTGGCATGACTTTCTTCATCATCTGCATTTTTACGCAATAGATTTTTATGAGTACAATGAGTTAAATCATGAGAAATTTGCAAATAGAACCTAAGCATATTGACAAACAAGATTTGGGAAGTTTTGTCTGGGAATAGAAAATTTCAAGAATACTATTTGTGTTGGGTTTACCTTAAATGTTGTCATGTCGAAAATTGAGGTCATCCCTCCTATGAAGGATAGAGTACCTTCAGACAGAATTGCAAATGTGAAACTTAAATATAGTATAGCGGCTATACTATTTATTATAAAATAAAATAAAAAAGGAACTGCCTAGCCCGCCTAGCCCTCCTAGCTCGCCGATTTTTCGAAAACTTGAATGGCTTTTTTTTTTTTTTTTTTTACAGATTTCTTTTTCCCTGGCGGGTTTATTGCAATTATGAAACTTAAATATAGTAAAGCCGCACGGCTATACTATTTATTTTATTTTATTTTTTTAAAAAAGGGAACCGCCTATTTATTTTATTTTTCCACTTTGCCGTTACGTTCCTGGCTGAAGGAATTGGAACGTATGGGATAAAGCCTCAATCATCATGAGGGCTTATTGTATTGATTTATACAGTATTACAGATAGAGTCCTATACCAAGAATGAAAAGAATACAATGAAATCAGATAACAAGTCAACCAACGATACTATGAAATCAGATTGAGTCCTATGCATGATGCATCATGAGGGTTTACCTGGGATTACCGTATTGTTTTACTATAATCTTTTACGAGGGTTTACGCTTAAACTATGCTTGTGTACTTTCGTAGTGTGTTTCTTTTGGGTGAATAACGTTGAGGTTATAATCATGAGGTTGTTACTTGGCTTATGTTTTTTTATTCACGTGTACTTGTGTTATTGTTGCTTTTGCTTTGAGAAATTCTTAGTTGTCTTATGCCAATCATATTATCTTAGTATTTGAAATTTTTTTATTTATATTTAAAAAACTATTTTAGCGAGGTTTTATTTATTTATTTGTTTCAATATTTTGTTGAATTTAACATAATGAATTGAATGTTTTTTCATTTTGTTTTTAAAATGTTTATTTTATCAAGTTCTGGGAGTTTTTCTCTAATTTTAATCTTTAAAGATTTGATTTTACCTTCTTGTTCTTCTTTAAAAATATTGGATGTGTTCCGGCACGCAAATATTCAAAGAGCATCAAATCAAACCTGTTCCAAGTCAGTCACACATTCCCTGTCCGTAGTAGAGTTTGGCCTAAGCATGACTTATGAGGACATTCGGAAGTGAGGATTTTTGAAAAATTAATTAGAATAAATAAATAAATAGCCACCCAAGAGTAAGTTCCGACGCAAATTTTGATGATATTTGCATCATGTCGAGCAAAACTCTAATTTTCAACTTTGGAAGATCGCACCTAATTCATGCAATCTACTCATTTCACTTTCCCGAGGAGATCGTGCTAAATTCTCTTACAAGCTTCAGCCTTACGAGTAGTGACAATGGACTTTTAAAAGATAAGTGGGAACTTATAATTTTCAAGAAAAGGGAGTGTAAGTAAACAAAAGAGGAGTGGAAAAATTAGCTTCATACATTAACCTATATAGTTTGGGTTTTTGCAATCAAACTTTCCATAGCCTCTTCTGGTCAAAATTTCAGCAACCAGCAATCAGCAGCGGTACATTTTATGGGGTCAAATGTGAGGTTGTTGGTGAACTTTAACCAGCAATCAACAGTACATTTGCAATGGAACTTTAACATAATGTGATATTGGTGATGAACCTTTTTTTTTTTTTGTTTTTTTGTTTTTGTTTTTGTTTTGGGGTAATGGAGGTTTCTGATGAACACAAATGGAGATTTACATTCTCTCTTGATTGTTATTTACTTAAAATCCAATTCCATTAAACACAAATCTAAATTCAAATTGGATCAATTTGAAACATTTACTTTTAATTTGTATGGTTCTTTTTTTCTTTTTTTCTTTTTTGGGTTTTTGACTGAAACGGTCCCCTAACTTTTGCTCCAATATCATTTTGGTTCACCAATTAAAATTTTCATTTCAATCGTCTTCCAACTCTTCATTTTGTATCAAAACAGTCCCACCATCCAATTTTCGGTTAAACTTAATCACGTGGATGACGCATGCTCCAATTTTAAGTGTAAATTGGACTTTTTAATCGCACATAAATTAAAAGTACAATTTATAAATAGTATAAATTTAAAACAAAAGTAAAAAAACCATAAGTTTTAAAAAGTAATAACACACAAACCCCCCCCTCTCACGACACCACCTCAGCTCTCTACTCTCCCTCTCCCCTTCCACACAAAAATCTGGGTTCGATTGTTTTTCGGCTACATTTTTTTTAAAAATTTTAATTTTGTATTTATCTGATTTAATTTTTAAAAATTAATTTAAACGATAGAAATTTTTTTAATTAATTTTTAATCTCAGCTAAAAGAAAAAGCCATGTGGCTGGTGAGTGAACTACAGTAGGTGGCTGGTGAGATTCAATTTTTATTTTATTTTAAATTTTTTAAAGTTTTATAATAGTTTCCTTTAATTTTTAATTATTTATTAATATTTTAATTCATATGGACAGTTTCCCTTCAATTTAATGGCAATATTAACGGTTTTTAACGGTGGGATTGTTTTGATACCAAATAATGAAATGAAAAATTTAATTAGTGGACCAAAATAATACTGAGGCAAAAGTAGGGGGATCATTTGGGTCGAAAATCCTTCTTTTCTGCTTGAAATAAAAGAATTAAAATAATTCAACCCAGCCAATATATAAACCACAAAACGGAGATTCAACAATTCTCATTCTACAAATCACTTCCACCCAAAGCCAAACATCCAAATACTAATGAAAATAAGGGGTGATTATATATTTCCTTTTTCATACTGTTAATTAGTTCAATTTATCCACTCACAAACAACAACCAATTAACTTCTAATTTTCTGAACTGAAAGAGTAAGGGTTTATAGCCAGGCCCGGCCCGGTCCGGCCCATATTTAGGCTGGCCCAAACAAATAAGAAACTGCTTTTTAAATTTATTTGGGGTAAAAAATAGCAAATTTGTGCCATAAAATGAATAAAGACATTTTCTTTGGGTCCAAAACTAAATAAACAATTATTCTGACAAGAAAGTAAATAATAAAGATTTAACCGCGTTATAAATTGACCAAGTAGCGTAACGAAAACAAAACACTCCGCACTCTACTGCAGTGTTCTCAGTTCGCTTGTCGTCTGTTCCTGCCTTTCAATCTCGTTCTCCATTTTAGGTATTTGACTCTCTTTCGATTCAAAATTTAAATTTCTCTGGTTCTTGTTTCTAGGGTTTGATTCATTTTCTTTATTTATCTCTCTCTCTCTTCTTTCGTTCACGTCTTTGTTTTTGGTCAATGTAGTTCTTTTTCGTCAATTCAAATATTGTTATCTCTTACGGGTTCGTGGGTAGGTGATGGAATTTGAATATTGAATATAATTTAAGGAGATTATTCGCATACGTTGATTCTGTGTTTCAATTTGGGTTCTTTCTTTTTGCGATCTAGGGTTTGTGTGTTTTTATGTGGGTTTTGAATTTTATTGCTTTCTGGGTTATATGATTATTAGCATGATTTGTTTCGAGAAATCTGCTCATTTTACGAGTTTATCGTTCTTTCTTTTTGCTTGCTAGGGTTTGTGGGTTTTTATTAGGGTTTTCAATTTTATTGCTTTCTGGTTTAGATGATCATTTGTATGATTTTTCTAGAATTTTTTTTATATATAAAAGAATTTGCTGCTTCCTGTGTTTCATTGCTTAGTTCGTTGTTATTTTGCGTTTGCTTTTCTGTTGCCTAACGAAGTTTATGTGTAATAATGTTGGAAACAGGGCCGTCATTTTGCACCCGATGTCTTTTGATCACAACAAGGAACATTCATCAATTATTAGAGCATTTTGTTTTATGAACCGAGGCAGACTGTGGTTGCGGAGGATATTGTTTCGGGACTGGACTTGACTCTCCTTTTCTTTGGAGGAGGGGGTCTTGATTCCTTCACTTCTTGTGAGGAATTTCTAGTTTGAGATTTAAGGGATCTAAGAAGTGAAGGAATTTCTAGTTTTTTCTAGTTTGAGATTTAAGGGTTCCTATTAGATAAGGGGACTCTCATGGGGAAATCATCCTTGGCTCCTGGGTTTCGGTTCAAGCCAACTGATGTTGAGCTTGTGCAATACTACTTGAAGAGAAAGTTACTGGGGAAAAGGCTCGGTTTTAAAGTCATTGCAGAGGTTGACATTTACAAGTATGATCCTTCGGATCTTCCAGGTATAGGTCACTTCACTTTCTCGCCTTTGAATTCCGTATCTATCATCTAGTTCATTCTTTGCATTATTTAGTTTCTTACTGTGTTTTGTTTTCCTTTCCAGACAAATCTTGCTGGGATTGTGGAGATCTGAAATGGTATTTCTTCTGTCCGAGAGAAAAGAAATATCGTAATGGGAATAGAATTCAACGTGCCACTGAAGGTGGTTACTGGAAGACCACGGGAAAGGATAGATCCGTTCTTTACGGTGGTGAAGTTGTTGGGTGGATAAAAACTTTAATTTTTCACACTGGTCGAGCCCCACGAGGAGATCGAACAAATTGGGTTATGCATGAGTATAGGCTTGAAGATCAGGGCCTGGCTGATAGGGGTGTGCCTCTGGTAAGTGCTACTCTCCCTCCTTTAATGATTTTTATTTCTTCCTTTTTATTCAATGGAATTTTTGTGCGATGTAAAAAAATTAAATTTCTTCTGCTGCAACTGATTAAAATTTTTTCATGCATCCAAATTGGATTGATCATGTTGCTATTTCCATTCCCTTATTCTTTGTTATATTGCTGCTGATGGTTGGTCAGTTGATATTGATCTTAGTTGGCTCTTTCGATGTTGCAGGACTCATATGTGCTCTGCATGATTTTCCAAAAAGAAGGGCTAGGGCCAAGAATTGGCGCACAATATGGTGCACCCTTTAAAGAGGAAGACTGGAGTGATGATGAGGTTGAAATTAGTTCAGAAGCAGTCCAAGTTGCAATCACGCCTGAGCCAGATCTTGGGCTGCCTTGCAATTATATCAGCCCAACCGCTACTAATGCACATTCTGTTGGGGATATTGGCATAGGTCCATCTGGATCAGGCATTTGTGATATTTTACCACCTTTTTGCAAGGTTTCCCAGCCGGTTTCCAGTAATTACGTTACACTGGAGATGCCTCATGCTTCTGTTGGTGATGATATAATTTCAATGTTTGATTGCTTTACGGAAGAAAGTGCTCTCTATATAGATGAACCTAAAATAATTGAGGTGGAAGGTTGTTTAGAAACAGTCCAAAATGCAAACATGCCTAGTACACATTCCCCTGAAGTTATAGGCGTAGGTCCTTCATTCGAATCATGCGGATTTGATGTCTTACCACCTTGCAATGTGATTGAATTGGTTTCCTGTAATTTTGTTACAATGGAGAACCCTCCTGCTTCTAATGGTGATGAGACCCTGCCAATTATGGATTGCTTTGCAGAAGAAAGCACGTTTCTTGTGAATGATAATGGCAAAAATGAGGTGTGTAATGCGCTCTTCCCTTTTCTTTACATGTAGTATTGGCATGTAACATTCTTGATTTTAGTGGCAAGTGGAAATTCAAATTAGGATTTAATATTTGGATTCATTTTTTTTTGTTCTGAGTACTGTTATCAGTTACCGCATGTACTGATGTGTTTGTCATTTTCATCTTGGCTTTTTCCAGTCATAAGTATGCCGATTTTTTATTTGGTTATGTGAATCTTGCAATGCCTTCGGTGTTTATTTGACTAAGAAGTCTTTTCTTTCCTATTTGTGTTATCATTTTAAAACACTCTCTGTGCGTGTGTTGTAGCTTGCCAATACATATTTGCAAATGCTGTAACTGATTAGTGTCCTTTGTGCTATCTGATGCTTCTTTCAGATATGTTTGGTTCTTGCCACTGTTTCCTTTCCCATAGCTGGAGAGTAAAGAAAAACCCTGCTTTATTTTGCTAGGAGTAATTGTATTCTATTATCCTCTGCTGATGAGGAGTTTCTTTCTCTTCCTCCTTTCTTGATCATGCTCTCTTGTTTTTCCAATGAGCAATGATATGTTACTGCTTATAGTAATATCTGACTGACTGTTCTTAACTACAGAATGTCATTGCTTGAAGCATGAGTTTTAAACTAGATGGTGTAATTTCCATACTGTTATTACATTTTAATTTTTCTTACATGCATCTGTATCTGTTAATACAAGTATATGGCTTCCCTAAGTGTATTAATATGTGCATATTATCCTGCAGGAACTTAATAATCTCGAACATTTTGGCAATGCTACACCTCATTTCAATACAAGCAACATATATGAAGATCTAGGAGACTTGGAAAACTTGGGTAGAGTTGGTGAAGTTGGATATAATTTATGCAGTGAGCCTGATTCTAGCAGCCATTTTCTGGAGCTATATGATCTCGACCAACCTCAACATCCTAATCTCTTCCTTTAGTTATGTAATTTTTATGTCAAGTTTACTTTGCATTGATGGTTACCGATTCCGGAGTTTATTTTGATTTCAACTATATTATCCAATCATGTATCCCTTTATGTTTCTTAGCTTGTATTACCTTTGCTGCCTTTGGGCTGTTTAATGAATTATTCACTATTGACCAAAGGAAAATTTATCGCTAGAAGTGTAAATCTAAGCTTGAGCATTTCCAGAAACACTACTCTCTTTTTTGGTTGCTAATTCTTAGTTAAAATGGGTAGAAAGTTATTTTGAATGAAATACAAAGAGGGAAGGATTTTGGCGGAAATACAAAGAGGGAAGGATTCAGACCACGTTTTCTTTTACTTGTTTTCATCGGCCCTCGTATTCTCCATCTCTGTTTCACATTTTCTTTTCCCTTCTTATCTTCTCTCTGCTTTCTCTCTTTGAAAATTCTAGTTTTATTATCTACAACCATAGCAACTAGGGTTATGAAAAAAAAAAGTTAACAAGACTTACTGATTTCCACAAAAAATGAATTACCGATTTCCACAAAAAATGAATTACCGATTTGTCTCGACCGCGGAAAAGGTTCCCAACCAATTCAAGAAATATTACTTGCAAAGGGACTCAGTCAAATTGGAGAACATCATTTGAAGTTAAAGCACCATCAGTCCAGTCGGATTGAATTGAGGTGTGCCTGCCAACTATCTGAATAACAACTGTGTTTTAGGACCAAAATAAGAGCAAACACAAAAGAAAAAAAAAAAGAAAAAAAAAGAAAAAAAAAGAAAAAAAAAGAAACACCAGCAGCTAACCCCAAATGGGAGAACAGAGAGCAAGACCAGTTTCAACCAGCTAGAAGGTGAAAAATGAAAAAGAAGAAAAAGTCGTGCACTCAAATTTCTAGGGTGCAGGTGGAAATGACAGAAGCAATTTGGGGAAGGACTGTAAAATTTTATATTGAGGCAAATTGTCACCATCAATGTTAATGGGAGAATGAGTTTCATAATTCATTCTCTTTGGCAGAATGAATCCATTCCATATATAGCATAAGCATTGAACATTTCCATTGTCACCATCAATGTTAAATACCACCTAAAGTAGAAGAAAAAAAAGAAGAAGCAATTAATTTGAAGTAAAAAAATTCAAACCCTAAAATATTTGGATCTGGAAGGAAGTATATAAATATAAAATTTTGGTCAATATATACCTTCTAGTTATACTTAAAGGTGAGATTTAATCAAACAACGAGTCTTGACTTGGTTCTAAATACTATATATTCAAATCCTTACCTGCTTCGACATGGAAAATCATATCCAAGAGTACAAGACCAGTTCATTCTCTCCAGTCTATAAATAGGCTTCTAACCCATGAAGGATTTTCATCCCACACCCTCAAATCAAATCTTTATTACCTAGTTGAGGCAACCTAGCTCTAATTAAGCCAACTGCAATGAAAGGTGTTTATTTCCTCATAAGCACTATTGCCATATTGGCATCTGCAACCTTCCTTGTCTCTGCCTCTGACCCCAGTCCTCTTCAGGACTTCTGTGTAGCACTGAATGACACCAAATCTGCTGGTATGCATTAATATATACTTGTGTTAATTATTTATATTATGAGCCCGCAATTATTTCCACATGAATTATTTTCATTAGACATTAGGTTTATGAATATTGTTTTTCTGTTCACTGTAGCTTCTCATGCATGAAAAATTTATTAGTACGTAATTTTACATTTGAATAATGCTAATTGTATATTTACTGGCCATCTTAGTGATCATCTCTCTAATATATATATATATCAAGTGGTTTTCACTTACGTACGTGGATTTTACCTCCGAATAGCTCTAACACTAAAGTTTAATATAACTTTTTTTTTTTGGGTGTAGAAGCAGTGTTTGTGAATGGGAAGTTCTGCAAGGACCCAAAGCTTGTCAATGCAAATGATTTCTTCTTTTCTGGCCTCCAAAATCCAAGAAACACACAAAATCCGCTTGGTTCAAATGTGACAGCCGTGAATGTGGACAACCTACTAGGACTGAACACTCTCGGCATATCCTTAGCCCGCATAGACTTTGCACCAAATGGCCTAAACCCTCCTCACACTCACCCTCGTGCCACCGAAATCCTTGTGGTCTTGGAAGGAACACTCTATGTTGGTTTCGTCACATCCAACGGTGATGGCAATCGCCTATTCACCAAAGTGTTGAACAAGGGAGATGTGTTTGTGTTCCCAATTGGCCTCATTCACTTCCAACTCAACGTGGGACAAGTCAACGCTGTAGCCTTCGCTGGGCTTAGCAGCCAGAACCCAGGAGTGATCACCATAGCCAAAGCAGTGTTTGGCTCCCAGCCTCCCATCAACCCTGATGTTCTAGCCAAGGCCTTCCAAGTGGACGACAATGTGGTTGACAATCTTCAGAAACAGTTTTGGTACGACAACAATTAGTAAAATACAACAATAATTATATGCGAAAAGCATAAAAGGTCAAGGAAAGAACAACCAATCAATGTGCTTGGTTGGATGTATTAAGTTGGCCAATATGTTTTTAGCTACGTAAATTGGCCAATAAATTACTATGATGTAATATTAATTGAATAAGATTGTTGGTTTGCATTACTTACCCTCTGGGTTTTAAAATAATATAATTTCATACTGTAGTTTTGAAATAACATTATGCATTACTTCAACAAAGATATTATGACAGCTTAATAATACTAAAATGGAGGAGCCTTGCCATTTTAACATTGATAAGTTTGGTCCATGCTCTAGGGCAAATCACGTAGATATTTCTCTCTCTCGAGGACAGCTATTTGCGTGCAATTAGTGCGGACATTAAATTCAACCGTTGGATCGATTTTAAAAGGTTACATGTAGAATCTGGTAAAAGAAAACACAAATTCACCTGACTGAGACCCATTGACCTACACACACAATTATCTTCTCTTTCCTCTTTCTCTGCCTTCTTCGATTCCAATTCCAGTATGTTGTAGTGAAAAAAGGGACCGGGCCGAACCGGACAGATTGTGGTGGATTTCAGACCACGTTCTTTTTCTTTTTTTCATCTTCTCATAATCTCCATGTTTCACATTTTCTTCTCCCTTCTCATCTTTCTCTCTACTTTCTCACTTTGAAATATTTTCTATAATCTACAACCATAGCAACTCAGTCATGTTGACACATTTGACTTACTGATTTGCATAAAAATTAAATGACACATTTGTCTGTTTGAAATATTACTGGAGGGACTGTTTAAAAGCTACTCAGTCATGTTGGTAAACATCATTTGAAGTTAAGCAGCATCAGATTGAATTCAGGTTTGCCTGCCAATTATCTGAATAACATCTGTCTTTTAGGACCAAAAAGAAAGAAAAAAAAAAAAACACCACCAGGTAACCCCAAACGGGAAAATAATCAGGAGCAGCGGCTGCTTTGAGCAAGACCAGTTTTATTTATTTATTATTATTTATTATTATTATCACGACTACAAAAAAACGAAATAGACGACGGGAATCCACCGTCGTGTATCATGGTTTACAATCGACGAGAAATCGACCGCCGTCTTTTCACACATGAAATAACGACGGCAAATAACTGACGTGATTAATATAGTACACGTCAGTAAAAAAACTAAAACCGACGTAGATTTCATACATAAAAGCATGAAAAGAGACCTTTCGACTATAATAGACGACGGTTTTAGTAAAACACAGACGTTTAAATAATGTTAAATGTCAAAAACAACTACAAAACCGACGTAAATATATTTATCAACGTCTCTAAATCAAACAAAACTGACGTGTAAAACTTAGAAACCGTCGTGGTTAATACATACTACGTTCACTAAATGAAAAAACTGACGTCTTAAACATATAACATGGCATATATTTACTTGAACTGACGTAAAAACAACAATAACCACGACCCTTTAGGTCACCACAGACTTTGAAAATTATTTTGACGGCATGAACACAAAAAAAACGACGTTGTTAATATATTACATGTCATAAAAAAATAAAACCGACGTCGATTTGATACATAAAAGCATAAAAAGAGACATTTCGACTATAATAGACGACGGTTTTAGTAAAAAACAGACGTTTAAATAATGTTAAATGTCAAAAACAACTACAAAATCGACGTAAATATGTTTATCAACGTCTCTAAATCAAACAAAACCGACGTGTAAAACTTAGAAAACCGTCGTGGTTAATAAATACTACGTTCACTAAATAAAAAAACTGACGTCTAAAACATATAACATGGCATATATTTACTTGAACTGATGTAAAAACAATAATAACCACGACCCTTTAGGTCACCACAGACGTTGAAAATTATTTTGGCGGCTTGAACACAAAAAAAAACGACGTGGTTAATATATTACACGTCATAAAAAAACTAAAACCGACGTCGATTTGATACATAAAAGCATAAAAAAGAGACCTTTCGACTATAATAGATGACGGTTTTAGTAAAAAACAGACGTTTAAATAATGTTAAATGTAAAAAACAACTACAAAACCGACGTAAATATGTTTATCAACGTCTCTAAATCAAACAAAACCGACGTGTAAAACTTAGAAACCGTCGTGGTTAATAAATACTACGTTCACTAAACAAAAGAACGGACGTCTAAAACATATAACATGACATATATTTACTTGAACTGACGTAAAAACAATAATAACCGCGACCCTTTAGGTCACCACAGACGTTGAAAATTATTTTGACGGCTTGAACACAAAAAAAACGACGTGGTTAATATATTACACGTCATAAAAAAAACTAAAACCGACGTCGATTTGATACATAAAAGTATAAAAAGAGACCTTTCGACTATAATAGACGACGGTTTTAGTAAAACACAGACGTTTAAATAATTTTAAATGTCAAAAACAACTACAAAACCGACGTAAATAGTTTTATCAACGTCTCTAAATCAAATAAAACCAACGTGTCAAACTTAGAAACCGCCGTGGTTAATAAATACTACGTTCACTAAATAAAAAAACTGACATCTAAAACATATAACATGACATATATTTACTTGAACTGACGTAAAAAACAACAATATTAACCGTTTTGACATGAATTATAATTAACCAACGTGTTTTCTTTTTCAAATGGCGGTTTTTATTTCATTTTTGCGTTGTCATTCCACGTCGGTTGTGAAAACCTGACGTTGGTTGTTTTTTAGACGTCTCTTTTTGCGATTTTTGTAACTTGATCGTCGTATTTTCAGCTTTAACCGATTATTTTTAATTTTTGATTTGTTGTACCCAAAGCTTGCAGAATGAAAATGTGATCGGAATTAAAATGATATACAGAGCTATGAATTAATGTCATACAATTAACTGCATAACTAATGTCATACATTACAACAATCAACCAATCCATATATCTTCACACCCATCTCTAATATTCTCACTCCCAAACTCACCCACTAGGTCATCAAATGTGTCAACATTTGGTATCTCTCTAGAAAATGGCTCACACTCAATTCTAATATCACCTAGCACATCATCATCAATAACATCATTATATTCTTTATTAGGCATTGATAACACTACCGACCAACCACGATGCATTGGGTCGTCAACATAAAATACTTGTTTGACTTGAGAAGCCATAACAAATTGGTCATTCCTATGTCCAATTTTACTCAGATCTACAAGGGTAAATCCAAGTTCGTCGACTACAAGGCCCGAAGTGTTATCTATCCAATCACACCTCAAGACTGGGATTCTAAACTTTTGGTAGTCAAGATCTCAAATTTCTTGAATAACCCCATAAAAACCCATATTTGAGACAATAGGGTTTTTATCCTTGGCACTAGCAACTTGCATAGTATGTGCAAGTAAATAAACTCCACTATTTTGGACAGTTCGCACATCATCTTGTGCCTTGGTGCTAAATTTGACACCATTAATAAGATAGCTCCTATATGATGGCACTACTATGCTTGGACCAGCTGCTAACCACCTCAAATTTTCTGATATGCCATTATAATCTTCCCCATTAAATTCACTTTCAACCTGCAAATTAAACATATATCTTAATTCAATCTAACATATATATAGAAAGAAAGAAAATTAAAATAAGTTAAATATGTCATTCAATAACATATATACCTTAAAATGTAGCCATTGAATGAAAGTGCTATTGTGCTTATCTTGTAGCCACTTTGTTCTCTTTCTAAATTTCGGATAAGTGGTCTTGATGTGGATCATATGTTCCCTACAATTGACACGAAAAAAACACGCATTACGGTCCCTTATATATATAAGATAAACATAAGGAGTAATAATATTTAAAATGGCTACATATATATGAAAAATTAAACTCATACGTACTCGATATAAGGTAGGACTTCTTCCGTATTCTCCAAGACATATAGATGTGCCTGGTTCAACAAGTCCATATCAACTAAGCTCACTGTGCAACCTGATAATGGCTTTGAAACTCCCATATTCTGGCTTGAAGGCACTCCAACTGTACTAACATCAGATAAATGCACGGTACAAAACTCTACAGCTTCTTCAGCTATATACCGCTCAGCAATGCAACCTTCGGGACGAGTACGATTCTGAATATACCCCTTTAGCACTTTCATATATCTTTCAAATGGATACATCCATCTAAAATATACTGGCCCACATAGACGAACTTCTCTGACAAGATGTACTACTAGATGAACCATGATATTAAAGAATGAAGGGGGAAAGTACTTCTCAAGCAAACACAAAGTAATTACTACATCTTCTTCCAACTTATCTAGCTTGGAAACATCTACCGTCTTTGCACATATAGCATTGAAGAAGAAGCACAATCGAGTTATTGCATACCTTGCAGGCTTCTCCAAAACAGAACGAATTGCCACAGGGAGCAATTGTTGCATCAAGGTATGACAATCATGAGATTTAAGGCCAAGAAGTTTTGAATCTTTTAAAGATACAAGATCTTTTATATTTGAAGAATAACCTTCAGGAACCTTCATACCATAAAAAGAATTGCAAACTGCTCTCTTCTCTGCTCTTGACAAATTCCAAGGCCCTGGAGACAAGCGAGTACGTCTTTCTCCATACTCGGGTTGCAAATCAATTTTTACCCCCATGTTCAATAAGTCTAACCGAGCAACAATCCCATCTTTATTTTTTCCAGGGATCTCTAGCAATGTACCAATGATACTATCGCAAACATTCTTCTCAATATGCATAACATCTAGGGCATGCCTCACAGGGAGGTATTTCCAATACTCGAGATCAAAGAATTTTGATTTCTTCTTCCAACAAACTCTATCACCATCATTCTCACCAACACTTCCCCCATTTTTCGAGCCCCATATGTAATTAATATCTTCAACCATATGCAGCACTTCTTCTCCTGTTAATGGCTCGGGAGGCATGCCATATTCAGGTTTCCCATTAAAAGCTGCACGTTGCCTCCTATATGGATGATTGATTGGTAACCACTTTCTATGCCCAATGTAACAAATTTTGTGGCCATTTTTCAACCTGTGATTAGGTGTATCATCGCCGCATATTGGACAAGCTTTATATCCTTTAACAACACAACCAGATAAGTTTCCATAAGCGGGAAAATCATTAATTGTCCACAGTAATGCAGCTCTGAGTGTAAAGTATTCTCCTATGTGGGCATCATACACTCCTCTAATCCCATCCCACAGAGATTTCAAATCATCAATCAAAGGCTCTAAGTAGACATCTATATCATTTTCGGGCTGTTTAGGACCGGAAATCAGTAAGGTCAACATCATGAACTTCCGCTTCATGCATAGCCATGGTGGGAGATTATATGTAACTAACATAACTGGCCAACAACTATATCTGCTACTTAAAGAACTGTGGGGATTGAATCCATCAGATGAGAGAGCCAATCTCAAGTTTCTTGGCTCATTACCAAAGTCGGGCCATTTTTCATCAACAAGTTTCCAAGACGGGGAATCAGCTGGATGAGACATATAACCGTCAACTGATTTTCTTTCAGCATGCCAAGTCAAACTCTTAGCTATCTTATGTGATTGAAACATCCTTTTAAACCTTGGAATTGGAGGAAAATACCACACCACCTTCGCTGCCACACCCTCTTTCAAGAACCCATCCTTGGTTTCCTTCCACCTTGAGATACCACAAGTAGGACAATTAGTTGCATTCTCATACTCCTTCAAATACAAAATGCAGTCATTGGGACATGCGTGGATTTTCTCATAACTCATCCCTAAAGCAGACAAAGTCTTTTTTGCCTCATACATAGAGGAAGGTAGTGTATTTCCTTTTGGAAGAAATTTTCCTTGAAGTATCAATAATTCTGTAAAGCAAACATCACTCATCCCATGTTTTGCTTTCAAATTATATAACTTCACCAAAGCCGACAACTTCGTGTACTTACTGCAACCAGGGTACAAGGGTTGATCGTTATCCCCAATCACATTGGCAAACTCATAAGGATCAGATCCAATATTGGCAAAATCATTATCATCCATCCCTAATTCTTCAGAAACATAACTGAACCTACTTTGCTCATCTTCTTCCACATTTCTACTAGCATTGGTAGTCCATTCCCAAGGTTTTCCGTGCCATTTCCAAATCTTATAGCTTTGGTCAATTCCATTAAAGTATAAGTGTTCCCTTATAATTCCAACCCCAAACAATCGAATATTCCCACATTTAACACATGGACAATGAATCTCAGTTGTATTTCCAAGATTTTCTGATGCAAAATTCAAAAATCCTTCCACCCCTAACTCATATGCCTTCGATCTTCTATCCGCATGCATCCGTGACTTATCCATCTCACACTCTATCAAATTCATATAAATATATATATATTAAAGTGGAAAGACCAGCAATGAAACACTACCTCATTCAAATAGCAGAGAACAAAATGAAAATTAAATATAAAACATGTACAAGACGACGGTTTAAAAAAATAATCGTCGTTTAATATACATTCAGACGACGGCATCTATAGTCACCGTCGTCATTAAGATACCCAAACCCAGAAATTTGAACGGTGTTCTGGTAGCCTAAAGACGACGTTTAATGGAGAAACAGTCGTCTTTAGGCTACCAGTTGCGGCTTAAAACTCAGACGATGGGAGTAAATGAACAACCGACGTATAATAAACATTTGGACGACGGTTTGATCCTTCAACCGTCGTCGTAGTTAAAAAAAAAAAAACAGCTTAAATCTCCCATCCCCATTCCTTTTCCAAGAACCCATGGCCAAACAAACATAAAAGAACCCAAACAGAGAGCAATTATTACAAGATTGCAAACACCAAAACCCTAATATAGCTACCAACGAAAACATTTATGGATTTAAGAAGAGATTAGGGTTGTACTTACATGGATATTGAGAGAGAGCTGCGAGAATATAACAACTGCTTGAGAGAGAGCTTGGAGAATCTACGTACCCAATGCTTTGAGAGAGAGCTTGGAGAATCTACGTACCCAATGCTTTGAGAGAGATCTTGGAGAATCTACGTACCCAATGCTTTGAGAGAGAGCTGAGAGAATATAACAAAAGCTTGAGAGAGAGAGCTGAGAGAATTAGGAATAAAGGGACTAGAGTTGTACTTACATGGATATTGAGAGAGAGCTGGGAGAACAAAAACTTTCAGACAAATTTATGTTGAAGAGAGAGAATGAACTATTTGAGGGTTAAAGGGAAATTCTGAAAATTTTAGGTCGCGGTCAAAAATTTTAAAGTACCGCGTTTTTCAACGACGACAGTCAACACTTACATGGACGTCTAATTATTACTTACAACGGCGGTTTTTATAAAATACCGACGTTGTAAACATAAAGGACGTCGCTATTTAATAACCGACGTCGTAAACCGAATTCAATTAGTCTTTGTTAATATAGTTGACCAAAAACAGCGGGAGAAAACTGGCGTCGTTTCAAAAAACCCTAAACCCTAAACCCTAAATTTTAAAAAAATACACAAGTACGAGAAAAATGAACCGAAAATTGCTATGGATTCCTTACAACATTGCCTTCTACAATAGTAGGCTAAAATATGGATTTCATAATTTTGAATTTATGGGCACCAATGGATCACATAAACCTTAGGGTTATGTTATGTAAAGTATAAGGAGTACCATGCTTTGTCTCTAAATTTGTTTGAATTTTGTTATCATTCGAACTTTGAAAACTAAAATTACATTTTTCAGGCCTTAACGGGCAAGATATTTTCTCAATCAGTGCATAGAATTTGCCGGTATATTTTTCGGATTTTGTTTTGAATATATTATTAATATTAGTAATTAAATACAATAAAAAATATTTCCAAAATTATATTTTTTAAAGCTTTAGGATAGAGACAATATTCCAATGCTTGGTAGTTTTCAATTTAATTTTTGGATTTAGTTTTGAATTTAATATGGAATTAAATAAAATATAAAAGTCAATAAAAATTAAATTAAAAATGACCTATCCAACGTTGTATCCCTTTACAACGACGTTAAACATAATAAACTGACGTCGAAACTAATATAAAACGACGTCTTTTTATAACCAACGTTGTTTAAATATACAAAGGCGGATATTTAAGAATATCCGCCTTTGTATAGTATTAAGACGTCGATAAGGTTATACGAACCGACGTAGTATATGAGTACAAATTCATTTATACAGGATGAATTAATTATAAACCGTCGTTGTTATGACGATTACACGTCATTTTAGTGTATATAACTGACGTTGTTTAAATATACAAAGGCGGATATTTAAGAGTATCCGCCTTTGTATATTATTAAGACGTCGATAAGGTTATACGAACCGACGTAGTATATGAGTACAAATTCATTTATACAGGATGAATTAATTATAAACCGTCGTTGTTATGACTATTACACGTCATTTTAGTGTATATAACCGACGTTGTTTAAATATACAAAGGCGGATATTTAAGAGTATCCGCCTTTGTATATTATTAAGATGTCGATAAGGTTATACGAACCGACGTAGTATATGAGTACAAAATTCATTTTTCAGGATGAATTAATTATAAACCGTTGTTGTTATGGCTATTACATGTCGTTTTTAAGAATTGCCGTCGATGTTATATTTCCAGTTACTGCAAGACGACCATTGTGTACACGTATGACACGTGTAAATTAGAATCAGACGTCGGTGTTTGGGAACTAAACAAGTTTTAAAACAAAATTTAATTTTTTGATTTTTGTTCACTTGATTACAACACAATATTTATGTACATTTTAAATAAACTAAATTAAACCTAAACATTGTTCATAATTATTTATTTACATAAATTATCCTTCGGTAATTGCTTGTTCACGAATTCTGCCCATTCATGCCTAACTTCGTCAATATCCTCTTGTTTATACTGAAGTTTATCTTTTTTCTTCTCAAACTGCAAAATAAACCAAAAAACCGACGTGTTATAAAGATACAAACGATGGTTTTAAACAAAAATATGACGTAGTAAAATAAAGAAAGTATATCTAAAATGTTGCGTTTTACCTTCTTCTCGAAATTTAGGTATGGATCATGAATTATATCTCTCATGAATCGCATCACGTAATAGCCACACTCTACACTTGTTGGTTGTTCAGGAGTGCCGTGTAGATTTTTCCAAATGGCCTGCTGTTTACGTGAATTTTTATTTATATGAATGTTAAACATTTTAATTGACCTGTTACAAGAAAACAAAGGGTGTTAATGACAAAACAAAAAATTTAAATACAAATAGTAACCGTCGTGGTAAATCAGTCAAAACGACGGAGTTTTTTAAACCAAGACGTGATATTTTGTTTAAAACAGCGGTAAAAACTAACCGTCGTTGTGTAACGTTATAACGTCGGTAAGAGTAAAACGTCGTATGACAAAAAATTGAGCAGAAAAAATTAAAACGTTCTTAAATAAAACTCAAACGACGTGGTAGTTAAATTAAAACGACGTTTTAAAGAAAATACTGACGTGGTAGTTAAATTAACACGTCGGTAATAACTTACCGTCGTTATATTTTAATTATAACGTCGGTATTATTAAAAATAGTCGTTTATTTAAATAATTTATAGGAAAAATCTTAAATTAGAAGAAATCAACTTACGTATTCACTATATTTTTCATGTCGTCGTCAACCATGCGTTTTGGCAGTGAATTCATGTAATAGGCAGTCTCCGTTGCTGGTCTCACAATTACCATCACCCAATGACCACTGCACATAATGATTCATATAGGTTAAATAGTATTACAAAGAAAAATATTAGAAGCTCAGGAATATACTTTAAATGGTACTAACCCTGGATTATAAGGGACCAAGAAAAATTGATTCCCATTTGCTGTATTCAGGCGGTTTGACAAGTTTTTTATTCGGTCTGATATTGATCCAGCTCCAGAGCTCACTAGCCCAGGGTCCACGAGGCCAACAAGGTTTACCATATTTGCCATTTTTAAATAGTCAAATAGGAACCTAAATATATGAAAGTCAATTAAATGAGATTTTAATTTAAAAGAAAGGAAAATGTAAAACAAAATGGGATTAGTGAGAATTACCTCATGTATACTGATATCACTGTGGTTCCAATCTCCACCATGGAACCAAATTGCAAAATATCTTCAGGTAAGAGGAAGGTATCATGCTCAAAGCCAAACACTTCCTTGGGCATGTGAACTGTCACAGCCTCCTTAGTAGGCAACAACTTGGTCTGGACGTGTTGGCATAAGGCTAAGAGAGGAGGTGGCATGTCTAGCTTTGAGAGATCCTGTTACAAGAAATAAATAAAGAAATATAAGTTAGTTTGTATGTGAACTAAAATAAACGACTCAAACTAAACCCAAAAAACAGACGTGGTATATAATATAAACGACGGTTTCTAGTAAATACTGACGGAGGAAAGGTTATACACGTCGGTAAATACATAACCGTCGTTGTGTTGAATTTATAACGTCGCTATACTATAGAAAGGTCGTCTAATATAAATACAGTTAATAAAATCATGAAATAGACAACGGTTTATAAAAGAGTTAGACGACGGCAGAAAACACAGTCGTTATTTTTAATGTCTAATTTTAAGCGTCGTGGTATTTAACTAACAATGATGCGTCCTGTAAGAAATAGACGTATATACCGTCGTTATTTAAAATTTTAATGTCGGATATTAAAAGGAGCGACGTCTATTTAAATTTAAAAGGCAGAAATAGAAAATAGCCGAAATTTTACCGTGTCCTCTTGCTATTTTCCAGTAGTATCAGCTTCAGGCTTTGGATCTTCTAATCCCAAAGCTAGGGGTTTGATACCAGTGGCCCCAGAGCAGCTTGCCTTATCAGACATTGGATTTTTTGGGCTTTGATCTTGAGGGGGTAAAGTAATTGGAGTAATTGGAGAAATTGGGGTTTTGAGCATCAGGCTGGGATCAAAATTAGGAATTAGTTGACGGAAATATGCCAACATAGCCTCCTTCTCTGCTCTGATTGCTTCCATTATAGTTTCCCTTGACTTCGCCTCAATCCTCAAGGTCTCTTCTCTGACTGCCTCCCTCACACTTTCCTTCAATTTGTTACCAAATTTCACTCTCTGCTGTTTCGGCAAATTGAAGAACTGAGTTGGGGTAACGCCAGCACTAGCTCCTCTGACTCTCCCACCATGCTCGGGGGTTCCCAAAGTAAGAGTCAAGACATCATTGGTCCCGGAGACAGTCAGAGTGCCTTCGGAGACTTGCTTTTGCAAATCATCCTAAAAGAGAGAAAGAGAGATTGTTAGAAATTGAGCAGAGTGTAAAACAGATAAATATACCGACGTTGTAAAGTATAAACAACGACGGTTTTCTCAAATTCTTGACGTAGTATTAATTTAAAACGTCTGTATTTAACTACCGTCGTTGTTTATAATTTACAACGTCGGTATATACATGATTGAACAAACAAACATAGTATTCAAAGTAAGACGACGGACTATTGAACAAACAGACGTAGATGTCCAATTTCATATGGCTGCACAAAATTACCGTCGTTGTATAAGCATTCCAACGTCTAGATAACATAAAACCGTCGTACATTTTAATGAAGAAGTGAAAAAACTTGATTGAAATATGCATTATTTTCCAGAAATTGTGCACCACAAATTTCAGTGAAATAGACAGAGAGAGGGAGAGTGTGTGCGTGAGTAAACTTAAAACAAAAATGCAGTTCATAGAGGAACTTAATCCGTCTTATTAATTCTATCTAGACGTCTACTTTATTCAAAAACCGACGTCCTATTCATTTTTAAACGTCGGTAAATTAAGCCCGTCGTGATGTTCATTTTATAACATCGCTTATTTGAAGATAAACGACGTCTATACCAAAGTAAAACACTCTGTTTTTCAAATTTAGAACAGAGTTAGTGAGACTTACGATTAGTTTTGCCTTCTCTGCAACCTTTGGATCAGAGATGTTTCCTGTTTTATCTTCTCTTGCCTTCTTCCATAGAACAGCTCGATCGATTTCTTCAACATCGGGCATGGTTTCTACCAATTAGTCCTCCAAACCAACATACCCTTTTCTAGACAACCTATGGTTGTACTCCAATTTCTCCCTCCTCTCTTTCTGCTCAGCATGCTTAGCCTCAAAATCTGGGGTTAACCTTGAAGCTACGAAGGCATCCCATTGCGATTGCTCTATGAACTTATAAAGAGCAGGGGTTTCTCTTAACCTCTCCCTGTCATGTGCGAATGGAAGGATATACTGCCTAGTTACGTTATACTTGAAATCCTTCCATTTTTTGGCGGCAGACGACAAGACCATGTTCTTGTACCTATCCCCAATAACATAGGACATTTGAACAGCTTCCCAAATCTGCTCCCTCACGTCCTTGGGTATTTGAGTCCATTTCTTGTCCACAAGAGGGACTCTGGTGCGTGCCAAAACACCAATGTAAGACTGCATCTCAACAGCAGCCTTGCCATGTGGTTTGCCCTTTTTATTGAACTCAACCACATGCTTAACCTTCTCAATTTTCCTCTTCACAACACGGCTCATTGTGCTGATACCGCGGCCAGATTTTGGCTCCTCAACAAATGTGGCTGTGCTCAAGTCTTTCTCGGAGGTTGAGGAAAATCTCATCCTCTTCGAGGGTTTTCTTTGAGTTGATTCTTCTCCTTCCACTTGAGCCTTTGAAACTGATTTGGCTTCATCCCCTTGTGCATTTGAACCTGATTTGGCCTTTGACGCTTCAGCTTCCTTGTTTTGAGATTTCGAAACCATTTTTAATTAATCTGCAAGGCAAACAACGTCGGTTATTAAAAATAAACGACGTAATAATATCAAACAATGACGGTAACACTAAAAAAGCGACGTCCTATTAAACAGTCTCTTAGACCATGAATGGAAATAAGACGACGGTTTTATATATTTCATGACGTAAATGTGTATACACTACGTCGGTGACAAATAAGAACCGACGTGGTTTAAAATTTACAAAACGATTGTTCTTCTACCTAAAGACGACGGTTTTATCTTGTTTCCGACATATTAATTGTCACACCATGACGGTTTTTAACCACCGTCGTGTAGTTTGCTAGAATTTAGCGGCCGTCGTGGTGTGTCCATTCTATTGTCAAAAACAAGACAGAACTGTCGTCTTTTGGCGTCGTGAGAGTATCTACTTACGTATTTAATCAAAACCAGTGAAAGATTTCTTCAATTTGACAGAATCTTGTTTCCAGACAACTACGACATTAAAATGAAATGTAAAAAAAGGGAAGAGAGTGAGAAAAAACCTTTGGCGTGCAAAGAAAGTTTCCTTCCGACGAAGACGAAGACGAAAATGGTGATTTGGAGATTCAGACGAAGATTCAGATGATGATGCTGATTTTGGGAAATGAGATGGAAACTACAATACTTTATCGGTGAGAGAAAACCGTAAAATATTAGGTCAGGTGACGAAAAGTTTATATATATTCCCAGAGTTCAATACAACGACTTTGTTATTACAAACCGCTGTATTAGTTAGTTATAACGACGGTAAATAATTAATAACTGACGTGGTTATCACAACTGCCGAGCGACTTTTGGAATTCCGATGTGGTTATGATGGCCCTTTTTTTTTTTTATCTAAACTGACGTTGTACTTCTAAATTCAACGACTGTGTATTTTAATAACCGACGTGGTTACTTTGGGGTTCTGAAAACGACGTCGTTCTCTTTTTAATACGCGCCAAATGACTTTTGGATTTCCGATGCAGTTATAACGGCGCTTTGTTTATCTAAACTGACGTTGTACTTAGAAATTCAACGACCGTGTATTTTAATAAACCGACGTGGTTATTTATGGTTCTGAAAACGACGTCGTTCTCTTTTTAATACGCGCCAAATGACTTTTGGATTTCCGATGTAGTTATGACGGCGCTTTGTTTATTTAAACTGACGTTGATTATTCAACTATGACGTTGCTATGTATATTAGAACCGACGTGGATATTTACGATAATTTGTTTAAATATGATTTTTCCACTCGTTTTTTAACTCTCAGTTTTCAATTAGGGTTTTCTGAAAGCAAATGGGTTTTCTGAAAGCATGGGTTTGCTACATCCTCCTGTGTAGCAAGGGTGGAACTAGCCTTAGAACCTGCATGGGTTTGCAGCCGCACTTGCCCGTTTGAAGGCAGCCACACTTGCCCTAAACACTCGCAGAGACGGACTCAGGTGGTGGCTGTAGTGGGTTCCTCCCAAATCAGAGAAAAGTCTATTCATTAAGAACCTCAAGCCCACTCCCAGCTTCTTCCCAGCTTCTTCCCATCCCCCCACTCTCCCCACCCCAAAGGCACAACCCACAACAGGTTCTAAGGTTGGTTCCACCCTTGCTACACAGGAGTTTTGAAGTTGATCACTGTGGAAAAGGGAACTACAATGTAACCAGGAATCGAGGAGTGAGCTTTTCATACTTTGTTGATTTTGATTTTCTGAAATTATTAGATATTCATCTGTGGGTGCAAGAGCTTGAGAACAAGAGGAAGGAGAGGGCCCAGCTTGCATATGAGAGGAAGAAACAGTTGAACAAGCTGAGGGTGAAGGCAGAGAAGAAACCACGATGTATTTGCCAAATTTGTGTACATATATTGTGTAAATATTGATCAATATTTAACACGAAGAGATTTGCCTTTTAAGATGAAAATGTTGTTGAGGATTGAGAATTAAATTTTGTTTTGTGTTAAGAAAGATATTACCAAAATAAAAGAGAAATTAATTAATTTTAAAAAGCTATAAAAATAAGACGGCGGTTTACAGAGAAGACAGACGTATAAATTGAAAAAATACGACGGTAATTTGAATTTAGGACGTGGTAAATAAACACGACAGTAGTGTTGTAGGTGTTGAGGCCCAAAAATCCAAGGGCTAGGCCCAAGCTCATTTTTCAGCCCGGCACAAATAATTAATCACAAAAGAAATTCGATCCGGGCATAATGGGAAATTGTAGGACACACCTACACGAGCCATGGGTCACACATCACGCCAAGCAAGCATGTCAAAACGCAACGGCTATATGAGTTCACACTCATGAACCTATCCGGTGCTATTTAATTCGAGCTCGGCTTATTATAGCACGATTAAACTCAAGCACAAGCGCAACGAATAAACTTGCTGAGAAGGTTGTGGCATGGATGGGTACGAGCACTCACAGGGCCCATTGAGGGACTAAGGAATGGAAGTTTTAGGCCACTTGGGAGCACTAAAACTTAGGCCCATTCCTCGGGCCCAAATACATGGGTTAGCATGAGAGAGAGAAGAATGGGGTCCAATGCCTTAGGAGAACATCCCATAGGTTGCTATAGCATTTAGGAAAGCCCATAATAGTTAGAAAGCCCGAAAAACAAATAAAACACTTCCAGCAGTTGGACGAAAGAGTGCAGGCCGCTAGAAGGGAAAACACCAATAACCTCAAAATTATGCACGAAGCCCAGCCCAGCGTCTCTTAGGAAAAATCCAACATCGAGCTCCACCCACACCAGAGCTCCCATGTGGTCAACCAAGAGTCATAGCAGGGACCATAGGAAATCCATAAGCATGGCAGAAATACCCACTGGATAAAAGACTCCGCTCATTCTCCCCTTTCCTCTGTGAGCTCCAATTCAAAAATAAAAGGCAAAAGCAAGTGGCGCCTCACCTCCATGAGAAGGCTCAGCCGCACAAAACCTTGGAACCATAAGAGGCCATTGATTCAGGCACCCTTGTCAAGGATTTTTCACAAGAAGGGAGTAATTGGAGAAAGGAAAAGGAAAAGTGGGAATGGAAGATCGACGAAATTGGATTTCCAAGCGCCTATAAAACAGAGCTTCCTCTACCCAGCAACACACACCATTCCAGAGCAAGACCAAGCTTTGTCAAGCGAACTGGAATTTCCCCATCTTCTACTCCCAACGTTTCCCTCTGTTCTAAGATAGAAGCCATCCTAATTCTCCCACTCTAAAACCTGTTTCTCTGCAAGAGACTCATGCTTTGGTCTCTCTCTCTCTCTCTCTCTCAAATTGCTAAACCTGCGAAAACTCAGCTCCCATGCCACAAGCTCCTCACGCTGAGTCATTAATGAAATTCATGCGTTCTTCTGGGTGTTGGTGAAAAGAACCCGAACGTATTTTTCTAAGGCTGCAGCAAGTCTTTTTAAAATTCTTTTGGGAGTTTGGTTCTTGAACTCAGGCTTTAGGAGGATCTTTTTGTTCGCTTTCTTCTCACAACAGCCCAAGCCCATTCGTTAGGCTGCTGGAACAAAAAGACCCCCACAGTAGGTACCGTCGTAGTATACTCCAAAATAATAAGTCGATAAATTAATCTCTCGCGTCATGGTATATTATTTAACACGTCGTTTTTTTTAATATACCGATGTGTATTACATTACATTATACGACGTGGATTCCATAAAATTATACGACGTGGATTCCATTAAAGAATAACCGACGTGGGTACGGCGGTATGTATATAAGCACCGCCGTAAGTTTAAAAGATTTATTGTATAAATTTGACTCTTTCTTTCAGTTTCAGTTTTCATTTAGGGTTCCAAGTTCTTCTGGTCTCTCTGGAGGCTCGTCTTCCTCTCTCACATACACACATACATCATCACTCTCTCTCACATCTCAAAGACAATAATTTGGATGTTAATGATGTATGCGTTTTGGTGTATCTCAAAGACACCAAAACACACACATCATTAACTTTCAAAACATTGTCTTTCTCAAAGTTTGCAGTAGTCAGTTCAGTTCTGGTTTCTTTTTGGATTTTGTGTATTTAAAATATTGTCTTTCTCACTTTGGTGGTTCGATTATGATCAGGATCCAAAGATCTTAAAGGTAAGATATCATACCTCTTGGGATCAAAATTAAAAAATAATTAAATCTTAAAAAGAAATAAAAATTAAGACGGCCGTTTACTGAGAAGGCACCGTCGTAGTATACAGACGTGGATTCCATTATATTATATGACGCGGATTAAGAACAGTTGGTCGTGTTTAGTTAGGAGTTCACACGACAGGTTTTTTGGTGAACTGTCGTCTTTATTTTCTACGTCGGTGGATTCATACCTGCTGTCGTCGTTTTTTGGTCAAATTTTTACTCTGAAGAAACCTTTTTAAAAAAACGACGCTTTTTTATTTGTATGCGTCGTCTTTTAAAAATATTCAACAGTAATTCACTTATCCACGACGGTTTTTTTTAATACCGTCGTCGTTTTAAATACAACGACGGTTTTATGTTCTGCCGTCGTCTTTTTCTGGTCGTCTTTTCCTCTTTTTGTAGGAGTGTATTCACTACAGACCAACCGAGTCCTTGTGACTCCTAGCAAATCATCAACATGGCTAGAGCCAATCCAATTTGGAGCCGTATCAAGAAAAACAAACATCTAGAGCCAATCAACAGATTATGAATACCTCTATCCTGAGCAAGCTTTAAACCAAAAACCAGAATCCATTTTAGCAAGACCGCTTTCAAACCAGCTAGAAGGTGAAAAAATGAAAAAGAAGAAAAAGTCATGCACTCAACGTTAATTGATGGACTGACTGTAAAATTTTATATTGAGGCAAATTGTCACCATCAATGTTAATGAGGAAATGAATTTCATTCTCTTTGTAGAATGAATCCATATATAGCGTAAGCATTGAACATTTCCATTGGTTAAATACCCCTAATCTAAAAATATATATAATTATCTCCTAACTACTCTTTCTTTTTGGTACAACTCTTAATACCGGGTCTTTCATCATCATAATTATATGAATATGTTATCCCTCAACTGACCTTGTCTTATAATTAAACAACCCTAGTAACCCTTTACAAAAGGTAACTTATTTTATTGAAACACCAAACAGTAGAGCTGAGTCAAAGTTCTTCAAAATTCTATCACAACTGAATTTTCTTTTTCTAGTTGCTAACATATATATATACAGGAAATTTATTGTTCAATAGTTAAACTTGAAGGTGAGATTTTGTCAAATACCAAGTCTTGACTTGCCTCTAAATACTACAATATTCAAATCTTTACCTGCTTCGACAAGGAAAATCATATCCAAGAGTACAAGACCAGTTCATTCTCTCCAGTCTATAAATAGGCTTCTAACCCATGAAGGATTTTCATCCCACACCCTCAAACCAAAACTCTCTACACACAAAGAAAAAACAGTAAAAGAAAGTTTTGAGGCAACCTTGCTCTAATTAAGCTAACTGCAATGAAAGGTGTTCATTTCCTCATAAGCACTCTTGCCATATTGGCATTTGCAACCTTCCTCGTCTCAGCCTCTGACCGCAGTCCTCTTCAGGACTTCTATGTAGCACTCAATGACACCAAATCTGCTGGTATGCATTAATTATATTCGTTATATTCTGCCCTTCAATTATTTCCACATGAATTATTTTCTTCCTAAGGCATTAGGAATACTAGCCTCTCCGCATGTGTTTCCGCGTATGCGAGAGGCTTTTTTTATATTTAAAATAAATTTATTTTAGAATTAAAAAAAGATAATGGGTAGTTGTGTTCCTTAAAAGGAGGATCCATTATCTAATTTTTCTTTTAATTTCAAATTTTTTTTAATATGAAAAAGTGTGAATTTACCATATTATCATCATTTAATTAATAACTTCAATTCTTAATGTTTGCATTAACCAAGGGCATTTTCTGGTAATTTGAATGTTTCACAATTCTCTGCCTTTTGCTTTATATATATAGATTATGAGGATTGTTTTTCTGTTAACTATATGTTTGTACCCAGTTTTGGTAAATGGGCCAAAACTGGTTTACTAGTTCAAAAAGAATATTTTTAAAGCCCAGGTCCATCTTCGTTTTTTTTTTCGAAATAAAGGGACCACTCTTTTTCTGATCAAAATAGGCTGCCAACGAAAGTGCTTTTTTAAAATCCAGGGACAAAAGCCCAGAATTTTGGGATGCGCTAAAGTTAAAGGAAAGGATCGGTAACCGTTACACACAAACCCATGTGAGAGTCCAAAAGGGATTGTCACCATTAATGACAACTTGACCACCTTCTCTCCTAGCAAGAAAGCAAGCTGTGCAAAGAGCCACCAAAACCAGAAAAGGACCACGCTGCATACCAGATTCTCAAGTACAAAGGACTCCAGCCAGAGGACTGATACAAAGGTCCAGCGATTCGCGTCAGAAATGTTCCGTCATCCCCGCTAAGAACCAGTCAAGAACGGAGTACCAACAGCTGACTTTGGGGCAACAACCATGTCACGACCCGACTCCCCTAGCACGATATTGTCCGCTTTGGGCCCCCCTCTCTGCCCTCATGGTTTTGTTTCTGGGAGCTCACGAGCAACTTCCCAGTGGGTCACCCATCCTAGGATTGCTCTAGCCCTCAACTCGTTTAACTTCGAAGTTCCTAAGAATCCGAAGCCAGTGAGCTCCCAAAAGGCCTCGTGCTAGGAAGAGAAGTGCCCACACATTTAAAGCACTTCACCTTTCCCTCCTCGAGCGATGTGGGATTGCTCACCGTTCTTATTTCCCCAAGACACGGGTCTTTCAATTTATTGTAACACCCTGACTCCAAATTTAATTATCCATTTAAATTATTTAATTGAAATTACAATTTTACCCTTGGAGATAGGGGTATTTTGGTCACTTTTTAATGAGTGTTACCGTTGCGTAGAGCTCGTCGATACGAGTTCGTAAACATGTGGCATGCCCAATTCCGAGTTGTAACGAAAGAGGAAAAGTCTGGAAACGAAAGGGACGTATATGGAATTTTTTTTGAAATTGTTACTGTAGCAACAGTACCGTGCAGTTTTATTATTTTTTTTTCTCTCCTCCTTCCTCCTCTCCCTCCTGTCGCGAGCCCCCCCTGTGAACAGCGCAGCGGCTGTTCACCTTCGCCGCCGCCACCACCGGCCTCCACTCCGGCCGGACCGGAACCAAAATGACTGGCGCATCCCTGCCGTCGAACCCCAGTCCTCCTCTGCCGTCGCCAGCAGCTCCAGTCGCCGGAAAACGCTCGGAATTGCGTGGGTTTTGACAGAATTTCTCCGGCTTTGATCTCCGTCGTCCGGCCACCGATTCCGTGGAGTGAGGTATGGATTTTAGACTATTTTTCATGCTCTAGCTGCTGGTTGTGTTAGGTTTGAGAAATTTCAGCATTTAACTGGTTAAATAAGCGATAGAAAAATCTGCCAGTTTCGACCTCCATTTTCAGCCACTTCCGTCGACTTTTTGGGGTATGTCCAAGAACAAAAGTGGCTCCAAATTAGGTGTATTACCTAGGGTAGGAGTCTTGGCCCGAGATTTTGAGATTTTCCGGCGATGCGATATCGCTTTGGACACCCACGCGCTGCCAGGGCGTGTGGCGGCGCGTGGGCACTGTATCAGAGGGGCACTTTGTCCCAATGCCATCCCCTGGTTGTCACGAGCGTGTTGGATTTTACGGATCTCAATTTGGGTAACGTTTGAACCCCGAACGAATTTTACATATTGTGTGATTTCCGGGTTCGATATGTTAGAACCGTTGGGTCACTTCCCATTTAATATATGTTGATCTAGGTATTCCTAGGATCGTGTAGGATTCGACGGATCGTGAATCGGAGCCCTAGATGTTCTGATTCAATAACTTAAAGTTTGTGTTTTACACTAACCGTCCGTTAGTGCGTTCGCGAGCGATCCGACCGTCCGATCTGAACCAAACTTGTAGGACATGTTTCCTAAACCTTGAGGAATCCATAGGAACGTTTGGATCGTAAAACAGAAGTCGTGAGGCTCGCGGGCCCAATTGACCAAATTGGAAGGTTTGACCCTCGGTTGACCGTAAGTCTTTCGAGGTAGTTTACTCTTCGAAGAGTACTAGAACAACCATTTCGGACGGGTCTTGACCGTCATTTGATTTATGTTGAGTATGTGGGTCTAGGAGATTATTTTTAGGATTTTGTGATGGAAAGTTTATGCATTTTGTTTTAATGGTTTGTTATGAGATTTATATTTATATTTATAAGTAGATTGTTAATCTGTGAGTAATCCTATTATTGTTAATATTCGAGTTTCTTGAGGTTTTATATAATATTTGAGAAAGTACTATCCTTGTTGATTTTGTGTGGGGTACTTAGAATGTTAATTTGAATGCTATTAGCACTACCTTAGGTACCTCCCCGGTTATGGGTTTTATGTTTGAGAGTTTATTTTGTCTAGGCCCGTCGGATTTTGCCCAAGCCCTTTGGAGATTTATTTTGGAGATTTATTTTGCCCAGGCCCTTCGGAGATTTATTGTGGAGATTTATTTTGCCTAGGCCCGTCGAAGTTTGCTCAGGCCCTTCGGAGATTTATTTTGGAGATTTATTTTGCCCAGGCCCGTCGGAGTTTGCCCAGGCCCTTCGGAGATTTATTGTGGAGAATTATTTTGCCTAGGCCCGTCGGAGTTTGCCCAGGCCCTTCGGAGATTTATTTTGGAGATTTTTTTTGCCCAGGCCCATCGGAGTTTGCCCAGGCCCTTTGGAGATTTATTTTGGAGATTTTTTTTGCTCAGGCCCGTCGGAGTTTGTCCAGGGCCTTCGGATGTCTTCTTAATATGATGCCTTGGGAAAAATTGGATTAAGGAAGGGAATATTACTTAATAATAATATAAGGATTACGAACTCCACCATCATACGTACCTCCCTCCTTGGATGATGATACTTGGAAACAGTGGTTATGGACATTGGGATACATGGAAATGGATATGGTCTGGATATGACGGAACCCGGGGCATCCTTGACGGGATGTTGCTGTAGACCCTTGATTGGGTAGTCTGCGTGCGTAGGACGGTTCCAGGCGTAAGGGTCTAGATTCTTCGTCCGTACATGCGGGGTTAGAGTGTCAGTCCCCCAGTTGGACGACTCATCCCTAGCCACATGGACGTTTGAGGCCGGATAAGTGTGAGCTAGTCAACAATCCCCTGTTGGATTATTTCCCCCAGTACATGATATGCATCATCATATGTACCTCCCCTTGGATATTGATATATGGAAATTGTGGATATGGTCTGGATATGACGGAACCTGGGGCATCCTTGATGGGATGTTGCTGTAAACCCTTGATTGGGTAGTCTGCGCGCGTAGGACGGTTCTAGGCGTACGGGTCTTGATTTTTCATCCGTACGTGTTGGGTTAGAGTGTCAATCCCCTAGTTGGACGACTCATCCCTAGCCACATGGACGTTTGAGGCCGGATAAGTGTGAGCTAGTCAACAATACCCTGGTACATGATGATGGTGAGAGGTGGGTGTCATTATATATACATATATACTCATTTTTAGGCATACATGTTACATTTGGTGTAAGTGGTTTGGATTCCGGATTTGAGATTCGTGAGTTTGTACTTTGTGAGTACCTTGTACATGTATGAACGTATAAGCCCTGATTTTGGGTAGTGTTATTTGGCACCATACGCCTTAGATAAGGTATGGTTGCGGGATTGAATTGTTATAAATGGAATAATTTGTTAATGCGTTCATTGCGGTTGTTGGAATTTGAATGGTGATAAATTTGAAATTTATAGTTGGTTATGTTGTAAATATTGGTTTATTTTCGGAGTTGTGACCGTTGATGATGAGAACTACGTGTGGCTTGATCCCTTGTCCAAGGGTACGTAGGCAGCCTGGAGTCTCACCTAGGTGCAGCCGCAAATTATATTATGTTTAAAAGGGTTGATCGATTCTGAGTATGTGATTTGATGCTGTTGTGGTTGTTGGGATTTTAAAAGGTGAATTTTGTGCAGGTTGAAATTTGGGGAATGTTCAATTTACAGGGGAGATTCTGCCGAAATTTCGGTAGGGAGTCTCGTGCCCTTAATCCTTTTTGGGAAAAGAGGATTTAGTTTCAATGAGTGGGCCTGACATCGGGGTGATGTTGGGAATTCCACAGGATTCGTCTCGGGTTCCGAAAAATTCTGGGCGGGTCCTGTCAAACCATATATCCACTCCCAGTCATCATCACTCGAAGCTTTCTCCTCATCTATAAATAAAGAGTCTTCACCACCGAAGAAGGGGACTCTCTCTCCACAAACCAGACGCATCGTCTCAAAATACTTGAAGAACTCAAGATCTTTTCAACTCAGCTTGCTTGATTTCCAGATAACTAGTGGACGACAACTGCGCTTATCTTTTTGTTGCTCTGCCATCTTCATGGTATGATATTCTTTTGAAAAACAATCAGTTTGAATTCATGTAACTATATGACTGGATATAGAAATCCTCAGTGCTTCATTATTCTGCATTTTTATTCATTTCGAAAATATACGTATGTGAATAAGAATACCGGCTTTTATATCAAGTTTAAAAAGTAGATGAACAAGAATTGCGAAATGCGTTTTCGATTATTTTATTGTTCTTTCATCAACAAATGACCATTATATGCACACGTGACAATTAAACATTGCAACCCTGCAATTTATTTCTTTTAAAACACATTCGGACCCAAAGGAAGGCATCGACTTGAATAGGGTCTTGGTGATTGAAGGGACGAAAACCTGATTGGGCCCGAAAGTCAACCCGTTGGGCCCAAATTGGTTATTGGCCCAGAGTGAGGGCTGTTCTGAGTTCGAACTAGGTTTCTAAACCCAGGCTGGGTATTGGCTAATCATAAACCTGGTTTTTCCTTTCTGCTTGATCAGGTATCGCTCGTACTTGTCAAGATTGACTTACACGAATGAGAGAATGTTGAAGTCCTCTTGATTGAGGCATGGAAAAAAACTAATCCAGGCTAGTACCCCACTTGGAGCACAATCGCTTGAACATAAGTCTAGAGAAGAAGCACGAAGTCTTGCAAAGTCACTACACTACACTCTCTCACACCAGATCTGTTGGGCTGGTCTAAAATCCAACAGTGGCATGCCTACGAAGTAGATAATCAAACCAAGACCCTAAGGAATCTAGGAGTGAGGTCCAAACTAGGACCCGCTCGATTCTGTCTACTTGATTCAACTTTCAATTTTGTTGAAAGATTGAGAGGACCTTCTCTGTGAGCCAAAAAGAACCGATCGGGGCATTGGTGTCGGTGCAATAATTTTCTCCCCTCTTCCAAGCAAGCCGACCCTCGTGTCCGGCAAGAAGAGCGTCCGACGGAAAAAAGGACCAACATATTTTTGGCATGCCCAGTGGGACTCTCGTTCGTGTATGGTGCGAAATACCAGAAAGAAAGTTTACATGGCAGACTCCACACAAGCCGCTGACGAAAGAAACAGTGGGATAACAAAGACGAAGTCGATTGAATCCTCCACGAAGTACCCTTTCGATTGACTTGAAAAAGCCATAAAAGAAGGTTTTTAAACTATGACCAGTTCCATGAATCATATGTCCCAGAGAGTCGTCCAGACTGTTGAACAAGGACATGTGAACACGACCCTAAAAGGGAACGAAACTATGGCATACCTGGCACAATTTCTTGAGCGGGTCATGCAGCTAGCACAAGAAGATAAAAGATATCGGAAAAGCCAAAACGCCGGTAGAAGTTCCAAAATATTCTCCAGGCCAGACGAGTGGCCATGCTAACTCATCATCCTCAAAGTTGGTGATAGGAGGCTCATCCACAACGACCTTCGAAGCAAAATTGGGTTCTTGTTGCAACAGTTCGGTTTCAGTTTGGCCTAATTCAAGTTCTCTATGGGAAAGTAATGTGAAGGGGCTGAAAGAACAAAGGTCATATGAGGAGAAGCTGTGTAGACGAAGGCCCAAACGTAACCAAAAAAGCCCAATTGCACATCTTGAATTCAATAAAAAGAAATGATAAATTTCTTTTTTCCTTTTCTGTGGATGCCACTAAATATTAACATAAATTCAAACTATTCTATATTGAAACGTACTAGTTATGCTGCGTAGTTTTCCTTCCAGCTTAAGCTGGGTACATGCATATCATCAAGTGCAATAATCAGGGTAGGAAAAAAAAAAAAGGAAAATGCTAGAGGCACCAACTTTGGGCACTACCTTGGGCACCAACTCTCCAATAGAGCGTGGGACCCATTGTATTGGCGGGCTCCACCTATATTAGAGAGTTGGTGTCCAAGGTGGTACCCAAAGTTGGTGCCTCTAGCACCACCCAAAAAAAATTTAACCCATATGATAATTCATTGCTTTTGACTTCACGATGCTTCTTTCCGTACAAACTTCCACTATTCGCAGTGATCTTTGCCAAAGTGAGAAGACAGAGTACTTTAATTGAAAACCAAATAATCTTACATGCTCTGCTATTTTTCACTCAAATGTTCATTTGCTGCAGAAAGAAAAACAAGTTATTGCCTCACTGGCCTTAAGCATGGGCACATATTAACTTGTGGCTTAAAATCATATTCTTTTAGGCTGTTCTCTGCGTTTTCATTTCATATAAAAGTTTGTACTAAAAGGAAGAAGAGAACTAGGATTATCAATGACAACAAATGCTGCAAACTGGATATACAGAATAACATAATATACCTCAATGGAGCAAAAATTGGTCGAACTTTTTCAAGTATTTCATCGACTGTTCTGTGAGAGCGATTTCTTCCCACGAGAATATTCGATTCCGCTTTCTTCTTCCTCGCCTCTTTGTCCCTGTAAAATAGATCGAAATAAGAGGACCATACCCGGGAGGTGTTGGCCAAAGGCCCTCCGATGCCTAAGTTAGTTCAATTGATTCGTAGAGAAAACTATAGTTAAATAGGATATGGAGATATATATGTAAGGTGTAAATCGGGTGGCCGGAGCCGTGAGTGGTGGCCAGAGCCTTGTGTAAAAAGGGAGAGAGAGTATGCCGGCTAGGATTTGTGAGGGATAATTTATGCAGAGTTTCAGTAGGAATTTGATGTAGGAATTAGATTTGAGAGGTATGTGTATAAGATTTGAGGAATTTGATTTGAGGAATTTGGATTTGAATATGAGAAATTTAAGATAAGGCATTTGAGGACTTTAGATTTGAGGGATTTGGATTTGGGGAAAAATATGAGGAATTTGATTTAGGGTTTTGGATTTGAATATGAGAAATTTGAGATAAGGCATTTGAGGACTTAGGGTTTCAAAGGAATAATTCTGCAAAGTTTCAGTAGGAATTTAGACGTGCCTCAACCCTTGTGTGTGGCCATCTATTTATAGGGGCCTCGGAGACTAGGGTTTCAGAGGAATAATTCCGCAAATGGAAAGGAATTATTCCCCCCGATTTGGCGAGATTGGATTAATTACGAATTTGAATTAAATCAAATCCCTAATTATGGTAGGAATCAAATCAATCCCAATTAAAACAGGTAACTCCCAATAAAATTGAGTAACCCCCGATGAAATTGAGTAACTCCCAATTAGGTCAAATAATCCCCAAATGGAAGGAAATATTTGACATAGGGTTTTGATTTAATTTTGGTTCCCACATGTTCCCACTGCATTGATCTGCACAAATAAACTTGCCAATTTATTGTTCAGACAATTTATAAGTAAGACCAGAAGAAAATGGAAGGCAAAAAGCTCACCAAGAATTGAAAAAAAAAAAACCACTAACAATTAAATATGCATGTCTGAAACAAAAAGATGAAAGGGGAATAACAGAGATCAGCTATTCAGCAAAGAAAACTTCATATAAAAACATGAGAAACTCTAAGGTATCGAGTGCTACTAACTTAAACACAGGATCCACTCAAACCTTGAATGTGTCATTTACCTTGTGAAGTTTTCCCCTCTGTGAGTAGTAATTGATAACAGGCCAATTTAATTCATCGAATATTTCAAGGCGTTTCTTGATTGTGTCAATATTATATCATCAACTCGGCCCTGCAATAAAACATCAACTCGGTACTGATGTGTTTGCCATTTTCATCTTGGCCTTTTCCAGTCATAAGTGTGCCGATTTTTTATTTGGTTATGTGAATCTTGCAATGCCTTTGGTGTTTATTTGACTAAGAAGTCTTTTCTTTCCTATTTGTGTTATCGTTTTAAAACACTCTCTGTGCGTGTGTTGTAGCTTGCCAATACATATTTGCAAATGCTGTAACTAATTAGTGTCCTTTATGCTATCTGATGCTTCTTTCAGATATGTTTGGTTCTTGCCACTGTTTCCTTTCCCATAGCTGGAGAGTAAAGAAAAACCCTGCTTTGTTTTGCTAGGAGTAATTGTATTCTATTATCCTCTGCTGATGAGGAGTTTCTTTCTCTTCCTCCTTTCTTGATCATGCTCTCTTGTTTTTCCAATGAGCAATGATATGTTACTGCTTATAGTAATATCTGACTGACTGTTCTCAACTACAGAATGTCATTGCTTGAAGCATGAGTTTTAAACTAGATGGTGTAATTTCCATACTGTTATTACATTTTAATTTTTCTTACATGCATCTGTATCTGTTAATACAAGTATATGGCTTCCCTAAGTGTATTAATATGTGCATATTATCCTGCAGGAACTTAATAATCTCGAGCATTTTGGCAATGGTACACCTCATTTCAATACAAGCAACATATATGAAGATCTAGGAGACTTGGAACTTGGGTAGAGTTGGTGAAGTTGGATATAATTTCTGCAGTGAGCCTGATTCTAGGAGCCATTTTCCGGAGCTATATGATCTCGACCAACCTCAGCATCCTAATCTCTTCTTGTAGTTATGTAATTTTTATGTCAAGTTTACTTTGCATTGATGGTTATCGATTTCGGATTTTATTTTGATTTCAACTATATTATCCAATCATGTATCCCTTTATGTTTCTTTGCCTGAATTACCTTTGCTGCCTTTGGGCTGTTTAATTAATTATTCACTATTGACCAAAGGAAAATTTATCGCTAGAAGTGTATATTTAAGCCTGAGCATTTCCAGAAACACTACTTTTATCTTTTTGGTTGCTAATTCTTAGTTAAAATGGGTAGAAAGTTATTTTGAATGAAATACAAAGAGGGAAGGATTCAGACCACGTTTCACGTTTTCTTTTTCTTGTTTTCATCTTCCCTCGTACTCTCATAATCTCCATCTCTGTTTCACATTTTCTTTTCCCTTCTTATCTCTCTCTACTTTCTCTCTTTGAAAATTCTAATTTTATTATCTACAACCATAGTAACTAGGGTTATGAGAAGAAAAAAAAAAAAAAAAAAAGTTAAAACACTTAGGGGGTGTATTCAATTGGGATTTTAAAAGACTATTTTGGGATGAATAAGTCTTGTGGTATTCAATTAAGACTTTTAAATAATCCAAACAAGTCTTGTGGTATTCTATTAAGACTATTAAGATTTTTAAATGAGGGTGTCGAAATCTAGTGGCATTCAATCAAGACTTTAAACAAGTAACAAAAAGTTTTATGGTATTCAAAAACTTGCTAATTTCGACGGATTGTTTTAAATGTGAGATTGTGTGAGATTTTTCAATGGGATGTATAAATACCAAGCCGTATCTCAAATCCCACCCTAACCCATCGGATTTTTCATGTTGGAATTTTTTTTCTCTCTCTCTCTCTCTCTCTCTCTCCCTGATGAAGAAGATGAACAACAAAGCAAGCAGCAAGCCCAAGCCGAGCTTTTCCCAGACACTCACCAACTTCAGATGCTAAAAATAACAACGGGGAATAGCTTTTCTCAGCCAATTTCTCAGTGGTTTTGAAACTGGTTTTCGTGCACTGAACGTCCCTGCCTTGTTCCCAGCAGGTCCAAGCACTGGCCTTGACTCTGAATCAGCCACATTGATAGACCTTACTCTTGGAGCTCCTGACAACCAATATGAATCAGCCACACTGAATCACTCGTTTGGCTTAACACCAAATTCTCCAAGGATCTCAGCCTTTTTCCCCACTCAGAATCAAAAGAAAAATAAAATACACACTTCGAATTCAACCAGAATATGGGTTTGCCCGAATAGCCAATTCATTGACAATCAATATGGGTTTACTAGACACTTCCACTATGCACATTCATTGACCTTGCTCTTCAAGTTCTCAAAACAGATCTCAACTTTTCAACCACACAACCCCCTCAAAGTTATACTCCTACCAACCCTTGGGTCCATTCACATTCAAAATTCACCAAGCCAATACTCAACCCCTACGAAACACCCCTACGAAACACCACCTTGCCGAAACCACTAAAACCCCCATTTTTCCAACGGGGAATTGTTAAACTCCTTGGCGCCAAGCCAAAGCACATGTTTCCCTGCCAAGAAACCCAAAAAATCTAGCATGGTAGGTGTTTGTGATTATGTCCCAATGATCCAGGTTCTTTGTATTTTGAATAGTGCTTCCTTTTTGGTTGTGTTCGATCATGAATCATGAAAAGAGAGCAAATGTATTTTTGGAATGTAATTAATAGGTGCATTCTTTGCTCTGTGTCTAGTAGAGCAAGCAACATAGAAAACTATTTCAGTTAGCTTTGCTACTAGTGAACCTACAGGCTGCAGCTACCTAGTTTGCTTTGTATGTATCTTATGCATGCTCAACCAATTTCAAGGCAAGCTATCATTATTTGACGATTTCTTGATGTTGCGTGTTATTGTTCAAATCAAATGGTGATTGTATGGGGTTTGGAGGAAGGAATGAAAAACAGAAAACACGACTAGGAAAAGGGTGATGATAAATTTAAAAAAATATGAATAACGAATGGTTTCTTGATATACAACTTGGCAAGATGGCTTGCAGTGGTTAGTAAGTCGTCCTATAAGTCAAATATATGAGGGCGCATGTGATGTTATTGTTGACCTTTACTCATACCTATAAGGCTTCAAACCTATCTTCCTTCTCAAATGCAAGTTTTCTGTATAAAAAAAAATGAAACTAATGAAATAAATAGCTGCTTGCACATGAGATCTGCACTGGACTAGCTGGAGGAATCAACAAATTACTCATCATCCGACTAAGTTGGTTGGTTAGCATCATAAAAGTAAAAAATCCATGTGGTCCTTTCAAATCTTATAAATTCTAATGATATAAATATTTTAAAATCCAAACGTAAAAAATCATGATTATAAAAATCTTTTAAAAAAAAAAATTTAGTCATTACATTCCTAAATAGTCTTTTAAAATCCATGGGACTTATTTATCCATAAATAGTCTTTTAAAATCTCAATTGAATATGCTGATTTACATAAAATAAAATAAAATGACTGATTTGTCTCAACCACGTAAAAGGTCCCCAACCAATTCAAGAAATATTACTTGCAAAGGGACTCGGTCAAATTGGTAAACATCATTTGAAGTTAAACCACCATCTGGATAACAACTGTGTTTTAGGACCAAAATAAGAGCAAAAAAGTAAAAAAGAAATACCAGCAGCTAAGCCCAAATGGGAAAACAGAGAGCAAGACCAGTTTCAAACCAGCTACAAGGTGAAAATGAAAAAGAAGAAAAAGTCATGCACTCAAATTTCTAGGGTGCTGGTGGAAATGACAGAAGCAATTGGTGGAAGGACTGTAAAATTTTATATTGAGGCAAATTGTCACCATCAATGTTAATGGGAGAATGAGTTTCATTATTCATTCTCTTTGGCAGAATGAATCCATTCCATAAATAGCATAAGCATTGAACATTTCCATTGTCACCATCAATGTTAAATACCACCTAAAGTAGAAGAAAAAGAAGAAGCAATTAATTTGAAGTAAAAAAATTCAAACCCTAAACTATATGGATCTGGAAGGAAGAAAATTAATATAAAATTTTGGTCAATATATACCTTCTAGTTAAACTTAAAGGTGAGATTTAATCAAACACCAAGTGTTGACTTGGTTCTAAATACTATATATTCAAATCCTTACCTGCTTCGACATGGAAAATCATATCCAAGAGTACAAGACCAGTTCATTCTCTCCAGTCTATAAATAGGCTTCTAACCCATGAAGGATTTTCATCCCTCACCATCAAACCAAATCTTTATTACCTAGCTAATTAAGCCAACTGCAATGAAAGGTGTTTATTTCCTCATAAGCACTCTTGCCATATTGGCATCTGCAACCTTCCTTGTCTCTGCCTCTGACCCCGGTCCTCTTCAGGACTTCTGTGTAGCACTGAATGACACCAAATCTGCTGGTATGCATTAATATATACTTGTGTTAATTATTTATATTCTGCCCTGCAATTATTTCCACATGAATTATTTTCATTAGACATTAGGTTTATGAAGATTGTTTTTCTGTTAACTATAGCTTCTTCTCATGCATGAAAAATCTATTAGTACGTAATTTTACATATGAATAATGCTATTTGTACTATATTTATTGGCCATCTTAGTGATCATCTCTCTAATATATATAGATCAAGTGGTTTCCACTTACGTATGTGGATTTTACCTCTGAATAGCTCTAACACTAAAGTTTAATATAACTTTTTTTTTTTGGGTGTAGAAGCAGTGTTTGTGAATGGGAAGTTCTGCAAGGACCCAAAGCTTGCCAATGCAAATGATTTCTTCTTTTCTGGCCTCCAAAATCCAAGAAACACACAAAATCCGCTTGGTTCAAATGTGACAGCCGTGAATGTGGACAACCTACTAGGACTGAACACTCTTGGCATATCCTTGGCTCGCATAGACTTTGCACCAAATGGCCTAAACCCTCCTCACACTCACCCTCGTGCCACCGAAATCCTTGTGGTCTTGGAAGGAACACTCTATGTTGGTTTCGTCACATCCAACGGTGATGGCAATCGCCTATTCACCAAAGTGTTGAACAAGGGAGATGTGTTTGTGTTCCCAATTGGCCTCATTCACTTCCAACTCAATGTGGGAAAAGTCAACGCTGTAGCCTTCGCTGGGCTTAGCAGCCAGAACCCAGGAGTGATCACCATAGCCAAAGCAGTGTTTGGCTCCCAGCCTCCCATCAACCCTGATGTTCTAGCCAAGGCCTTCCAAGTGGACGACAATGTGGTTGACTATCTTCAGAAACAGTTCTGGTACGACAACAATTAGTAAAATACAACAATAATTATATGCGAAAAGCATAAAAGGCCAAGGAAAGAACAACCAATCAATGTGCTTGGTTGGATGTATTAAGTTGGCCAATATGATTTTCACTACGTACCTACAACAAATTACTATGATGTAATATTGATTGAATAAGACTGTTGGTTTTGCATTACTTACCCTCTGGGTTTTGAAATAATATAATTTCATGCATTAATTCAACAAAGATACCATTATTATAACTTAATAATACTAAAATGGAGGAGCCTTGCCTTTTTAACGTTGATAAGTCTGGCCCACGCTCTTGGGAAAATCAGGTAGAGGGCAGAGTTTCAACAACTCTTCAGCCGAAGATCATGGTCCTCTTGAAGTTGACTAGAAATATTAAAAGGAAACATTTTTTAGCTAGTTAAGTTCTTCATTAGTTCTTGGTCAGAAGATTTTAAAACTTGGGTTTGGGTTCTAATCCATAAAAAAAAATTGGGTTCTTGTTGCAACAGTTTGGTTTCAATTTGGCCTAATTCAAGTCCTCTATGGGAAAGTAATGTGAAGGGCCGAAAGAACAAAGTTCATATGAGGAGAAACTCTGTAGACGAAGGCCCAAACATAACTAAAGAAGCCCAATTGCAAATCTTGAATTCAATATAAAGAAATGATAAATTTCTTTTTTCCCTTTTCCGTGGATGCCACAAAATATTAACATAAATTCAAACTATTCTATATTGAAACGAACCAGTTATGCTGCGTAGTTTTCCTTCCAGCTTAAGTTGGGTACATGCATCATCAAGTGCAATAATCAGGGTAGAAAAAAAAAAATTAACCCATCTGATAATCTTAGAGAGAAGACAGTGATCTTTCGGTACAAACTTCCACTCTTCACAGTGATCTTTGCCAAAGAGAGAAGACAGAGTGCCTTAATTGAAAACCAGATAATCTTACATGCTCTGCTATTTTTCACTCAAACCGTTCATTTGCTGCAGAAAGAAAAACAAGTTATTGCCTCATTCGCCTTAAGCATGGGCACACATTAACTTGTGGGTTAAAATCATATTCTTTTAGGTTGTTCTTTGTGTTTTCATTTCATATAAAAGTTTGTACTATAAAGAAGAAGAGAACCAGGATTATCAATGACAACAAATGCTGCAAGCTGGATATACAGAATATACCTCAACGGAGCAAAAATTGGTCGAACTTTTTCAAATATTTCATCGACTGTTCTATGGGAGCGATTTCTTCCCACGAGAAAATTCGATTGAAAGATACCCCTTTCTTCTTCGCCGTCTCTTTCTCCTTGCAAAATAGATCGAAATAAGAGGACCACACCCGGGGGTGGTTGGCCAAAGGCCCTCTGATGCCTAAGTTAGTTCCATTGATTCGTATAGAAAACAATAGCTAAATAGGGTACGGAGATATATATGTAAGGTGTAAACCGGGTGGCCGGAGCCGTGAGTGGTAGCCGGAGCCTTGTGTAAAAAGGGAGAGAAAGTATGGCAGCTAGGGTATATGAGGGATAAGTTCTGCAGAGTTTCAGTATGAATTTAGACGTGTCTCAACCCTTGTGTGTAGCTATCTATTTATAGGGGCCTCGGAGGCTAGGGTTTCAGAGGAATAATTCAGCAAATGGAAAGGAATTATTCCTCCCCGATTTGGCGAGATTGGATTAATTAGGAATTTGAATTAAATCAAATCCCTAGTCAAATCCCTAAAATAGGTAACTCCCAATTAAATTGAGTAACCCGCGATTAAATTGAGTAACTCCCAATTAGGTCAAATAATCCCCAAATGGAAGGAAATATTTGACCTAGGGTTTTGATTTAATTTGGTTCCCACAAATGCCCCTCAGCTTCTGCATGACGCGTGGTGGCATGGAGGAGGGTGCACTAACTGTTGGGCTGTCCAGCTGTAACTAGGCTTTCTTCTTGGATTTGGGCTCTTTTTGCAAATTGGGTTCCCTGTTGGAGTGGGCTTTTGATTGTTCTTGGAGTTGGGTTCCCAGTAGGAAAGGGCTTGCGATTCCTTCCTGACCTAGGATGCCCAATTTGTGTAAATGTAGGGCTTCTCTTCACTCTTCTTCATATCGCAAACTTAACTTCTCTACTTTCTAGCTTGAGAGAGATCTTGAAGAATTTGTACTGCTTGTCGAAGAAAGGAGTCGATGTGCATCCCGAGGTAAGTTGAGCACGAATATTTCTTTTTCGTCTTTTTTTTTTTTTTTTTGTGGCGAGCACCAGGCTGGCTATCGTCGTGACTGGTGGCTGAAGAAAGATGGAGCAATGATGGCCGTTGGTGACTGCTAAGTGAGTACCAGGAGGAAGTTGGTGGTCTGCCCCTTGCCCAGGATGTTAGAGATGGAAGCAGCAAGGTTTAAACATCTTGTTTGTGTAGATAACAAGGAGATTTGAGGTATACGAAATATTCGTGATATTCCACTCGAGCCTCCTACAGACAAGCTTGGAGATCGTGATCTGCTTCGTGAAGTGGTTCGCTCGTGAACTAGTTCACCTACTGAGAGGCAAGGAGATATTGGTATTCCTCTCTGAAGTTAGAGTTGTCTACATCGGTCGAGGGATGAAGATCAAACTGGGTAGTTGGGCCATGAGCAGTCAAGCGTGGAGTTGTTTCATCGTCGTTGACTCCTTTAGAGGTGAGGATGGCATAGGCCAAGAAGACGACATCTGCCCCGGCGAAGAGCTCTTCTACAACGTCAGCGGCTGATCCCAAGGTGGACAAGTCTAGTCTTGTAGGGGATGTAGGTGTGTCTGATCTGTTGAAGATGAACTTTCTATGAAGCCCGTTTGCTTATGTCAAGCTGGTTAATAATATCCATCGGGCTGGGGGTCTTGATACTTTTTCAAGTCTTTCATTGGAAAAATAAAGGAAAGCAACAGTTCATTTGCTTAAAAAATGAGCGATTTTTTTATGCTGAGACTATTCCGAACTCGTCTGCTGTTGCCCCCTTCTCTGCTTAGCTAAGCGAGTTGGGGAAGAAGAATGTTGAATTGATTAGCAAGCTCTCTGCCGAGCAGATCCGTTATAAGAAGAAGACGTCTGATTTGAGGGCGATGACATTCGAGCTGAAAAGCTCCCTTGTCGAGAAAGATTCTGAGCTTAGCTCTTCTGCTGCTAACTTAGCTAGTCGAAAAAATATCTACTTCCGTTTTGAGCTCAAGAATGCTGATATCTCCCTCAGCTATGAAAAGCTCCTGGCTAAACTTCGTGTCCACCACAAGTCTGCTAAAAAATCCAAGTCCAAAGCCATCATAGATGCGTACAAGTTGGGCAACATGCACTACGCAGATGGGACTGCTCCCTTCCATGCAATTTAGACAGAGACATCGAGATGCTCTGCCTTGACTTGTTCCATGTACAAGGTGAGCAGGTTAATGCTGTGAACATGGAAGGAACTGAAGAGCAGGCGCCCGAAGAGGCAGTAGCTGAAGAGGATAGAGCAAGGGACGCAGTTGATGAGATGGTGGCAGATGTCGCGAAGCAGGCAGGTGGAGCTGCTGTAGGCGTGGCTGATTAGGTGGATGCCGAAGAGGTTACAAATCAGAGGTCTCCTGCCGGCATCTTGGAGTATATGAAGACTTCTTTATTTCTTTTCAGCTTTTGTAGTCTGCTTTCTTGTTTAGAATAATTGGTCTTGTTTGACCATCTTCTTTTTGTTGAACTTGGCCGGTTGGTCAGCTTGTTATGAAAATTTCAGTTATTTTTCCAATTTCAATTCACATATTGACTTGTGAACTGCTCGAAAAACCAACCAGTATCTTGACTATGTGTCTCCATTAGGAAACTTATAAGTGCCAGGGTCCCCATTAAGGGACTTCGGGCATGTTCTGCCTATGTCCAGAGACATATCGATGAGAGTGGCTCGTTTAACCTACGTCAGTAAACGTGTCGATGAGAGTGGCCTGTTTGTCCTACGTCCGGAGACGTGTCGATGAGAGTGGCCTGTTTGGCCTACGGCCGGAGACGTGTTGATGAGTGTGGCCCGTTTGGCCTATGTCCGGAGACGTGTCGATGAGAGTGGCCCGTTTAGCCTACGTCTGGAGACGTGTCGATGAGTGTGGCCCGTTTAGCCTACATCCGAGGACGTGTCGATAAGAGTGGCCCATTTGGCCTACGTCTTGGGACGTGTCAATGAGAGTGGCCCGTTTGGCCTACGTCTGGAGACGTGTCGAAGGTGACCTGTTTGGCCTACGTCCGGGGACGTGTCGTTGAGAGAGGCCCGTTTGGCCAACGTCTATAGACGTGTCGATGAGAGTGGCCCGTTCAGCCTACGTCCGGAGATGTGTCAATGAGAGTGACCCGTTTGGCCTACGTCCAAAGATGTGTCGAAGGTGACCTGTTTGGCCTACATCCGGAGAAGTGTCGATGAAGTGGCCCGTTTGGCCTACGTCCGGAGATGTGTCAATGAGAGTGGCCCGTTTGGCCTACGTCTAGAGACGTGTCGATGAGTGACCCATTTGGCCTACATCTGGAGACGTGTCGATTGCTTTCGTGAACACTCCATTGGAAAGATAAGCTCGAACTTTATGGGTAGCATCAAAAATAACTTGTCTTCAATGGAGGTGAGTGAGGCTTGGCCGCCTGCTTGGAGCCGAGCTGATACGTGATGAGCTTTATGGATAATACCCCAGAGGTGATGAGCATTCCGTTGTCTTTGAACTTCCTTCTCTTAAAAGATAATGCTAGGATTGTTTTCCATGACTAGGTAGCTGGTGACGGCTTGGGAGACAAAAGTCGCTTCCTTGATCTTTCTCTACTGCTCCCCGGTGGTCAGCTCGGGCTCTTAGAGTCGACTAGGATCGTGTTGATCCGTATGACTTTTTTCATGGAGGCTCATTTGCAACTGCGTCACGATCCTTGATATGCTGGATAGCCCCCCTTACAATGAATTTTGTGCAATGGCCATCACCGACCAGTTCTTCGAGGTGCTTTTTCCAGGCGAAGCAGTCCTTTGTGTAATGATCGTGCCCTTCATGGAATTCGCAGTATCTACTGGTATCCTTCTTGGCTGGGTTTCCCTTCAAAGGCGATGATTTCTTCAACCAAGGCATGTTCTTTACTTGGGCCAGGATCTGGTGTACCGGGATAGTGAACTTGGTATAGCTCTCGGCTGCTGAAGCACCTCCCTGAGGCTGTAATCCGCGCTTGCCTCCATCCTTGTCATTTATCCTGCCGTTCCTTTGGCTTGCCTGCTCAACCGGTTGATCGGCTTGCTTGGCAGCCTTCTTTGGGGGGATCCGGTCATCGTCCCAAAGTGCGTAGCGCTTTGCTGTCCCGAAGACTTCTACCAGTGTTTGGCAGGGAGAGATGGTCAGCTCGCGATACAGCTCACATTTAGTTGGCAAGCCTCTCCTGAAGGCCGATGATGCGATTCGATCATCACATCCAATAATGTTTGCCCTTTCTGCTTTGAACCTCTTGATGTAATCTCGAAGGGATTCATCATACTTCTTGTGGAGGTTGAACATGTGATCAGGGTTCTTCTTGATTGTCCGGTAAGAAGTGTATTCTTTGGTGAAGGCGTAAGCTAGCTCCTTGAAGCTGCTGATCGACCCGGTTGGCAGGGTGTGAAATCAGTCTTCGGCTGCTCCTAGCAAGGTCATTGCAAACACCTTGCACATCAGCGCGTCGTTGGCCTTGTAGAGGATCATGACACTTTTGAAGTGCTTTAGATGGCTCTCGGGATCGGAATCCCCTTTGAAATGTGTGAATGAAGGCGTTGAGAATCTCTTTGGGGGAGCAGCCTGCTCAATTTTGGCAGTGAAAGGCGTAGAGTTTGCTTGGTCCACCTCCCTGCGTATAGCATCTTCGAAATTTTTGCCAATATTTAAGTTACGAAGTCGGTCGTTTATGAGCTTCTCGACGTTCTCAGCGTGCACGGCTTGCCGATCACATTGGCGACCCTCGTGATTCAGGCGAGGATGGTTGACTTTCTCGTCGACTTGAAAAGGTTGACCTCCTTGGTTGCCCTGCCCATGAGGCAAATTGGTGGATTAAGCTTGCAAAGATTCCTCCACGAGTTGTCGCCCCGAGTTGGTTCTTGAGCAGGTTAGTGAGTGTCGGTCATTGCGTTCGTCACGCAATCGTTCACGGACTCATGCCCCTAATGAGTCCAGTCTTGAATGGATCGTTGACCAGCTCCAAGTATGGCTTGCAGATGTCTGTGTCTTGTCAGCACGATCTCGTTCTCTCCCCTGCTAGTTTGTCTCTGACTGACTAGTCTGGGATCCCTCAAAATGCTCGCCAGTATTCTCGCGGATCCTTCTCTCCTCGTCATGGGCTCCAAAGTCAGCGCCTTGATTCAAATTAATCTACCTGAGTAGTTGGCCAATTAGATTGTTTTGGTCGTCGACCCTCTGCGCGAGTTGATCAACCCGTGAATTAAAATCCCACTTGACTGCGTAAGTCAGGTAGAGAGGTGTGGACCGGGCCCAATGGCATATGGGCTAGGGCTCCGTTAGATGTGCACACGGGTGCATACGTCAAGTGTGGTTGCAAAGAAGGGAGAGAATGGATCTGCTCCAATACTGGGATGGCATCGGAGTAGCCGTGGGCCTGTGCAGCAAATCCAACAGCTGAGTGGTGCGGTTGCTGATGTGTTCCAACCACAAAATGGCGCGGCAGAGCAGCTCCGACAGGATGACGCGACATAGCAGCTCCGGCAGCCGTCACGTGCGACTGCAAGGCTGTGGAGGTCATGTGGCCATGAAGCGGCTGTTCTGCAATTCCAGCAGCTGTCTGCAACGGTTGTTCTGCAATTCCAACAGCTGTCTGCAGTGGCTGTTCTGCAACTCCAGCAGTTGGAGGTGGCTGCATAGCATGAGGAGGCGACTGCAAGGTGTTGGCAACCACGGTTTTGTGCGGTTGCAGCGTGGTTTCCACCACGAAACCATGAGACGGGCCCGTTGTGGTGGTGTTGCTCTTCGTACGTCTTGTATCAACCATGATTGTTTGAAACAAAGTGGGGAAAATGAATTTGGAGCACGCTTTGAGTATTATTTCGCGCTCTCAATGAAAGCACCAATTTATGGGAGCGATTTCTTCCCACGAAAATATTCGATTGAAAGATTCTGCTTTCTTCTTCACCGCCTCTCTCTCCCTACAAAATATATCGAAATAAGAGGACCACACCCGGGAGGTGTTGGCCAAAGGCCCTCCGATGCCTAAGTTAATTCAATTGATTCGTTGAGAAAACAATAGCTAAATAGGGTACGGAGATATATATGTAAAGTGTAAACCGGGTGGCCAGAGCTGTGAGTGGTGAGATTGGATTTATTAGGAATTTGAATTAAATCAAATCCCTAATTATGATAGGAATCAAATCAATCCCAATTAAAACAGGTAACTCCCAATTAAATTGAGTAACCCCTGATTAAATTGAGTAACTCCCAATTAGGTCAAATAATCCCCAAATGGAAGGAAATATTTGACCTAGGGTTTTGATTTAATTTGGTTCCCACATGTTCCCACTGCATTGATGTGCACAAATAAACTTGCCAATTTATTGTTCAGACAATTTATAAGCAAAACCATAAGAAAATGGAAGGCAATAAGCTCACCAAGAATTTAAAAAAAAAAACCACTAAAAATTAAATATGCATGAAACAAAAAGGTGAAAGGGGAATAACAGAAAGCAAACTTCATATAAAAACATGAGAAACTCTAAGATATCGAGTGCTACTAACTTAAACACAGGATCCACTCAAACCTTGATTGTGTCATTTACCAATTGGTTTTGGGGTGGAACCTCAACTTCCTTCATGGTATCAGAGTAAGGCTTCACGTGTTGGGCCCAACGGCCACACGTCACCCAATATGTGTTGTCCACGTGTTAGGCTTGAAAGTTCGCCACACGTGCGGGGGCGTGTTGAGATTATTTGTCCCACATTGAAATGTTAAGGGACCTAGCCTGGGTTTATAAGGAGTTGGGCTACTCCCCCCATTGCCAATTGGTTTTGGGGTGAAACCTCAACTTCCTTCAATAAGTATGCTGATTTTTTATTTGGTTATGTGAATCTTGCAATGCCTTTGGTGTTTATTTGACTAAGAAGTCTTTTCTTTCCTATTTGTGTTATCATTTTAAAACACTCTCCGTGCGTGTGTTGTAGCTTGCCAATACATATTTGCAAATGCTGTAACTAATTAGTGTCCTTTAGGCTATCTGATGCTTCTTTCAGATATGTTTGGTTCTTGCCACTGTTTCCTTTCCCATAGCTGGAGAGTAAAGAAAAACCCTGCTTTGTTTTACTAAGAGTAATTGTATTCTATTATCCTCTGCTGACGAGGAGTTTCTTTCTCTTCCTCCTTTCTTGATCATGCTCTCTTGTTTTTCCATTGAGCAATGATATGTTACTGCTTATAGTAATATCTGACTGACTGTTCTCAACTACAGAATGTCATTGCTTGAAGCATGAGTTTTAAACTAGATGGTGTAATTTCCATACTGTTATTACATTTTAATTTTTCTTGCATGCATCTGTATCTATTAATACAAGTATATGGCTTCCCTAAGTGTATTAATATGTGCATATTATCCTGCAGGAACTTAATAATCTCGAGCATTTTGGCAATGGTACACCTCATTTCAATACAAGCAACATATATGAAGATCTAGGAGACTTGGAACTTGGGTAGAGTTGGTGAAGTTGGATATAATTTCTGCAGTGAGCCTGATTCTAGGAGCCATTTTCCGGAGCTATATGATCTCAACCAACCTCAGCATCCTAATCTCTTCTTGTAGTTATGTAATTTTTATGTCAAGTTTACTTTGCATTGATGGTTATCGATTTCGGATTTTATTTTGATTTCAACTATATTATCCAATCATGTATCCCTTTATGTTTCTTTGCCTGAATTACCTTTGCTGCCTTTGGGCTGTTTAATGAATTATTCACTATTGACCAAAGGAAAATTTATCGCTAGAAGTGTATATTTAAGCCTGAGCATTTCCAGAAACACTACTTTTGTCTTTTTGGTTGCTAATTCTTAGTTAAAATGGGTAGAAAGTTATTTTGAATGAAATACAAAGAGGGAAGGATTCAGACCACGTTTCACGTTTTCTTTTTCTTGTTTTCATCTTCCCTCGTACTCTCATAATCTCCATCTCTGTTTCACATTTTCTTTTCCCTTCTTATCTCTCTCTACTTTCTCTCTTTGAAAATTCTAATTTTATTATCTACAACCATAGTAACTAGGGTTATGAGAAGAAAAAAAAAAAAAAAAAAGTTAAAACACTTAGGGGGTGTATTCAATTGGGATTTTAAAAGACTATTTTGGGATGAATAAGTCTTGTGGTATTCAATTAAGACTTTTAAATAATCCAAACAAGTCTTGTGGTATTCTATTAAGACTATTAAGATTTTTAAATGAGGGTGTCGAAATCTAGTGGCATTCAATCAAGACTTTAAACAAGTAACAAAAAGTTTTATGGTATTCAAAAACTTGCTAATTTCGACGGATTGTTTTAAATGTGAGATTGTGTGAGATTTTTCAATGGGATGTATAAATACCAAGCCGTATCTCAAATCCCACCCTAACCCATCGGATTTTTCATGTGGGAATTTTTTTTTTCTCTCTCTCTCTCTCTCTCTCTCTCCCTGATGAAGAAGATGAACAACAAAGCAAGCAGCAAGCCCAAGCCGAGCTTTTCCCAGACACTCACCAACTTCAGATGCTAAAAATAACAACGGGGAATAGCTTTTCTCAGCCAATTTCTCAGTGGTTTTGAAACTGGTTTTCGTGCACTGAACGTCCCTGCCTTGTTCCCAGCAGGTCCAAGCACTGGCCTTGACTCTGAATCAGCCACATTGATAGACCTTACTCTTGGAGCTCCTGACAACCAATATGAATCAGCCACACTGAATCACTCGTTTGGCTTAACACCAAATTCTCCAAGGATCTCAGCCTTTTTCCCCACTCAGAATCAAAAGAAAAATAAAATACACACTTCGAATTCAACCAGAATATGGGTTTGCCCGAATAGCCAATTCATTGACAATCAATATGGGTTTACTAGACACTTCCACTATGCACATTCATTGACCTTGCTCTTCAAGTTCCCAAAACAGATCTCAACTTTTCAACCACACAACCCCCTCAAAGTTATACTCCTACCAACCCTTGGGTCCATTCACATTCAAAATTCACCAAGCCAATACTCAACCCCTACGAAACACCCCTACGAAACACCACCTTGCCGAAACCACTAAAACCCCCATTTTTCCAACGGGGAATTGTTAAACTCCTTGGCGCCAAGCCAAAGCACATGTTTCCCTGCCAAGAAACCCAAAAAATCTAGCATGGTAGGTGTTTGTGATTATGTCCCAATGATCCAGGTTCTTTGTATTTTGAATAGTGCTTCCTTTTTGGTTGTGTTCGATCATGAATCATGAAAAGAGAGCAAATGTATTTTTGGAATGTAATTAATAGGTGCATTCTTTGCTCTGTGTCTAGTAGAGCAAGCAACATAGAAAACTATTTCAGTTAGCTTTGCTACTAGTGAACCTACAGGCTGCAGCTACCTAGTTTGCTTTGTATGTATCTTATGCATGCTCAACCAATTTCAAGGCAAGCTATCATTATTTGACGATTTCTTGATGTTGCGTGTTATTGTTCAAATCAAATGGTGATTGTATGGGGTTTGGAGGAAGGAATGAAAAACAGAAAACACGACTAGGAAAAGGGTGATGATAAATTTAAAAAAATATGAATAACGAATGGTTTCTTGATATACAACTTGGCAAGATGGCTTGCAGTGGTTAGTAAGTCGTCCTATAAGTCAAATATATGAGGGCGCATGTGATGTTATTGTTGACCTTTACTCATACCTATAAGGCTTCAAACCTATCTTCCTTCTCAAATGCAAGTTTTCTGTATAAAAAAAAATGAAACTAATGAAATAAATAGCTGCTTGCACATGAGATCTGCACTGGACTAGCTGGAGGAATCAACAAATTACTCATCATCCGACTAAGTTGGTTGGTTAGCATCATAAAAGTAAAAAATCCATGTGGTCCTTTCAAATCTTATAAATTCTAATGATATAAATATTTTAAAATCCAAACGTAAAAAATCATGATTATAAAAATCTTTTAAAAAAAAAAATTTAGTCATTACATTCCTAAATAGTCTTTTAAAATCCATGGGACTTATTTATCCATAAATAGTCTTTTAAAATCTCAATTGAATATGCTGATTTACATAAAATAAAATAAAATGACTGATTTGTCTCAACCACGTAAAAGGTCCCCAACCAATTCAAGAAATATTACTTGCAAAGGGACTCGGTCAAATTGGTAAACATCATTTGAAGTTAAACCACCATCTGGATAACAACTGTGTTTTAGGACCAAAATAAGAGCAAAAAAGTAAAAAAGAAATACCAGCAGCTAAGCCCAAATGGGAAAACAGAGAGCAAGACCAGTTTCAAACCAGCTACAAGGTGAAAATGAAAAAGAAGAAAAAGTCATGCACTCAAATTTCTAGGGTGCTGGTGGAAATGACAGAAGCAATTGGTGGAAGGACTGTAAAATTTTATATTGAGGCAAATTGTCACCATCAATGTTAATGGGAGAATGAGTTTCATTATTCATTCTCTTTGGCAGAATGAATCCATTCCATAAATAGCATAAGCATTGAACATTTCCATTGTCACCATCAATGTTAAATACCACCTAAAGTAGAAGAAAAAGAAGAAGCAATTAATTTGAAGTAAAAAAATTCAAACCCTAAACTATATGGATCTGGAAGGAAGAAAATTAATATAAAATTTTGGTCAATATATACCTTCTAGTTAAACTTAAAGGTGAGATTTAATCAAACACCAAGTGTTGACTTGGTTCTAAATACTATATATTCAAATCCTTACCTGCTTCGACATGGAAAATCATATCCAAGAGTACAAGACCAGTTCATTCTCTCCAGTCTATAAATAGGCTTCTAACCCATGAAGGATTTTCATCCCTCACCATCAAACCAAATCTTTATTACCTAGCTAATTAAGCCAACTGCAATGAAAGGTGTTTATTTCCTCATAAGCACTCTTGCCATATTGGCATCTGCAACCTTCCTTGTCTCTGCCTCTGACCCCGGTCCTCTTCAGGACTTCTGTGTAGCACTGAATGACACCAAATCTGCTGGTATGCATTAATATATACTTGTGTTAATTATTTATATTCTGCCCTGCAATTATTTCCACATGAATTATTTTCATTAGACATTAGGTTTATGAAGATTGTTTTTCTGTTAACTATAGCTTCTTCTCATGCATGAAAAATCTATTAGTACGTAATTTTACATATGAATAATGCTATTTGTACTATATTTATTGGCCATCTTAGTGATCATCTCTCTAATATATATAGATCAAGTGGTTTCCACTTACGTATGTGGATTTTACCTCTGAATAGCTCTAACACTAAAGTTTAATATAACTTTTTTTTTTTTGGGTGTAGAAGCAGTGTTTGTGAATGGGAAGTTCTGCAAGGACCCAAAGCTTGCCAATGCAAATGATTTCTTCTTTTCTGGCCTCCAAAATTCAAGAAACACACAAAATCCGCTTGGTTCAAATGTGACAGCCGTGAATGTGGACAACCTACTAGGATTGAACACTCTCGGCATATCCTTGGCTCGCATAGACTTTGCACCAAATGGCCTAAACCCTCCTCACACTCACCCTCGTGCCACCGAAATCCTTGTGGTCTTGGAAGGAACACTCTATGTTGGTTTCGTCACATCCAACGGTGATGGCAATCGCCTATTCACTAAAGTGTTGAACAAGGGAGATGTGTTTGTGTTCCCAATTGGCCTCATTCACTTCCAACTCAATGTGGGAAAAGTCAACGCTGTAGCCTTCGCTGGGCTTAGCAGCCAGAACCCAGGAGTGATCACCATAGCCAAAGCAGTGTTTGGCTCCCAGCCTCCCATCAACCCTGATGTTCTAGCCAAGGCCTTCCAAGTGGACGACAATGTGGTTGACAATCTTCAGAAACAGTTCTGGTACGACAACAATTAGTGAGATACAACAATAATTATATGCGTAAAGCATAAAAGGTCAAGGAAAGAACAACCAATCGATGTGCTTGGTTGGATGTATTAAGTTGGCCAATATGTTTTTAACTACGTATACCTACAATAAATTACTATGATGTAATATTAATTTAATAAGATTGTTGGTTTGCATTACTCACCCTCTGGGTTTTGAAATAATATAATTTCATACTGTAGTTTTGAAATAACATTATGCATTAATTCAACAAAGATATTATGACAACTGAATAATACTAAAATGAAGGAGCCTTGCCATTTTAACATTGATAAGTTTGGCCCATGCTCTAGGGCAAATCACGTAGAAATTTCTCTCTCTCGAGGACAGCTGTTTGCGTGCAATTAGTGCGGACATTATATTCAACCGTTGGATCGATTTTAAAAGGTTACATGTAGAATCTGGTAAAAGAAAACACAAATTCACCTGACTGAGACCCATTGACCCACGCAATCATCTTCTCTTTCCTCTTTCTCTACCTTCTTCTATTTCCCTCTCCTTCTCCTATCCTCTCTCTCTTTGGGCATTCAAACAGAAAAATTGAGCCGAATTGAGCAGAAAAAAATCGGAATAACCAAAAACCAGATCGAGTTGACTAAAAACCGAACGGTTTGGTCCGATTCCAATTCCAGTATCTTGTAGTGAAAGAGGGACCGGGCATTCAGACCACTTTCTTTTTATTTTTTTCATCTTCTCATAATCTCCATATCTGTTTCACATTTTCTTCTCCCTTCTCATCTTTCTCTCTACTTTCTCACTTCGAAAATTCTAGAATCTACAACCATAGCAACTAGGGTTATTCAATATATATATATTCGACTGGCTGATTTCCATAAAAATTAAATGACACATTGTCTGGTTGAAATATTACTGGAGCGACTGTTTAAAAGCTACTCAGTCATGTTGGTAAACATCATTTGAAGTTAAGCAGCATCAGATTGAATTCAGGTGTGCCTGCCAATTATCTGAATAACATAGTGTTTTAGGACCAAAAAGAAAACACAGTATGAAAAAAACACACACACACACACACACACACCACCAGCTGACCCCAAACGGGAAAATAATCAGGAGCAGCGGCTATTTTGAGCAAGACCAGTTTTTTTTTAATGAACTGTGGTGGGTAAAACCCAAGAAACACAGAGCAACTACTCACTACAGACCAACCGAGTCCTAGTGACTCCTAGCAAATCATCAACAAGGCTATAGAGCCAGTCCAACTCGAGCCATATCAAGAAAACAAACACCTAGGTCCAGATTGTAGCCCCACTGAGCAATACAATCAGCAACCACATTTCTTTCTGTATAAACATGCTGAAGAGCACAGGTATCAAACTTTCCCATAAGCTCCCAGCAGCTTGAAACCACAGACACCATAGGATGTGAACCAAGAGCAGTAGAATTCTGCATCAACTTAATAGCCACTGCAGAATCCATTTCAACCAACAGATTACGAATACCTCTATCATGAGCAAGCTTCAAGCCAAAAACCAGAATCCATTTTAGCAATACCACTTTCAAACCAGCTAGAAGGTGAAAAAATGAAAAGAAGAAAAAGTCAGGCACTCAACGTTAATTGGTGGACTGACTGTAAAATTTTATATTGAGGCAAATTGTCACCATCAATGTTAATGAGGAAATGAATTTCATTCTCTTTGTAGAATGAATCCATATATAGCATAAGCATTGAACATTTCCATTGGTTAAATACCACCTAATCTAAAAATATATATAATTATCTCCTAACTACTCTTTCTTTTTGGTACAACTCTGAATACCTGGTCTTTCATCATCATAATTATATGAATATATTCTTCCTCACCTGACCTTGTCTTATAATTAAACAATCCTAATAACCCTTTACAAAAGGTAACTTATTTTATTGAAACACCAAACAGTAGAGCTGAGTCAAAGTTCTTCAAAATTCTATCACAACTGAATTTTCTTTTTCTAGTGCTAACAATATATATAGGAAATTGATTGTTCAATAGTTAAACTTAAAGGTGAGATTTTGTCAAATACCAAGTCTTGACTTGCCTCTAAATACTACAATATTCAAATCTTTACTTGCTTCGACAAGGAAAATCATATCCAAGAGTACAAGACCAGTTCATTCTCTCCAGTCTATAAATAGGCTTCTAACCCATGAAGGATTTTCATCCCACACCCTCAAACCAAAACTCTCAACACACAAAGAAAAAACAGTAAAAGAAAGTTTTGAGGCAACCTAGCTCTAATTAAGCTAACTGCAATGAAAGGTGTTCATTTCCTCATAAGCACTCTTGCCATATTGGCATCTGCAACCTTCCTCGTCTCAGCCTCTGACCCCAGTCCTCTTCAGGACTTCTGTGTAGCACTTAATGACACCAAATCTGCTGGTATGCTTTAATTATATTCATTATATTCTGCCCTGCAATTATTTCCACATGGATTATTTTCTTCCTAAGGCATTAGGAATATTATGAAGATTGTATTTGCATGGCTTCTCATGCATGAACAATCCATTAGTACATAATTTTACATATATATATATGTATTGTCCCTTACACATGTATGTGCTATTTGTACTATATATACTGACCATCTTACAGATCATCTCTCTAATATATCATGTGGGTTCCGTTTCGCTTAGGTGGATATTTCGGTGCAGGCGCAGTGTTTGTGAATGGGAAATTCTGCAAGGACCCAAAGCTTGTCAATGCAAATGATTTCTTCTTTTCTGGGCTCCAAAATCCAAGAAACACACAAAATCCGCTTGGTTCAAATGTGACAGCTGTGAATGTGGACAATCTAGCAGGACTGAACACTCTCGGCATATCCTTGGCCCGCATAGACTTTGCACCAAATGGCCTAAACCCTCCTCACACTCACCCTCGTGCCACCGAAATCCTTGTGGTCTTGGAAGGAACACTCTATGTTGGTTTCGTCACATCCAACGGTGATGGCAATCGCCTATTCACCAAAGTGTTGAACAAGGGAGATGTGTTTGTGTTCCCAATTGGCCTCATTCACTTCCAACTCAACGTGGGACAAGTCAACGCTGTAGCCTTCGCTGGGCTTAGCAGCCAGAACCCAGGAGTGATCACCATAGCCAAAGCAGTGTTTGGCTCCCAGCCTCCCATCAACCCTGATGTTCTAGCCAAGGCCTTCCAAGTGGACGACAATGTGGTTGACTATCTTCAGAAACAGTTCTGGTACGACAACAATTAGTAAAATACAACAATAATTATATGCGAAAAGCATAAAAGGCCAAGGAAAGAACAACCAATCGATGTGCTTGGTTGGATGTATTAAGTTGGCCAATATGATTTTCACTACGTACCTACAACAAATTACTATGATGTAATATTGATTGAATAAGACTGTTGGTTTTGCATTACTTACCCTCTGGGTTTTGAAATAATATAATTTCATGCATTAATTCAACAAAGATACCATTATTATAACTTAATAATACTAAAATGGAGGAGCCTTGCCTTTTTAACGTTGATAAGTCTGGCCCACGCTCTTGGGAAAATCAGGTAGAGGGCAGAGTTTCAACAACTCTTCAGCCAAAGATCATGGTCCTCTTGAAGTTGGCTAGAAATATTAAAAGGAAACATTTTGTAGCTAGTTAAGTTCTTCATTAGTTCTTGGTCAGAAGATTTTAAAACTTGGGTTTGGGTTCTAATCCATAAAAAAAATTGGGTTCTTGTTGCAACAGATTGGTTTCAATTTGGCCTAATTCAAGTCATCTATGGGAAAGTGGGAGGGAGCTTCTATAATGAGGGTTTATAGTGAGGAGGCTATTTGAGGAGGCCCATCTCACCATCAAAAGGGGTGTGGACCCCCCAATGCACCCCCCCCCCCCCCCCATGTACTTTGTTTTTGGTCATTGATGGTGAGATTTCACCTCCTCAAATAACCTCCTCAAATTAGCTCCTCATTCTAGCCTCTCCGGTAATGTGAAGGGCCGAAAGAACAAAGTTCATATGAGGAGAAACTCTGTAGACGAAGGCCCAAACATAACCAAAGAAGCCCAATTGCAAATCTTGAATTCAATATAAAGAAATGACAAATTTCTTTTTTCCTTTTTTGTGGATGCCACAAAATATTAACATAAATTCAAACTATTCTATATTGAAACGAACCAGTTATGCTGCGTAGTTGTCCTTCCAGCTTAAGCTGGGTACATGCATCATCAAGTGCAATAATCAAGGTAGAAAAAAAAAAATTAACCCATCTGATAATTTATTGCTTTAGACTTCACGATGCTTCTTTCGGTACAAACTTCCACTCTTCACAGTGATCTTTGCCAAAGAGAGAAGATCGTGATCTTCACGATACTTTAATTGAAAACCAGATAATCTTACATGCTCTGCTATTTTTCACTCAAACCGTTCATTTGCTGCAGAAAGAAAAACAAGTTATTGCCTCATTGGCCTTAAGCATGGGCACACATTAACTTGTGGGTTAAAATCATATTCTTTTAGGTTGTTCTTTGTGTTTTCATTTCATATAAAAGTTTGTACTATAAAGAAGAAGAGAACCAGGATTATCAATGACAACAAATGCTGCAAGCTGGATATACAGAATATACCTCAATGGAGCAAAAATTGGTCGAACTTTTTCAAATATTTCATCGACTGTTCTGTGGGAGCGATTTCTTCCCACAAGAAAATTCGATTGAAAGATTCCCCTTTCTTTTTCGCCGCCTCTTTCTCCCTGCAAAATAGATGGAAATAAGAGGACCACACCCGGGGGGTGTTAGCCAAAGGCCCTCCGATGCCTAAGTTAGTTCCATTGATTCGTATAGAAAACAATAGCTAAATAGGGTACGGATATATATATATGTAAGGTGTAAACCGGGTGGCCGGAGCCTTGTGTAACAAGGGAGAGAGAGTATGGTGGCTAGGGTATATGAGGGATAATTTATGCAGAGTTTCAGTATGAATTTAGACGTGTCTCAACCCTTGTGTGTAGCCATCTATTTATAGGGGCCTCGGAGGCAAGGGTTTCAGAGGAATAATTCAGCAAATGGAAAGGAATTATTCCTCCCCGATTTGGCGAGATTGGATTAATTAGGAATTTGAATTAAATCAAATCCCTAATCAAATCCCTAAAATAGGTAACTTCCAATTAAATTGAGTAACCCCCGATTAAATTGAGTAACTCCCAATTAGGTCAAATAATCCCCAAATGGAAGGAAATATTTGACCTAGGGTTTTGATTTAATTTGTTTCCCACAAATGCCCCTCAGCTTCTACTTGACGCGTGGTGGCATGGAGGAGGTGTGCATTAACTGTTGGTCGAGGGATGAAGATCAAACTGGGTAGTTGGGTCATGAGTAGTCAAGCGTGGAGTTGTTTCATCGTCGTTAACTCCTTTAGAGGTGAGGATGGCGGTGGCCAAGAAGACGACATCTGCCCGGGCGAAGAGCTCTTCTACAACGTCAGCGGCTGATCCCAAGGTGGACAAGTCTAGTCTTGTAGGGGATGTAGGCGTGTCTGATCTGCTGAAGATGAACTTTCTATCAAGCCCGTTTGCTTGTGTCAAGCTGGTTAATCATATCCATCGGGCTGGGGGTCTTGATACTTTTTCAAGTCTTTCATTGGAAAAATAAAGGAAAGCAACAGTTCATTTGCTTAAAAAAAATGAGCGATTTTTAATGCTGAGACTATCCGGAACTTGTCTACTGTTGCCCCCTTTTCTGCTCAGCTAAGCGAGTTGGGGAAGAAGAATGCTAAATTGATTAGCAAGCTCTCTGCTGAGCAGATCCGTTATGAGAAGAAGACGTCTAATTTGAGGGCGATGACATTCGAGCTGAAAAGCTCCCTTGTTGAGAAAGATTCTGAGCTTAGCTATTCTGCTGCTAACTTGGCTAGTCGAAAAAATACCTACTTCCGTTTTGAGCTCAATAATACTGACATCTCCCTCAGCTATGAAAAGCTCCTAGCTAGACTTCGTGTCCACCACAAGTCTGCTAAAAAATCCAAGTCCGAAGCCATCAGAGATGCGTACAAGTTAGGCAACATGCACTACGCAGATGGGACTGCTCCCTTCCATGCAATTTAGACGGAGACATCGAGACGCTTTGCCCTGACTTGTTCCATGTACAAGGTGAGCAGGTTAATGCTGTGAACATGGAAGGAACTGAAGAGCAGGCGCCCGAAGAGGCAATAGCTGAAGAGGATAGAGCAAGGGACGCAGTTGATGAGATGGTGGCAGAGGTCACGAAGCAAGCAGGTGGAGCTGCTGTAGGCGTGGCTGATTAGGTGGATGCCGAAGAGGCTACAAATCAGAGGTCTCCTGCCGGCGTCTTGGAGTATATGAAGACTTCTTTATTTCTTTTCAGCTTTTGTAGTCTGCTTTCTTATTTAGAATAATTGGTCTTGTTTGACCATCTTCTTTTTGTTGAACTTGGTCGGTTGGTCAGCTTGTTATGAAAATTTCATTTATTTTTCCAATTTCAATTCACATATTGACTTGTGAACTGCTCGAAAAACCAACCAGTATCTTGATTGTGTGTCTCCATTAGGAAACTTATAAGTGCCAGGGTCCCCCTTAAGGGACTCCGGGCATGTTCTGCCTATGTCCAGAGACATGTCGATGAGAGTGGCCCGTTTAACCTACGTCCGTAAACGTGTCGATGAGAGTGGCCTGTTCGTCCTATGTCCAGAGACGTGTCGATGAGAGTGGCCCGTTTAGCCTACGTCCTGAAAAGTGTTGATGAGTGTGGCCTGTTTGTCCTATGTCCAGAGACGTGTCGATGAGAGTGGCCTGTTTGGCCTACGTCCTGAAAAGTGTTGATGAGTGTGGCCCGTTTGGCCTACGTCTGGAGACGTGTCGATAAGAGTGGCCCGTTTAGCCTACGTCTGGATACGTGTCGATGAGTGTGGCCCGTTTAGCCTACATCCGGGGACGTGTCGATAAGAGTGGCCCGTTTGGCCTACGTCTTGGGACGTGTCAATGAGAGTGGCTTGTTTGGCATACGTCCGGAGACGTGTCAATGAGTGACCCGTTTGGCCTACGTCCGGAGACGTGTCGAAGGTGACCTGTTTGGCCTACGTCCGGGGACGTGTCGTTGAGAGAGGCCCGTTTGGCCAACGTCCGAAGACGTGTCAATGAGAGTGGCCCGTTCGGCCTACGTCCGGAGATGTGTCAATAAGAGTGATCCGTTTGGCCTACGTCTGGAGACATGTCGAAGAGTGACCCATTTGGCCTACGTCCACAGACGTGTCGAAGGTGACCTGTTTGGCCTACGTCCGGGGACGTGTCGTTGAGAGTGGCCCATTTGGCCAACGTCCGGAGAAGTGTCGATGAAGTGGCCCGTTTGGCCTACGTTCGGAGACGTGTCGATGAAGTGGCCCGTTCGGCCTACGTCCGGAGACGTGTCAATGAGAGTGGCACGTTTGGCCTACGTCTGGAGACGTGTCGATGAGTGACCCGTTTGGCCTACATCCTGAGACGTGTCGATTGCTTTCGTGAACACTCCATTGGAAAGATAAGCTTGAACTTTATGGGTAGCATCAAAAATAACTTGTCTTCAATGGAGGTGAGTGAGGCTTGGCCGCCTGCTTGGAGCCGAGCTGATACGTGATGAGCTTCATGGATAATACCCCGTAGGTGATGAGCATTCCGTTGTCTTTGAACTTCCTTCTCTTAAAAGATGATGCCATGATTGTTTTCCATGACTAGGTAGCTGGTGACGGCTTGGGAGACAAAAGTCACTTGCTTGATCTTTCTCTACTGCTCCCCAGTGGTCAGCTCGGGCTCTTAGAGTATGCTAGGATCGTGCTAATCTGTATGACTTTTTTCATGGAGGCTCATTGGCAGCTGCGTCACGATCCTTGATATGCTGGATAGCCCCCCTTGCAATGAATTCTGTGCAATGGCCATCACCGACCTGTTCTTCAAGGTGCTTTTTCCAGGTGAAGCAGTCCTTTGTGTAATGATCGTGCCCTTCATGGAATTCGCAGTATCTACTGGTATCCTTCTCGGCTGGGTTTCCCTTCAAAGGCGATGATTTCTTCAACCAAGGCATGTTCTTTACTTGGACCAGGATCTGGTGTATCGGGATAGTGAACTTGGTATAGCTCTCGGCTGCTGAAGCACCTCCCTGAGGCTGTAATCCGCGCTTGCCTCCATCCTTGTCATTTATCCTGCCGTTCCTTTAGCTTGCCAGCTCAACCGATTGATCGGCTTGCTTGGCAGCCTTCTTTGGGGGGATCCGGTCATCGTCCCAAAGTGCGTAGCGCTTTGCTGTCTCGAAGACTTCTACCAACATTTGGCAGGTAGAGATGGTCAGCTCGCGATACAGCTCACACTTAGTTGGCAAGCCTCTCTTGAAGGCCGATGATGCGATTCAATCATCATATCCAATAATGTTTACCCTTTCTGCTTTGAACCTCTTGATGTAATCTCGAAGGGATTCATCATACTTCCTGTGCATGTTGAACATGTGGTCAGGGTTCTTCTTGATTTTCCGGTAAGAAGTGTATTCTTTGGTGTAGGCGTAAGCTAGCTCCTTGAAGCTGCTGATCGACCTGGTTGGCAGGGTGTGAAATCAGTCTTGGGCTGCTCCTAGCAAGGTCATTGCAAACACCTTGCACATCAGCGCGTCGTTGGCCTTGTAGAGGATCATGACACTTTTGAAGTGCTTTAGATGGCTCTCGGGATCAGAATCCCCTTTGAAATTCTTGAATGAAGGCATTGAGAATCTCTTTGTGGGAGCAGCCTGCTCGATTTCGGCAGTGAAAGGTGTAGAGTTTGCTTGGTCCACCTCCCTGCGCAGAGCATCTTCGAAATTTTTGCCAATCTTTAAGTTACGAAGTCGGCCGTTTACGAGCTTCTCGACGTCCTCAGCGTGCACTGCTTGCCGATCACATTGGCGACCCTCGTGATTCAGGCGGGGATGGTTGACTTCCTCGTCGACTTGAAAAGGTTGACCTCCTTAGTTGCCCTACCCGTGAGGCAGATTGGTGGATTAAGCTTGCAAAGATTCCTCCACGAGTTGTCACCACGAGTTGGTTCTTGAGCAGGTTAGTGAGTGTCGGTCATTGCGTTCGTCACGCAATCGTTCACGAACTCATGCCCCCTGTGAGCCCAGTCATGAATGGATCGTCGACCAGCTCAGAGTATGGCTTGAAGATGTCCGCGTCTCGTCAGCACGATCTTGTTCTCTCCCCTGCTAGTTTGTCTCTGACTGACTAGTCTGGGATCCCTCAAAATGCTCGCCAGTATTCTCGCGGATCCTTCTCTCCTCGTCATGGGCTCCAAAGTCAACACCTTGATTCAAATTGATCTGCCTGAGTAGTTGGCCAATTAGATTGTTTTGGTCGTCGACCCTCTGCGCGAGTTGATCAAGCCGTGAATTAAAATCCCACTTGACTGCGTAAGTCAGGTAGTGAGGTGTGGACCGAGCCCAATGGCATATGGGCTAGGGCTCCGTTAGATGTGCACACGGGTGCATACGTCAAGTGTGGTTGCAGAGAAGGGAGAGAATGGATCTGCTCCAAGACTGGGATGGCGTTGGAGTAGCCGTGGGGCTGTGCAGCAAATCCAACAGCTGAGTGGTGCGGCTGCTGATGTGTTCCGACCACAGAATGGCGCGGCAGAGCAGCTCCGACAGGATGATGCGGCAGAGCAGCTCCGGCAGCCGTCGCGTGCGACTGCAAGGCTGTGGAGGTCATGTGGCCATGTAGTGGCTGTTCTGCAATTCCAGTAGCTATCTGCAACATATGTTCTGCAATTCCAACAGCTGTCTGCAGTGGCTGTTCTGCAACTCCAGCAGCTGGAGGTGGTTGCACAGCGTGACGAGGCGACTGCAAGGTGTTGGCAGCCACGGTTTCGTGCGGTTACAGCGTGGTTTCCACCACGAAACCATGAGATGGGCCCGTTGTGGTGGTGTTGCTCTTCGTACGTCTTGTATCAACCATGATTGTTTGAAACAAAGTGTGGAAAATGAATTTGGAGCACGCTTTGAGTATTATTTCGCACTCTCAATGAAAGCACCAATTTGTGGGAGCGATTTCTTCCCACAAGAATATTCGATTGAAAGATTCTCCTTTCTTCTTCATCGCCTTTTTCTCCCTGCAAAATATATCGAAATAAGAGGACCACACCCGGGAGGTGTTGGCCAAAAGCCCTCCGATGCCTAAGTTAGTTCAATTGATTCGTAGAGAAAACAATAGCTAAATAGGGTACGGAGATATATATGTAAGGTGTAAACCGAGTGGCCGAAGCCGTGAGCGGTGAGATTGGATTAATTAGGAATTTGAATTAAATCAAACCCCTAATTATGGTAGGAATCAAATCAATCCCAATTAAAACAAGTAACTCCCAATTAAATTGAGTAACCCCCGATTAAATTGAGCAACTCCCAATTAGGTCAAATAATCCCCAAATGGAAGGAAATATTTGACCTAGGGTTTTGATTTAATTTGGTTCCCACATGTTCCCACTGCATTGATCTGCACAAATAAACTTGCCAATTTATTGTTCAGACAATTTATAAGTAAGACCAGAAGAAAATGGAAGGCAATAAGCTCACCAAGAATTGAAAAAAAAAAACCACTAACAATTAAATATGCATGTCTGAAACAAAAAGATGAAAGGGGAATAACAGAGACCAGCTATTCAGCAAAGAAAACTTCATATAAAAACATGAGAAACTCTAAGGTATCGAGTGCTACTAACTTAAACACAGGATTCACTCAAACCTTGATTGTGTCATTTACCAATTGGTTTTGGGGTGGAACCTCAACTTCCTTCATGGTATCAGAGCAAGGCTTCACGTGTTGGGCCCAATGGCCACACGTGCTCCCACATCACCCAATATGTGTTGTCCACGTGTTAGGCTTGAAAGTTCGCCACACGTGCGGGGGCGTGTTGAGAATGTTTGTCCCACATTGAAATGTTAAAGGACCTAGCCTGGGTTTATAAGGAGTTGGGCTACTCCCCCCATTGCCAATTGGTTTTGGGGTGGAACCTCAACTTCCTTCAATAAGTACGCCGATTTTTTATTTGGTTATGTGAATCTTGCAATGCCTTTGGTGTTTATTTGACTAAGAAGTCTTTTCTTTCCTATTTGTGTTATCATTTTAGAACACTCTTTGTGCGTGTGTTGTAGCTTGCCAATACATATTTGCAAATGCTGTAACTAATTAGTGTCCTTTATGCTATCTGATGCTTCTTTCAGATATGTTTGGTTCTTGCCACTGTTTCCTTTCCCATAGCTGGAGAGTAAAGAAAAACCTTGCTTTATTTTGCTAGGAGTAATTGTATTCTATTATCCTTTGCTGATGAGGAGTTTCTTTCTCTTCCTCCTTTCTTGATCATGCTCTCTTGTTTTTCCAATGAGCAATGATATGTTACTGCTTATAGTAATATCTGACTAACAGCTCTCAACTGCAGAATGTCATTGCTCGAAGCATGAGTTTTAAACTAGATGGTGTAATTTCCATACTGTTATTACATTTTAATTTTTCTTACATGCATCTGTATCTGTTAATACAAGTATATGGCTTCCCTAAGTGTATTAATTGTTGGCGAGTCCTTACTTAGTTAGGATTTTGGTTCCTCATTTCATTAGAATTTTGGTTACTTACCAATTATTATTTAGTCCTATTGTAATAGAGATTTACTTCTTATTGTAATTTAGATATATTTCCTATTTTATTTAGGGTTAACACATCTTTGTACTTATATAAATACCTCCATATTGGAGAAGAATAATAATATGAGCGTATCTTAGCATAACTGAATATTTACCCTACTTTGTTTGACATGGTATCAAGAGCCTAGTTCTGATCCTGTGATAACCTCTACCAAATTGAGAGTCGTTGGCACTCCTCATTCCTAACCCATCATGGGTCTTCATCTTGTATAGTCACCATCTTTTGTTCATCCTCTCATATGTGTTTTCACCGCACCTAGCCTTCACATGCTTCTTTGCTACTGTTCCAAATTTTTTATTTTTTCATCTTTGTATGCCAGATGGTATTTCTTGATGTCTCAGCTTCTCTATCTTTGAAACTTCATAACAAGTCTCTTTACTCCGTGAGCCTCGTCACTACTCACCGAGCTGTTGCTTTACTCCGTGAGCCTCGTCACCGCTCATCAAGCCGTTGCTTTCCTCCGTGAGCCTCGTCACCGCTCACCGAGCTGTTGCTTTCCTCTACGAGCCTCGTCACCGCTCGCCGAGCTGTTGCATTTGTTTCTGCCACGAGACTGGCATGTTTGAGTCTCTTTACTATTATTTCAATTTCTCTTCTTCCAAATCTCGACCCTTTACCAGTGTCGGATTTGAGGGGGAGTGTTGCAACTTTATTTGGGTTTTACTTTCTCCAAATCTCAACTCTCATACATCGTTGGATTTGAGGGGGAGTGACACCGCTGCTCATCTATTCTGCTGCAATTTAACCACCTATCTGCCATGGCTGATTCTGCTACATCTCAGTGTTAGTCAGTGCATGTTCCTCAAGTACTATTGATCATATGGCTCCATCGACCCCTTCTCTTCAAGGGGAGAGGGGGAGTGAAGAGAAGTTGTCTCTGCTGTTGCTGATGCCAATGCCTTGTATCGCTGTTGATGATGCCTGTTATGTCTCTGCCTTGTTACTCTTGTTGGTGCCGGTATTGTTGCTCATGCCTTTGCTGGTGTGTTTCCGCTGTGGTCATGCCCGTTGACCTTGCCTTTGCTCTTGACTTTCTTTGCCTTGCCTTACCTTATTTATTAGGGTTTGGCTTTGCCTTGCCATGCCTTGCCTTACCCTATTTTTAGGGTAAGGCTTTACCTTTGTCTTGTCTTACCCTATTTTTAGGGTTTTGTTGCCCAATTTGGGCTTTCTTTGCCATGCCTTGCCACCTTGCCTTTGTTTGGCCTTTATTTGCCTTACCTTGCCTTACTTCCTATTGTAATTTAGATATATTTCATATTTTATTTAGGGTTAACACATTTTTGTACTTATATAAATACCTCCATATTGGAGAAGAATAATAATATGAGCGTATATTAGCATAACTGAATATTTGACCTACTTTGTTTGACATTAATATGTGCATATTATCCTGCACGAACTTAATAATCTCGATCATTTTGGCAATGCTACACCTCATTTCAATACAAGCAACATATATGAAGATCTAGGAGACTTGGAAAACTTGGGTAGAGTTGGTGAAGTTGGATATAATTTCTGTAGTGAGCCTGATTCTAGGAGCCATTTTCTGGAGCTATATGATCTCGACCAACCTCAGCATCCTAATCTCTTCTTGTAGTTATGTAATTGTTATGTCAAGTTTACTTTGCGTTGATGGTTACCGATTCCGGATTTTATTTTGATTTCAACTATATTATCCAATCATGTATCCCTTTATGTTTCTTAGCTTGTATTACCTTTGCTGCCTTTGGGCTGTTTAATGAATTATTCACTATTGAACAAAGGAAAATTTATCGCTAGAAGTGTAAATCTAAGCTTGAGCATTTCCACAAACACTACTCTCTTTTTTGGTTGCTAATTCTTAGTTAAAATCGGTAGAAAGTTATTTTGAATGAAATACAAAGAGGGAAGGATTTGGGCGGAAATACAAAGAGGGAAGGATTCAGACCACGTTTTCTTTTACTTGTTTTCATCGTCCCTCGTATTCTCCATCTCTGTTTCACATTTTCTTTTCCCTTCTTATCTCTCTCTACTTTCTCTCTTTGAAAATTCTAGTTTTATTATCTACAACCATAGCAACTAGGGTTATGAAAAAAAAAAAAAAAAGTTAACAAGACTTACTGATTTCCACAAAAAATGAATGACCGATTTGTCTCGACGGCGGAAAAGGTTCCCAACCAATTCAAGAAATATTACTTGCAAAGGGACTCAGTCAAATTGGTGAACATCATTTGAAGTTAAAGCACCATCAGTCCAGTCGGATTGAATTGAGGTGTGCCTGCCAACTATCTGAATAACAACTGTGTTTTAGGACCAAAATAAGAGCAAACACAAAAGAAAAAAAAAACACCAGCATCTAATGCGAAAATATGATATTTGGGTTTGAATATGTTAGGTTCTTTTTTTTATTCTTCTCCATAAGGAGGTATATATAAAGAGTTTACATGAGTGCTTACAAGGAATTAGATCCAGTAAAGGATTAGGAAAGTATCTCCTAATTATACAATGATTTGACAACTATATAAAATAGGAAAGTAAATCCCTTAATTAATCAAGGAAATAAATCTCCTTGATTAATTAGGCGACTCACTTCAACACTCCTCCTCAAGTTGGTGCATATACGTCACAAATGCCCAACTTGGTAAGTGAGTCATGAAATACTCTGCCACAAACTGCTTTGGTTAAGATATCTGCCAGTTGATCTTCTGATTTTCATGAATGGTAGGCGGATGATCTTCTTCTCAATGTTTTCTTTGATAAAATGTATATCCACCTCAACATGTTTAGTTCGATCATGTTGAACTGGATTATGGGCAATATCAATGGCTGACTTGTTATCACAATGTAACTCCATTGGCTTTTCTGGCTTAAGATCTTCATGTTTTGAGAACATTAAAACCTTTCCAAGGGCTGCTTTAAGTATCTTAAGATTTGATCAACAACATTCATATGAGAAACACTAGGTGAATGCATAAACTGACTAACCACACACACAGCATATGCACTATCTGGTCTTGTGTGTGTCAGGTATATCAACCTTCCAACAAGGCGTTTGATACTGTTCCTTATTTGTTGGTTCTTGGTCCATGTCTTCACACAACTTGTGATTCATCTCAATGGGTGATGTGGTACTGGAGCTGAAGCGGGCAAAATCTCATAAGACGGTTCAATTTCCTCCTCCTGATTTTGACAGCGTGGAGAAAACTGATCGTTTTCGTCTGGTGACCGGTCGCTAGATTTTGGCAACCGGTCGCTGGATTTTGGCGACCGGTCGCTGGATTTTGGCGACCGGTCTCTGGATTTTGGCGACCGGTCTCTGGATTTTGGCGACCGGTCGGTTTGAAACAGCTTCTCCGACTACCAGTCGCTTTCCACTGGCGACTGGTAGTTTTGAAGCAGATTCTCCGTGTTCGAAGAACTAAGGGGGGGCCGGTCGCTTTCCACTGGCGATCGACCGTTTGATTTGAGGAATTTGATGTAGGAATTGGATTTGAATATGAGAAAGTGGATTCGGTGGTTTTGGAAACGATATCCATGGCAGCGGAAGGATTTAAGAATAAGAGACAAAAGATGTGTTTAGGGTTTCAGGATAAGAGGATACGAGGATTTAGATCTGGAAATATGAGGAATACGAGATGGGGGATTTGATTCAGGGTTTGTGGTTCAAGAAAATTTGATACAAGGATTTAGATTTGAAATATGAGGAATTTGATTCAGGGTTTGTGGTTCAAGAAAATTAGATACGAGGATTTAGATTTGGAAATATGAGGAATACGAGTGAGGAATTTGATTCAAGGAATTCAATATGAGGAATTTGATACGAGGAGTTCGATACGAGGAATTCGATACGAGGAGTTCGATACGAGGAATTCGATATGAGGAATTTGAAGAACACAGAAACCCTGTGAACACGGCTAAGGACACAGAAACCCTGTGAATACGGCTAAGGACACATAAACTTCTCTTCAATTCTCTTCTCTCCCTGAAGAGAAGGGTATGTCGGAGTCAAGAAAGAGGCAAAATCTCCATGAGAAAGAGAAACATATCTTTTTTCACTCCCTCTCCCCCCCTTGAAGAGGAGGGGAGGAGAAATTTTGATATGAGAATTTAGAGACAACCGAGGATCGATTGCTCTAATAGCATGCTAAAATATGATATTTGGTTTTGAATATGTTAGGTTCTTTTTTTTTATTCTTCTCCATAAGGAGGTATATATAAAGAGTTTATATGAGTGCTTTACAAGGAATTAGATCCAGTAAAGGATTAGGAAAGTATCTCCTAATTATACAATGATTTGACAACTATATAAAATAGGAAAGTAAATCCCTTAATTAATCAAGGAAATAAATCTCCTTGATTAATTAGGAGACTTACTTCAACAGCTAACCCCAAATGGGAGAACAGAGAGCAAGACCAGTTTCAAACCAGCTAGAAGGTGAAAAATGAAAAAGAAGAAAAAGTCGTGCACTCAAATTTCTAGGGTGCAGGTGGAAATGACCGAAGCAATTTGGGGAAGGACTGTAAAATTTTATATTGAGGCCAATTGTCACCATCAATGTTAATGGGAGAATGAGTTTCATAATTCATTCTCTTTGGCAAAATGAATCCATTCCATATATAGCATAAGCATTGAACATTTCCATTGTCACCATCAATGTTAAATACCACCTAAAGTAGAAGAAAAAGAAGAAGAAGCAATTAATTTGAAGTAAAAAAATTCAAACCCTAAAATATATGGATCTGGAAGGAAGAAAAGTAATATAAAATTTTGGTCAATATGTACCTTCTAGTTATACTTAAAGGTGAGATTTAATCAAACAACGAGTCTTGACTTGGTTCTAAATACTATATATTCAAATCCTTACCTGCTTCGACATGGAAAATCATATCCAAGAGTACAAGACCAGTTCATTCTCTCCAGTCTATAAATAGGCTTCCAACCCATGAAGGATTTTCATCCCACACCCTCAAACCAAATCTTTATTTCCTAGCTAATTAAGCCAACTGCAATGAAAGGTGTTTATTTCCTCATAAGCACTCTTGCCATATTGGCATCTGCAACCTTCCTTGTCTCTGCCTCTGACCCCAGTCCTCTTCAGGACTTCTGTGTAGCACTGAATGACACCAAATCTGCTGGTATGCATTAATATATACTTGTGTTAATTATTTATATTCTGCCCTGAAATTATTTCCACATGAATTATTTTCATTAGACATTAGGTTTGTAAATATTGTTTTTCTGTTAACTATAGCTTCTTCTCATGCATGAAAATTCTGTTAGTACGTAATTTTACATATGAATAATGCTATTTGTACTATATTCATTGGCCATCTTAGTGATCATCTCTTTAATATATATATATTAAGTGGTTTCCACTTACGTATGTGGATTTTACCTCCGAATAGCTCTAATACTAAAGTTTAATATAACTTTTTTTTTGGGTGAAGAAGCAGTGTTTGTCAATGGGAAGTTCTGCAAGGACCCAAAGCTTGCCAATGCAAATGATTTCTTCTTCTCTGGGCTCCAAAATCCAAGAAACACACAAAATCCGCTTGGTTCAAATGTGACAGCCGTGAATGTGGACAACCTACTAGGATTGAACACTCTCGGCATATCCTTGGCTCGCATAGACTTTGCACCAAATGGCCTAAACCCTCCTCACACTCACCCTCGTGCCACCGAAATCCTTGTGGTCTTGGAAGGAACACTCTATGTTGGTTTCGTCACATCCAACGGTGATGGCAATCGCCTATTCACCAAAGTGTTGAACAAGGGAGATGTGTTTGTGTTCCCAATTGGCCTCATTCACTTCCAACTCAATGTGGGACACGTCAACGCTGTAGCCTTCGCTGGGCTTAGCAGCCAGAACCCAGGAGTGATCACCATAGCCAAAGCAGTGTTTGGCTCCCAGCCTTCCATCAACCCTGATGTTCTAGCCAAGGCCTTCCAAGTGGACGACAATGTGGTTGACAATCTTCAGAAACAGTTCTGGTACGACAACAATTAGTAAAATACAACAATAATTATATGCGAAAAGCATAAAAGGTCAAGGAAAGAACAACCAATCGATGTGCTCGGTTGGATGTATTAAGTTGGCCAATATGTTTTTAACTACGTATACCTACAATAAATTACTATGATGTAATATTAATTGAATAAGATTGTTGGTTTGCATTACTTACCCTCTGGGTTTTAAAATAATATAATTTCATACTGTAGTTTTGAAATAACATTATGCATTAATTCAACAAAGATATTATGACAGCTTAATAATACTAAAATGGAGGAGCCTTGCCATTTTAACATTGATAAGTTTGGTCCATGCTCTAAGGCAAATCACGTAGAAATTTCTCTCTCGGGTACAGCTGTTTGCATGCAATTAGTGCGGACATGAAATTCAACCGTTGGATCGATGTTAAAAGGTTACATGTAGGAGAAATTTTTATATGTTCCGGGTACACCACGTGGCTGGTGTACCATTCAATAAACACAAATTCACCTGACTGAGACCCATTGACCCACACACACAATCATCTTCTCTTTCCTCTTTCTCTGCCTTCTTCGATTCCAATTCCAGTATGTTGTAGTGAAAAAAGGGACCGGGCCGAACCAGAAAGATTGTGGTGGATTTCAGACCACGTTCTTTTTCTTTTTTTCATCTTCTCATAATCTCCATGTTTCACATTTTCTTCTCCCTTCTCATCTTTCTCTCTACTTTCTTTCGAAAATTCTATAATTTACAATCCTAGCAACTAGGGTTATTATATATATATATTCGACTTACTGATTTTCATAAAAATTAAATGACACATTTGTCAGTTTGAAATATTACTGGAGGGACTGTTTAAAAGCTACTCAGTCATGTTGGTAAACATCATTTGAAGTTAAGCAGCATCAGATTGAATTCAGATGTGTCTGCCAATTATCTGAATAACATCTGTGTTTTAGGACCAAAAAGAAAACACTATATGAAAAAGAAAAAAAAACACCACCAGCTAACCCCAAATGGGAAAATAATCAAGAGCAGCGGCTGCTTTGGGCAAGACCATTTTTATTTTTATGAACTTCGGGGGAGGGGGGTGTGGGGGGTGTGTGTAAAACCCCAAGAAACATAGAGCAACTACTCACTACAGACACACACCCCAAGAAACACAGAGCAACTACTCACTACAGACCAACCGAGTCCTAGTGACTCCTAGCAAATCATCAACAAGTGTCACGCCCCGGACTCGGGGGTAGGTGGAAATCCCACGCCCGGTGCATAAGAAAGTAAAATAAAATAAAAAGAAATAAAAGAAGTCGAAATATAAAAGAAACTTTTCTTATAAAAATAGATCCCAAAATCTTACAACTTTACATGAAATAAATAAAGCTCTAACACTCTCATCTAATTCATCCTCAACTGGTTTAGTTCTTGTCTTGCTCACTAATTCATCTGAAAAATTAAACAGAGTGAGGGATGAGCAACCACCGCTCAGTAGGGACATGAGACCTTACCACAGTAGATTGATATAACTAAATTAAGTGACATGCAATCACACAGCCAAATATCATATAATTAAGAATAATGCATGAATGAATGCTCTTCATCTAATCCCGTTAATTCATATAACTGGACAAGCAGACATGCACATCCCATACCATACTTATACCACTTGGTCCCGAATGCCTATTTATATGAACTAACACCCATTTCAACCGTCCCATAATTCCCCTTTTGTTAGTCATCTTGTCTAACTCCCTTTCGCCAGTCCCGAAGCACCCAATAAAAACCATGTGCACTGTGGGATCCCTGAGACCTGGTACCTGCCAAGAGTTAGACTCAACTACACAAAAGACTATTTCCATTACCCTCTTTTCCATCAACCCACGAATTCCAGCCATCACCGATAACATATGATCATGTCAATATTAATAAAATAATATAGATAATTAACAACACTTCAACATCCAATATCAATAATAATAATATCATGCATAATATAGTGCTCACGAAATTTAATTAAATCAATCCCCGTAAAGGCCTCCCAAGAAATCCCTACCTCGATTCCAAAGCATTGCTCCAAGTTAAGAAAATACAAGCTAAGTCCTATATCTCCCGCAAGAAATTCATCATCTCTCTCTCTCTCTCTCTCTCTCTCTCATGTTGCATGTTTGTTATCATTGGAAGCAGTAGTAAAACTTGCAAGCTTCCTATTGGTTGGGGTTGCAATGTTTATAAATTTGGATAACTATTCATTGTAACTGGCGGCAAGACAAATACTTACTAGCCAAGTAATTTTTAGATAACTTTTAAGTCCATTGACCAATCAATTCTTGCCATCTAAATGGAGAAATAGCACCAGGTGTTTTCATGCTATGCCACAAATTGACAACAAAACCAAGTCTAGAATACCTAGCTAGTAAGTGGACGTTTCTTCAAGCTAACTCTTTTGGCTTATCATATTTTTTATTTTATTTTTTTCCATGCAAATAATATGGATTCTTATATATATATATATATATATATATATGAAAACTAATGGTGAAAATTGCACACATATATATATAATGAATATAACAATATATATATATATATATATATATAATTTATAAATTAAATGGCAAAATATTACATCTTTAAACTATATAATTTTATAAATACGGGGTTTCACAGCTAGAGCCAATCCAACTCGGAGCCATATAAGAAAACAAACACCTAGGTTCAGATTGTAGCTCCACTGAGCAATACAATCAGCAACCACATTTCTTTCTCTATAAACATGCTGAAGAGCACAGGTATCAAACTTTCCCATAAGCTCCCAGCAGCTTGAAACTAGAGACACCATAGGATGTGAACCAAGAGCAGTAGAATTCTGCATCAACTTAATAGCCACTGCAGAGTCCATTTCAACCAACAGATTACGAAGACCTCTATCCTGAGCAATGTCTGAAAAATCGAAATTATCGCCGAAATATCGGCAATAATTTCGTTTTTTTTACATGCCGATAATCTGGGAGCCAACCAAATAGATTTTGTCCGAATATCGATATTGTCGCTGAAATTATCGGCGAAATATCGATCTCGACATTATCGCACAACTTCAACACAAAACCGTTGTAATATCTCGATATTATCGATATTCTCACGATATGTTGACCCAAAAAAACTTGAAAAATGCTGAAAATTATCCTTGTTGCGCATGGAGGGATTCGAACCTTGCCTCTGTGAGAAACAGCCCAGCACCTTATCCTACTTGCGCTTGCAGCTGCTGCGAATCTGCAGTTGCAGACAGCGGCTGTGCGAAGAAGAGGTGGTTAACAAGTGAAGAAGATGATGTTAGTTGCCCTAATTACAATATGCACCGTTTTAGTTGCATAGGTGGCCTATGTTAAAAAAATTGTTTTATTCCTTTTTAAAGTCTGATGCATTCATTTGGGCCAGACCAAGAACTGAAACATATGGCCTAGAAAACATAAGGAACCAGAAGAAAGAAAAAAGGCCCAAAATGCTAATATATATATATAGATATATATATATATATATATAATTTTGCATATATTTGTTTATATATTTATAATATTTATATTTATATTATTTTAATCGCCGTATCGGTGCTGTACCCGTCTTTCAAATGTCTGTAAGTTAATATTTATTATATAGGATAAATTTGTAAATTAAAAAAGACACCAAGGGGATTCGAACCCCTCTCATTTTACTCATTCAACACCTTAACCACCATATCACTTATGTTTTTTGTGAAAATATGCTAAAATATTTATATATATATATATACATGGTTTTGTTGTGAAAATATGCTAAAATATTTATATATATACATGGTGTGTTTAATCTTTTTTCATTAATTACTATATATTTTCTACACTCACAGTGTTTGCCAGCTCGCTATATAATCAATTTAAATCAGTTCAATCCATCATGTAATGCATTTCCTTCCAACTTTTTATGATAAACTAATAGATAATTGCCTAAATAAACATCCTACAAAGTTTCAATAAAAATTTCCAAGTTTTTCTTACAATTTCCGTGGTTTTTATTCAATTTTTATCGATATCGATAATATTCCGATATTTCCATCGAAATTTCCGTGTTTTTGGCCTACCGATATTTCCGATACAACCGATATTTAAGACCTTGATCCTGAACAAGCTTTAAACCAAAAACCAGAATCCCTTTTAGCAAGACCGCTTTCAAACCAGCTAGAAGGTGAAAAAATGAAAAAGAAGAAAAAGTCATGCACTCAACGTTAATTGGTCGACTGACTGTAAAATTTTATATCGAGGCAAATTGTCACCGTCAATGTTAATGAGGAAATGAATTTCATTCTCTTTGTAGAATGAATCCATATATAGCATAAGCATTGAACATTTCCATTGGTTAAATACCACCTAATCTAAAAATATATATAATTATCTCCTAACTACTCTTTCTTTTTGGTACAACTCTGAATACCTGGTCTTTCATCATCATAATTATATGAATATATTCTTCCTCACCTGACCTTGTCTTATAATTAAACAACCCTAATAACCCTTTACAAAAGGTAACTTATTTTATTGAAACACCAAACAGTAGAGCTGAGTCAAAGTTCTTCAAAATTCTATCACAACTGAATTTTCTTTTCTAGTGCTAACATATATATAGGAAATTTATTGTTCAATAGTTAATTTTGTCAAATAACAAGTCTTGACTTGCCTCTAAATACTACAATATTCAAATCTTTACCTGCTTCGACAAGGAAAATCATATCCAAGAGTACAAGACCAGTTCATTCTCTCCAGTCTATAAATAGGATTCTAACCCATGAAGGATTTTCATCCCACACCCTCAAACCAAAACTCTCTACACACAAAGAAAAAACAGTAAAAGAAAGTTTTGAGGCAACCTTGCTCTAATTAAGCTAACTGCAATGAAAGGTGTTCATTTCCTCATAGGCACTCTTGCCATATTGGCATCTGCAACCTTCCTCGTCTCAGCCTCTGACCCCAGTTCTCTTCAGGACTTCTGTGTAGCACTTAATGACACCAAATCTGCTGGTATGCTTTAATTATATTCATTATATTCTGCCCTGCAATTATTTCCACATGGATTATTTTCTTCCTAAGGCACTAGGAATGTTATGAAGATTGTTTTTCTGTTAACTATATGCATTTGCATGGCTTCTTATGCATGAACAATCTGTTAGTACATAATTTTACATATATATATGTATTGTCCCTTACACATGTATGTGCTATTTGTACTATATACACTGACCATCTTTCTGATCATCTCTCAAATATATCATGTGGGTTCCGTTTCACTTAGGTGGATATTTCGGTGCAGGCGCAGTGTTTGTGAATGGGAAGTTCTGCAAGGACCCAAAGCTTGCCAATGCAAATGATTTCTTCTTCTCTGGGCTCCAAAATCCAAGAAACACACAAAATCCGCTTGGTTCAAATGTGACAGCCGTGAATGTGGACAACCTACTAGGATTGAACACTCTCGGCATATCCTTGGCTCGCATAGACTTTGCACCAAATGGCCTAAACCCTCCTCACACTCACCCTCGTGCCACCGAAATCCTTGTGGTCTTGGAAGGAACACTCTATGTTGGTTTCGTCACATCCAACGGTGATGGCAATCGCCTATTCACTAAAGTGTTGAACAAGGGAGATGTGTTTGTGTTCCCAATTGGCCTCATTCACTTCCAACTCAATGTGGGAAAAGTCAACGCTGTAGCCTTCGCTGGGCTTAGCAGCCAGAACCCAGGAGTGATCACCATAGCCAAAGCAGTGTTTGGCTCCCAGCCTCCCATCAACCCTGATGTTCTAGCCAAGGCCTTCCAAGTGGACGACAATGTGGTTGACTATCTTCAGAAACAGTTCTGGTACGACAACAATTAGTAAAATACAACAATAATTATATGCGAAAAGCATAAAAGGCCAAGGAAAGAACAACCAATCGATGTGCTTGGTTGGATGTATTAAGTTGGCCAATATGATTTTCACTACGTACCTACAACAAATTACTATGATGTAATATTGATTGAATAAGACTGTTGGTTTTGCATTACTTACCCTCTGGGTTTTGAAATAATATAATTTCATGCATTAATTCAACAAAGATACCATTATTATAACTTAATAATACTAAAATGGAGGAGCCTTGCCTTTTTAACGTTGATAAGCCTGGCCCACGCTCTTGGGAAAATCAGGTAGATCATGGTCCTCTTGAAGTTGACCAGAAATATTAAAAGGAAGCATTTTGTAGCTAGTTAAGTTCTTCATCAGTTCTTGGTCAGAAGATTTTAAAACTTGGGTTTGGGTTTTAATCCATAAAAAAAATTGGCTTCTTGTTGCAACACTTTGGTTTCAAATTGGCCTAATTCAAGTCCTCTATGGGAAAGTAATGTGAGGGGGCCGAAAGAACAAAGTTCACATGAAGAGAAACTCCGTAGACGAAGGCCCAAACCTAACCAAAAAAGCCCAATTGCAAATCTTGAATTCAATATAAAGAAATGATAAATTTCTTTTTTGCCTTTTCTGTGGATGCCACAAAATATTAACATAAATTCAAACTATTCCATATTGAAACGAACCAGTTATGCTGCGTAGTTTTCCTTCCAGCTTAAGCTAGGTACATGCATCATCAAGTGCAATAATCAGGGTAGAAAAAAAAATTAACCCATCTGATAATTTATTGCTTTAGACTTCACGACGCTTCTTTCGGTACAAACTTCCACTCTTCGCAGTGATCTTTGCCAAGGAGAGAAGACAGAGTACTTTAATTGAAAACCAGATGATCTTACATGCTCTGCTATTTTTCACTCAAACGTTCATTTGCTGCAGAATGAAAAACAAGTTATTGCCTCATTGGCCTTAAGCATGGGCACACATTAACTTGTGGCTTAAAATCATATTCTTTTAGGCTGTTCTCTGCGTTTTCATTTCATATAAAAGTCTGTACTATAAAGAAGAAGAGAACCAGGATTATCAATGACAACAAATGCTGCAAACTGGATATACAGAATAACAGAATATACCTCAATGGAGCAAAAATTGGTCGAACTTTGTCAAATATTTCATCGACTGTTCCCACTGCATTGATCTGCACAAATAAACTTGCCAATTTATTGTTCAGACAAGTTATAAGTAAGACCAAAAGAAAATGGAAGGCAATAAGCTCACCAAGAATTGAAAGAAAAAAAAAACCACTAACAATTAAATATACATGTCTGAAATAAAAAGATGAAAGGGGAATAACAGAGATCAGCTTTTCAGCAAAGAAAACTTCATATAAAAACATGAGAAACTCTAAGGTATCGAGTGCTACTAACTTAAACACAGGATCCACTCAAAACTTGAATGTGCCATTTACCTTGTGAAGTTTTCCCCTCTGTGAGTAGTAATTGATAACAGGCCAATTTAATTCATCGAATATTTCAAGGCGTTTCTTGATTGTGTCAATATTATCATCTACTCGGCCCTGCAATAAAACATCAAATTTCAGATAAATATGTTCACATATTTCAACCCTACAGAAAATTATAATACATAAGCACCTGATTACGATTTAGTACTCGCTTCACCATCTCTTGTTCAGGACAGTCAAAGAAAAGCACAACATCTGGTTCAGTGCCAATCTGCAACAGTTTGGTGAAGCCAGAGATGAGGAATAATTTGCTTGAAAAATGAAATACTACTATAGATATCACAGTTGGATTCATGATATGATATCTTTAGTTTTCTTTCATAAACTTATTTATTTTATGAGTTTGCTATAAACTGAGTTGATCCTTGCAGCCAGGTCTAACAAGACTTGAATTTTCTGAAAGATTAAACAGAGTTGAATAGAAGGAAACTCACAGTTTGTTCAAATGCCTTGCGGTTCTCCTCGCTTCGAGGGAACCCATCAATCAGAAACTTATAATTGTCACTTGATTCCATCTCCTTTTGAATGAGTTGGACTGTCACTTGAGAGGGTACAATTTTTCCTTCTCTAATTGTACTAAGAATCACAGAGCTGAAATTGAAGTTGCAAAAATCAAGGAAATGAAGAAGACCACAAAACACATATAGAAACTACCATGAAAAACAATAATGAACAATTATTACCCATATGCGCTACCGGAAGCTATTTCCCTCCTCAACAAATCTCCTGCACTTATATGAGTGAACCCAAACGCCTCAACTATCTTTGCACACTGAGTACCTTTTCCACTGCCAGGGCCTCCTGAGATTGAGAGCACCAACATGTTACAAGCTCTTTGGCTCTTTTCAAAGCAACATAACACATATAAACAATGCCATAACCTTACCTAAAACAAAAGTTATGAATGGAGAACCTTTCGACTGCATCCAAAGTTCCAAACAACATGATTTAGTCAATATGATTAATTAAAATGGCATCTCTTTTTGATAGATTAAGATCTCATTAAACAATTCATCATTTGTGTATAAATATATAGTCTCCAAAACTGTTTCATACCCCAACCCATGACTCATAATAATGGAATTCATCCGTACCGGAGTTGGTATCTCTGATTCTGAGGTAAATGTTTCCCAAATCTTGAATGTGCTTCCTCCCTGCGGTAAATAATCAATTATCACTCTCTGGAAACAAATCTTAATTGTTGATTGAATACAAGCTTATCGAATGTGCAAATGTATACCTGGTTAAATTTGGTGGATTTCGAGTGAGAAAACAGATGAGAAACTGAAGCTACGCGCCTCCACATCTTTCTCTAGCGTTGTAGTTCCTTTTGGTCTGTCGAAAACTAAAATATGATCCACAATTTTCTTCTCTCAAACAATCCACCCTCATTCCTGTGTATCTTCTTTTTTTTTCGTGCAATTATAAAATACATGATGAATATGCGTGATATATAAAGAGAGTAACCATAAATTTCAATTTCAATTAAATTAAGAACATCGTACATCACCATCAATTGGAAATTAGGGTTTAAAACTCACTTGTATGGAGAGATTTGATAAAAGTGGCAGATGGACAGCAGCTTCCGGACGACGGCAGCAGGTGGGGGTTGGGGACCTTGGGCTTAGGACTTGAGGAGCAATTAGACAGAAAATTAGAAATTCTGGGGTTTTTTGGGATGTCGGGCTGGGGAAATGAAAAAACCCTGGGCCGAAACGACGTCTTCTTTCCTAGGCTATAAAATTTTAAAAAAAGAAAAACAAGAAAGAAAAACAGGCAGCAGACTGCGGAGGTTCGTTGGGGCATTCTATCGAGCAGGTGCCAGGTGGTGAACATAATTTCCTAACCCTTGCAAGTCTTGGACTACTAATTCTTTTTCGAGTAGAACAATTTGTGTTTAACATTAAGGGCAACTTTGTTTCAGTCATATACTACATTTCATTCAAGACTAGTAAACTCTGATTTTCTCGTAAAATTCAAAATTCAAAATCTTCTTGTGGTACGTTTTCTCATTGAAACTATTGCATTTATCTATATGGTTTTGTCATTTTAATTTATTTTTCTTGTTTGTCTTGCATGATAATTTGATTGTTTTGTGTGTTAAGGCCTTGTTTGGTGAGCCGGTTAGAACAAGATTGGATTGGATTTCATATTTTGGGCTAGACTAGATCCTAGCCATTGTTTGATGACACACTTTTTGGGATTGGATTGGAATTATATATTTTTTTAACTACCTTTTATCATATTAATTTTTGGAAACTTATTTTCTGACTCCTCTTTTGTTTACTTACACTTTTTTTTTTATATAGTAAATAGTATTTTAAAAAAAAACAAAAGAGGAGTGGAAAAATCATAACCCTAATTCTTTCAACATCTTTCTTTATTTATCATATAAGGATCATCTTTTTTATCCTAAAAAGAAAAACCTTTTTTTTTTTTGGGTAAAGAAAAACCATTTTTTCTATCATAATAAAACTATCTTTTTTTTTTTTAAGGGATTTGATTTACCCACTCCTATTTTCTCCACTTACACTCCATTTAACTTTTTAATACTTTTTAATCAATTTTTATACTTAATTTTCCAACTTGCACTCTATTTTCAGATTTTTTTTCCTTTAATCGAGTAAGAAATTAAGTTTTTTTTTCCTTTAATACTGAAAATATAGTGCAAGTTGGAAAATGAAGTATAAAGAAAAATAAATAATATAAAAGTGAAGTAAAAAAAATTAATGTAGGGTAAAGATAGAATAGGAAAAAGAAAGAACAAAATTGATTAAAAAGTATTAAAAAACAAAAGGGAGTTAAGTGGAGAAAAAGGGAATGGAAAAATCAGCTCCCTTTTTAAATTATTGTACAATATTTATAGAAAGATAATTACGAGAAAAATCAGGATTCCATATCTGAAAAAAATAATTCTATAAAAACATGAAAAGAATGCAAATTCTGGAACCTATATTAGGGAAACCAGATCTGAAAATTAAGATATATATTTTTCATTCATTTTATTGATGGTTTTGTAACTTTTTTGCAGGTCGGTGTGAAGAGTTCGCGATAAGAGCTCGCGTCGTAATTATTGTCGTCAAAGGCCTGTTTAAATCCAGCACCCCAATTCATTGCGACAGTACCTTGCAGTTGCAAGGCCGACGCAAATAAGAGAAAAGAGACCATACTGAAAGAAAAGGCAGAACAAAATGGTGGAAAAGAAAAGGTAAGAGAGGAATGTATCATCATTTTCTGTAGCAGTCGAGAAGTTTTTTCAAATTTAACTTTATTCAAGTCTCACTCTGTAAAACCAACCCACGCGAAGAGACTGAACTGAACAAGGGGAAAACAATTTGAAAGCAGATGATACTAACAGTAAATACATCACCAGTATCTCAAAAGAAAGCACATAAATAAATGTACTGATTACAAGTTATTTGATCCAAGACAGAATGATCAATGATGAGAGAAACTAATTAAGCAGCTGGTGATTAAACTCTAAACTCTCTACTCTATGCAGTCTCTTTTCCGCTTGCATCTCTTTTCCTGTGGTCCCTGTGAAGTGAACCCCAACTTAGTATTATCAGAAACTATATAAAACTCATACACTTGTAGAATCTGATTCATTCATGTATTAATTTCACCTTAGTTTCTTCTCCTTTGGGTTCGTTATCCTCGCAATCTCTGAGCCATAAAATAATATCAAAAATCATAGAAGCAACTAAGTATATTGAATTTATAGGGAGAACAATAAATTAAAGAGAAACGTGAAGGACGAGAAGGAAAAGGAACGTACGGATTGAAGCTATAATAGATGTAGTAATTGGTCAGGTCCACATCAAAAACAGCTGAATGCAAGGTCTTGATATGGTTTCCACCTTGAGTGTCCACAATTTGGAAGGTGGTGATCCAAATAGGTTGACGACCACCACCACAGTGATCGAAGGCAGTGCAGACACGACAAAATTCCAAGTTCCCCAAATGAACCATATACTCTGAGTACCTATCAAAACGTTCTCCCATAGCATAACGTCTCACGCTTTCCAAACCACTTAGAAACTGCTTTCTGCTTATAGAATAAGTACTAGAATCAAAGGAGAGCTTAACCATCGTGAGTGAGGTGGTTAAGGCATAGATGCTATCACCTACAACCACAGCCCTCCCCCGAATATGGACGGCACCCGACACAGGATGCCATTTATTTTCAATTACATGAAAAGCAAAAACTGTATTTTTGTAGGGCTTTGAACTGATGGGCATAAATGAAACCAAAATATTATCGCCGTAAACGGCATAACCAATTAACATCCCTAAGCCCCGAAAGAGTTCAGCAGGAACATGTGGCAGGGGCTCCCAACAGTCATTGCAGGGATCATACCGCTCAAACGCTGGTCCTTCTTTAAGTCCGCACCTTCCAAGATGATAAAGCTTCCCATACGCAGGGATCAAATTTGCCCTCTCCCCAAATGATTTGGGGCGTTTAAATTTATAGAATGACTTGGTCTCTGTGTCGAAAACACGTGCCTTTGGCTTTAGTTTCGTGGACCTAATAAGGTAAGGCTTAGGTTCAGGAGCAGTTACCATCATATATAACTTGGAGGGGCCGTTGAATGTCACAGCCACCAAAGAACTATTGTAAGGGAAAACCGTATGACTCTTCTCATCATCAAAGAACTTGGTTACAGGATGAAGCAGTGGGGGTCGATCTTGAGCATCTATTGGGACTGGTATTCCTTCTCTTGCCCCCATAATATCTTCTGATCCTTGCCCTATTTTCACCTCAAATAAATGTCCTTGAAAGTTTCTTCTCGCGTTACGCGCCAATATGAACACAGATTTATAAGTGCTCTCCTGCTTTACCAACATCGAGCCTTCCCCCTCCATGTGCAAGCTAGACAACAATGGTAAACAAGTGAGAGAGGTATTTAAAAGACAAGTAATTAAGGGCCACACTCGTATCGTAGAGAATCATATCATAAAAGAAAGAAGAACCCTAAACCCTAATATGCAAAACATGACTTTCCAGATTCTGCACCCAAAATCGAACCCTAATCGTCATAAACAACATGCAGATCTAACAACCCAATCTCTATAACTTAGACATAAACAGGACTAATGTTAAACATGATTTGTAACATAGGGCGATACAAAGATGGGCAGCAAAGGAAAAGCATAGAAGATTGCTCTGATTACCAGCGGAACACTTGTGCTTCGCAGTTCCTTTTTCCTACTCCAACGGAACAAGTGAGAGAGGTATAACAACCCATTCTCTATAACTTACACATAAACCCTGTTTGGTGAGCTGGCTAGTACAAGACTGGATTGGATTCGGACTTCATATTTTGAACTGGACTGGTTAAGACTGGATCAGACTTTCAATCATAGCAATTGTTTGATGACACACTTTTTTGGGACTGGACTGGAATTATATTTTTTTTAAACTACCTTGTCATCGGATTATTTTTTTGAACATCTTTCTTTATTTATCACTAGCCTTTCCGCATGCGCTCTTGTGAGAGGTTTTTATTTTTAAAATTTTATTTTAGAATTAGAAAATAGAATGGGTAGTTGTGTTCCATAAAAATAGGATCCATTATCTGATTTTTTTTTTAATTTTAAAATTTTTAATATGAAAAGTGTGAATTTACTATATTATCCTCGTTTAATTAATAATTTCAATTCTTAATGTTTACATTAACCAAGGGCATTTTCTGGTATTTTGAATGTTTCACCATTCTCTGCCTTTTGCTTTATATGTATAGATAGATAAAAAGAAAAACCATTTTTTTTAAAATCAGAAAAAAAACTATCTTTTTTTTATTAGTATAAAATATTTATAAAAAATAACTACGAGAAAAATTAGGAATCCATATATGAAAAAAAGGGCAGCCACTTTGTTTCAGTCAAATACTACATTCAATTCTTTTGGGAGTAGAATAATTTGTGTATAATATAAAGGGCAGCTTTTCTCTTTCTTAGGCCAACTATCTTCTTCACAACCAATTTCAATTTTCACTTTCCCGTGATTCCCACGAAAAATGCAATATACTTATTTAATTATTTTGGGTTATTAGTGAAATCCTGTTATTATTATATAGGCTAGCTATCTTTCATTTTCAAATCATCAAGGTAAAGAGGCCTTGGCCATTCTGCTTCTGAATTATAGGGAAATACAATCACTTTGGTCATTGCTACATATTCCGACTCCGGGGAATACTAGAGATAACAAGACCCAAACACACCACTCACATTTATTTTACTACATATGATAAAACTAACTTATTAACCTAATATTTCACTTGATATGATAAACCTAACTTACTAATTAAGCGCATGTGTGGGTGGTCTAATGATTAGATTCATAATGTGACTTTAGGGTGGTCTTGTAGTCCTCGTCAAATGTTGTTGCATAAATAGAAACTTTTTAACACGTGAGTTAATTAAAGTTATTAGCTTAAAATCTAATAATAATTTGTTCTGTATTTACAATTTCTGTACTTTTTTCTGGAAATAGACGTATACATTAAATCATATAAACCATGTTAGTTAATAGCTTTATTGACTAATTTTCAATAAATTTTAACATAAATTAGACCCAAAAAAAATTAACATAAAACAAATACATATTAAATGCAACTGAAAAACACATATTATCGAAATGAAATATGTTCAACAACCAAATTGAAAGTGTACTTATTTTATTTTTATTGCTACCTTGCAACTAAATTCATAAATATTTAGTCTTTTTTCTAACTTTAATAAGTTACTAGCCTCTTCGCACGCGCTTCTGCGCTTGCGAGAGGCTTTTTTTTTTTAAAAAAAATATTTTATTTTAGAATTAAAAAAGATAATGGGTAGTTGTTTTTCATAAAAATAGAATTCATTATCCGATTTTTCTTTTAATTTTAATTTTTTAAAATATAAAAAAGTGTGAATTTACTATATTATTCTCATTTAATTAATAATTTCAATTCTTAATGTTTGTATTAACCAAGGGCATTTTCTGGTATTTTGAATGTTTCACCATTCTCTGTCTTTTGCTTCATATATATAGATATTACATAATGAACTATATTTAATATATAGGTTTTTTTTTAACACCAAAAAACTCCCTGTGCTACACTGGGCTGTAGCCCATAGGGTAGATCTGCCCATCCCACCTTCCCATGATCCTTCAAGTGATCCAATTACATTACTGGGTCGGGATGCTCTGATTCACAGAAATTGCGCCGCATTATACTGTGAAAGCTGTTTTTTTTTTTTTCCGGTCAACTTCGGCTTTCAATAAAAGACCCAAAAGCTGGGGAGGAAAATACAAAGAGGAAACCAACAACAGGAAGAAAAACATGACGTAGTACATCAAGGCTAAACACGTAGCCCAGAAACTACAGACCATGAAAAAGGCAATACAAAAGCACTAAGATGGAGGCCCAGGCAGGCCATCCCGGGAGAGAACAAGCACCAGGGAGGGAGGGGGCTGTGAAAGCTGTTTATAACCAAGAAAATGATTAGAATCGGGGGAAGAATGGACAACCACAACTCAAAATAACAATTAAAGCGAGAGAGAGAGAGAGAAAATGAGAAAAACAGTTTACATTTATGAGTATGAATTCTAAAGCATATGAGAATAACCAACTCAAATTGCATTCTCTCTTCATGCGGTTCTGCAGCAGTGTAGGAAAAAGCTTCGTATTACGTAGCACAGTTTAAAATAGCAAATAAGACCTTACTGGTAAACTTAACATTTTCAAGAATTTAATTTAACTAAAGTAGATAGATAGTTTTAGACTTTTTGAAATAGCAAAGTATTTGTGAAATAACTATATATCAAGTGGGTTTGGCTTAAATGCAAATCTAGTTTGTTCACCTTACAACCAAATGGGTAACTTTGTTTATTCCGATACCCAAATTCAAATTCAAATTAACATTTTAATTAAATACACACTTTATTTGAATATGATCCTTGATTATGCCTGGCACATCAAATATGATAAACAATGATCAATTTCAATAAAAACTTCAAATTAGTTTCTCCCAATATCTCAATTTCATGTAGTTGCAAATTTGTTGAAGCATTTGTTGTTTGTCATAAATCATTACTTACTTAATAAATTCTCAATAGTCATCTGTATTTTAAGATACTTTACTCTTAATTTCATTATAATCGTGTGTTGTTCGTCATGCTAGTCTTATTTATATATGGTCTTCATGTAAGTGCTGCAACAACATCAAGAAAGGATGCTATAAGATCTATATATGTATATATATATATATAAACTTGTTTTTTTTTTTTTTAAAAGACTTACTATAGTTAAATTTTATTACTCACTTAATATTATTGTGTATATAGTCCGTTGTAAAATTAGCTTTGTGCAAGGAAAGCCAAGCCCAAAGGCCTAAAACTAGCAATCCAATACCCATATACAACCCACAAAGTGACTTCGTTAAATAATACGCGACCAGAGCCTGCAAAACACAAAGAGAGCCATGATTTCAATCTAATTACATCCATGAATGCATGTTGGCTTTAGACTTTTTAGGTAACCTTGTGGGTTGATTGATGGAGCTATCAACTATGTTGTGTTTGAGGAGGTCTTTAATTTCATGTGAGACTTTAATTAGAATCATCAACGCAATAAGTTAATCGTTCATTAGCATTGTGAATCATGTGGATAATATTTGGGTCAAAAAGCACCCTTTATGAGATTGAAGAGCAATTTTATCATTTTCAATGTAAGAAATCTGATTGGGTTATACCTAATAGTTGCTATTGAAATTGGGTTTACATCTAATTATCTATTCTGAAAATCAAGTTGTTTATGGTGGTAGCAACCCCACACCCAAAAAGCACCAACAAATACATAAACAGAAAGAGGAGAACATAAAATAACTAAAATAGAATTTCAATCCACATGTGAAATCCCAATTATAGTTGTCACTAGATGTCCAATCTGCCTATCCTCCACATCAGCCAATAATTTTGCATGAGCAGTTGCTTAGTGGTAGTTCTAATTGAGAGAAACTCTCATGCAACGGGGATGACACTTTTTGCTATTCCCGATCAATTACGCAATGACACATAGGATAATTTTTTCATGTGTCATTGTATTATTGGTCAGTGATAGCAAAATAGTGTTACCCCCATTACAAGTGAGATTTTTTGGGTTATAATTTGAGAAGTTGGAGGTATGTCCTCTTTTTAATGATTGCATTGGGCTTGCCAACAAGGTCTAGCCAAAATAGAAGAAAGCGTTGACTTGCAAATTAATGGTTTTTGATTCGAACCCATATGACTTCTTGACAGTGTGTGTGTGAAAACCGCCTTCCCCTCATATCACTTATATAAAATAAAAAAATAGCATTGGGCCTCGGGCCAAAAAATTGTGGCTTAGCTTTTGCTGGTTTTGGCCCTCAAATGTTCCTAAACCATGTGGTCTTGCTTTCGCTGATTTGGGCCTTTGGCCCACAAATGTACCTGAAATAAAATACTGGGCTTTTACGGAATTAAAATAAAGTTGAGGGCATTTTACGTGAAAGGGGTTATTATTTAAACGCCAACAGACCTACTAGGGTTTATTCGTGATACTGAGTGGGTGCATTTCGCCGCAGCTAGAAGCTCAGGTTCTCCCTCTCTCTGTGCCTCCTTCTCCTTCTCTCTCACACACTAGGTTGAATGCTGGTTTGTTTATCTGCTGAGAAAATGGGATTTCTTGTGTCTGCGATTTTTACATGAAACTTTGTTTTGTTCTTGAAAAGAGAAAACACTGTTGGTTTCTTTTGCTCATATTCTAGTGTTTTTCCCCTCATCTGTTTGTATCTCGTTTCGTTGGTGAATTTTGGTAGAATATATTTTCATTTTTGTTTAAACATCTTGTTTCCGAATTGATTTGAATATGTGGAGCTTGTTTGTTGTTATGATTTCTTCGGAAGAATGTTATAGTTTTGGTAGATAGTGATTTCGGTTGAAGCATATATGTATAGATCATTTTGTCTCCTTTAAGATTAAGTGTTAAATCTTGGGTTTTATGTGGACTTATTTTTGTTTTTGATTTGAATGAAGGAGGAGGAAAATGTCTCACAGGAAGTTTGAGCACCCCAGGCATGGATCCCTTGGGTTTCTTCCAAGGAAGCGAGCTGCACGTCACAGAGGCAAAGGTATATAAACTGATTTGGTTTTAAATGGAGAGGTTCATAAAATATTTATTATCCGCATGGTAATGGTTTATATGTTATGAAGCAGATTCAGCATTTCTACTAAAATTTATTTTAAATCAGCATTTTTACATTCAAGCAGGATGGATATTTTGTTTCCATCAGTCAAGGTTTTTGTATTTGTTCCTTGTTATCTGGTATTCTAACTGTTTTCAATGTTGTTGATATGCAGTGAAGGCTTTCCCTAAGGATGACCCATCCAAACCCTGCAAGTTGACTGCTTTTCTTGGTTACAAGGCTGGCATGACTCACATTGTCAGAGATGTCGAGAAACCCGGATCAAGTATGCTACATTCTAATCAATTTCTCTTGAAGATTCATATTTTATTGATGGTGTATTAGTGTATTGTGTAATTCCTGAAGATAACATGCATATTTGTATTATATTTGACTGACATGTACACACAATCCAATCATAAAATGGGTGGTGACAGCACAGTACAAATAACTTATTTACTTTATGTTGTCTGTTGTTATTTCCTTTACCTAGTTATTTAATTTAAAATTTGTATCTTAAGATTTAATCTTATAGAAATATGTATATTATGATGTCTTTCTTACTAAGCTTTTAATGTCTTTAGAGCTTCACAAGAAGGAGACATGCGAGGCTGTAACTATTATTGAGGCTCCTCCAATGGTTGTTGTTGGAGTTGTGGGTTATGTGAAGACACCACGTGGCCTTCGCTCTTTGAACACTGTGTGGGCTCAGCATCTTAGCGAGGAGGTGAAGAGGAGGTTCTACAAGAACTGGTGCAAGTCCAAGAAGAAGGCTTTTGCAAAATACTCCAAGAACTACGAAAGTGAAGAGGGAAAGAAGAGCATTGAATCACAGTTTGAGAAACTGATCAAATATGCTACTGTCATTCGTGTTTTGGCTCACACTCAGGTGTTGATTACAGTTTATATATTGAATTGATATGCATGTTTGGCCTTGATGTTTGGTTTTTTCTGTTTTCTATACCCAACTTTCGAAAACATTATGCCAGTATAAGCTTTTTTCTTTGTAGGTAGAAACTGTCTTTGAAATATGTGTTTCTGTTCTATGTTGGTTTTTCTGTTTTCAAGTGGATAGAGTTGATTGTTTGGAGTCCAATGTGTCCTCACGTGACTTTTCTCTCTTGTTTCTAAGTGGAACCCAATATCTGCAAACTTATTGCAGTAGTAGTATGATGCATAAAATGCTCTCCTTCTAGTGCAATATGCCCCATGAGATATTCTGATTGATGTGGCACATGTTCGTTAACTAACTTGTTTTGTTTAACTTGTTTATCTTGATTGTTATGTCATGCTTCTCTGGTTTCCTTACATGTGTGCTTGTATTCTACACATACAGATCAGGAAGATGAAGGGATTGAAACAAAAGAAGGCACATCTTATGGAGATCCAGGTGAATGGAGGGACAATTGCTCAGAAAGTTGAATTTGCAAAAAGCTTCTTTGAGAAGCAGATCCCTATTGATGCTGTTTTCCAGAAAGATGAGATGATTGACATCATTGGTGTCACAAAGGGTAAAGGTTATGAAGGTGTTGTTACTCGTTGGGGTGTAACTCGTCTTCCCCGTAAGACTCACAGGGGTCTGAGGAAGGTTGCTTGTATTGGTGCCTGGCATCCTGCTAGAGTCTCATTTACAGTTGCCAGGGCTGGTCAGAATGGATATCACCACCGTACTGAGATGAACAAGAAGATTTATAAGCTTGGGAAGGCTGGACAGGAGTCACACACTGCTGTCACTGAGTTTGACAGGTTAGTAAACTCTATTAACTTGGGTAATTTTAGTAGTGTCTGGTATTGCATTTTGGTATGCTAGCTAGGGTTCCTCTGAAAATTTTTGTAGGGTTCTTGGATTTGGTTTTATTGGACGCCTCCTTTTGATTATGTATTTTTTTGAAAGATTCTGATGTGGATGATCTTTCAGGACGGAGAAAGACATTACTCCCATTGGTGGCTTCCCTCACTACGGTGTGGTGAAGGATGATTACATTCTGATTAAGGGATGCTGTGTTGGACCCAAGAAGAGGGTTGTTACTCTTCGCCAGTCCCTGCTCAAGCAGACCTCTCGTCTTGCTCTTGAGGATATTAAACTCAAGTTCATCGATACCTCTTCAAAATTCGGGCACGGTCGCTTCCAGACAACACAGGAGAAACAGAAGTACTATGGTCGCCTCAAGGCATAAGTATGAGAGCAACTGCCCAAGAATTTTCAGCTATCAAATTATTAGTCAACTTTTTAGTTTCTATGCCAGTGACATTCTGTTGCGATAGTTTCGTTTTTTATTGTTATGCATTTTGGTTTGAAGTGCTGAGGATGTTAAACGATATGAATTCAATTTTGTTTTGTTGGAGGTATTTGGATATTTGAATGGTTATTTCTCCAGGACTACTTTTAATATTTTTTCCGAAACTATTTTTAATTTTCTCCATTCACGGTTACATTTTGGAAGGATGAGAATCCATGAGGAGAAGAGAAAACCTTGACTGAAAGAACGTGGTGTGGAAACTTAATTAAAGTAATTTCATCTTATTATCCCATTTACCATTTTCTGCATGTGTTTATTTGCCTCGTCAGTCCTAATTTAAAATCAAATCACTAATTTGTGTTTAGGCGTTTCTCGGTATTCATGAACTCAAGAAAACCACCCTTTCTTCTTAATATATCGTTGGGATTATCTGAAAAGATTGGTTTCATTTCCAGGATTCAATCAACAGGGGAGTGGAAAACGGAACATATTATAATTTCTTCTATTAAACAAAATGAATAAAAAACATAAGGATTATCAATAGCTCCTGCAGCATCATCAATAGCTCCAAACACAAATATTTAATTGAATGTTCTTCAAAAGCAAAGCGCCCCTACCCCTCTCTCTTTGGTGTTGGTGGAGGCACATTGAAGCTGGAATTGAGGTCTCTGTTGCATACCAGCGTCGGCCTAATCGGAACGATGGACGAATTGAACACCTTACTATGACAAACAGGGCACTCCATTTGAGAGGTGAAGAAGTGCAACCATTTGTCCAAACAATCCCCGCAAAATAGATGACCACATGCTGTGAGTGAGAGCCATGTTCCATACTCACTTGTATGCATACCTGAAGTTTAATACTCATTATTGTTTTTTCTTTTTGTGGTTCTTGTCATCACTATAGAATGACTCGTTTGTTAGCACCAATCGTGTCTTGAACCAAACAAAGGCTTATTTAGCAACTGAACTAGCAGGATTAGAAGCTCACTAAGTGGGCTTAACTAACAGCAGCCCAAATTTACACACACGGAAGCGAGCCCAAACACGCGAGCTCGCGAGCTCTTCGTCTTCTCCCGCCTTCAACAGCGAACCAAATCTTCGGTAGTCTTCAACAGGTCAAATCTTCGATTGTAGTCAAATATTTGTTCGTCTTCAAAGCTTTGTCTTCGCTGTCGACAAACAGGCAAGACGTTTTTGAAATTGTGTTTGTGACCTGGACAGTGATCTATCAATTGACCTAGTGCTTACCCAGTACCAATTGATTGTTAACTAGCATTTCTTTCTTGGGAATTTGGACTCTGATCACTCCAATCTCAAATGGGGTTCGTCTGTTTTGTGCATTTGGGGTCACTTTTCCGATTGGGTTTGGGTTTGGGTTTTGTTCTGGTTTACCAGTACTTATCTAACCTGGCAAAGCTACCAAACAAGCAATCTACTCCTTTTTCAAGCTGATAAAATGACTATAGTGAAATTTGTGATTCACTATTCAATTCATATTCATCTAATGCTTTGAAATTCAAAGTACTTTTGGAATTTAGATTCCTCACTAGTGAAAAATTTACATGTTCTCACTTTAAGATTAGTGGAAAACCATGTTTAAAATGCAAGTTAAAATAGTAACAATCGGTTTTATCAAAGAAGAAGAAGTATATATGTTAATTCCATGGATTTTTTCACATACGATACTCATTGCAAAATGATAGGTCAAACCTTAAAATGGCCAGTTGCAATAATTTTCCCTATCTGTTCAACAGGGAAATCTTATTTCCAGCTTAGAGAAATGCATGAAGTCCAGCCCCAATATCCCTGTCGTGCTCTAACGATGATGATATGACCTCTGAAAATAACATTTCTCTTTGACATGTATGTGTTTTATGGCTGTAATAACCTCAAAATTGGGATTTTGCTGTTATTAATATTTCGAAAAATCATATGAGGTGGATAATAATATTGGATGTTTTATGAATTTGGTTTGATGTGAAAATATTGGAATTAAGTGACTTAATCTCAAATTGGGACAAAAATACTCTTACGATTAAGTTTGTGATTTTTGAATTGAAAAATCGAGCTTGATCTCACAAACACGTAGGCGCAAACGGTTCGTGAATCCGAGTTGAAACGAAGAAGTTATGCTCGTTTGAAGTTTCAGGGACTAAATTGCAAACAGAGACTTTGTCTATAAATTACAGATGGACACTATTGGGATTTCAGAATTTGCAATTTTGCCCGGATGTTTGAGAGCTCGTCGGAGAGGCGATTTCCGGCGGCTACTGCGGCGGTGTAAGGTGGAGGTGATCGACACCACCAACCCAGGTAGAAATCCTGCTATCTCGTGAGCATAACCCAAGATGAATCGAAGCCATCGGAGGTGTGATGAAGGCACGGGGATGCCGTGAAGTTGGTTCGTCACTAGTGAAGTCAACGACTTCAACCGGCGGTTTGAGCCACTTACACTTCGAATCGGACCTTAAGGTACGAATTAAAGTTGTTCTACTCAGTATTACGAACATTTTGGCGTAGGTCTTGACCGGCGATTCTAGGGTTGGTCTATCGCCGGAATAGTACCCGAACCACCACCGACGGTGGCGGCGCGTGGCAGCGCGCGGTGGGGATTCTGAGTTAGGCGTTTAGAGACAGATTTTAGTTCTGGAGTTACTGAACATGATAGTATGTTTAAATTGTTGGGATTCCGTGGTTTAGTCGACAATCGAAACCTCACAAATCTGGACCATTGATCGAAGATGATCGGACCGTTGGATCGTGTCCAATTTTAATTATGTTGTAGCTGGTGTTGTTAGAAGTCTGTAGGTTCAGACATATTGATGATCGGAAATCCCGATCTTAAGTTATCATGCTTCAAAGTTAAGGCGAGCGATCGCCATTCGATCGTGCGATATAAAATTATCCGACCGTTGGATTGGGCCCAAATTGTCGCAGGGTGATGTCGGGACTATTTAGAGTCCATGGATGTGATCGGATTTTGAATCTGAGGCTGTGGGCCCAAGGCGGATTTTTGGGGTGTTGGTTAGACATGTGGGACCCATGGGACCCAAATAGTGACCTTTTGGACAATGGGTGTCATTGGTCATGATTCGACGTCGACAGCATGTACGTCACAGTATTGGAGTTGGTTGGATGAGATTTGATCACTTTGGATCCCCTGTTGGTCCAAAGGGCATTTTCGTCATTAGATACGAAATCTTGGATTTTGGAGTTTTGCACTAAGTTGAGTTATGTACTTTGCTTAGGTACTGTTGAGGTTTGAGTTGCTCGTTGAGGTTTGGGATTGAGGATTCGTTAAGTTGTTGAAGACGCAGCTTGGACGAGAGGTGAGTAAAACCATCATAATCGTGAGTAAAATCACGAATTATTATATTTATTATAATGTGACCTTGGATAATGTTAATGGCTATAATTAACATGTTGTTTGTGATTTTATAAAATGTTTTAATTGATTTAAAACACCTGAACTTGTTCATCAACGATTCTTGAGGTAAGTGAAACCTATTTTGTTTTGAATTGATTCTTCTTATTGGAGATTTTGGTGTTGAATCATATAACATATGTTATGGATGTATGGTGGAAATTCATTCATGAATAACCACATAAATATATATAATAAATATGTATTGCTGTGATTGGTGTATTTGGCTATAAAACAATGTTTAATGTGAAACTACATTTTATATTGTTTTGGTGTTGGTGTTTTGGTGTTGATGGATTTAGGTGAGAATACCTTGAATCCCTTCTGAGTTTGTCAGGTGGGCATTCTTGTGGCAAATAATGAGGGATAAATTACCCTAGGGAGCAAGACCCAAGAACAGTTAGAGCTCTAGTCTGGCGCCATCTAGTACTCATGACTGGAGTGTAATCATGAGTGAACACCACTTTGGAGTTTTGTAGTGTTATAGATTAGAGGTTCATAGTATTCTCTCTTCTATCTGTTAAATATTTGACGTGTGAAATCTACTTTGAAAATAAAAGAGTTTTGGTGTGTTCACAGGTGGTGATCGAAACAGTTCTTTAAAGAAAATAAAAGAATTGTGATTGTGATGATATTGGTGATTATGATTACCTTGGTTATACAAGGATTGTGGTATGCTAATGAAAGTGCATGTCTTTTGTATATTATGTGTAAATTGACATACTATACTCTGGACGTGGTTTACTCATACAAGCTTTAGAAAGCTTACCGGGTTGTTCTGTGGTGAACCCGGCGTACTATTCGATGGTATAAGGGAAAATCCTGTAGGTGGTAGAGACCGTGAGCAGGAGAATTAAGGTGAGGAGTAGGAGGCTTGTTGGTGGTTCCACAGAGTGCAAAGTGTGGTGTGAGAGTGTTGATGAGTGTTAGTCTTCCGCTGTGTGAAATGAATTTTGAGGAGCAGATTATGTAATATAATGATTGTTCCTTTTATTATGTAAGTTTGTGATGTAATATTTGACTCAGAAGAGTTGAGTCATTATTGACATTGTGGTTCGGAATAGTGGTGTTGTATCAAGAAAGAAAAATTTAAATTTCTAGGTACTTTGTTGTAGGTTCCGAGCTTCGCATCCCGGATTGTTGGTTGTTCAGTTTAAACTCGCTGATTTGTTGTCGTTGAAAATTCGGGGTGTGACAATGGCTGCCTAACTGTTTCCCCCTTTTCGGCCGAGTAGGCCGATTGAAGGAGTTTTTGGTCCTTCTTCTCTTGAGATGCGTAGGCGTGCCACCACCAAGCAACTTCATGGCTTGGATGGAAAGTTTGTGTGAGTGTGTTTACGCTTCTGACTTTTAATCAAACGATTGATCGGCCAAGCAAGGAATCTCTTCTTGGCCTAAGTTCTTTTTCTTCCATGAGGTCAAGGATGATTGAGCTTTATATGACTATTTTTAGGATTTTTGTGATAAGTGCAGTGAATGTAAATGCAGTAAACGAAATGACAAAAATATGAGTGCGAGAAATGTAAATGCAGTAAACAAAATGACAAAAATGTAAATGTGACAAAATAGATTAAAGCGATAAAGACTTGAATTAAACTCGAATGTAAAGACAATTGAAATTAAATTGCAAGAAAGTAAGCTTACACTAAGAAGACGAAGAACTTGGATAATCTGAAGAGCTTGAAAGATAAAATCTTAGACTATGAATTGAAAAGTACAGGATAAAAAGATAGATTTTTTGTGTGTTCAGTCGGAGGTCTTCTTCTCTTCTTCTGACGACCAATTTATAGAGCTTCCTTCAACTCACAGGATTTGGCCATTAAATGTCAACTAATTATGTCTTGAACATCCTTCCAATATCAATGTCTTCCGGAGCTCTAGGCATGAACTGCCCAAAATGTCATTGTGATTGTGAAAACTCTTCCCATGATACAAGGTGCAATGAATCTTGGTAGGTTGACATTTAATCCTTCCTGTCTTTAAACTTCGCCACTTGCAGGGAAACTTTTGCTGGAGCTCCTAAGCATACTTCTTGGATCGGGCTACTCTGGCATTCTTAAATTGGGGAACATTTTTAAAACCGAGGATTTTTTATGCAACTGGGGATCTTTCACTCAACTGAGGATTTTTATTTAACACACATATATACATATGATAGTTTTTGGTTGGCCAAAATAATTCAAACGTGGGTGGGTCTAATCATGACACACACACACACATATATATATAAAGTGAATCTAATCATGATATATGTAAATACTAAAGTAAAGCTTTAGCCATCCTTCCCGTCACTTTCTCCCCATCATATGCACATATTATATTCTTAGTTTTATATTGAAAAGGTTTGATCAAGTTGCAACCCCTCATTGTTTAGCATATTTTCTCATCTTTTGCAGAGAATTCCCATGCCCCTTTCAACAACTACATCTGCTCAACTCCAACTACCCCATAGCCATCCTGTGCATGAGCTCCTCCATAGCCAATTAATCCATCAACAGGTAACTCACTTTAACATGCCAAATTCTTTACCATATGAAAATTTAGATGGATAGCAATAGGCCAATTGATGGCCTTTGAATCATTTTCATATCTTTAGGCATTTTTTCCTCTCATACGTATAGCAATGGCTTGCATATATATATAGGTAGAGAATTTAGACGGATAGCAACAGGCCAATTGATGGCCTTTCAATCATTTTCAGATCTTAAGGCATTTTTTCCTCTCATATATATAGCAATGGCCTGCATATATATATATATATATGTAGATATGAACGCATGAGAAGAAACGTCTCTTACACTGACTATGTGAATTCTGCCAGGCCATGCAACCTCACCCACACTATCCCACTTTGAGTTCCACCTTTGGATGGTGGATTTTTAACCACAATCAAACAAATGGCTACAAGTCTTCCCATCTTCGAATTCCACCACTTGCAACCTATATAAGATAAACTTTTCAGCCCAATTTGCTCCAGCCGCACCTTTGCATCTACCTTCCTATAATATATATATTAACACAGAGCTTTTCAGTCGAATTGGTAGACCATCCAAAGGCTCCAGCTGTAATACCCCGAAAAATTTAAGGTGGATTTTCATATTTTAATGAAAAATAATATAATTGTGGAGATTGATTATGGGTATTTTATCAAGTGATTTTGGATGGAGATTATTAAATTAAGTGTGTTTAATTTGAAGTTGGACAAAAATGACCAAAACACCCCTATGCGTGATAGATTACCAAAGTACCCTTGTAGAAAAAAGGGAAGGAGGCAACGTGTAAGCCAAGCAATTCTTCTCTCCTTCATTCTTCCCCCCTTCCCACTTACATTCTCTTCAAAATCTGATTTTGATCTCAATTTGGATGAGTTGTAGACCTAGAATGGATGAGTCACCTAGTCTAGTTTAAGATTATCCTCAATCCCTTCTTCCCATTCATTGTATTATCACCCTCTTCTAAATAGATGACTCACCTAGTCTAATTAAGGCTCTTCAATCATGAATTCACTCTTATCCTCATCATTCATTGTATCATCCCTTTCTTCCTCATTCACTCATCTTCATCCTCATTTTTCTTTTGTTCCTCTTCAAAATCTAAAATTCGTCACTTCCTTGGAGCAGCCGAGAACTCAAATTTCGGAAGCTCAAATGAGAAAACTTCCGTCATAAAAGTTGTTCATTTCCATGATTCCTATAACATACTCAAATTTCAGCTCAATCCGACTAGTATAGGCTCTGAAACGTTGGTATGATCACAATGAGTTTACCATTTCCTGATTTCACAGCAGTATGCTCGGTTTCAGTTTGTTTCTGTGTTTTCATGTACTCAAATGACTTTGGTTCCTTCATCAAAGTTGTTTGAAATTCTGTCTATTATAACATATCAAAATTTCAGATTGATCGGACTTATATAGCCACCTTGGGAATGTTTAGAGTGGAACTTGTTTATAGTTTTCAACCTTAGTTCCTTCCCTCGTTTTCAGTCCAAAACACTCATTTCAAAAGCTCAAAACACTATGGTTTCTTCATGATAGTTACTCCAAATTCTCCCCTTTATAACATATCCAAAGATCATCCAAACGTAACCATTATAACTCTCTGAAAATTGGTATGAACAAAACTTGTTCAATTGATTATGTTGAATTTCTTGTTATAGATATGTACTTTCTCTCAAATGGCTTATCATTCAATTGCTCCAATTAGCCACTATCATCTAAAGTAAATGATTCTTTGAAGGCTTGAATCTCTTCTTTTTTTTTTCTTTTTGAGTACTAGTTTTAAACCAAGTGTGGTCAGAATGCCTCAAGTATATATATATATATATATCTTTCAAAGTGTGTTTTTGTGAAGTTCTAGATTATTTCGATGTGATTTTTGTTCCATTTTCATTTTGGGGTTTGTTACATCAAAATGAATATCTCAAGGGTTATTTCAAAGTTGGTTTTGTGCCATTTGAATTTAAATTGATTTTTTTGTGAAATTTCAAAGTAGAGACTATCCTGCTGTAATTGTTTTGATTCTGCTGCATACCCTGTTTTGAAGTAAGTGTTTGAAAACTTCCTAAACTTGGATTTTCATGAAATTTTAGTATGTTTTACTTTCTCGTATTGTCTTCAGATCTGGAAAGTTTTATCCAGTTTGGTTGTAAATTGTAATTTTGGTGATTTTTCAAAATAAAGTGTACAAACCTGAAAGAAAAAAAAACGTTATGCAGCCTAGTCTGTTTTGGTTTCTATTTTGACATGCTTCCTTAACCCTAATTTTTATCAAATTTTGACATCTTTAATGTTTCTATGTCTAGTTGTGATCTGAAAAGTTTTACATTATTTTGATTTGAACTCAATATTTAGTGAATTTTCAAAGTTAATGTGTTCCAACCCAAATATTTAGCAAAATTGAAATTTTAGTTTTAAATTGATGTTTTAAATTTTCTTTATGAGTCTAAAGCCGAACCACCTGATTTTAAACATCCCAAAGAGTAGAACTATTATAGGAGGGGAATAGATTAGTTTTTCCTTAACGCTTGGTTCTATGCTTGCTTGGATGTGAGGTTAAGGGAGTAACAATTGGGTCAAACAACTTGTCAAGTGTATTTTGGGGTTTTAGGTCTACGTACGCTAGTAGAACACTCAAATTTGTTTCCTTATTTCCAATGGATTTTAATCAGTAAATTATCTCAACTAGGTGTTCTACTCTACGTACTTTCGAGGAGGAAACTGCACAAGGTTAAGCTAGCTGGACTTGAGGTAGGGTTTCCCTGATTTCCCAATAATTGGGCTATGTCACTTTTAATCTTGGTGATTATATATATTACTATAAATATGAATATTATTGTTGCGTTACTCGGTGAATATTATTTGATGTTATGTGAATATTATTGTTGATGTTTCTCCGTAGATATTATTTGACGTTGAGTGAATATTATTATGCATGTGATTAAGCCTGGAATATTATTGTTATTTTCTATATTATTATTCTGCAGAGATAAATGATGTTTGTACTGCACTACATATGCATTAGAAATACAGTGGTGTTTGGAGTGTGTGTGTGTGTGTGTGTGTGTATCTTTTGAGATATATCTAAGGGGTGGGAGAAGGCTTTAAATATTTCTGAATAAAATGTGGAATATATTCAGGTGATGGGAGCAGAGCTTGAATATATTAAGGTGATGGGAGCAGGGCCTCTAATGATAAGTGAAAGTTGAGAAATTCGTAAACAAAAGAAAAATGGGTTAAGGGACGGATGGGCGCTAGTTCATATTTTAGGATATTCGGAGCCACAGTGGTAAAACGCATGGTATGGGACATGCAGGCTTGTTGCCTTAGGATATGAATTAGTGGGATTAGAAGGGAGTGAGTTCATGACATCATCGCATATGCAAAATTTATTTATTTGGTCTGATTACATAATTATCATATACCTTGTGTTGCTTGATGCATGACACTTTGATTAACTGTGATAGCTACTGGGCATTAGAATGCTCATACCCTAATAGATTGTGCAGGATTCAAAGGATTCAAGACGAAGTTTGAGGAAGCGGGTTTCAACTAAGCTGCTAGGTTTTTGTTGTTGATTTGTGTAATTAATATTTGTAAGTAGTCAATCATTTGTTAAAGATCCTAGTGTGTAGTTAACTACAAGCTACTGCGACTCTGATTTTGTAATGTTAAGTAAATTTGTACTATTTGTGGCTCAATTTCTTATCATATCATGGTTGTAGGATTTTATTCTTATGACTATGGTATGACTCACACCATGATTCGAGAATATTCATTATTTTCGAATCGGGTCGTGACACCAGCCATACTTTTTCATTCACCCACCTATTATATATATACATATAAACCAAAGAACTTTTCAGCCATACTTTGCATACCAACCAAAGCTTCAACCAAACTTTTGCACTCATCTATTTATTATATATATATATATATATATATATATATATATATATAATAAAGCAAAGAACTTTTCAGCCAACTTGCAAACCACCCAAATGCTTATGATGGAGCTTATGTATATATAAAGATAAAGAACTTTCCAGCCCATTTTGCATATCACCAAAACTTCGGCCGCACCTTTGCTTATATATAATCAGTTTTTGCCTTGCAAACCCTTCAGCTCCAATTTTCAAAGAGAACAAATCCCAGCCGCATTTATTTGCCCAACTTTACGATTGGAAACTCAACTGCAATCTCTTTGCAAGCTTCAAATTCGGTCGTGATTTCCAGCAACCCCAAACATTGCCCCCCGATTTGGTTAGCTCGGAATTGGTGTAACGGTAAGAAAATCGAAACCCAAGACCTTTCAATTTCTGAAGTTTGGGACTTTCTAATTGGCTTGCACTTTATAAATTTTGAAATTTAAACTGGAGGGTATATAGACTAGACTAGGTGAGTCATCCATTTAGAAGAGGGTGATAATACAATGAATGGGAAGAAGGGATTGAGGATAATCTTAAACTAGACTAGGTGACTCATCCATTCTAGGTCTACAACTCATCCAAATTGAGATCAAAATCAGATTTTGAAGAGAATGTAAGTGGGAAGGGGGGAAGAATGAAGGAGAGAAGAATTGCTTGGCTTACACGTTGCCTCCTTCCCTTTTTTCTACAAGGGTACTTTGGTAATCTATCACGCATAGGGGTGTTTTGGTCATTTTTGTCCAACTTCAAATTAAACACACTTAATTTAATAATCTCCATCCAAAATCACTTGATAAAATACCCATAATCAATCTCCACAATTATATTATTTTTCATTAAAATATGAAAATCCACCTTAAATTTTTCGGGGTATTACAGCTGGAGCCTTTGGATGGTCTACCAATTCGACTGAAAAGCTCTGTGTTAATATATATATTATAGGAAGGTAGATGCAAAGGTGCGGCTGGAGCAAATTGGGCTGAAAAGTTTATCTTATATAGGTTGCAAGTGGTGGAATTCGAAGATGGGAAGACTTGTAGCCATTTGTTTGATTGTGGTTAAAAATCCACCATCCAAAGGTGGAACTCAAAGTGGGATAGTGTGGGTGAGGTTGCATGGCCTGGCAGAATTCACATAGTCAGTGTAAGAGACGTTTCTTCTCATGCGTTCATATCTACATATATATATATATATATGCAGGCCATTGCTATATATGAGAGGAAAAAATGCCTTAAGATCTGAAAATGATTGAAAGGCCATCAATTGGCCTGTTGCTATCCGTCTAAATTCTCTACCTATATATATATGCAAGCCATTGCTATACGTATGAGAGGAAAAAATGCCTAAAGATATGAAAATGATTCAAAGGCCATCAATTGGCCTATTGCTATCCATCTAAATTTTCATATGGTAAAGAATTTGGCATGTTAAAGTGAGTTACCTGTTGATGGATTAATTGGCTATGGAGGAGCTCATGCACAGGATGGCTATGGGGTAGTTGGAGTTGAGCAGATGTAGTTGTTGAAAGGGGCATGGGAATTCTCTGCAAAAGATGAGAAAATATGCTAAACAATGAGGGGTTGCAACTTGATCAAACCTTTTCAATATAAAACTAAGAATATAATATGTGCATATGATGGGGAGAAAGTGACGGGAAGGATGGCTAAAGCTTTACTTTAGTATTTACATATATCATGATTAGATTCACTTTATATATATATGTGTGTGTGTGTGTCATGATTAGACCCACCCACGTTTGAATTATTTTGGCCAACCAAAAACTATCATATGTATATATGTGTGTTAAATAAAAATCCTCAGTTGAGTGAAAGATCCCCAGTTGCATAAAAAATCCTCGGTTTTAAAAATGTTCCCCAATTTAAGAATGCCAGAGTAGCCCGATCCAAGAAGTATGCTTAGGAGCTCCAGCAAAAGTTTCCCTGCAAGTGGCGAAGTTTAAAGACAGGAAGGATTAAATGTCAACCTACCAAGATTCATTGCACCTTATATCAAGGGGAGAGTTTTCACAATCCCAATGACATTTTGGGCAGTTCATGCCTAGAGCTCCGAAAGATATTAATATTGGAAGGATTTTCAAGACAGAATTAGTTGTGGACATTTAATGGCCAAATCCTGTGAGTTGAAGGGAGCTCTGTAAATTGGTAGTCAGAAGAAGAGAAGAAGACCTCCGACTAAACACACAAAAAATCTATCTTTTTATCCTGTACTTTTCAATTCATAGTCTAAGATTTTATCTTTCAAGCTCTTCAGATTATCCAAGTTCTTCGTCTTCTTAGTGTAAGCTTACTTTCTTGCAATTTAATTTCAATTGTCTTTACATTCGAGTTTAATTCAAATCTTTATCGCTTTAATCTATTTGATCGTATTTACATTTCTGTCATTTCGTTTACTACATTTACATTTCTCGCACTTAGATTTTTGTCATTTCGTTTACTGCATTTACATTTACTGTACTTATCACAAAAATCCTAAAAATAGTCATACAGAACTCAATCATCCTTGACCTCAAGGAAGAAAAAGAACTTAGGCCAAGAAGAGATTCCTTGCTTGGCCGATAAATTTTTTGATTAAAAGTCAGAAGCGTAAACACACTCACACGATCTTTCCATCCAAGCCATCAAGTGGCTTGGTGGTGGCACCAGGGACGGACCCATTCCTATAGCCCAGGTATCTTGATTTGTTCTAGCCTATAGTAATACTCCCAGCCCACCCAAGCAAACCCCACAAACCCTTAGCTAATGCACGCAGAGAAAAAACAAATTGAAGAAAGAGCCAATCATCTCTCCTGTTACACGCCCTTCAATGCTTAATTAAAGCAAACCAAATTAATCTTCAATTATTAATCTTCTTTTATTGTCTTAATTTGTTGATGTTGGAATTTGGGACTTTTTAGAGTTTATGAAGTATCAATTAGAGATTTACAATTTTTATTTATAAAAATTCTATGTAATTTTTTTTTTTGGCTTGGCCAAAACATTTGATTGTACAGGTTTTGTAATTAAAAATATACAAATGAAAGTAGGTCAGCCCCTTATAGTCCCCTAAAATTCCAATATATTTGTAATTATAATCATTCATGTTTTACGCCATAAACCCTTAATCCTAATAATTTCTACATTATTGGAAAAAAAAAATAGCTTCTACATTAGTAATTGTTTAATTAGTATGAGTTTATTCCTTTTGTTGGTTAGTGTGAGTTTTTGTTTTGGTTAATTAATATAGATTTTGTGTTTTTTTAAAAATTGGAAATCTATACACGTCAATTCCATTGATTATGTTCCTCCCTTCATGGCTTGTACGTAAGGTAAATCTAGCCCACCCTAATTTGAAATCCTGGGTCCGTCCCTGGGTGGCACGCCTACGCATCTCAAGAGAAGAAGGAACAAAAACTTCTTCAATCGGCCTACCCGGCCGAAAAGAGGGAAACACTAACACTGCATGCTGATGTTGGTAGTTTTAGTTTTTTCTCCACTATATATTGTAACATAACTCGGAGTTGCACACTTGTATTAGGCTCAGAGGGGCTCCTGGATTGCAAACTATAGATTAGCTTTAATGATGACTCTGTAGTTTCTTTTTCTATGTATGATGATCTGTCTCAACTCTCTATATCTCTACCAAAAACGAAGCATGTCCTGTGCTGTTTATTTATTTATTGGTTATTTCATGTCCTTATTGGAAATTCAATGGATGATTCATTTTGCGAATGTGTTCTTGGTGCTCATTTGCATTGCTTAATTCAATGCTTCTTTGTGGATTGTTACTCGTTAGGGCTGTCCTAAGGCATACCATCCTTCGTGCATCAAGCGGGACGAGTCCTTTAAATCAAAGGCCAAATGGAATTGTGGTATGCTGCACTATTAATAGCTTGTTCATTTTTCACCAAATTTTGTTTTGTTTTTCTATAGGCAATCTAGACTTCTCATTACTCCTCCTTGAAAAGGCACTCTTTTTCACTTATTTCCTGTCATTTTCTATTTCCAGTTGTGTTCTTATCACCATTCTATATAACCATATAGGAAAATAAGCCTTTTCTAATAAAGACAGGATTTACATCCACTTCTCTGAATACTTGGCATCTTTAAACTTTAATGGGGGGTCTTGTACAAGGCATGGTTGCCAAACTTTTGTGATATTGTCTCTTCCCTTTTCACATGATGTTTCAATTTGGGGTCAGTTCTATTTTTCCAAAGCTTAGCTTTGTTATGAAATAAACCAGTTGCAACTTGCACGCCAAGACCCTTAGTCGAGTACTGCTACCTAGGCAAGAACAAAATTTACGTTTCACCTGATTGTTTGTTAAAGTAGTAGCATGTCTTTTATTGTTCCCCTCTAAACGATGTAACCTGCAAACCACCTCTGTTATTGAGCGTAAGTTACTATTGTCTGGTTTTCTAGAAGCACAAGCTCGTCAAATGAAATCAAATTTACCATCTGAGTTGTCCTTTGGGGTAAGTTTTAGTGTCACTAGTATCCATTGGCATCATGTTGTAATTTCCCTCCTCTCCTCTTAGCATGTTAAATTCGTAACACGAATCTCAATTCAACTCATCTCAGCCTGAATGCTAACTATTTGGGGTTGGCTACATGGAACCTTATCAGGTTCTAATTGGGATCCTACATGCGAGGTTTCTTATGTACTTCAATGTGCTTGTGCAGCTCGTGATTGTGAAGTTGGAAGCACAAGGAAAGCTTGTAAAAATTGCACTTGCGGGAGAGCTGAAGAAGAGCAGAAAGTGGAGAAGTTAGGCTCGACGGTAGATTTGAACAATTTCCAGTAGCAATGTGGCAGTATATGTCCTAGAGTTGCTTATCAATCTTTTCAGCCACAAGAAAACTTTAGCTTTTGTAAAAGACCACAAACAAAACCAAATTTTTTGAAAGGACACAAAAACCCTTCATCTTTAGAACTAAAGACATGCAAGTCCCTTCTACCAAAAAAACCAAAAGATAGCATGTGAAGGAATCTCTGCCATCAACAAAGGACAAAGCCACTCTGCCATCAAACAAGCCATGCAAAGAAGTCTCTTGTCCGTTTGTACATAAGCATCTGTTTGTTTTCATTTATCCATGTGAAGTGTAAGAGTGCATAGAGAAGAGTGTGTATACAGAGAAGAAAGATATCTCTTCTCATACTTAGCAGAAAGAAAGGAGTCGGTGAAGTAGTGTATATAGCTTGTAGCTCCGAAGAAGAGAAGTACAACAACACAAGAGAAGAAAAAATCTCAGTACTTTCTCCTTCAGTTTTCAATCAATAAAACTTCCTTTGTTCATATACTTTCTCTTATTTTCTTAATACACTCTTACTTCAAACACTGTTAAATACCACCAACCACTCATTAATATCCAATGAATAGCAATTCCAGCAAAAACAATTAAGTAAGTCTTTTTTCTCTTTTATTATTATCAAAAGCTGTTCTCATTATACTATTTACTTAGCTTGTATTAACATGGTTGAATATAGAGAACTGCATTTAGAGCATAAACAAAAAACTATCATAGTTATTCCAGCATTTTTAGCAAAGTATGGTTATTTAGGTCAACTTTATATTGAAAATAGTGATCATTTAGATTCATTTTCCTCAAAATTAAAAGAAGTCATAAGTTTTTATCTTCCTCTTTAGAAGAGCGTAAAATTAGATTTCACTAGTATACCCCCAGACTAGTTTGAGGATAGTATTTACCCAGACAAAGCACAACGTAACATTATTATTTCTTATAATGAACTACTTGGTCCGGCAGAATCAGCAAAAATAAGAATCCCTACCAAGCAGGACATTCAAAAACATAGAGGAGCAATAATAGCTGAGCAACAATTGTTCAATGATGATTGTCTAAACCTCCTTCACCAATCCAACTTTATCAAGATTTATTCGGAGACTATATCTTGGAGACCAGATGACACATATGAATTCAAGATAAGCACAACATGAGCAAAAGTTTTTTATGAAATTTATAACCAAATAGTAGAACAAATTGAAGTAGAAGACAACGACAACTCATACTGGAATAACCTAGGAGAAGAAGAGCTACACAATATAGACAACATGATGGAAGCATGATAAAACCATAGCAGCAAACATAAGAAGACCATGTGAAGCCAAGCATCATCAACTTCATTTACACATGAAGAGATCATCCAAGCAAGTTTTTAGCTCCATACGGCATCATCTAAAAAGAAGAGACCATTTGGTTCCATACGGCTAGCAAAAAGCAAAAGGATTCCTTAGGAAATCCAAAGATAAATAAGGACATTACTGTCCAAGTACCAAAAATTTTGGGTTCTTTTAAAATATTTCTCTTACCTTGGATAGTTTTTGGACTGATATTGCATCTGCTACTATGTTGTTGGGATGATCTCTTCACGTGTAAATGAAGTTGATGATGCTTGGCTTCACATGGTCTTCTTATGTTTGCTGCTATGGTTTTATCATGCTTCCATCATGTTGTCTATATTTTGTAGCTCTTTTTCTCCTAAGTTATTCTAGTATGAGTTGTTGTTGTCTTCTGCTTCAATTTGTTCTGCTATCTGGTTATAGATTTCATAAAAAACTTTTGCTCCTGTTGTGCTTATCCTGAATTCATATGTGTCATCTGGTCTCCTGGATATAGTCTCCGAATAAATCTTGATAAAGTTGGATTGGTGAAGGAGGTTCAGACGATCATCATTGAATAATTGTTGCTCAGCTATTATTGCTCCTCTATGTTTTTGAATGTCTTGCTTAGTAGGGATCCATGTCTTTGCTGATTTTGTTGGACTAAGCAGTTCATTATAAGAAATAATATTACTATGTTGTGCTCTGTCTGGGTAAATACTATCCTTAAACCATTCTGGGGGTATGCTAGTGAAATCTAATTTTACGCTCTTCCATAGAGGAAGATAAAAACTTATGACTTCTTTTAATTTTGAGGAAAATGAATCTAAATGATCACTATTTTCAATATAAAGTTGACCTAAATAACCATACTTTGCTAAAAATGTTGGAGTAACTGTGATAGTTTTTTTGTTTACGCTCTAAATGCAGTTCTCTCTATTCAACCATGTTAATACTAGCTAAGTAAATAGTATAATGAGAACAGCTTTTGATAATAATAAAAGAGAAAAAAGACTTAATTGCTTTTGTTGGAATTGCTATTCACTGGATATTAATGAGTGGTTGGTGGTATTTAACAGTGTTTGAAGTAAGAGTGTATTAAGAAAATAAGAGAAAGTATATGAACAATGGAAGTTTTATTGATTGAAAATTGAAGGAGAAAGTATTGAGATTTTTTCTTCTCTGGTGTTGTTGTACTTGTCTTCTTCAGTGCTACAAGCTATATACACTACTTCACCGACTCCATTCTTTCGTCAAATTGACAACCATACCAGCAAACCTTCTTAATATATCCGTCAAATTCACAATCATGTTCTCTAGTGTCACGTCCTGAATTTTCAACAACAAATAACATGCTAAGTTATTACAAACAAACTGATCCGGGACAGGAAGCTCGGAACCTTCACCAAATGTACAAGGAATCTTTTCTTTTTCCATAATACAATGCCACATGTTCCGAACCACAATGTCAATAGTGACTCCATCTTCCGAGTCAAATATTACATTACAACTTGTATAATAAATTGAACAATCAACATATTACATACTTTGCTCCTCAAAGCTTAATACACACAACGAAGGTCTAAACACACTATAGCACTCTCAAACCAAACTTGTAGAAGTACACCTTCTGCTTTCAGCTCCTTACGAAGTCATGGGTTCCTATTCCCTGCAGGATTAACCCCTACACCGTCAAATAGTATACCAAGTTCACCAAAGAACAAACCCGGTAAGCTTTCTAAAGCTCGTATGAGTAAACCACAACCAGCAGTATAAATATGTCATTTACACATAATATACGAACACATGCACTTTTATTAGCATACCACAATCCTTGTATAACCAAGTTAATCATACTCAATCATCTCATCACAATCACAATTCTTTTAATTTATAAGAATTGTTCGGTCCTCAGCTGACCCAAAACCTGTTTCAAATCTGTCAGAAACACAACCCATAAATGTCACTCTTGGACAACAGAAGTGAGAATACACTAGACTCTCCCAACTCACGAACACTTTACACATCCATTAGTGCATGTTCACAAATCTGCACTGAAGCCAAGTAACTAAGTGTTACTCTCATGAACATCCACAATGGCTACAACTAGAGCTCTACCGCACCCCAGGGCTGTAATCCCTAATTACTTGTCCCGGTCAGACCTCTCTACGAGGTTCTCTTCTGATTGAAGGAATTAGTGCATTCTCACATCTATCCCTCCAATCACAACATCAACACACGCTTAAAACAATAAATATGTCTTTCCGCATCAAATATTGTTTTCTATCAAATTACATCCATCACAACAATATATATATATATATATATATATATATATTTACGTGGCCATTCATTCATGAACACCACCACACAATCATAACATATATGGTCATTTCCAAGCAGCGGCGGACCCAGGAATTTTTTAGCAGAGGTGCAATTTTTAAAAGCTAAGAGCTCAAAAAAAAAAAAACACTAAACTTCCTTATCATTTAAACAATACTAATTAATGTTATTCATAATTAATAAAAAAAAAATAACATTACAATTAACCTACAATTATTGTCAACGAGGTTTCATATCATGAAAACGTCGCATTATATTTTCATTACTAATACAAGAAAAAATATCTTTCTCAATGTAAACAACCAAGCTATCACTCAACCATTGATTCCCCATTTTGTTACGCAATGGTATTTTCACAATATTCATAGCTGAGAAAGCTCTCTCAATCGAAGCTGTTGCAACGGGTAAAACTAAAGCCAATGTAACAAGTAAATACACATAGTTGTATATTCTACTCCTTCCTGTATTCACCAATTTTTTGGCCAGATCAGTAATTCCGTTCAATGATAAAAACTCTGTGCTGCTCTGCATATCAACAATATAAAGCCCAAGTTGATCTTCAAGCTTCATGAGGTCTCAGTCATTAAATTCTTGAGGGTAAAATTTAGCAAAACGAAGTATTTGTTGTTTGTCAAAAGCTGCAAAATTATAAGCCGAACTCAAACATGCCATACAAAGGAGCAATTCAGTATTTACCTCTATGAAGCGATTATTCAATTCCACTAGTTGCTTATCAATGATAGTAAGAAATAGGTCCACACGATAATAATGGCGGTTTGTGATTTTCTGAGCTTTACGCCGTGATCTCCCTTGTGGTACAAATAAATCATCCATGTTAGGAACGTCAATATCATTGTTGCCACAAAATCTTGATACTTCGCCAAGCAAATCATTGAAGTCATCATCCCTCACGGATTGTAGCTTTTGCTTACATCTTTGGACCAACATCATCGCATTCACAATATCTTGATCTTTCTTTTGTAATGCCTTTGACAAATCATTTGTGACTCCCAATATAAATCTCATTTGTGTTGCTTCTGATTCATTAAATATGTACAATGTTGTGTAGCTTTATTGTGAAGACTTCCAACTTGTCCCACATGGTCCCTAAAATTCTCGGGTCCCTTCCTCCAATTTTTAAACCCTTTCTCAATGAAGACATCGCTTCCATCTTTTCCTTGTTTATCAAAGTCGCATTTAAAAAGATAACAATGAAGACAAAATGCAGCATCTTTTTCTTTACTGTACTCCAACCAAACAAATGAATCAATCCATTTGACAAGAAAACGTCGATTACTCTCCCCCATAAGTGTTTGAGGCATGTCATTTTGGCTTTTAGGCTGACAAGGACCCCTTTGTAGATAGGCTCTTCAGATTTGTTCTCGAAAATTGGGATTATAATAAGTCATTGGAGGTCTAAGTCCAGGGTCTGCAGGAAGATTAACCAATATTTCATCCAACTCAATGACCTCCGATCGTTTTGGACTACCCGAATTATTCAAGGGGGGATGTGAACTAGGCGGATTATTTGAACTAGGCGGATTATTTGAAGGAGGGTTGGAACTAGCCGGGTTATTTGAAGAAGGGTTAGAACTAGACGGATTATTTGAAGGAGGATTTGAACTACCCAGAATATTTGAAGGAGGGTTGGAACTAGACGGATTATTTGAAGGAGGATTTGAACTACCCGGATTATTTGAAGGAGGATTTAAACACTTTCTCTTAAAGTACCGTTCCATAACTGTACAATTAAAACAAAGTAAAGTTTTGATGAATTTGGGTGATGTTAAGTTGGTCTTTTATAAAGAGAATTCCCAATCCCATTTAAATAAGAAATTTCCAAAACCCAATTGAATAAAGAGAACTCCCAATTAAAATAGGAATTATAGAAGCCCAATTAAAACCTAATTAACTTAGGAATTATAGAACCAATTTGAAAATCCCACGAAAATGGCCCAGCAACTTCCCTGTTTTTAACTTTCTGTTTTTTTTTTTAAAAAGCCTGGTCCAAAACGACGTCGTTTTGGCCAGGCTTCGTTAAAATAAAATAAAAAAAGCGTGCGCGCGCTGCGCGCAGCGCACACAGCCAGCAGCGCAGCTCCAATTTGTTTGAGCATTTCGTCGAACAGGTTGCGCGCGTCCATGGTCTGAAGCAGAGGTGCAACTCCAGCAGTTGTAATGGCTTTTTCCGGCGACCGGAGGTGCAGGTGCACCTCCTTGCGCCTGCACAGGTCCGCCACTGTTTCCAAGAATACCATCCATTTTGCAAAAACCTGCAAACTCATTTAAAATCAAAACACATTTAAATGATTTTAAACTCAAACCAAAACTGCTTCTCAAAAACCACATCAGCATGTTAATTATATCCATTAACATTATCAGAACCACATTATATTAAATATAATAATATTTTATCTTACTCGCAATCCAGATGGTTTTACTCACCTCTCGTCCAAACTGAATAACTTTAACAACTCACAAGTCCACAACAAGCACTCATGCTCTACAATCATCAAACTTTGGCTTCGCAAAACCTAAGAAAAGTTTGCAACTTAACTTAGAATCCAAAATCCAAGATTCCGCTCCCAACCAAATGAGGAAAATTCGCTTCGGACCCACCCGGGGGTCCAAAGTGATCAAATCTCATCCAGACAATTCCAAAATAGTGACGTACACACTGTCGATGTCAAAACATGACCAATGACAGCCATTGTCCAAAAGTCACTATTTGGGTCCCGTGGATCCTACATGTCCAATGACACTTCTAAAAGCCGCCTCGGGCCCAGAACTTCAAATTTTGAATCCAATCGCACTAATGGACTCTAAATAGTCCCGACATCACCCTGCATCAATTTGGGCCTGATCCAATGGTCGGATCATTCTTGATCGCACAATCATGCACAATCGAACGTTGATCGCTCGCCTTAACTTCAAAACACAATAACTTATTGGGAAGTCCGATCTCTATTATGTCCGATCCTACAGACTCAAAACAACACCAATTGTAACATACATAAAATCAGACAAGATGCAATCGTCCGATCATCTCCGATCAACAGTTCAGAATTGCAAGGCTCCGATCATCGATCCAATAATGGAATCTCAACACTTAGAGCACACCACCATGCTCAGCACCTCCAGGACTACAACCTGCCTCAAACCCTCCAACTCAAAATTCCCACCACGTGCCTCCACTCGCGGTGGCGGTTTGGCGTACTATTTCGACAACGAAAAAGCTTAGAATCAATGGTCAAGACTTATACCAAAACGTTCACAACAAATAGTAGAGCAGCTTTAATTCTTACCTCAAAGTCAATTCGAAGCGAAAGTGGCTCAAACTGCCGGTTGAAGTCGTTGACTTTACTATTCACGAGCCAACTTCCCAGCACCGCCGCGCCTTCACTATTGCTCGGATTGCTCCGATTCTTGTTATGTTATGCTCGCGGGATACTCAGCTTTCGATCGACATGGGTGGTGTCGATCACCTACACCGGACGCCGCTCCAATAGCCGCAGGAAATCTCCCCTATGGCCTTCCGTAATTTATAGACAAAATCTGCTAATGTTCACTTGTGCAATGAACTACTTGGAAGTTTAAACAAGCATAAAATCTTCATTTCAACTCGGATTTACGAACTATTTGCTCCTACGCGTTTGTTAGATCAAGCTCGATTTGCCAATCCGAAGAGTATAATTTTCTCACTTCAATTTCTTGTACTTCCTTTGAAAAATCATAAATTAAATGTAAGGGCATTTTAGTCCTAATTTGAGATTAAACTCACTTAATTCCATTATTTTCACATCAAACCAACTTAAAAAATGCCCAATATCACTGTCCCCCTTTTTGAAACATTAACAACAACAAAATCCCAAATTTGAGGTTATTTCATCTAGTGTACCACAATTTGTGGCAAAAAAAACCTTAGGATTTCTGAAAAGATTGATTTCAAATCCAGGAATTTTTTGTTGTTGTTAAGGTTCGTTTATTCAATCAAACATTTTGGAGGAGTGGAAAATGGAACAACATGGTTATAAATTTCTTGTATTAAAAAATGAACATAAAAACATAAGGAGTCATAACAAATCAACAAATACAGACGGACTAAATAAGCTGCCTACAAACACCAATATTTAATTGAATGTTCTTCAAAAGCAAAGCCCCCCCTTTGGTGTTGGTGGTGGCACATTGAAGCCAGAAGTCAGGTCTCTGTCACATACCGGAGTCGGCCTAATCGGAATGATGGACGAATCAAACACCTTACTACGACAAACAGGGCACTCCATATGAGAGGTGAAGAAGTGCAACCATTTGTCCAGACAATCCCCGCAATATAAATGACCACATGGAGTCACCACTGGCTCCCTTGCCATCTTCAAACACAACTTGCAGTCAAAATAGGCTGCACATCTTGGTGGAGACAGTGGCTCTGGGCCGTAGATTTCACCATACTCAGGATCGTGATCTTGATGATGGGTAGAGCTCAAATCATCACTTTGTGGACCATATATCTCATGATCATGTTCAGTTTCATAGGTAACACACGAATCGCACATTGAATGAACAGAAGAACAAGAAAAGTCGTCATCAGATTCATAGATAACATCTTCTTCATCCATGTGCTCATACTCCTCTGGTTTTGGAATGGTGAAGTGGAAAACCTCACGGGGCATCATAACGCGCATCCGTGGCTTGCGGGTTTCGTTGCTGGAAGCCATTGATGATGCAACGCCTAGCTAGCCTGCCCAAAACTAACCAAACCCGGAATGCAAGAACGCAAACAGAGTGAACAAGAAGGAAGGAACCCAAAGATTGAAGAGCAAATACTACAGAGTGAAGTGAGAACAAATTTTAGGGGTTTCTAATTTCCTCACCACCAGATAGGTATATATAGGGATTTCGAATCCTAAGTCTACTAGGAGTAGTGAGATTCCGTGGTCCGCAAGTTTTCCAGACGACAGTTTTTATTTATTTATTGGTAAATAATCATTTTTGTTTAAAATAAAAAGTAGAAAATACCTTTTTTTTTCATTAGAGAAAAAAAGAATATTATATTCGTTTATGATATACTGTTGTTTCTAATGATTTTGTTGGGCCAAAGGGACCACTTAATAAATGCACTTTTGAGATTTTAAAGAAAAATTAGTCAAACAATATGGTAGAATATTTTCAAATATATTACAATATGGTATTTATAATACAAGGTTACAAACCCTAGTAGGGTTTAATTAGGAAATAAGTGGAATCCTAATGACATAATATCTATACAAAAGGAAAAAATAAATAAAACCCTAGTAGAATAGGATATATCTCGCCAACAAAACTCACCGTAAATAAAAATAAATAAAAATTCAGAATAGGATTTTCCTTTGTTGCACAAGCAGAGAGTATTGATGGTGTACTTATTTATCAGAACCAAGCCATGGATATGCACCGATTAAAACTGAGGCTTGTAATAATTTTTTGTTTGGCAAACAGAAGATAAGAGACGAAAAAAAAGTTGCAAACATTATAACAGTATTCAAGGTAGGAAGAACTCAAACAAGCTCACTTGCAATAGAGCTGCTATTTTTTTTTGGGCCAAGTGCAGTAATTCCTTGTAACATAATTAAGGGGTATAAGGGACTTGTAACACAAGTTGTTAAGAGTATTTATCCATGCACCTGAGGTCCTAGGTTCGACTCCCCCTCTCCTAATATTGATTGTATAAAACTATTATATAAAAAATAGTTAAGGGGCAAATTGTCATGCTAATGCTCGTTCCTTGTCAATTGTCACCATCCATGCAAAATAGAGAAGGGAAAAACAAACATTCTAGTTGGCCACAAAAAAAAAAAAACCTAATAAATGTTTCATTGCGTATTATTACTTATCACCAAAAAATCATACAAGGAATGAATAATTTCATTTTGCATCTTGGAAGTGTCACATTTTTTCTTTGTTGAAGTGGGGAGACTCATAATCTGAAATCTCCTCCAATAAAAGGGATTTTTATAGAAATGTCACATGAACTTATACACCAGTTTCAATTTTTTATCTTAAAGAAAAATTTAAGAGAAATGTTACCTTAATTTTTCAAAATTCATGATTTGTTATCTGACTTTAACACCATCCAATTTTTCACACATTTTAAGAGTATTTTAGTCTTTCCTGTTTGACTAATAGTTAGATGACATGCCAGTGTTGTTAGTCTTTTAAAATAGAATCACGTGTTTAGTATTAAGTTGGTCAGATTGGTTAGCTGGTTTGCTTAGCACTTAAGCTAAGCTTGTAATATAAAACTATTCATCACGTGTATTTTGCTATTCAATTGAGAAACGAGAGAAATTTTTTTTGGTGGGCTGCTTGCTTGCTCGTCCTTAGAGCAACTCCACCCATTTGCCCTTTGCCATGGCAAGGGAGGGGGGATGGCAAAGGGCAATTACTATTCATTTTTTTTGTTTTTTTCACAAATTTTTTTACCTCAATAATTAATTTGGATAATATTTTTGGATAAGATTTTCGGGTTCCTACGTGTCAAGACTATTCATATCGAATTTTTTGGAAAGTGAAGGGTATTGATAGGTATTTATAGAAAAAAAAAATCAGAATTTTTTGGTATTTTAAAAAAAAAATCGCATTTTTTTCATAATTATAGCCAAAAAAAGGCCAGCAATTGGATTGGAGGAGTAGAAGCAAATCGAAGTGCCCAGGCGAAGACACGTGTCTTCTAGCCGTTGGAAACGTGTAGGGCTAACGTCAGCGCATGCGAGTTCAAATTTTTTTAACGTCATCCTCCCCCTCGGGTTGCAAGTCGGGTGAGACTTGCCTTAGGGCCAGCCCATCTTCGTGGGTCCCACATCCAGCCCGGGCAAAAGTGGCCCGCTGGAACTGGCTTTTTGGCTTGACCTCCCCCAGCCCCAGGCTTGGGCTCCTCGGTGGAGTTGCTCTTAGAGGAGTTCCACCGGTTTGGAATATTTCCTTGGCAAATGGCCTCCTAGGCTGCAAAAACACACTCCACTAATCAAATCCAACTCTGGCAGATGGTGGGCTCCACCAAGACTGGTTAGGCCCGATGATAAGAACGGTCCAAGTTGTTGCATGAGGGCGCTAACGTCAGAGAAGGAAAAAAGTATTTAAAAAATTGAAAAAAATTCTGAAAGAATACCAATAAATTTTTTTAAAAATTATTTTATAAATACCTATCAATTTTTTATTTATTAATCTCATATGTATAAATAAAATTAATCCATTGTAAACAGTAATTGCTCTTGAGTTGCCATGGCAATGGGGTGGAAAAGCACCCGGAAAAAAAAAAAAAAGCTAGGGCAAATACTATTAATGTGAACAATAACCATCCTTACCCTTTGCCATGGCAAATGGGTGGAAGTGCTCTTAAAGGTTTAGTGGCGGAGTTGATGATGGGGTGGATTTGGGACAGGGGTGGTGGTGGGTTCTCTCGCCCTCTCTCCTCCCTCAACGGCTACTTCTCTCCATTCTCTCCTCACCTTGCTCGGAATTTGCTTGGGCAGCCGCACTATCTCCAACCTTCCGTTTGGCAAGCTACTTTTCAATATTTTTTTTTCTTTAGATAAATTGATTTATCTAGTTTTCATTTTTTGTTCTTAATTTCTGAATATTTTTTTTCAATTTAAGACTCAAACACGAGATCTCACTCTTGCGCTCACCATGGTAGAACCAAGGATCTCACTCTTGCCCTTTTCCACGGTATATTGCTCGGGTTGGCCACGATTGGGTGTCTTGAGGAATTTTTGTGGCGGGACCTGAGGAGTTTTCCGGTGGGACAGAGAATGGTCATGTGATTTGTTAGAGCACTTCCACCCATTTTCCATGGCAAGGGGCAAAGTCAAATAAGGGCGGTTACTGTTCACGCGAGTAATATCTACCCTAGCAATATTTTTGTTGCTTTTCCACCTATTGCCATGGCAACCCAATGGCAATTACTATTCACATGTGATTAATTTTATTTATATGTATGAGATTAATAATAATAATAATAATAATAATAATAATTGCTAGATATGTATAATAAAAAATATTCTGAATTTTTTGGGTAATTTTTCAGAATTTTTTTCGACTTTTAATTTTTTTTTTTCTTTGCTGACATCAACGTGATGTCACATCCCTCAGGTAACAGCTCGACCTGTTCTTACCTTCAGGCCTGCCAGGGCTTGGTGCAGCCCATGCCTTGTCGAGGCTATTTTGTGCCGCTAGAGATCCATTTCTCTACCTGGGCAGGGCCTGCCGTTGGAACTGCCCTTAACGGGGTTAGGGATGATTTAGTTAAAACCAGCCAAAAGGCTTGGGTTAAAAGAGAAGAAGGCATTGTCCTATAAAAGGAGGGTTTACATAGCTTTATAAAAATAAAAACAAAAAAGGTTTACATATTAGAAAAACTAAAATACCTATGAAAATGGATGAAAAATTGGATGGTGTTAAAGTCAGATGACAAATCATGAATTTTGAAAAATTAAGGTGACATTTCTCTTATATTATTATTTAAAGTGACAAATTGAAACTGATGTATAATTTTAAGTGACATTTCTACAAAATTCCACAAACAAAATGAAGAGAATTACCACTAGACTAAGTAGCTAGTTGGGTTGTTGGCGTGTCACTTATTCTAACACATTTTCTTTTGGCCATTTATTTAGCCTAGAATTGGTTATATGACTTATAAGGAAGCTATTATCTCAGCTACAGACGGATGTAGCAACACAATTTGAACTGACCTCCACACCAAACTCGAGATAGATTCGAGACTTGTTTTCTAACATATAACACTCAGGCACGTACTCAATGATCTGGTGCCAACAAAATCAACAAGGCGCAAGACTGCAAACCCTATACCCTAAAGGTCGGTGACCTAAAACTTATGCATGACTTTTTCCTGAAGCAAAACAGATTGAAGAGTTTATTTATAAAAAGAAAAGAATGAATGTACTGCTCTATTATTTTCTAACAGAGAAAGGTATACAACTTTCAAGTTTTGGTCAGATATAAACGAGAACAATCCTTATCCTACCTTCAAACTACAAAAACATGGCTGCCACACACATTGAGCGGGCAGCTCACTAGCTAGTATCCCTCCCTAGAAAAGGATCTTAAACTTCACTACTGAAGAACCCCAACCCCCATTTTGCCCCTAAAATAGACATAATTAGCAGAGCAGGCATCCAAAACTTTCTGCAACCTAATGCAGGTTCGGTACCTCCTCCTGAGGTCAGGCAGCAGCCTGTGTAGGAGTAGGAGGTCCATCAACTCGGAAATCCTGACCACGCCCACGACCTCTTGCCCTGCCTCGGCCACGCCCTCGTCCTGCAAGAACCAAGATAGAAACCATAAAAAGGTTATATTACATTCATATATTAAGAATGAAAGACAAATTTCGCAGATAACCTAAGAAAATTATCAAACACATCAGCACCGAAGGAAACTCAATGCTAGCAACAAAAATGAAAGCGGATTCCACCTTTCTTCATTCTAATAAAAGATTTGTTATTTGTATAACAATTTGCAACATTCAAAGTCAATTTTGTTATTTGTTCGGGAACTAACCAAAATATTTCAAAAGTGCCCTCGACAATGTAAATTATTCATCCCAACATACACGTCCCATGGAAGCTTTAGTTTACATGATTTGACTATTTAGATTTAAAAATCCATATCTTAAGAAAAGGATTCATAATACAACGGGGAAGATTATAATCATAGATATACATTTCTCCATTATATTATTTGCCAAACTATTTAAACACAATGGATTTAATGATGTGAAAGCTTACCACGACCTTGTGTAGGAGGTGCCCCACCTCCATAATCATTATAAGCATTATAACCACCTGATTCCAGCTGCATACTTCCACCACCATATCCTCGTCCACGTCCACGATAACCACGGATTCTTCCACGACCTCGACCCCTGCCACCATAGCCGCGCCCACCATCAAAGCCACCATAGCCACGCCCACCATCAAAGCCACCATCACCATTGTATTCCACTACTCCATTGCTAACATTCCCTGTACAAAAGAGATACATGAACTATTACTGCTTTTTACATCATACAAAATTAGCTGGTATAATGTAAAGACATATATGGGAAGAAAAAAACACCAAATGCAAATATACTGAATAAAAAAGGATAAACAGCCTGCTACTGAAAATCAAGGTATTAAATAACAAAATTGATAGAAAAATGAGAGTTTAAAAACAGAAATATAGACAAAAAGTAACGATATAGGTAAAAATTTGAGAGAAAGGACATAAATTTTGAGAAAATATGGAATTTTAAATGAAATTTGAGAAATTATCTACTATTTTGACCAAACATAACGAATCACACAAGCAACTCAATACTGCATAGAATTCCTAGGTTTTCAAAGTTTTCACTCTCTTATCATCTCTATGCGTAGATATGGTTTATTTTGAGGACTGGATAACCATATGAACTTGGGATTGGTGGCACCTGTTCCTGCCAGAAGTTAGAGTAAATGATTTTAAAAAGATTTCCAAAGAACAAAGAAAAGAAGAAGATGACCAATCAAAGGTTCAACCCTTACTTCCCAATTGATGCAAACCCTGCCCTTGATGGAAGTCTAAAATGCTTTAGCAAATTGACAACTGATCTAAAAGCTCTATTTGATCTAATAGACTCAGTTTAAATATTCTAAACAATAAAATTAAAAATAATAGAAAAACAGCTGGAGATGCAGTCACATCATCCATCATAAGCAAGTTAATTTCACCAATACGCAGACAACTTCACCCACTCACCTAAAACACTTACCTATGTCTACATCTGAGACACCGTGACATGGACTTCACCAATTTATTCACCAAAACCTCCCTGACATTATACCCTTATCTCCCTCACTATTGGTGTGTTACACAAAATCTCTCTCGTTCTTACAGATGTATTTGTATTTCTTACAAATTGTTTTCTGCAATCAACAAACTCCTAACTTAGTCTTAGTTTAAAAAAATATATAATATATTATAATCTCCTAACTTAGCGTTGTTAGTTTTTATTTTTATTTACTTTTACCAACAGTATAAGTTTAAAACTAAGTAACATATATTAATGAATTATTGAGCACTTTTTTTAATAGGAAAGAATGACTTCTATTAAATCAAAGAAATACAAAGATAAACGTCCTTCAGCAGATCAGCAGTGCACTAACTCAACTATACAATCTGGAAAGTAATCCCTCAAAAACAAAGTTATCAAAGCTAAACTGAAAACACAACAACAAACACTCAACAACAGCTCCCCAACCAGAATCAATAAGAAAAGAACCAAGCCCATAATTAGGTCCAAAAACGCATTCCAATCCCATAGTTCAAGTGCATCCCTTTTTCCCCTATCTTTCTAGCATTTCTGTCCAACCAAATCACCCAGACAAAACAAAAAAGTTTCAAAAGAACTTTTGCCTTAGATTCATCCCCACACAGTGTTTCTCCACTAATACTGAAGCACAACAAACCAACACAACGCATTAACCAATTGTTTGCATGATTAAGAAACTTGCAGGCCCAATGCAAATTAATGTTTCTTCTTGTATTTGTACGGATGATTAAGCAAATTCCTGAATGATTGCATACTTGTATGAATTGATTGGTGAGGTATTTATTGTATATGATAATTTGTGTACTAATTGGTGTGTAGTAAGTGATAAACTAAATAACTACTGTGATATGTGTATGATTAAGTTGTTAGGATTTTGGCTCGTCAAATATGTCCTAGTTGGTTTAGGATTGCTTTAGGAAAATTAGAGGTATTCTTGTCCTAGAGGGATTAGGAAAGAATTTTAGTTTTCCTTATTCAATTCAGGTTTGGATTTCTAAAAGCCTATTTGGTTTTGGATAAGTGTAATTTCCTAATCCACTTAGGAATAGGAATTCAATTAGCTTTAGGACATGTAAGCCAACTCTATATCTATAAATAGGGTGTGGCAAGGCTTATTTTATGAGAGGAGAAAACAGCCAGAGACAGCCAAGAGTTTTGAGATTAGTTCTAGGGTTTGCAAAAGTTCTGTAATCTCTATTATTAATTAAAGGAGTGGTGATTTCTCTACCTAGAGAAATCACAACTGGACGTAGGCAAAAGTTCTGCCGAACCAGTATAATTCTTGTGTGTCTAAGTTTTCTAATATTTGCTAGTTTAGTCTATTGTCGTTGGTTACATTAAAGAACAAGATCCAGCAGCAAGTTATTTAACAATTGGTATCAGAGCCTAGTTCAAGGGTTCTACGATGTCTAAAGGGAAGATGAATGCGGATCTAGGACCCGTGTTAAAACCTTTTGACGGCAAGGATGACTTCACGGATTGGCAAAGGATGATGAAGAACGTACTGATACAGCAAGATTTGGATGATGCACTCAACGTTGAGAAGCCGACAAGCATGACAGACGCAGCATGGACTAAGGTTCTCAAGAAGGCCAAGAGTTCCATCGAGATCCATCTCACCAGATCAGTTCGGTCACACATCACCGAAAAGATGTCTGCGCATGAAGCGTGGACAAAGTTGGAGAATGTTTATATGGGCAAAACCGTGTCCAATAAACTTTTTCTAAAGGATGAACTATTCGGACTTCGACTGGAAGAAGGAGGTGATATTGAAGATCATGTATGCAGGTTCCAGAATTGCATAACTAATCTTCAAAAGGTCGAAGAAACTTACAAAGATGATGATATGGCTATCATCTTGCTGAGGTCTCTACCTTCGTCTTTCAAGCACTTTCGAACAACTCTAATGTTTGGAAAAGAGTCCCTCAAGCTTGAAGACGTAATTCAAGCTCTTCAGTCATATGCTAAACTAGATGATATAACTGAAAGCTCTCAAGGCCTTTATGCCAAAGGCACGGAGAGGGGGCGGGAAAAGACCAAGGAAGAGAAAACAGGCAACAGAGGTAGGTCAAAATCCAAGAAGAAAAAGGAAAAGAAGGAAGGTTGCTTCGTATGTGGTTCAGCCGATCATTGGAAGAGGAACTGCAAGATTTGGAAAGAGAAGAAAGCCAAGATGGAAGGAAGCTCAGGTTCAGCTAGTACAGTCACCGAGCATGAGAGTGACGGGGAGCTTCTTTCAGTAACATCAGGCTCCAAGGCTTTCACAAATTGGATTTTGGATACCGGATGCACTTTTCATATGTGTGCAGTAAGAGAATGGTTCGATACTTACAAAGAAGTCAGCAACGGGGAAGTTTTGATGGGGGATGATTCTGCATGTCCTGTAAAAGGAATTGGCACTGTTCGAATCAGAATGTTTGATGGGATGATACGAGCTTTGGGGAACGTTAGGTATGTCCCTAGACTAAGAAAGAATTTGATTTCCTTGGGTACTTTAGATGAGGCCGGCTATGGGTACGAGTCTAAAAAGGGAAGACTCAGGGTAGTCAAAGGATCACTGGTGGTAATGCGGGGTGACCTACAACCCAATAAGCTATATAAGTTAATTGGGACCACTACAGTCGGGGGTGCAGCTGTTTCTGTAAATCAAGGTATAGAAGACAAGACTGAACTCTGGCATCATAGGCTCGGGCACATAAGCCAGAAAAAGTTGCAAGAATTACACAAGCAAGGCCTGTTGGAAGGCGTGTCATCTTGCAAACTGGACTTCTGTGAATATTGTGTTCTTGGAAAGCAAAGGTATCATTCGTGAGTAGCAGTGCAGATAACCGAAGCAAAGAGCAACTCAGCTATATTCACTCAGATGTTTGGGGCCCTGCACCAACCAAATCAAATGGTGGAGCTAGGTATTTTGTTACTTTCATGGATGATTTTTCTAGGAAGGTTTGGGTTTATTTCATGAAGCAGAAATCTGAGGTTTTTGCGAAGTTCAAGGAATGGAAAACAGAAACCGAGAATCAAACTGGAAGAAAGATCAAGTACCTGAGAAGTGACAATGGAGGTGAATATACAAGTAATGAGTTTACCGATTACTGCAAGCAGGAAGGCATCATAAGGCACTTCACAGTAAAGAAGAATCCCCAACAAAATGGAGTTGCTGAGAGGATGAACCGAACTCTCATGGAGAGAGAGAGAAGCATGCGATTTCATGCAGGATTGCCTGATAGTTTTTGGGCAGAGGCTGTTAATCATGCAAGTTATTTGATTAACAGATCACCATCTACAGTTCTCGGTTTTAAGAGTGCAGAAGAGGTATGGTCTGAGAAGCCAGTGGACTATTCCAAGCTCAGGGTGTTCGGCTGTAGTGCTTATGCACATATTTCAAGTGATGAAAGGTCCAAGCTCAAACCAAAGTCTACACATTGCATATTCTTAGGTTTTGAGAAAGGAGTGAAGGGTTTCAAGCTTTGGGATATCAACAACAGGAAAAAGGTTGTCAGTCGAGACGTTGTCTTTAATGAGACAACCATGCCTCTGAATAAAGTCGAGAGCAGTAGGGAGAAGAAAGACGATGCTGAAATTGAAGCAACAAAGATTTCGATAATCAGTTCAGATGAAGAAGCTCAGGTGGAGCAAATTGAGCAAGATGCTGAATCTGATGGTTTTGAGGAAGAAGAAGAGCATCAGCATCGTTCACCAGTTAGGAATCAGGTGGAGCAAGAAACAGGGCAGTTTGAAGGCACTCTAATCCGCCAGACATCCCAAAGGGTTCTAACTCCAACCAACAATCCACCTGCATTCCAGAGATGCATAGCACTGGACAAACCTAATCGGAACAAAAAGAAACCTGACAGGTTTGGGTTTGACCAAGACGAAGTTAATTATGCTCTTAACATTAGTCAAGGAGATCCAACTACTTATCAAGAAGCTATAGCAAGTGATGAGCGAGATAGTTGGATAAGTGCTATGACAGAAGAAATGGAGTCTCTTTACAAGAACTCTGTTTGGGAGTTGGTTCCTAAGCCCAAAGACAGAAAGCTAGTTGGATGCAAGTGGGTATTTAGGAAAAAGGAAGGACTACATGAAGAAGATGCCGTGAGATTCAAAGCAAGGCTCGTGGCTAAAGGGTACTCACAAAAGGAAGGGGTGGATTATGATGAGATCTTTTCACCCGTAGTCAAGCATACTTCTATCAGATTGCTTTTAGCAATGGCAACTCAGCATGACATGGAGATTGAGCAGATGGATGTGAAGACAGCGTTTCTTCATGGGGATCTAGAGGAGACAATTTTCATGGCTCAACCAGAAGGATTTGTTGAATATGGGAAAGAGAACCTAGTATGTCAGCTAAGAAAGTCCCTGTATGGCTTGAAACAGTCTCCAAGACAGTGGTACAAGAGGTTCGATTACTTCATGCTGAAAATCAATTTTAGAAGATGTTTATATGACTGTTGTGTGTACTATCATGTGTTCCAAGATGGGATGATCATATTGCTATTGCTATATGTGGATGACATGCTAATCGCTTGTCAAGACAAGTCTAGAATTCAAGACTTGAAGAAGATGTTGAGCGAGGAGTTCGACATGAAGGATCTAGGTGCAGCACAGAAGATCCTTGGCATGGAGTCTAAGGAGATTTGGATTGAAAAGGTTCATACGGATGACAATGCCGCAGATTTCCTTACAAAGATAGTGCCGGTCAAGAAGTTCAAGCACTGCTTGAACTTGATCAATCTCGTTGATTGATTAAAGTGGAGCACCTCCTCACTTGAGGTGCAATGAGGCAAGAAGAAGATTGCCAAGGTGAAAACTCTTGAAGATTCCCAGAGCTGCTTCAAGGAGGTTCAAAGATACTTTGGGGTGCAACGATCAAGACTTGGTTTGACTCACCAAGGTGGAGATTGTTAGGATTTTGGCTCGTCAAATATGTCCTAGTTGGTTTAGGATTGCTTTAGGAAAATTAGAGGTATTCTTGTCCTAGAGGGATTAGGAAAGAATTTTAGTTTTCCTTATTCAATTCAGGTTTGGATTTCTAAAAGCCTATTTGGTTTTGGATAAGTGTAATTTCCTAATCCACTTAGGAATAGGAATTCAATTAGCTTTAGGACATGTAAGCCAACTCTATATCTATAAATAGGGTGTGGCAAGGCTTATTTTATGAGAGGAGAAAACAGCCAGAGACAGCCAAGAGTTTTGAGATTAGTTCTAGGGTTTGCAAAAGTTCTGTAATCTCTATTATTAATTAAAGGAGTGGTGATTTCTCTACCTAGAGAAATCACAACTGGACGTAGGCAAAAGTTCTGCCGAACCAGTATAATTCTTGTGTGTCTAAGTTTTCTAATATTTGCTAGTTTAGTCTATTGTCGTTGGTTACATTAAAGAACAAGATCCAGCAGCAAGTTATTTAACATAAGTACTTGAATAAAGTAATTGGAGAGGTATTACATATACTACATAATTTTATAACTAATTAGGGTGCAGTTATGAAAAATATTAAGGACAATGTATGATATCTAGAAGAGGAAATAGAGACATGATAATGCTTGGAGGCATGGATTTTCATTAATGGAAAAAAAAGGGCACAATATGCAAATATTGTGGCCTTGTGATTGGGACTGGTGGGGGTGATACAGCTTTAGTACCACCTCAGAGGTTTACAACTTTGGATCCGAGACAATATGCAGCGAACCATTTCCCCATAAGTGAAGGCATACTTATTGAAGAATAAACAGCAATAGACAAAGAAGGCACATTGCGCTTAGGATGTATACAATGATTGGGAATTCCTGATGTACCCTCCAGACAGAACATAAAAACGAGCAAGAAATTGGGAGGTACTCTGTGCTTCCAAATATTTACTAGTAAGCAAGAGAGAGAGCATATTCACAAGGTTTTCATACAGGGTGCAACAATTTGGGTCTAGTGGTGGTATTACGGCAGTTTTTGCACAATGTGTATAGTTATAAAGAGCCACAACCTCTTAAATTCTTAAGTGGCTCCCTCCCATCTTTGTTTTCTCCCTCACTCTCATGTCTAAATTCCTCTTGAATCGCAACTATTTTGTTAGTATGAATTAGAATTAATACAAGAAAAAAAAATAGACTGACAAGTAAAACTTAGATTGATTTGTCACAAGAAAGAGCTTGAATTTTGTGAGGTGCCCCACCCTCCCTCTTGCAAAAATAGAGAAGAGTGTCAAGTAAGAATTAGCGTCATATGATCATTTAAAAAATCTGGTGGTAAGATGTGAACAGGTTAGGAGTGCAACCTGGTCACCCCTTATTAAGATAAGGAAATAAAAATTGGAAATAACACTTCATGACACCAACGAGCATTTGATTTCAACGAAGACAAAGTAGGGGAGGTTGCACATGTGGGCTAAATGGACAAGGCCTACTCAAATATCCCCATAAACTTTATGATATTACTCCAAAGGAACACTATTTTCCTTAAGTTGGTTGATGTTTCATATATATGATCCTTGCTTAAAATTAACAATCCTAGTTTTCACATTACCACTAATTTGCCACCTGTCACAACAAACCATCTAGGTTCTTTTGTTCCTTTTAAGGAAACTATCAGGCCCAACAACATTAGTCTTTTACTCTGTACCCATACTACTTTGGATATTCAATATGAAATACTTCCAGGTTATCTCTAATAATGAATTGAAAATGCTACTTCCCAAATTTCTATATATAATTTTTTTCCACTTTAATTCATTTCACTCCAAATCAACTCATATTTTCTTCACTCACATATTATTAGGTCTTCAGTGCATACAACCATCTAAAATAAATTTCTCTAATCACACTCTATGATACTACCTGTAGTTGTACCAATTCAAGGAAAATCCATCTTTCATCTAGCTGCTTAAGCAGGTTTGAGTACTCAAACCAATAATTCACAATGCTCGAAGTGCATAACCATTTACAAATAAAAAATAAAAATCACTTTGGAGCATTTAGAAAATTTGTGTATTACCTCTACCTCTACCCCTTCCTCGACCACGTCCTCTACCTCGCATACTAGGAGAGCCCTCTATTCACAAAATAAAACAAATAATTATTCATTTTTGTACAAAAAATAAAATTATCATTAAATGCTTAGAGCAGGATTAAATTCAAATCAGTGATCATAAGTTGTGGTTACCTCCTTCATAACCATATTCAGTCCATGGTTTCACTTGATCTGCTGGAATCGGTGCCTGATATCTGCATCATATTAAAAGTAAACCAATGTAAACCATCAAACACGTAGAACAATAATACAAACTCTTGTCTGAACTTTTGTTTCATGTCAGCAAAGAATGTGACTTTGAAGATGGTAATCGTATAACACAGCAGAAACTCCATGTGCATCAGATTTTATGATCTAAAGATGATAATGGAAGCACAAAACACGGCCTGATATTGCTAGAAGCACAGAGAGAGAGAGAGAGAGAGAGAGAGAGAGAGAGAGAGAGAGAGAGAGAGAGAGATGAGTATCTGTAAACCCATGCTCATTACTGTTAAAAAAAACAAAAACAAAAATCAGCAATCAGCTTGGTTAAAAATCCAGTTCTACATACCCTGTAGAGGATCCATCCAATTCCTTCTTGGACAAAGTAATTGTAATCACTGATACATGGCGAGTAGTTTCTACACTGCATCAGTAGAATTTTATTAGCCAAACATAACACTCAATATGACAGAATGCATGAGAAATTATCATTGAGAAAGGATCATATTATGGTTCTCACGGATCAAGGCCTTCTTCCAGCGGCTCATACAAATCAGTTATATCAGTAGAGCCAATATATGTGTTTTGATGAAGGTCGGCAATCCTTCGCTGAAGAGAAAACAATTTTGTAATGAGCAACATAACATGTACAGAAAGGCACACAAAATTGTTGAGTCGCTGATTTAAAGAACCTTAATAAGTTCAGCAATCATCACAGTCTTGTTGATAGCTCTGCCCATGGCTTTGAGAGCAATTTCATCAGATCCTTTCTCCTGTAAACAAAAAATAATAATGACACAACAGTGAAAACATAACAAATGGTATATAATACAGTTAGTAAAACATAGAGGCCCAATAACTTTTCTGTTTTTTTTTCCCGAAAATAACAAATGATCAAAAAATTTCTTTCCTTCTGCCACAGTTTAAACCGACACAAATTATCCAACAGGCAGACAACTAAAGATGCCTTTCTCAAAATTATTTAAACCAACATTAAAAAAGGAAAAAAAAAAAAAAAAAAAAAACCCTTCACGTAAACAGGAATAACAATGCGATATAATATATATATATATATATATAAGCAAACACATATCTTAAAAAATGGGCTTCTCCCACAATGGTTCTTTTTTCTCATCAACAATGTACATTGGTACAAGAAAAACTGACTAAATTAACAAATAAATCATAATAAAATTACAGGATGGACAACAAAAAGCAAGCTGAAATTGCATTAGCACAAACATATACAAATCATCATTTACAATGCACTAGGGTCTTAAACATGAAAAACCGTTGAGAAATGACCCCAAAATGCACGTACAACAACAGAGAGAGAGAGAGAGAGAGGGACCTGAAGCAGAGTGGTGGCGTAGGTAATGTAGTTCCTGATCCTGCCCTGAGTGGTAATGCGAATCTCATTCTCGTTAATTGGCGTTTCCTCCCGAGGTTTCTCTATCCTCTGATACCGATCCATTTTTCTGTCTACGTATTTCCTCACACAACAGAGAGAGAGAACTGAAATTCAAATTCAAAACCTAAAAGAAGTCAGAAGAAAACAACGCCGGCATTATACGACAGATATCTGAATGAAGAACAACAACCAGAATTAGGGTTAGGGCTTGGGATTGGGATTAGGATTGGGGTTTGGGGTTGGGGTTGGGGTTGGGATAATGGTGGCAGTACCGTTTGAGAGTTGTTTCAGTCAAAAAGTGAAAGCTGAATACCCGCTCAATCAGAGAGTGACAGAACAGAAGGAACCCTAAGCTTTGTTTCTCCTTTTGAAGTTTAATGACCAAAACACCCCTGAGCTTTAGATAACTCCAACTTCCTGTCCCATTTTTTTTAATAATGCTATTTCCACCCCTGTCGTATTTTCCTACATGCCTTATCTTCAAAATTTTAAATACAAATTTACCCCTTTGTAAAATAACTTCTAAAGACTTAGAAAAAAACCTTCAACTCACGTAATCCACCCATTATATCGTTAGACAAAAAGAAAAAAAAAGGTAAAGATCAAGTAAGAGGGGTGAACACAAGATGAAGAAAGGAAAGATGCCAAAAGTGCACGTAATGCAACAAGCTGCATACCACCCTCCATATCAGCGGTTTATTCAGTTGGTAAATATTTTTGTTCTCACCCGCCCATGCCCCTTTAAGAGAATTAGTAGTTATGTTTATAAGAAGAAGATCAACATCTCATCGCCATCCTTAAAATTTCAATGCACCACCTTATGAAAAAGAAATATAATATCCATGTTACTCATTAGTAATGCTTTGGTGTCAGAAAAAGTACGTTAAATTCTACCTACATAAAAAGTATATTGGCAACACGTGAACTTTTGAGGGCATGTTTGGTACCCCTCACTATATTGGATTGGGTTAAATAACACTTAAAATTTCATGTTTAGTAAGAGGGGGACTAACTTAAATGAGATTAAATAGTCTAACAATAAAAAATTTGCCTCACTCGCTTGTTCAATATAACGAGCTTGAAACATGGTTCGCAAAATAGCGAGCTTGCTAAATAGAGCAGGCGAGTCCGACGATAACCAACTTCTTCTTGTTATTCACCTAGAACTGTCACCACCATATCCCCAGCCAAACCACTAGAATCACCACAGACAGTCGTCAAACCCAGTCACTCAAACCATCTACCACCAATTCAAACCCACCCACTCGAATCAACCACCACCAATTCAAATCTAGTGGAACCAAAACCAAATTCAACCACCACTGTCAAACCCAATTGAACCTTCTGAAAAATCATCAACCATCAACCATGGCTCAATGAAATCATATGGAGATTTGTGACTTCAAAGGAGATGAAAATCTGTTACTTCAAAGGGAAATAAGAGAGAGAAAATGATGAGGAGGCAGAGAAAGGTTGGGAGGGGGAGATAGAAAAGGAGAGAGAAGGAGAAGGATATCATTGTATCAATATTGGAGAAAAAAAGAGAGAACCAGAGAGTAAGATCGGGAGGAAGAGAGAAAAAAGAAAAAAAGAAAGGGGTCCTGGGAAGGAAGACGAAAAAGAAAAAGGGGAAAAAAAGGAAGAAAAAAGAAGAAAGACATGAGATAAAGATAGTTTTAGCTTTTAAAATATTATAATTTTTTTATTTAATAAATTATACATTTTTCGTTGGTTTCTTTGCATCATTTACTTAGTTTTAGGTCTGTTTATACAATATCTAGCCAAGCACTCCCAAACACTCCCAAGACAAAGGGAAGGGAGTCCCACGTCGACAAAACACAAGAGGATGGGACTCTTCCTTCTTTATAAAAGGAGACATCTCCCCTTCAAGAAAGGAGGAGGAGTTGGGCAGGCTATTGGGGCCTCACGGGTTTACCCATTAGCCCATTTACAAGCCCACGAATCACTGGCCTTTAGCCAGATCCTCAGCCTTCAGCCTTCAACCTCCAGCCTTCCTACCTTCAGCCTTCGGCATTCTTCTTCTTCCCCTTGGGTTTAACCCTATGTGCAATGTATACACACATTATCGTAATGAGAACATACTTTTCTGTGGACGTAGCCCATTATTCGGGTAAACCACGTACATTTGTCTTATGTATGCATGTCCATTTACTTACCGAATGCTCTCACATACTGAGGGTCCTCACCTTCAGCATCCACATCACTTGTAATTTGCACTCATCTCTATCTGTTCAGTTTTAAGTGCCAACAAGGTCAAAATCTCTAATGAATTTTAAATATTTAAATAATTATTTTAATGGTAGAATTGTGTGTAGTGAACTGAACCTCTAATTTTTGAGTCATGTAGATGACTTTGGTATATATGAAGAATTTCTAACTTTTGCATATATGAAATGTACATGTCAATTTGGTTTGGAAGAAAAGAAATGTATATGTCAATTTGGTAATTCTAATAACAAAAAAACTTACATTTAATTATTTAAAAATTATTATTTTTAAATATAAAATAATTATTTTTTAGTCCGACACAGCACCAAACATAGGTCTTCACTATTTTTACAATCCAACTTCGTAGTCCGACGCAACATCCCGCTTCTGATATCAGAATTTTCAAACAACACGGTACGGTACGGGTATGGGATTGGTGTTTTAGTTTTTTGGTACCGAATCATACCGGAGCCGATCGGTTTCAATATGACACGGTACCATTTCGGTACCACTATTGCTGAACGGAATTTTCATAGCCAAGATTTTCAAACTTGAAAAGAGAAAGATGCACAAAGTCAAAAAAAAACAGAGATGAAAAAGAGGAAAAAAAAACTGAGAATTGAAAAGAGAAAAAAAACTGAGATGAAAGAGAGGAAAAAAGAAATAGAGAAAGAGAAAAGAGAGGAGAGAAAAAAAAAAGATAGTAATGGAGAGAAAGAAAGTGACGGGGAGGGAAAGAAGAAAGAGAAGAAAATATGAGAGAGAGAGAGAGAGAGAGAGAGAGAGAGAGAGAGAGAAGAAGAAGAAGAAGAAAGAAAGGGAGAGAGAGAGAGTGTTTGTAGAGAAGAGAGGAAGAAGAAGTAGATAGGAAAAAAAAAATTTAAAAAAAGGGCGAAGATATATGGGGATGGAGTGGGGAGGGCGCCTGGGAAGAAAAAACAGAGGAAGAGAGGAAGAAGAGATGAAGAAGAAAGGAAAAATAATAAAGAAAGATATAAATAGAGAGAGAGAGAGAGGAGAGAAAAAATAATATTAAAAAGGGGAGGGGAGATATTAAATAATCAGAAAGAAAGAGAGAGAAAATGAAAAAGAATAAAGAAATAGAGAAGATTGACACTATTCAGTACGGTATGACACCAAACAGTACAAGAAATATGAAACCGGTGTTGTGTCAAATAGAAACGGTATGATATGGTATCATATCGTTTACACTGCAACATCAAACAACACAGTATGAGATTGGGAAGGTTTGACAGGACTCGCCCCGAATTCCTCGAAATCCACGACGAATCCTGTGATATTTCCAACATCATACCAATGCCGGGCACACTTACTAAAAAGGGACGAGACTTTCTACCGAAATTTCGGCAAAGTCTCCCTTGAAAAATGAATATTTCCCAAAATTTTCAACTTGTTAAGAACACATTTATAAATCTCATCTGGCAGTATGCACAAAATAATAACATGCAATTTATATAATAGGCCTCCGGCTTTACAATCAACCCTAACATGGGCAATAACAGAGCATATATAACAAAATTCAGTTTACAACGAAACGAAGTTCGACATAAATAAAAATATATGAAATTTTGCCCTACACAAGCTCGGGCTTGGAGTTCACGACTTGATACGACCGCTCGATTCAAGACTATATATTGTCGGGGGCACAAAACAGAAAACGTGTGCAAAAACAAAATTTGTTATCTTTAAAAACAACATATAATAACCCTAACGTTTAGAAAACGATGTAGAAAGCAATATGCATTCAAACCGATGTAGCCATATATGTATATATAGTTAGGGCAAAACCATAGTGAAATCCGTAATCTCATAATAGTATACCATCACCAATCCCATTCCAAAACCTTTCCCAACTAATCTCTCGAAACGCGTGCCTATTGGCACGACAAGTGAGGAAGTATCCTCACCAACAAATGAGAATGAAAGGATAAGTTTGACCACTACTAAACTTGTAATGGGGAAACAATCCAACCTGGGGATTGTTTGACTAGTCCACATAGAAGAATTCTCAATTGACCATGTGGCTAGGGAACGAGCCATCCAACTAGGGATTGGGCTCACTAGCATGTACAGTAGAATCCTCAATACTCGTATGCTTGTAACAAGTCCTACGAGCGCAGACTAACCCCGCTAAGGGGCTATAAAACACCCCATCAAGGGTGCCTGAGTTCCAACATATCTAAGTATCCCAAGAGTTTCCATATATCCAATTCATAACTTCCAAATCCCGAGAGGTACTAGGGTAGTGCTAATAGCACTCAAAACTGACTAAAACCACAACCCAATCCACATTTCATGAACTCTTTCTAACAACCCCATATACCCAACACATATCCAAGAATAAATATTCATTCCAAAATAATCACAATCCACAATTATTCGAATATACTTCATTTACTTCATAAAAATATTGCATTCAACATTTAAATAACTAATAACTCAATAATCAAGAAATCATTATGCATATTTTTCCCATCCTTGAAAATAATGATTATAGTTTAAAAACAAAGTCCACTAACAGATAGTCCCACACTGCTTGATCCTGAGAGGGTCCCGCCTGCTGCGTACGCTAGGTCGGAGTACTTATTTAAAGACACGAGAACTAGATTAAAATAAAGCACTTCGAATGAGAACTTTAAGATAAATTCCTAATTTTTCTGGGATTTAAGTGTGTGTACGACGAACGAGAAGTTCCTAAGGTCCAACTACGTGTTCTGAATGGTGGAATAACCTCGGAAGACGCTCGGTCAATCAAGAGGTCAAACATTCCAAATTTGGTCAACCGGGCCTGTGGGGCCCACGACCTTCGATTTCCGATCCGAAAGTTCCTATGGGTTCAATAAGGTTTATTATACATGTCCTGAAAGTTTGATCTGAATCAAACGGTCAGATTACTAGCGATCGCACGATCGAACATTTATTGCTTAAAGCAAACTTTGAATCATTGAATCGAAGCATCCGAGACTCCAATTCTTGATCCGCGAATTTCTACACGATCCTAGAGGTTTCTAGATCAACATATTTGAAAATGGAGTCGATCCAACAATCCGAACATATCGAACCCGGATATATGTGTAAATCCAATCGACTATCTAACGATAATCAAATTCAAATCCGAGCATATAGTCGTGCTCAGAACGACATGAGGATCATTTTAGGACCAAAACAAGGCCCACGCACCTGCAATGCGTAGGTGTTTTGAGAAATTTCAGCGACCGGAAAATTCTCGAAACACTCATCAATACCTATACCGTGATTAGGACAACGAGTGGAGCAACTTTTGTTCTTGGACCATGGCCAAAAAGTGACTGGAACTTGCCGGAATTTCAAGCCTAAATCGGCCAAAACTTTAAGTTATAAATCGAGTTTCAAAACTTAAAAATTGATCCTAATCAACTCAACCATCAGCTAGAACATGTTGAAAGGATGGTAAAGCATACCTAGATCGACAAATTTGGTGGCTGGAATCGTCGGAACGAACGTCAAAAAGTTTACATAAAATTCGGCCTATTTTCTGTGTTTTTCAGCGATGGTGATGGCGGGTTTTGTCAGAGGTGGGGTAGGTCGGGAGGAGAAAGGTGTGTTGGTTCTTTTGGTACCGGCCCCGTTAGATTTGGTGGTTGGCCAAAATGTGGCCGGCTGTTACAAAAGTGGGGATGCTATCGCACAAAGAGGAAAATATTAGGGGAGAGAGAGAGAGAGAGAGAGAGAGAGAGAGAGAAATCTGATTTTTAAAAACCAACTTCGAAATATTTACAGTTGTGCCATTGCACTTTTGTTGATCGTAACTTCTTCGTTACAACTCTGATTTGAGCCCACTACGTGTCTACAAACTCGTATCGATGCGATCTACGTCATGGTGCCATTCAATTCCCCAAAATCCTACCGGATTAAAAAGTGACCAAAATAACCCTTTTCCCGAGGGCAAAATTGTAATCTTATAATTAAATAATTTAAATGGGCAATAAAAATAGGGTCGGGGTTTCACACGGTTTGGCACGGTTTTGGTTTGGTTTCAGTTTTCTAGTTTTGATGCCCAGCCCTAATATAGACTGATGTGGCATGTTGCCTATTCAATTGCCTCTTGGAAAAAACTACTTACTCCAATGGACTAGGCAAATAAACTAGGCAATACAATATTATATTATTTATTTTAATTTTTTACATTTACCTCATTTTCCCCACCACAAAAAAGCAAAAGAAAATTGTATTTTATAATAATCAAAATATGTGGGGCCCAATATACCTCTTCACTTTGAAGTAGGCAATATTGCCTTGTGAGCATCTCCAAGTGAGTATGCAAATGAAATAGGAAAAATTGTACTATAACAACGTAGTTGGCATATTGCCTGCCCATTTGCCTCATGAAAAAAGTTGGTCACTCCAAGGGACTAGCTAGGCAATGCAAGTCTACAAACCATTATTATATTATTTTTATCTTTTACACTTACAATTATATTTTATAGAAAGTGGATGAGAGAGAGGAGATAATATATTATTATAAAATGCAAGTGAGGGCCAATATACCTCTTCACTTTGAAGTAGGCAAAATTGCCTTATTGGGGAGAGTATGTATATTTTGCCCACCCATTTGCCTCTTCCCCTGGAGCATGAAAATGCTGATGTGTTAAGGCAAATGAGGTTTGCCTACTCTTTTGCCTCTTCCCTTAGAGATGCTGAAGAGTAGGTATATTTTGCCTACCCATTTTCCTCTTCCGTTGAAGCATGAAAATGCTTATGGACAACGAATTTAAAATTGGGTCCAGAAAAATCGACACGGTGGATGATTAAAAAGTTGCAAAGTTTCAAGTACATTTTCTCCTTTATTTATGAACCAAGGCCATAATTATTACAGCATAGACCTACAATTCCCTACATCATGAATGACACTTTTACAACTAAAGGAATTCTTGAAAATTATTGAATCCCAGAGTCAAGCTCTCTCTCCATATCTCAACTACTAAGAGCATGTCCAGCATAGTTGTTATACTCTGATCCTTACCAATTTTGGTGAGAATGAGGGTAAAACTTAGCTTCAGCAGACTTGCTATCTAACTCTTCATTTTGGAGAACTCACTATTTGAGTTTGGTGGCTCTCTACATTTAGAGATGATGAGAGAGAAATTGATGGTTCTCCATTTCTTCCTCTTCTCTCTCCCTAGGCCCACACCCTCTCTCACCTCTTACTTTTTGATTTTGTAATGAACTTTTAATTTTAGTTACTAAAATATTTAAATTTTAAGAAATAATAAAATATTAGAAATGAGCCAAAATAGAGAATATTGCTGGAGGCAATATTTTTAAGTAGTTTGCTATAATAGCTTTTTAGCCATTTTAGCTAAAATTTGGCTAAAATTTAGAGACTCTCCTGGAGATGCTATAAGGGCAAGCCCAATGGTAGTGCCTAAATGGGACTCCAAAAATGGTGGATGAAGACCCATTTAAAGCTCTGATTGAATATTCCGGGCCCTAAAATTATCTTTCCCACAATGGAGAGCTTTATACTCGAGGCTCTATTTATGATGTAATTTAGTTTATGTGCTAATTTTTTTCATTGTTAACTTATTTTGTGTTAATGCATATTTATATTATGTTAGTTATTTTTTTCTGAACATTTCAACCAAAATAAAATAAAATTTGGACTAGACTTTGAAAACAACATTTTTTTTTTGGTTAATGTATGCTTATGTTATGTTAAATTTTTTTAATGATTATGATTATTTTTTTGTTGTTGCTAATGTATGTTTATAACTTTCCCAAAAGTGTAATGATGTTGGTGACTTTTGCGTCAGCTTTTGGCAACAGCTAGGGTTCACTCGGGCTCGATGGCTCTGTGAAGGGCTTCATAAATGGGGTAAGCTCCGATTGGGCTCTAAGATTTAGAGACCCAAATGCCTTTTTTGCAATGGGCTTTATATATAGGCCCCCCCATAGTGGTTGAGCCCCTTTTAGGGCCCCTATTGGAAAGATAAGATTGTGTTTTTTCGGGGTCATTGTGCTTACTCACACTAGGTTCTTCTCTCTTTCAAGTAATAAGTTTCACGAGATCATTTCGGGGTCACTGTGCAATGCGACGTCTCTTTACCTAACCCTAAACCTTTGAAACCCAAGCTTGATCAATTGTGGAATACTTTTCTTGTTGGAAGATAGGGATCAACATTTGACCTGCAACTCATGGGCTCAAGTGGGTCAGCCCAGGTCTAATCGCCCCTGCTCACTCTAAGATTGGTAAGGGTTGGGCCAAGGATTTAAAATCTTAGGTTGGCTCATGGCCTAGCCCGTCTAAGCTGGGCCTAGTCTGCCGTTGATATAGTGATACACTTACTAACCTCATTTTAGACTTAATTGAAATAATGTAATATGTAGCATGAATTAATAAACTTCTTATTTTAGTTTACACATCTTATGAATTAAGTTAATTTTATAAATGTTGTGTAAAATTTGGGACAAAATGTTATAAAAGACTTTGAAAAAAAGGCTCGGCCTGTTTAGGCCAATGTTCGGGGGGGCCTGAGCTCATACATTTTTGAATGTCCCAAAACTAATGGAACCATTCCAATGCTTCAAATTATTGACCTTGCAGACAACCATTTTAGTGAGAAATACTAGAAGATTGCTTGACAACATGACCAATAATGATGGTTGATGGAGATTAAAGGTGTTAAACAAGCCATGTCGGGCTGGCCCAACTTGTTTAGTATTGGTCCACTTAATAATCGGCCCAAGCCCGTGGCCCTAGCCCATATAGGACCTAGTTCTGCTTGTGTCGGGCCACTCAATGGGCCGATATGGCCCGACACCAAGCTCAACTTCTATATTGAATTTTTTGCAATTTTTTTTTAACAGTTTCATTTCAATCTTTTGAAAATTATGTATATACTAACAAGATTTGGTATTTTTTGGAAAAAAGAAAAAGAAAAAGACAATGGCTCTTTCTGAAGTACATTTAAATAGAAAAAGGCTAGACTATTGTTCGAGTTTAAAGAATCGAAACTTGAGGAACAAAATCATTATTTTATTTATAAAGAAAGCATTGATTTTAAAATCTATTATTAGAGAAAATATACTTAAATTTAAGATATAAGTATAATAAAATTATGTATTAATTTTCTTTAAAAGCAAATTTATTTTAATAAATGGGCACTATACTGGTTGGCACAGTCCATAACGAGTTGGGGTCGAATTACCTCGTCTCGGTCTACCCAAAGATATGGGTCTAACTGTGTCAGGCCTTACCTAATAAGGGCCAGACTCATACTGTTCTTGGGTCAGCCTAAGATGTTTGACACCTCTAATGGAGATTATCCAACTTTAGTGCTCAACCACGTCCCTCAATTTCAGGTCATAAGGTTCCCCAATGTTTACTATTAAGATGTGGTAGCTGTTACCAACAAAGATCTAGAAATGGAACTAGTAAAGATTCTAACTATCTACACCTCAGTTGACTTCTCGTGCAACATCTTCAATGTATCATTCCTAAGGAAATTAGAGAGCTAAAAGCACTTTATATCCTTAACTTGTTCAGTAATACTTTCATATGTGAAATTCCATCCTCATTGAGATGTCACTCAAAACTCAACCCAAATTGCAACCTTAAACCTCAACATATATGGCGACTTTTATCTGCTATTTTATTGACTTCAAAATTGAGATATAAAAAAATTCCTATCATAGTAAGTCAGATAAAAGATCAAATTCAATAGTCAGATAAAAATATTCCTATCAGATTGCAGCCTTAAATTCAATGTTTCCAGTAGCTTCTTTCGTGGGTAATGAAGGTCATTCCTAACATTAGAAAGATCATTCCCATTATAGGCCTGAGGTTGATTTCGATCTTATAAGTGTTGATGAGGATACATTGAAATGGTGGCTCCATTATGTTTGACTTAAAATAGGCGGCGTCAAGGATTGGAATGGGCCCGGCCCAAAACATTTGAGTTCGGGCTAGCTCAGGTCTAGTCTTATGGGATTTTTTGAATTTTAGGGGCTGGCCAGGCTAGGTCAAGGTTTCAAATGTCAAGACCCGGGCCCATCCAATGGGTCGGGTCACGGGGCGGCTCAATGTTTCAAACGGGCCAGGACACATGGCGGCCTTGGACATAACCAAATAGGTTGGGCCACGGGGCTGCCCAATGTTTCAAACCCTTAGCCTAAACCCTACCCAATCTTAGAGTGGACTGTGCAGAGTGGGCTTAAAACAATGAGACATGTTGGGCTTCGGCCCATAGGGCCTCGGGCTAACCACTTCGGCCCATGAGCTGTGGACTAAATGGTGATTCCCAAGCTTTCCACTTATTTTATTTTGGAATTCTTGAATGGCCTATGATCATAAATGAGCTTTCCTAATTTAAATTTACAAACCAAACATGAAAATGACCTTCAAATGGAACCATTCCATTCTATTCCACCCCACTTATTCCCTTAAAGCAAGAATCGCATCAACTACCCCCTCCTAGTTGATCCGATTCCTAATTTTAAGTGAGACATGTGTATTAAGTGATTCTTTATGTGTAAGTAAACGTAGGAGAAGTCGTGAATGGAAATCATTCCCTTTCTTCTTATTACCATTACTAATAAGTAAGGGTGCCATAAAAATGATTCCATTGCTAAGATTGGTAAGTTGTTGATTTTAGCTTCGTAGCTTTCGGCTTTTGGTACGGATAAAAAAGCCATGTTTACATCACATTTACATATCAAGCACTCGATCTCTGCGGTCCTGACTTGAGTTCCCCTCTTCACTCTCTCTCTCTCTCTCTCTCTCTCTCTCTCTCTCTCATGCAATCACTTATATTCTCCTTATAAGAAAAATATTATTACTTTGCATTAAATACATTGATCTATGTGTGAGTGGAATACACATGACACAATATGAATGAGGAAGACAAAAAGAGGAAGGTAAGATTCCTCATAATTTATATAAATGGTACAATACCAATGGATTCTCACTCGCTTATTAAAATCTCATATGTTTGGATTTTATTTACTAGAATCTACTTGATTTTTAATACGAGACTGTCACTTCAATACAGTATGATCCAAGGGCTAAAAGAAATAACACATCACTTATGCTAATTTTAAAAAAGAAAAATATTTTGACAACCAGAAGCCAACAATTTTATCTCTCTTCTTTTTATTCATAAATTATAACCCATAAAACCTAAATTTACAAATTGAAAGCTCCAATTTATTTTTAGTCGAATGAACAACCAAATGGTTTTCCCTTATTTTCTCATTCTAGAATTCGAAGAAACCTTTTTTTTTTTTGCAACCCTATGATTGAACTCAATTTGATCTTCAATGTAGGAGGATATACATACATACAAAGAATCCATGCCCGTTTCTATTTTTTATCCCTTGTCTTCTATTTGTTTTCCTTTTAATTTCAAACCCAATTAACATCTCTCTTGGACTCTCTCATATTAAAAACTAGCCCCTTCGCACGCGCTTCCGCCCCTGCGAGAGGCTTAGAATTAAAAAAGATAATGGGTAGTTGTGTTCCGTAAAAATAGGATCCATTATCTGATTTTGTTTTTAATTTTAATTTTTTTAAATACGAAAATATGTGAATTTACCATATTATCCTCATTTAATTAATAATTTTAATTCTTAATGTTTGCATTAAACCAAGGGCATTTTTTGGTATTTTGAATGTTTCACCATTCTCTGCCTTTTGCTTTATATATACTAGCCTCTCTGCACGCACTTCCGTGCCTGCGAGAGGCTTTTTTTAAAAAAAGTTTAAATTTATTTTAGAATTAAAAAAGATAATGGGTAGTTGTTTTCCATAAAAATAGGATCCATTATCTGATTTTTCTTTTAATTTTAATTTTTTTAAATATGAAAAAGTGTGAATTTACCATAATATCCTCATTTAATTAATAATTTCAATTCTTATTGTTTGCATTAACCAAGGGCATTTTCTGGTATTTTGAATGTTTCACCATTCTCTGCCTTTTGCTTTATATATATAGATATAGATAAAAGATACGAAATTTTTTTTTTTTTTTTTTTCAAAGCAACTAACGGGAGAATCATTTTTGTGTGTCCTCTAATTCCAATCTTTGGGTGAAGTTTTTTTTAATTTTTAATTTTAAATTCTCAGAAGTTAGAAGTTTAAGATCTACAAAAGCCAACGAGAAAAAATGCAATTTTAATTTTCAGCTTAGAAGAAGAAAGATGTGCAATTTGATTTTGTCAAGGCCATGGGTTGAGTTTCTCTAATTGGGTTTTCTCTGTGACAAGAAGGAGGAAGAAGAAGGAGAGTTTATCTTGGCCAATTGAAGAAGGAGAAAATAATAAGTTGTTAGATTCTATTTATTAGCATTAGGCGTGGCATGGTCTGGATTGTTTAGTTTTACCCTAAAACCACAGTTGAACCAATAAGAAATGAATGTCCTGATTTGGTTCAGATTTACCTAAAATCAAAATGAAAACCAAATCAAACCAAACTAAACCGTTCATTACCGGTTTTGTTCTGTCGGTTTAGGCATAAAGACAGTCATGTACTTGAGCTGTTGGGGTCCCAACTAATTCAATAACAAGCATAAAAACAAGAGCAAAAAGATCACATTTTTCTACAAGTGGTCACTGAAAAAGAGCTTGTGCATGAACAAACAAAGGATGAAACAAGATGACACAACCCATGAAGGGCTCATTGACTTATATCAATTGAAGATATAAAAGCTTGTTGAGTTTGGGCTTGTAAATGGCAGACAATTCATGTCTACTTGGGGCAAATTGATGTGAATTATGTTATGTTATAAGTATGAAATTTTCATATAAAATGTACATATTTCTGAGAAAAAAAAATCAGACACACCAAACAATTAGAGATAACAACTAGCCTAATTTCCATTGCGAGCTTTGAAGCCAACCATGACTTAGAGCATCCACAATGGGCTCTATAAACCACCTTCTTAGCTAAAATTTAGGGAGGAATTGAAAAACCCATCTCCAATCATGCTCCTTATCCAGCTCCTAAAATAGGGAGACCTTTAGGAGCTCTTAAATTCGAGGAGAGAAAAAGGGCTCATAATGACTTCCTATAATTAAATTCTACTATATTTTATTATTATTTTAAACATTTATTTAATGATGTCTTTAATTCTATCTTTTTTTTTTCTGCATTATATATTTTTAATCACCTTTCTATTGCACGCTACCTAAGTCATGCACCATCTTTTCTATTCTTTTTGCTATAGGTGCTTTGCAAAGCACAAGCAAATATATTTTTTTCGATTCTTTTCATTGTAGACATTTAGCAGCACACAAACACCTTTTTTTTATTATTATTATTTTATAGTTCTTTTCCCTGTAGGTATTTTGCAAAACACAAACACTTTTAAAACACAAAAACCATAGAATTGTTTTTGTAGTTTATTATTTGGGAATATTCAATATTTGAATATGAACATTTTATTGCAAATCAAGAATTAAATTTAAAAAGAAGTAAAGTATTTATGACAAAAAGAAGTAAAGCATTTATGACTGTCCAAATTAGGGAGTATGTTTGGAGTTGAAATTTTTTAGAGAGCTCCTAAAATAGCCTTTTTTGTGTTTTTAGCTAAATTTTAGCTAAGAAATAGGGAGCATGATTGTAGATGTTCTTATCTCTCTGTTTGTTTTTCTTAAACAATGGGTGAGTATTTGAGCAGATATGTTGGTGGTTGACAGTGTCATGATCAAACTCTTGGATGCATATACAAGGCTTGTAAACACGAAAGTATTGTACAAACTTTTTTGAAAAGATTAGGTTCTAAATTATTGAAAGAATCCTTTATGGAAGAAGAACAGATTCTTTCTTTGATCTCCCAAAGAACTTCTTATACTTTAAAGAAATTTTATAGAGGTCGGATTTGGCATTTGGATATTTTTTGCATCATGATCTAATCAGTCATGAATAATTGGTTATGCAGTCGTAGAAACAGAAATTATCTTTAAATAATGAAGAGAACAAAAAAATTTCATTTATTTATATTATTTGTTCATAAAGTAAGAAAAATCACAATTTTAAAATCACACTTTGGGAGAACGTGGCTAATCTGGATCCAATTCACATTTTGGGCAATTCTACTTTGGAGAATACAAAAAAATCCTAAGTGAAATTGCAATCTATTAAAATCGCAAGTAAATCCTGTAATTTTAATATATTAAAATCATAAGTAAAATCCTATAATTACAAATCATGTTGAAATTCATTATATTAACACTACAAAAAAAAAAAAAATGGCAACCGTTACCATTATTTGGTGACATTTGGTGACTGTTGTGAAGGTTACTAAAGGCTTTAGTCACTAAAAAAAACAAAAAATGTGACTAAAAGCCTTTTTAGTCACCAAAAAAGTCAAAAAAAGTGACTAATGCCTTTTGTCAGGGCGACAAATGTAACCAAATAATGGTGACTGTTGCCACTTTATTTACATGTATAAATCCTGTAATTACAATCTATTAAAATCCTAATTGAATACACTCTTTCAAGTTGAAAAATGTTTGTCTTTCTCCAAATATTGATTTTCAATTTCCCTATGTCAAAAATTGATTTGGTGCTGCATTGTCAAAGATAATGTCACGTGGCAAACCATTCAGACTGTGCGTCATTTTCATCAATTTATTGTTATTTTCAATGTTTTACCTTCCCAAATTCATAATAAATTCATAAAAACTCAGAAAGATAAACCGAAAAATCATAGGAACTGTGACTGGTGAATGGGTCCCAGGACTGCAAACTGGCCTCGCACGTGTTAAAAATCCAGGTTTAGGGCAATGGGTGGATGTTTGTACTTTGCTGTGCGTATTGGAATCTAATCGTCTGTACATCGCAAATTACATGTCAAGCACTCGATCCCTGCAGTCCTCCTGACTTGAGTTCACCCCCTTCACTCCTTCTTCGATCCCCCTCTCTCTGTCTCTCAGGCAAGCCCTTTCTTCTCTCTTACCTTTCATTGTCGATAGGGTTAATCATATTTATTTGGATGAAGGTACGCTGCGTTTGGTTGCAGAGAAATTGTGAGGGAAAACTTTTAATCTATTAACGAAAATGGGATCTGTCACTGGACGTGTTTGATTCTTCAGCTATTTCTCTCCTCCGGCTTCTCGGCAACCAAACTGGTCTTTAGGGTTTTCAGTTGTAAACGCTCTCTTTCGTTTTGTATGCTAAGCTTTGTTTAACAAAACCATTTCTTTTTTGGTTCTTTCTTTCTTTCTTCTGTTTTTACCCCTCTGAAGAAAGTCTGAGTATTTTGTTCTCGTTACTTTGAAAAAAAGTTGTATTTTGAAGGGAATTGTTGATATTTGAAGTCATTTATCTGGTACATTTGGTGTTGTTATTGAACTTAAGAATGTGTTTTTCTATGAGTGGGAAGTCAAGAAAACAATTTATTTTGCGTGCATTTTGAATATAGGACTGACACTTGAGTTTGAGATTTGGTGTTCCTGTAAATGCTAATATGTCGTTGGCTATGTTGGGTTTGTTACAGGGTTTTCCACGATGACAGAACCTTCTAAAGTCATTCATGTTCGAAATGTGGGGCATGAAATTTCTGAAGTATGTTTCTGTCATTCACTTTTTTCTATGTGAATTCCTCCTCACCCTTACTATATGTTTTGAAATTTAATACTTGTTTCATTGGCTTGCCAAAAATTGTATGATTGTCAGAATCTATTAATTGGGTTGAATTCACGATCACCGAGAAGCATAGAGTGAATTGATATGTATGACACTTTATGCATGCTTATTTGTTTATTGATGGTAATTACCTTTATTAACTTATTAGTGGTTTCCCTTTTATCTTTTCTTAGCTTTCGTATTTGAACAACTGATAACTAGCATCTGTCTCTCTAATTGATGTTGCGGAAGCTACAAAGTAAAGATTTTGAATTCATGAGTTGAGGTTATGGCGTGCATCATAGGAGAAGGTCTGACAGCGAGAGAGATAAATTTTGATTCATTTAAAGAGGCTCATTTCATTTAACAACTTGGAGATGAATTATAGGTATAAAAGCTTAATCTCAAAAGATAAGTTAACATACCCAGTATTGCGGTTTACTTAACAACTTAGAGACCTATTTTATAGTGATAAAGCTTTTTAATTTCCTATCTTGAACTAACACTGAGAATGTTTGGTTTGGGATCCACTCTTGTTGAGTGTTTGAATAAGAGACTAGAGAGTTGGGAGAGTAGCTTCCTATCGAAAGGGGCGGGTGGGGGGACTCTTTGATAACAACACTAGTTTGCTATAATTTATCTCCTGATTTCAAGATTGCAAGTGTCCGTAGCTAGGAGGCTAAATAAGTTTCAAAGGGACTTTATGTGGTTAGGGTTGGTGAAACTTTTTTGTTTTTTCATGTATATGGAGGTAATGAAGGATAGTTTGCCTTCCTAGGGAGCTTGGTGGTCTTAACAGTGCTTTCTCACGAAAACGGTTATGGAGGTAAATGGAGGGTGGTGGTGTAGTGGAAGAGGAGAGATGTTAGAGGGAGAAGAGAGATGTTAGAGGGAGTCACCGTTTTGGACTAACTGAGGCTTCTGTGGTCGGTTTGGTTCCTTTCTGGGGTAAGTTTTGGTATGATGTTGGGTAAGTGACTACTTGTCCTACCAGCCAAAGAGCCAAGCTGTTCTGGAAAGTTAGTTTTTGTTAAGAATCGATGACAGAGAGGGGGAGGAAATTGCTTGTTTCTTTGATTTCCCTTATGTTGTGAAGGTGGGGAGAGGAGGCATTGATAGGGTAGAATGGATGGGAGCCATCCAAGATAGGTTTTCTGTCAAAGTAACATTTTGAGCAGCTGATAAAGCTGATGTTTGTTTGGCAGGTGTATCTACAAAGGTATCTCCTCCCCCCCAAACCCCTCCTCCCCCTCGTTTCTAAATAAACAATACTTAGGTGGTGTCACCAACGGGAAAGTTTGCTTTTCCAATAAATTGGCAGTGTTGGTTTGGACGGAAACCTCCAGACAGGTTTGTGGACTCTTTGCAGGGAGAGAAATAACACGTTTTTTTTAAAGGAAAAAGAAGTTATAGTTGTATAGCTAAAGAACTACATTATAGTCTTCTTTCGGGGTGGTTCAATGATAGAGCAAGATTTATGGGGTTCAAGATTTATGCCTGTACTGGGGGTTCTAGCTCTTGTTTTGTTAACACAATTATTTGACTTATTGGAGAAATGAAAATAATTAACCCCATTAGGATGAAAGTTTGGTTAATTATGAGGTATAGACAGGAAAGCGAGTCAATTTACTTTAGAATGTCTTATGCCAACCAAGCCAAGGGAATAAACTTAAACAGGATGATCGTTCCTTTTGTCTCATTGTGGGTTGAACTTATAAAAATAAAGGGGTTAGTTGAACTTATAACCTTGTCGCTCATGTTGACATCAATTAAATAATTTAGGGAACTCTCATTAAAGTTATTTATTTTATTTTTTATATTTGAATCATAACGAAGACAATGCATACAATTGTCAGTATCACTTTGTTTTGTTTTGTTTTGTTTTGTTTTGTTTTTTTTTTAAAACTATTGTGCTTAGTAGATCCAGTGGCTTGCATAATCTAGCAGAAAGAGTTGCAAACTAATTTGCGTAGCCTCAAAGCTCTACTAATCCAAGAATAAGTAGGGCTCCACATAAAAACAATTATGATTACGTTGAATCCCATTTTAGAAAATTTCCATGGAATTAATGTGTTAAGAAATTTATGTTCTTGTTCTATTTTATCTTGTTCAACTTTTATTCATATATCATCTCAGACAGAAAATAATAAAGCTTTATCGAATTTGGTGTTTCTGGGACGATTGAAAGGAATTATTTTTTCAAAATTAATTTTTTGCTATATCTAAAGGGAGGGAAATCTGAAAAATATATTGTTTTGAAAAGGTAAGAAAGAATCTTAAGATTTGTAGACCATCTTATATGACAATTTTTTCAGCTTTGTGTGAGTCAGTCGGTTATTCGTAGTATATTTACTAATTTTGAGAAGTAAAGTTTTATGGTGGTATAGAATCGAAGCAGTGCACTTTTTTAATAGTAAGGAGGAAACTTTATCAATGGAGTTGAGTGCAAACTGAAAAACTAAATGACAAGATTGTTTTGACAATAGAAATACAAGAAAGGACACCACAGATTTAGCATGTACTGTTGGGGAGACTACCTTTCTCTCTAAAAGAGCTTAATTCTGTACTTTGTTACATGTAATGTGATAGATTTCTTTTGGGATTATTATGCTTTCATGTCTATCAATCTATTTTTAATGCGTCTTATGTTGTTCTACCAGAATGATTTGCTTCAGCTATTTCAGCCATTTGGAGTCATAACTAAGCTTGTGATGCTTCGTGCAAAAAATCAGGTTTTTTGTTTTTCTATTTGTATAATATCAGTAACACATGGTAGAAGTAGAGGATTTATGTTTTATGTGTCTTGTCTCATGTCAAATCACCTGTTCAGGCTCTTATCCAAATGCAAGATACTCCTGCTGCAGTAAGTGCACTGCAATTCTATGGAAATGTTCAACCTGCCATAAGGTATAAATATGTGCTTTTTATTTTTTATTTTTTTTCTTTCACTATTTTGAATCACTCTGTTGAGAATGCTTTGTAAATATCATTGTGATTTGCAGAGCGCTTAAAGTAACAATTTTTTGTTTTTATTATCCTATGTGTTTTTAATCTCTATTTATACTTTCCTAGGGGAAGGAATGTCTATGTCCAGTTCTCATCACATCAAGAACTGACGACAATGTATCAGAATGCTCAAGGACGAGGAGATGAGGTTGGTACCTTGTGGGCCTGATATTGTCTTTAGGAAAGTGTGAATCACTTTCAGGTGATAATAATACTTTTTACTTGTCGCTACTAGAGCCAAGTTGAATACAGCAAGTGGTGAAGATAAATACACATCGGTCTGATGTTTCCAGATGTTGCCTTTCAATCAAGCTGTTTTTTGTTTTTAGTATAAAAGAAATCCAAACACCCATCCCCAGCTACCATTAAATCTGGATTTGCTTTGAATGCTAATGGATGTTTGAGATCGGGCTATGCAGAGGCTTGGAAGAGAAAGAAAAATAAGTGTGAGAAAAAGAGTGGGTTCACTGCCATTGTTACTCTGCAAATTAAGGAGAGAGTGAAGGTCCTGTAGCGTGAGAGAGGGTTTTGGGCTTAAATAACAAAACTGGACAGTGCATAAGTGGTTTAATTAATTGTGAAGGGAGTACCTAAGAAGATGGATAGTAATGTAGTAAAAAGGGCTGGTGGGATTACTGGGGAAATGGTGGGCTAGTAGACTTTTATTATTTGATGCAGGTGGAAGTGGCATTTGTGGTAGTGGGCTTATATATTCTTTAATAGAAAAAACAACCTTGTGTATTCACTCAAAATTAAAAAAGAAGTTCAAAGATGCACACATTTAAGCCATAAAACTGCGTTATTTTAAGCTTTTCTTATATATTCACCCAAGTTAAAAAATTACTGTACAGTTTGTTATGTTATTCCATTTTCACTTTAATTTTAGGTTTTGTTTGATAAGTATACAAGAATTAGTGGTATAATGACTATATAAGAAAGACCTAGACAATATTCTAATTATATCATCGTCAATAAATGCATTAATCAGAGTACTAGGCCTTATGTATGTTTTAAAGTCATATCTGTCCACAACATGCATTGTTGTGCACAATTGAACTTATGCTATTTTGGTTTAATATTCAAATGTTCAATTATGTATACATTGCTATTTTGGAAGTTTAATTGTTTAATTGATTGGTTTAATATTTTCAAAAATCTTATTCAATATGTCTATGTTCTAAACAAAATTGCCATCGATATAGTTATATTTTCCAAAATTTTCACCCGCGCTGATATTTCTGAAATTTGAACTAGCTGATTTGTCATTGACAGCCATCTATTTTGTGTTAGTAGCATATGTTAGGAATTATGACACAGCTGTAATTGATGGTTGAGTAATGAATTTTATTCTTCCTCTGAGTCATGATGTCACTTCTAACCTAATCAAGTGTTACATTTCATATATATGTATATAGATAGACTGTCATTGAATACTCAAGCTAAGATAGTTCTCAGGTATATCAACTGTAGATAGATTCTCTTATTATTATTCGATGGGTCCTATATCGGTGGGTGCAGCAATAATGGTTCTTTAGGCTGTGACATTACATCTGCAGGTTTTGAACTACTAACTGTTTAGGATCTTATGTCAAAATACAGATTAGAAAGTCTTTTCAATCTGTACGAGGACAGATGTAATGCTCAGAGCTTACCTTGTTGAATCCTTGGTCACTTTAACCTAATGTGTTTCCTTTTTCATTTGTGCCTCTGTAAATGCCCATGAGATGCATTTAGAACTTTTTCTGGAGGCCACTTCTGTGTTTCTTCTATTTTTTATTTTTTTTACTAAGTTATGGAGTGTATAGCATTGCAGGCCAAATGAAATTAAGGCTGCAATACTTTTTTATCTTCTGCAATGCATACATATACATATGTTATTGGACAGATTGTGCGGTAACCCGAATAAGAGAATTTTCTTTTTCTTTCCTTCATTTTCTCTATGTAGCATATAACCTACAACGAAGTAATTCTCTTTATTAAGTATAAACAGTGCCTTCTAGTTGAGCCCTCAATTCTTTAAATATAAATTTTCCCAGTTTTTCAAAATTGTAATCAATTTTTGATTGTCCAGTTTGCTCTGATGATTACTATTCAAATTTAGAAGATTGTCTACAGGGGTTTTCTGGATTCTAGGATGAAGCAAATAGTAAAAGATTACATAAGTCAAGCCTGTTCTGGATTTCTTTACTGGCCCCTATATCTGATCTTAATCCTTTCATTTTTTCTTCTGCATATTTTGTGCCCTTTCTATCCTAATTGTGGTTAAATATTAATTTCAATATCAGTTTATCTGTCGCATTCTATATCTGTACTTCTCTATTTATTCTCCTCTCTCCTCTGTCTATATGCTGGTCTGCTGTCGGACATTCTCTGGATGCTCAGCCAAACCGAATTCTCTTAGTTACAATTCATCACATGCTATATCCTATAACAGTGGAAGTTCTGCATCAAGTGTTTTTTCCTCATGGATTTGTAGAGAAGATCGTCACTTTTCAGAAGTCAGCTGGTCAGCTTCTACAAGTTTTCTCCCTCTTTCTCTCTTAGTCTGCTTCTTTTATTTTAGATTACAACTCTCAAGTTGACTCTTGATCCAATGCTGTTTGCATATGTGCTTGTTTTTGTGGGAAATATCATATTTGCTTTAATTTTCCATGATCAGTGGTTTAGTACTTAGAAACAAATTCTTCTTAAGTCAATATGTATCGCCTTTGTATGCATGCCTTATGCCTTGTAAGCGAGAAAGGGCACATAGTCTAAACAAACAATGCATGGTTTTTTTATTTGTTGTTTTATCTTTTGCATCCTGTTTGTGGAACCATGTAGGTTTTCAGGCCCTAATCCAGTATCAGTCACGCCAGAGTGCCGTTGCAGCTAGAACTGCACTGCAGGTATTCTTCAAACATCCACATATTGCTTGTCAGCTTGAAAAGGAGGCTTTGTTCGAAGTCTGTATCCTAGTTTTCCTGTGGGTTAACACATTGCTCTTTACAGGGACGCAATATTTATGATGGTTGCTGTCAATTGGACATTCAGTTCTCAAAGTAGGTTTCAAATGTTCTATCATTATATTGTAGTTTGCATCTGTATGCAGAGATTGGTCATATATATGTGTGTGTGTGTGTGTGTGTGTGTGTGTGTGTGTGTCTATATATATATATAATCTCATTGCCTATTTGAGGATACTAATTTATTCATCACTCTTATTCATAATCCAGCCTTGACGAGTTACAAGTGAACTACAATAATGAGCGTTCAAGGTTTGCTGGAAACAAATGGATTCTCAGTTTTATCTTTTTGACATTATCCTGTTGTTAGTGCTGAATCATTTTTCTTTTTCCCTTTGCCTAGAGATTTCACAAACCCCAATTTGCCTTCAGAACAGAAAGGAAGATCCCCGCAGGTGTGTTGTACTGCGTTTTATTTTTTATCTCAAATTCCTATGTTATTTGCTTTAGTTGTCCCTAGGCCATCTGTTTTATATTTCTGTTCCCTTTGTGCTGCAGCCTGGGTATGGTGATGCAGGAGGCGTGTATGGCCTTCAAGGTACTGGAGCCAGGGCAGGTGCTTTATTTGTCTTAAGGAATATTAGTTGGTTATTTATTTATTGAAATCCTGTGATCTACAATCATTTATCAATACGTTCTTTTTTTGTGTTTCAGTTGGATTTCCGCAGGTGGGTTTTCTTCAGGTTGTCGTGAATATGTGTATGAGATAATTCTGAGCAGGAAGATCTTACCTGCACTGTTGCGTGGAATGTTCAAGATGCATCTGATTTGTTTTTTCTTCTTTTAAAATTGAAATTGACTGATTGATGCTAGTATTCCCGAATCTGTGCTATGTATGTATGCCAGTTCATGTTTGGTTCATTTTAAATGTGCTTGTTGTGTTATTTGAGATACTACACCATTTGGGGCCTAAGATAAGATGTTGTTTGGAGATACCTTTGCATGCCCTTGCCCTAATTGGTCCTTCTAAAGAGGATTGCAACCCTGGTTTCTGTATATTTTTGGTTTGTAAGTTCATGAGGAACGCTTTGTATACTTCTTTTGCGAAATCAGAACTAGTGGGAGATCCATTTGAGGAACACAAGGACCAGTTGAAGCAAGGAGTCCAGGAGGCTTGTTATGTCAATTGAAATGACTGCCATATTTTTTGTTGAAACTTTTAGACAGTTTTTGAAGAAAGATTTTAGCTCCTACTTCATGATATTTTCTTCATCTTTAATACGTGGCTCCTTATTGGTATTCGTGTTTGTACTCATATTGTAATGCGAAAGATTAAAAAGTTGACATTTTTTCCCCTTCAATATAGATGGCTAATGCAGCTGCAATTGCGGCCGCCTTTGGTGGAGGTTTACCTCCTGGTATAAGTGGGACAAATGACAGGTGTACAGTCCTTGTCTCAAATCTCAATCCTGATGTAAGTTCTTCTCCTCCTCATCCTCCTCTTCCTCCTTCTTGTTATATTGATTCTTGACATGCTGGCATTTTTAATTTCAGAAAATAGACGAGGATAAGCTTTTTAACTTGTTTTCCATATATGGAAACATTGTGAGAATTAAACTTCTTCGAAACAAACCAGACCATGCACTTGTCCAGATGGGTGATGGCTTCCAATCTGAACTGGCAGTACACTTTCTAAAGGTATGTATTTTTCTCTTATATATTGTAGGATACAATGTATTTATAACTTTATATTTATGATTTAATGAAAAAGGTTTTTTTTATTAAATTGTGTTGGCATGTCAATCTCACTGTCACTACAGAATGAAATTATTTTTCAGCAAGTGATTGCAAACTTTAACTATGTGGAGTCTTTACAAAATCCACATGATGGCCCACTGTCACTATTGCTGGTTATGGACCGTATCTGCTTTGACTATAGATGCATGGCATTTGTTTGTTGGTTTTCTGGTTCGAAAGTAGGTTCAACATAATCATTATTCGTATTAATATCATAATATTATTATTAGTTTTTTCATGTGGATAGTTGCGTCATGACCCATATTATTCTGCACTGTGTATTATAATTGGTTTTGATGTTGTCCTTGAAAGCGTTGGTTAGAAGTTGGATACTGCAGTCTTTGTTGCAATTCAACTTTGGTTTTGAGTAGTCTGGTAACATTTTGGTTCATGTTTATTTACTTTGGTTTTTATTTTAAATTAAAAGGTAGAGAAGTAAATTGGGCAATCAGATCATAAATGTGAAGGAGGGAGAAGAAAATGTACGTGAATGATAAGATAAAAACCAAAACCAAATGCCAAAAACAATCTTAAATAGTTTTTTTCCCTCAGTTTAAGTTTAATGTATTCTATCTCATTTCTTCCTCACATATCTTATATCTGTTCTCCCATATCTTTTTATTCCGTCTTTTAACTTAAAACAAAAACATAAACCTTATTATGAGGGCCTTTAGTGTGACAAAAGCTGTGCTCTTTCTGGGTACCAATACGATAACAAATTTGTGACATAGGGTGCAATCCTGTTTGGGAAGCGATTGGAGGTCAACTTCTCAAAGCATCCGAATATAACCCAAGGTGCCGACACACATGAATACATGAACTCAAATCTCAACCGCTTCAATCGTAATGCAGCAAAGAACTACCGCTATTGCTGTTCACCAACAAAGATGATCCATTTGTCTTCTCTTCCCCAGGAAGTCACTGAAGAGGAGATTGTGAACCACCTAGAGGAAATTGGTACCATTGTAAACACGAAGCTCTTTGAGATGAACGGAAAGAAGCAGGCGTTGGTTCTGTTTGAAACTGAGGAGCAGGCCACTGAAGCTCTTGTGTGCAAGCATGCTACCTCGCTCGGTGGGTCAATAATCCGAATCTCCTTTTCGCAGCTACAGGGAATATGATAATGTTATTGTTCAGAAATAACAGGGACGAGGACTCTAGAGCATAACAGGGTTAAGGCCTCATAATTGGAAAAATATTTGTGGAGCTGACGGTGTGTTCTTTGCTGTCTCTTTTCTTTGTAATAGTGTTTTGATTGCAATTCTGTTGGTGGGATCTGTTCGTTGAGCATTTATGGTCTTATTATCTCCAGTGCTTGTATCAAATCATTTATTAGGTTCCTTACATATTGGAGTTAGGTCTCATTGCGTAGAGATGCCAAGTTTTGAAGCATAGGAAGAGGGAAAGTTTTACTTTTTTATTTTTCTTTTTCAGAAGAGGGATCTCTGTGTATATCGCTTGTAATTCGGGTTAATCGGGTCATATCTGTTGTATTCTCAATCCATAGCCATTTATGTGCCACTCAATTTGTTGATGTGCTACTCTTGTAAGCTGTCTCACATTCTTCTCCCTCTTCTTCCTTCATCTCTCTCTCTCACTCACTCACATTCTTCCCCCTCATCTTCCTCCACTTCCTCTTCCTATTCTCGCTTCTTTCTTTCTTCTTCATCTTCTCTCTCCTGCCCTTTCTTCTCTCTTGCTTGCCTCATTGGATTTTGTGCTTTCAAAATCAGTTTTTTATGTTTTGTTTTTTGTCAAGGTGCTTTAAAAATCAGTTGAGATTAAGGATTTTGAGTACAAGAAGCTACTGTTCCTTATATGACCTGTAACCTATTTAAAATAAGTTTTCTTTTGGAACAGTTTTATAAGTTTTACAATAGATCATAATTAACTGAAAGAAACATTAGATTATAGTCTAAGAAACTACACTGTAATTAGGCTCATTTTTATGAGTTCTGCCTTGAATTAATTGAAAGACATGGGAAATATGCACAGAACCAGTTGCAAACTTCCAATAAAAAAGCTCATTACAAAAATTGTAAGTAGAACTAGAACTCTATCCCCATGCATTGACCGAAATTCACTAATTTTGCACGCTTGTGTGTTTCTCAATACAATCTTCAATTTGAAACTCAAAACGTTTCATGAACGCTTCATCTGGGTTTTCATGCGAACATTTTTTGAATCCCTCGAATCATAAAATCAGGATGCGTGTGATACTTTCGAAGAAATTGAAGGCATATATAGGTATAAATAAGTTCGTCATCCACCCCAATATTACCACAAAAACTCTCAATTGATTTTCCTCCCTTACTTTTACACCCTTTTTTTTTTTACCGAGTAAGGTAGCATTCACTAGGGTGTGGTTCTTTATTATTATTTTTTATTTTTTTTGTCAATCACTAGGGATAGGGTGTGCTTCAGTAGTAGAAAATCTCACTGGAATATCAAATTTTGAGTATAACTCGTGTAGCTTTGTTTCTAATCATCCACTTCAAGAAAGCACTTTATTTTTTTATTTTAATCAAACGATGTTGGGAAAGTGAAGAATCAAACCTAAGACATCGGGTGAAAAGATTACTGCTATTAATCACATGAGTTTGCACACTATAAGAAAGTAATCTAACACAGAAATGGTCAATGACCGCTTATGAGCAATAGCCCACTGCTCAATTGAGGGAGAAGCCAATTGTGTAACGATTTATAGCTTTATGTTTGCTTGTCAATTTTGTAAAAGCAAAGACCAAACTCAAACAATCCTTAAAGATAAAACCTTTTCTAGTGTTTACCATAATGTCATCAACTAATTTTCCCAAAGCAAAAACATGTTCTTTAATTTTACATAAAGATAAAATTGTATGACTGAAGCCAAATCTAGACCAGAGAGTTCCCTCAACTTTCGTTTATAATTACTAAGATATTGAAGTCATTGGCACATTGCGTTAGTAACAATAATAAATATGAAATCATTTTCGATTCTCAACGAAAAGGAATAAAACAAAACTTTAGGGACTTATACAGAGCACAGAGGCCACTTGTATCAGTTGATTTACTGCTACAAAGAAAACAACATTGCCATGACAAATCCCCGACTCAGTTTGCAAAAGCCCGCCTACTTGTCAGCTTCCCATCACATGGTTCACCAAATTGCCTCAAGAGCCATATGTCCAAACATGCCCAGAAAAACCGGTACAATCTATTTTGCTAATTGAACTAGAACTTGGCCACAGTTAAACAACAAGACTTGATCTGCTGCCTGTTGGTCATTCTCCTTTACCGATGTTTTTGCTGGCAGATTTCTTTTCCCTTACAGCTCTCCTCTTCTCTTCCCTGCAGGAGTTCGAAAAAGATCGAGTTAGTTCAGAATAAAAAAGGACAGGAAAGAACTGTAGTTATTCATACAAATTAAGTTCAACTTGTTGGATGTTAACCCTAAGAACTGTAGTTGAGCCTTTGTCATTCTTAATTTACAAGCTACTTTGTTTTAATGAAATGCCAAAATGCAATTTTTACTCTGGATGGCAAGATAATGGTCAAACATCATGAATGATTACGCATTTTACCTGGCTTTTGCGATCTCCTCCCTAGGGGGGAACTTCAATTTAGGGAATTTTGCTTTGTTTTCTTGTTTTTGTTCCAAGGGGGTTTTTCCTTTCAGATGAGAGAAAAAGGAAGGGAAATTCTTTTCCTTCCTCCTTTTCCCGCTAGATTCCTTCTTTTGGTCTGTAGTACCTGGCGATTTTAATTTCCCATTTTCAGCAACGCCTTCTTTTAAAACCTTATTTTCAATTTTAGTGTCATCTTCTGTCAAATGCTCTTGATCATCTTTCTCATCATTCTCTTCAATGCTGTCTTCAGTCATGCTGTGGCCTCGCTCTGCAGTTTCATCCAGTTCAGAATGTGCTGTAGTTGGCTTTAAATTGCTCATCTTTTTCAGCTGCAAACATCGAATAATCAAATAACTAGCTAGCCTGATCAAAAGGATTCGTAACCCATACCATTCAGTATTTCACCCATTAATTTCACCATTATATCCAACTCCAAGCCAGCCTTTTTTTAGAGGTAATCTGAAAAATTAGGGAAGACAAATAAGCAACAGATCTTTACCTTCGCCACAAAAAAACCATCCATATTGTGAACATGAGGGTAAAATCGCCTCGTCTTTTCTAATGAAGGATGAAACCTCTGTTCCCTAAACCGGACAAACCTGATAGATAAGGAAACATCATTAATACCAAAATCTAAAACTCTTGCCCCAGCAAATGAACCACACAAACGGAGAACTATCTTTACCCTGGACACCCAAAGTCAAGTCCACATGGCACAAGTTTAACATTTCTCTTCTTGAGTGCATAGTCAATAACTGCTTCATTCTGCAAGACATAAGTTAGTAAGTATAAAATAAACTGGAAATACTTAGTAAGTATAAAATAAATTGGAAATACAAGTAAGGGTGCAAGTTTAACATTTCTCTTCTTGGGCGCATAGTCTATACTGCTTCATTCTGCAACTAGAAATACAACTAAGGGTGCAATAAACAAACCTCTGCAACCATAATGGAGCACGTGGAGTACACAATATATCCCCCAGATTTCGAGTTGGCATCCACCATGTCAATTGCTGCAAGTATCAGTTGCTACAGAAAAAAAATTACAAAGTTCAAAGGCTATTTAGATGATAAATAAATATAGTAAAGTCAAAACCACAGAACTCAAATAAACCTCAAAAGGATTAAAAATAGCAGCCAAAAGAACAATCTACCTTCTGAAGATGAGCACATTTATGTATTTCATCAGAGCTTTTAGACGTTTTAACAGATTCATCTTTAGATATAACCTGCAACCAAGACTCATTAGGTTTCATCAAACAATCAAGAAAAAAAGAAGCCAACAAAGCCGAGTAAATGGTTACACATTCACCCCAGTTGCTTACCCCAGTCCCACTGCAAGGAGCATCTAACAGAACTCTATCAACTGCGTTAACACCCAGAACCTTAGGGAGCTGAAATAAAAATCAACAGATGGGAAAGAAAAGATGTAAAATTTGAGAGAACATTCCATAAAATAAAACAGAATAATCCTCAGAAAGGTCATAAAAAACAATACAGGATAAAGATACTGAAATCACTCGAACAAGGCAAATGTTGAAAACATGATGAGCATGTAATAAAAATATAATATAACTACTTTGCAGCAGTGATAATGTCCAATGAAACAAACATTTGGTGTCATGGCTTAGTAAATTCCAACGCATAGAGTATTAAAAGAAATCATAAGAAAACAATCAAACAATGCATATATTGAAAACATACAAGCGTGTAATAACAATCTAACATTATCACTGGTGTCAACTTTGAACCAGTGATAATGTCATATGAAACAATTTGCATGAGTGACAAATATGACTTGGGGATGCATGATTCTAAACCTTTCCATTAAGACAAAAAGTATTTTCCAGTGCCATCCACTTGTTAACAGTGTTGTCATATTAGGAGTAATGGGTTAGTAAAGCTGAACACATTTCCAAACTTCAATGACTAGACTTTCTAAGGAATTTTTTTTTAAAAAAAACACGAGAAAGAACTAACCTCCTTGCCATCATAGTTGCTAACTACTGTGTTTGTCACCCCCATACGGTGCAAATTAGCAGTGAGTGACTTAAGCCTTGGCTCCTTCATTTCATTTGCAAAAATTATTCCTGAATGAATTGCATAAGAACAATTAGAAAAGACTGGAACAAATAGATGTTGCTTCTACATGTTCTAGATCACAAATCACAAATCTCAGTATGAGGTAAACATGGCACCAACATCTTAAACTTAAGATTCACACATCTTTTTCTTCTTTTCTTTTCTGTTTAAGCAATATCATTATGTACTTTTTAGCAAAGAGAAGATGCTGGATCATGCATTCGTAACTTGAAAGAATTTATGGGGGGATAAAAGACACATGCTCAAAATGGTTAACAGAAATTATGTTCACATAAAAATTAACTTATCGGAGATAATGTGATGAAAAACAAAACCAGAGGGTGATATATTGGCATGAAATGGTTCAAAAGAAACTAAAAAGCATGTCCACTGTTAAGCAAAGCCTTGACGCCTCATGCAGACACACATGCAAAAATACACACACCACACCTCATAAACTCACATGCAAGCATCAGCACAGATACTTGGAACAAGGTCCATAATAACTTTAAGTAACCATGCTCCCCTTGATGTAACTTGTAAAAATAAAATCTAGGATACCAAAAATTATTACAATATATTAATATTGAAAATATAAATGGATGCAGATAAAAAGAGAGCATAACTTAACACAATTCTTTTACAACAGCAAAACTTAAAGCCATTGAATGAATCAGATCACATACCGCTATTTTTCATAAGAGCGGCAATATAGGTTGTTTTACCACCAGGTGCAGCCCTGCAAAAGTATAAAATAGTTATCAGAATGGAGAATACAACAGTGGTAATAGTTGGGATATAGTTGTAGCCTTGTAGAGGTATTTTGGTACATGTCCAGGCACAATAAAACCAATCTGTTCTTGTTACATGACAGGGAAAGCAAGTATGAAGATGCCAAGCATATACTGCTCTGAAGAGGGAAAATTAACAAGTATTCTGGATCCTGAGGAAATTTAAAACTTGAAGCACGAACACAATCTATTCTTTCTCCCTATCATACACAGCCTGCATGGAGCAAGGTTATATGACTTAAATTAAGACAAGATAACCCATTTTAACAGAACCAGGTTTCATCTATTTCTAGTCAATGTTCTAGAAAAAAAAATATTTAATTTAATTTTAAGCATAAATAGTAGGCATATGCTTTTTTCAGTTTTGGCACGTCAAATTTGTAATTACAGCAGGAAGAACTTCAAAACGGAGCACAGAAGCTTACACAACCGGGCAAATTATGTTTGACATACAACATAATACTCTTAAGGAAAACTGAAAATTTAATCTATGTTTGGTAATATGATGAAATATTGGAAGCACGAAAATATAAAAATCAAAGTCAAAACAAAAGGAAGAAATACTTACGCCATATCAACAATTCGTTCCTTTTCTTGAGGAGCAAGGGCCATGACAGGCAAAAAGGAGCTTGCACTTTGGAGCTGAGAACACAATTAACACTAAGTAAATCACTCAAAAGGATGAAAATTGAAATGAAGCACCACAGAATAATGTTAACTAGTAAAGCATCTACCATGTAATAACCAGCCATATATTCAGGAGTGGCACCAACAGGCACTTGCGATTCATACACAACCAGTCCAACCTGCAATCACAATATAAGCATTCCTAGGGATCTTGATAATAAAATAGAAGATGAAAAAGATATGGATAAGAAAAATACACAGATAAGAGAGTCCTTACTTTCGACCACTTGCTTAAGGGATCTAGGTTTACTCCTCTGTTTATTAAAACATCTGCCAAATCCCTCCTTCGTGTCTAAGCACAATGGAAAAGAGTAATTTAAAAATATGCAAACTTCTGAGGGGAAAAGATAAAAACAAGTTACGGGTCACAATGTTGATATGTTAAAATATTCTGTCACCTTTAGCGTATTTGTTCGGAGACATATTGGTCTAGGCTTTTCAAAAGCTTCTATAAGTTCCACAAGTTCAACAACTGGAAACATCTAGAAACAGAATAAATACTAATAAGTTGCCAAGATCAAACAAACAGAGAAAATGAGAAAAAGAAAGATCATTACGGAAGTGACACACTAAACAAGACAGTGTCAAGAAATATATGAATCACCTCTACTAATGCCCCGATTAAAAAGTTATTGTAGCCATAGTATGAAATTATATCCCTCTTAAGCTGCTCAACATAATCCTTCCTTGGTGCCCCATCTTGCCTCAAAGCCTTGAAGTTTGAGAGCACTCGAACAACTAAATATAAATATTAGCTTTAGATTGGAACCAAAAATAATAATATTAGCCTTGAAGTTTGAGGCATGCTTACCCTCTTTTATTCTCCTCTGGAGATTTGGAAGATCAGGAGGGCGATGTGCCTCTTCTTCTAGTTCCTATATCATTAAGATAACAAGTGAATTTAAGCGTGAAAATAGTATATGTAAACTGATAAATCAACATATTAACTAATATTCCAACAAGTTGTTGGCAAAAACATAATGTGGTCCAAAAAATACCTCTTTGGTTGGTAATCTGAACTCATCGGATTCTTCCTTAATGTTTAGCTGCATTTCAGCTCCAGCTTCTTCTTCTTCCCTTGCCCTCTCTTCATCAATAGCTCTTGATTTTGCCTCAATATCAGAATCATCCGAGTCGGAATCCAAATCAGAACCAGAATCGGACCCTGAACCTTTCTCTACAACAACATAAGACATAATGGTATATAATATACCACTACCAACGAACTTAAAAAAACAAAAAAAACAAAGAATTTAAAAGCCCAATACCTTCATCATCACTTGCTTGGAGAGAATCATCATCACCAGCAAGGGGATCATCACCGAAAAGAATGTCAGAACCTGAACCAGATCCTTCCTCATCATCTTCATCAAACACCACATGTTCCTCTATCTCTTGTTCATCCGGGCTGTCAGAATGGTCGAAAAGGTCAGCTTGCTTTGGGGTTTTAGCAGTAAAAGACTCTTTCTTTTGCTTCTTTTTGGGCGAGGCCTTCTGTGCTTTCGCGCCCTTTCTCTTACTAACCGCAGAGGGGGCCATTAGAGCTGTGGCAGAAAAGGCAAACTCCCAATGTAAGGTTCTCGCCTTGATATTAACAGATAAATAACCCAGAAGCAACCAAATAATCACAATTTAAGCACATATGAGTGAAAATCGATTCAATGAACAAATATGCAAATAGTGGGCTGGTTTCCGGGGTCATGGGTGGATGAGGGCTCGGAGAGCAGGTTGGTGATGACACAACGACTTGTGCTCTAGGCTGGTAGCGGCGACGGCAGAGAGAAAGAGAGGGAGAGATAGAGATAGACAGTTTGAAGAGGACTTACTGTATTACAGTGGAGGAAAGAAAGCTTTGGCAGCTGAGCTTCAATGGCGGGTGGGAGAAGGGAGGCAGCTGAAAAAGAAGTGAAAACAAAAACGAAAAGAGAGGAGGGTTTTAGGTCAGACAGAATGAGGGGTTATGCGCATAATGGCCCATATACGTGCAATCCTGGCCGTTGCTTATTTCAACGGTCGGGATTAGATATACAACAAAAGTGCAGTAAAAGTAACCCCCAAAACCCACAATAAACACACCGAAAAGGGGGAAAAAAAAAAAAAAAAAAAAACGAGCAGACTTGGCTTAGGCGGGCTAGTTGGACAGACCTAGGGATGGCAATTGGCTGGTTACGGGCCGGTATGGTAGGTCTGTCTAATAGGCCGGTATGGTAGGACGAGTATGACAATACCATTCCTGTCCTCGCTCCTCATCTCCGCCATCATCCCAGGCCCCATCCCCGATTTTTGAATTTCAGGAAATCTCCTTCCCCGTCCTCGTCAAGGGATTAAATCTAGGGATGGCAAAAATCTCCGTGGGGGGAGGTCCCCATCGAGTCCTCAACCCCAATGGAGGAAGATTTCGGGGCCAAACGGGTATCGGATACGGGGATCCCCGAACTTAAAAAATCCCTAACGAGTATGGGGAGGGGATGGTATTGGCGTCCCCATCCTCGAACCTGATCCGAAAATATATATGTTTATATTTAAATAAATAAATAAATAAATAATTATAATCTTCTTTGGAATTTCATATTGATGTGATTTTGAATAGTTGAGTTAAACTTTATAGTTAATTTGGATGTGTTGAATGATAATTTAATATGAAACTTAATGTTAAAATGTATGATAAATATTTTTTATGCAAAATAAATCGGGGATTACGGGCGGGTATGGGGGATAGTCCCTCGAAGGGGATGGGAACAGGGATTCCCGGAAACCTATTAAACAGGGATGGGTTAGGGGACGGGGGCGGGGATGGAGAGCGGGGACGGGGATGGTATTGTCATACTCGCCCCCTACCCGACCCATTGCTATCCCTAATTAAATCACAAACCCAGCCTGAAATACCCGAATTTTTTTATATAAAAAAATTAAACTACTCATATTACACTTCAATTTCACCTCAAACTATCATTCAACACAATTAAAATCATTTGAACTATAAAACTTCACTCAACTACTCAAAATCATATCAATTCAATTTGACAAAACTAATAAAATCTTATAATAATAAAAAAGCTTAATTACACCAATGCCCCCTGAAACTTCAATCAAATCCCACTTTGCCCTCCCCTAAACTCAAAATGGGCCACTTTCATTCCTTGACCAAGGTTTGGTGACCCACTTTGCTCCCTGCTGTCAACTTCATCCAAAACTTTGTTAAATATGATAACGTGCATAAGCTTTATGGTAATTTTATCAAACTTAAGAAAATGTTATTAAATTTTTTATACAATTACTTCTCTCTTCTTTAGCAAGAAAAAAAAAACATTCATGTAACTTTTCTTTTCTTAATTTAAGAATTTACAGATATGTTTTTTGTTCATATGCTCTCTTTTTTTTTGCTCATTAAGAATAGACATTTCTTCTATTCTAATCCTTGAATTCAATATATTCATCATCTCAATCAAACAGCTTAAGAAGGAAAGACAAAGGGCCAGTTTGGCATTGATGTACTGTGAAAATAATCGTTGTTAGATTTGCTGTGAGAGAAAGCAGTTTGGCATTTGGTAAACTTTTTGTTAAAAGTGTTATTGGTATTAATTTCCACATAATCAGAAAATAATTGCCGCATCATCATTAAACCCAGCGCCTCTTCGAAACTGATTCCTGCATAATTAGAAAATGAAAGCACCTTATTAGCTGTTTTCCCTTATAGCTTTCTCTCACAGCAACTTTTAATAATAAGTGATTTTTTCACAGTTTACCAAACGGGCTAAAAGTGTGCTAAGAAAATTTGATCTTTGTTTACTTGTAGTGTGTTCTATTTGCTATGATATGAAAAGATACAGAGCTAACAATATGCAAATAAGGAGAATATGAACGTGTATAATTTTGGCAAAGAAAGAGAGCCCCCATGGTGGGAAACTCCAGAAAAAACTTCCCACCAATTCCATCAATCCGATAACCTCCATAACCTCTGTCAGTAGTTTTCTCTTTCCCCATCCTCTCTGTATTATAATCTCTCTCAACAACTCTCAGAGAATAATATTGTGGTTCAGTTTCTTAATCAATCATAATTTTAGGGCAGAAATCAAACCCCAATAATCAACCCTAGAAATCAAACCCAGGAAAAAAAACATTCAAACTACCCTTCCCATCCTCCTCCTCCTCTCTCCCAATGTGTCTGCTTCTCCCTCTCATCTACAAGGCATGACAGCTCAGCATCCTTCGCATGGTGGTACACAACAACGGGTTGCCGATACTAGTGCTAATACTCATATCACAAATAACTCCTCTCATATCACAAATAACTCCTCTTTCACTCTTAATGATATCCTTCAAGGTGCCAATACCTCTGTTCTTGTTTTATCTGTTCATAAACTTGCTACTGACAACAACTGCTTCTTTACCTTTTTCCATGATTGTTATTTTCTACAGGATTGGTGGCGGAAAAGATTATTTTTTGGGGCAAGAGTAGCAATGGCATTTATCCATTTTTTCTCACACTAAATGTGTCTTTACAAATGCTGCCTGATCGTGTTGCTTTACTAAGTCATCATGTTGACCGCTCTATGTGGTATTCTTGTCTTGGTCATCCTGGTTTATCTACTTTGTTTTTGTTATTATCTATATCTATATCTATATATATAAAGCAAAAGGTAGAGAATGGTGAAACATTCAAAATACCAAAAAATGCCCTTAGTTAATGCAAATATTAAGAATTGAAATTATTAATTAAATGAGGATAATATGGTAAATTCACACTTTTTCATATTTAAAAAAATTAAAATTAAAAGAAAAATCAAATAATGGATCCTATTTTTATGGAACACAACTACCCATTATCTTTTTTAATTCTAAAATAAATTTAAACTTTTTAGAAAAAAGCCTCTCGCAGGCACGGAAGTGCATGCAGAGATGCTAGTCTTATAATAAAGTGTCATGTTCTCATTTTTGTCATTCATGGGGGCGTTTGGTATTCTATTCAAATAAAGAACTTAAAAACTTTGATTTTTCTTAAAAAAAAGGAGTTCTGAAATCCATTTTTAAGATTCAAAAATTTGTTTGGTATGCAACTTGAAAATTGTTTTCAAATATTAAAAATTTGAGAACTTGTGGGTTGTTAGAAAAAAACTGTAAAAACAGATATTTTTTGTTTTTAATAATTGGGGTGTTTTTTTTTTGGATGAGATCCAAGGGTGCCCATCATCGATAGAAGTGACTAATCTCTTTTGCCTCGAGAGCTCTCCAAATGAGGTAAACAGGTGACCACGAAATGCGCTCCATTCCCATGGGCAGGGATCGAACCCCCAACCACATGGTTAAGGAATGAGGTAAGCTACCACCACACATCTCATGGTTAATAATTGAGGTGTTTTTTAGTTGTTCTTGAGTTTGACTTTTTAAAAATAGGGCTACCAAACAGGTTTTCTTTGTTTTGAACTCAAATTCTGCTTTTGAGTTTAAAAAGTTGGATTCAAGTTAAATACCAAACAGGCCCAGGCTCGTTTGGTATCCTATTTAAGCAGGGAATTCAAAAACTTTGATTATTTTAAAAAACAAAGAGTTCTCAAATCCATTTTTTAAAATTCAAAAACTTGTTTGGTATGCAACTTGAAAACAATTTTTAAATTTTTAAAATTTAAAAACTTGTTTGGTTGAATTCTTGAAAACAATTTTTTTTAGCTAAGGTATTGATAAACATTTTTTTTTTATGATATACAATTGATAAACATTATTGAAATTATACTAAACATATATTTTAATACCATACATATATGATGATCTTCAAGTCTTAAATAATACATATTAAATTAAATTATTTTAGACTAAATAAATTCTAAGACTAATGATTCCGAATATAATCCATCCACATTGTTCTGGCTATCTAATCTCTAGCATCACTAATTTCATTATCATTGTCCTCATGCAAATGGGTGTGTTCCTTGCTTGATTCACTCCAGAGCTTTCTTCATCTACCACATCAAGATCATGCAAATTGTGTAAAATTCCATTAGGGCGCCAATAATGTCACTTCAGACTCCATCATATATGTATATAACCAAATTGCAAAATTGGAATGAGAATAAATCTTCACAAGTCTCTAACTAAAATAGCAGATAAAGAATTCCATGATATAGCTGAGCCTGAGATACAAAATTGCTACCATACACAACACAATCAATGAATAAAGAATTCCATGGTAAGGTATGCAATGTCATATTTCCTTCTTAGACTCTGTTAAATCTAACAAGCCTTCATAGAACATAATCTACATAGAACCCAATTTAAGCAAGCACATGACAACTCTATTCAAAGCTTGATTTTTCATAACAGTAGAACAACTTATAATAACCTTCAACATGGTTCACTAGCCATATGCTTGACAATACCAGGAAAATCCAAACTATGGCCACACAAATATGAAGAAACGATAAAACTGGCTATATATAACTTAGAGAGAGAGAGAGAGAGAGAGAGAGAGAGAGAGAGAGAGAGAGAGAGAGAGAGAGATACCTCTGTAATGCTTAACCAGTCCAAAACAAAACTCACAAAAGCCACAACCAAAGGGAACCCTACGGCTAAACATTGAAAACTTGAGCAGAAAACTTCTTCTGTAACAATTCCTACTAGTTTGAACAAAGGTCTAAGAAAAAATTTATGTACAAAATACTTGATATTTACTGTCACATACTGAACAAGCTCTTATCAAAACTTGTCAAGTTAAGTGAAAAGATCAGTCACAATAAAATGAGTTAATTTTGACTGTAGAGCCCATACTAATGGCAAGCTGATGTGCAAAAGACTACATATTCAAGAATTCTTTTTAAACAGAATATAGAAGTTGATTAACATATTAAGACTTCTTTTTTGGACCAATACAGGAAAAAAAATTGCAGAGAAGCATCAAGTGAACAATTCAACATAAACAGGATCTCATAAATTACAAGTAACCCATATGAATAGCATCACTGAGCAAAAATCATTCAGACTTCTGAGTACTAGAGACTTCAAATGAGATTAAAAAAACAAACAAAAACAACTGAAAAAACTGAAACCAAAGAATTCTATAACTAGAATAGGAAACACAGTGGACCCATAATGTCAAAATCTAAAAGCATTTCATCACTTTCTATGAAAAAATAATCAATCAGGTTACACACAAGAATTCATATAAATAAAATCGAATTAGATATAAATAAGCTATAAATCAAACATAACCCAAATGAAAAATAAACTCCAATCTTCAGTAAGAAGGACAAAAAAGAACTAAAATTACCCGATTGTAGAGATCGGAGATGAGCAACTCCAGCTCACGACGAGCCAATGGGGGTGCACGCCTGTTCGGTGGCATGTGACGTTGAGACTTCAACTGACGGAATCGCAGAGACGAGAGGAGGCGGCGAGGGCGGTGCTCAGATGCCCAGCCCTAAAAGTTACTGATGAGAGAGAGGGACGAAGAGAGAGATGGAGAGAGAGAGAGGGAGCAAGAGAGCTTCAAGCTTCGTCTGTCTTCATTAGGAAAAAAAAAAAGGACGCTCAGACCCGCCCAGGCCGCCTAGGCGCCGCCTAGAACCTCCCAGGCCGCCTAGGCGCCGCCTAGAACCGCCCAGGCCGCCTAACTCCCTTGTAGCATGAGAGTTGTTATCTTAGTGGAGATTTCAATAGCTGAATGACATTTGATGGTTTTCATAGAGAAAGTCCAATCAAATCCAATCCAATCCAATCAAAAGCAGTAGCCGAAATGAAAGAAAAAAAATTCGAAGCTTGAGTTGAGAGAGAGAGAGGCTCGAGACCGAGTCTTTGAAGCTTGGAAGCGAGCGATATGGCTGTGAATGAGAGAGCAAGTTTCGTGTTCGTTCCAAATATATTTAAACCGTATAGCCGGGCGGCTATACCTTTAAATATTCGAATATATTCAAAGCGTATGGCCGCACGGCTATACCTTTGAAATAATATATTTAACTGGTATAGCCGGGCGGCTATACTCTTGAAACGTACAATTTTGTCATGTTATTTTAGAGTTTAGGGCTAAAATACTACTTTAGCTAATTAGGATAGAGTTATTTCTTCAATTATTTTATTTATACCAATGATATTGGGGAATGAGAATTTAAATTCTTCCGATACCTCCCACTCTAAGAATAAAAAATAAATTTTATTTATAAGAAATAATACGGGTTAAACCCACAAATACAACAACAAAAAATAGGGATCCACCAACATTTTGGGGATAAAAGCATCTTGAATTTCGGAGTATAAAATTGCTTGTGTAAAAATTTACTTTCTAAAATTTATCCATCGTAATTATGAACTAAATCCAATGACAACCTTTTTCTCATTTCACTTGACAACCCTGCTCTTCTGCTTTTAGATACATCAGTATACTCTCTGCATATGAAAAATTGGATACAAAACATTCTAATAAGACAACGAAGAGAAGCGTTTTGAAATAAATTGAAGTTATCAGAGGTCATATGGCATTGATATATATATATATATATATATATATATACGAACTATCTAAATGAGGTTCAAACAACGTGTTGGATGAGAAGTAGCATCTCATTCTTAAATATACCATACCCACGTGTACCTGAAATTCCCAATGTTGAGAGGGGAGAAAAGTGCAAGACCTCTCTTATATCTCGCAAGCGTAGGAGATCCAACCTTTCGTGAAGACAATGGTTTGATAAAGAAGCTAGCTACATCCAATCATGCATTAATACCGGCAATCACAACCCACAATATACTCAATTTTAATAAAGAGAAATGTAAAGTTACCCAGAAGTTGAAACGCTCAGGGTCTTGTAGTGAAGGCTTTAGCTCTTCCTCGCCGGGAAGTCTCTCAAGTCATCTTTGATATGTAAAGAGATACTATCAAACATCAAAAGGGCACATAGGTATACTGATCACAAGAATAGGGGAAGAACCCATTCTAATGTACACTGGCATTACATATAGATTGAAAATTTAAATGGCTCGAATAAAGACAAATTGTCACAAGTAAATAAGATATGTTGATCTAGAGATAAAGATCCTCCCCAAATGTTCTAAGCAAAAGCTTCCTAAAGATGAAATCTAAATATGACAGACATTTCAGTGGAACAAAAGGTTTAACCTAATAAAACTAATCTTCATTTCCAACCATTACAACTGACCACCAAATTGAAACATGCAATCTCAGTCAGGCGGTAATATTCACACAAAATAATGGAAAATCTGATTCAGGATATTCTTAATGGTCGTCCAAATACCTATTATAGAGAACTAAGAGATTTAACTTATTGAGATAACCCATTAAAAAAACAAAAAAGAAGGTAAATTCCGAGTTCATTCAATTCATGTCATTCCTGAGCACTTTATCTTCACGTGCTGCTCTTTTACCCCGCGCTGTCCATAACCCATCATACTCTATTACATTATTAGTCAATTCCTGCGATTGGACAGATGTAGAAGTTAAACCATATAGGCGCAACCAATATGAGGGGGGAAAACATGGAAGAACTTTCTCCTGCATCTTCCTACAGCCGTGCGGCTATACCATTTAAATATTATTTAAATAGTATAGACGTTCGGCTATACTATTTATTATTTAAAAAAAAAACCCCAAAAATGGCTATACGAGCTTTATATTTCCCTCCCTGCCTGGCTCACTTCACTGAATCACTTCCCATCAAAGTCTTCAAGTTCAAGGCCAAAAAAGAGATGGGCATTTCCTCATTTGAGCTCTCATGGAGTCTCCCAAGAAATCAAAGAAAAGCAAGAAAGATAGGAAATTGAAGAAAAACTTAAGCTTGGTTCCAGTCGAGCCTAAAGCCGCAGACTCTGGCTGGTGGGATAGTTTCTTCAACTCAAGGTTTTTCTTTTCACTAAGCTCAGTCTCCAATTACTCTTTTTATTAGAATGCATTCAGATTACTTGTAGTTTTAACTAAATTATCTTTCTATTTTGCTTATTTTGGAAAATCTATGATGCACAGAAATCTAGAACGTGTGGTGGATTTTGTTTTGTAATGTTAAATTCGGTAATGATGTTCATAATTAGAGCTCAAAACCTATAAACTGTGCTTTTGTTCAGTTAGGCTGTTGGAAAAATAGGCTTAGGTGCTCGGTGGCTGCCTAGGCGGGTCTAGGGGGGTCCTTTTTTTTTTTTTTTTCCTGACTTTAGCTAAATTATGAACTCGCTTCAATTTTTGATGGCCGCTATACGAAATTGGCTTTTGATTATGTGTTTTTCATCCTGAAAAGAGAAAGATGTGGTCGAAAAGTTATTACTAGAGGGAGCAATAGAGATTTTAGCCTGTAAAAGTAGTATGTAATTGTTAGGAATTTGGTTCGGCCTAAGTTGGATGAGTAGTTGGAAATCCTGATTGAATCAGAATTGGGGAATATATAGACACTGAAACACAAAATAACTACATTTGTATTAAAAAAAACCGAGTATCGCTGAGCGGTTATACTATTTTTAAAAAAAAATTTAGAGAAAAACGAGTATAGCCTATTTTTAAAATAAAATTTAAAAACCGAGTATTTTAAAAATAAATTTGGTAAAAACCAAATAAAGCCGATCGGCTATACTAATTTTCAAAAAATATGAACCTCCATTCTAACCTTTCTAAGATAATGGATTGATCTTCATAGGAATGGATCTACCATATGAACCACCTTTAGCTACGATTTTTTTTCTCTTATTGTTCCTTCTTTTTGTGTAAACTTTGGATTTTATAACTATTGTGCACGAATTATTATAATTTGAGAAAATTTTGATAAATCGCATCAACATGTCATGTGGATATGTACACAAGCAATAAAATAACTTCTCAAGTGAGTCAGCGAATTACTAGAGTATTTTCATGATCACAGATTTATTGATTCAATTTAAACATATACCCGTACGGCTATACCCTTGAAATATCATAATATGAATTTCTCTATTTTAATTACTTTATTTAGTAGTTATGTTTTAATTATTATTTACTTAGTGAATAAATATTATTTAAGTATTTTATTAAAGAAAAAAAATTAAAAAACCAATTACTATTTATTAAGTAATATATTTATGAAGTTAATTAAAATATTTAATACTAATTATTCACAAAATAAATAATGATTAAAACATAATTACTAATGAAAATAATTAAATAAGGCTAAAATTTTATTGAATTAAAATGAAAATTTAAAATAAAAATGTACTGACCTAAAGATACTAAGTTTATACTTAATTATTTAAAAAAACCTCTCCCGGCGAACTTTCGTCAACACAGGTCTATCTCGGCACAATTTTGCCGGATTAGACTTCTCCCGACGACATTTCGTCGGATAGGAAACTTTCCTCAGGAGAGGTCTAATCTGGCAAATAGTTGCCGGCATAGACATGTGCCAACAAAATGTCGTCGCGACAAGTCTTCTTGCTCTTTATTTATTTATTTTTACAATATAAAATTAATTTCTTTACTTTTATTTTTGCCCAACTTCTTTAATTTAATATATATGTCATTAAGCAATACCTTAGCCCTTTTTAATTACTTCAATTAGTAATTATATTATTATTCAAATACAGATGCGCAACTATACTGTTCAAATATTCAAATATATTTGGGAAATATGACAAAGGGCACCTAAAAAGATAAGCAACGTCATTATCTCACTTCTCATACACATGCAACAAACAAACAAGGCATAAATTCTCTCAACCCTAAGTGCACACAGAGGAACAAAGCTAGAACGTAAATACATACCATGTCTAATTGATTCATTATCTTAAGGCTAAGCTTTGCTACAGAGAAATTCATATTTTAATTGTTATATTTAAAGAGTATAGCCGCTCGGCTATATTTGATAAACAGAATATTTACAAGTCCAGCCGATAAACAGCAACAGTACAGCTGTGCGGCTATAAGCCATAAACAGAATATTTTAAAAGAGAAGGCTATACGCCATAAATAGAATATTTTAGAAGAGAGTATTGTCCCTTTTTAAAGACGTTTATAAAACAATTCGAGAACCTTCCTTGATATGTAGCTGAAGTGATGAATGTCCAGATCAATCTCAAAGTAGTTAGGACCTGCATGTGAGAGAGCTTGATAAAGTCAAACAACATGGTTTTTATGTTTCATCTTCTTAACACTCAGTAACATAAATGTTCAATGTTTACCTTATAAAAATTGTGCCAGGGGCGTGAAAGAACTGGTTTGTCATTATATGCATGTACAAGCTTCTTCTCAGCAGAACTCTGACCGATATCCTCAGGATTTACCACCCCAGCCAAGATCTTTAGTCTTTCTCTAAAAGGTACAGTGTAGTCCTTTGCGAATCCTTTAACTTTTTCCGTCTCATCGTCAACCATTTTCTAAAAGCATCATTCAAATATATCAACAGACTGAGTGTTCCAATTGAACATAAGATCACATTTCCATCAGGGAGAGTACATCAGAATAAAGTACATGCCTATCCAAATGGATGAAGTTGCATACAAAATGAAGTTACCTTGATGCTGTCCTGGAATTGAGAAGAGATGTCTTCATCAAAATTCTCAGAAACTTTGAAATACATTACAAGACTCATCCCCTCTCCGTCACTATCACCAAGAAACATTGCAGCAGGATAAGTAAGGCAACCGCGACAAGGCGCAGAGCAATATCATTAGATATTGCCAAAATATAGCAAACAAAACATAACAAGATAAATCAATTCTGAAAAAATACCTGTATGTTTACAATGAACACTTTCCCATTTACTTTCACTTTGGGAAGCTCAAGATGCTGGGCAATGTGATGTATCTTTTTGGGGCATACAAACACATCAACACCTATTGGAGTATATGGACTGTAGTTCGGAGTAGTTGACTTTCGTTATCTCTGGATGGTAGACCAACATAAAATAATATTATCATTAGCAAGGCAGAACAGAGTATTTAGTTGCAAATGTCTAAATTCAGTTAAGGTTGGTTTTGACAAAAGAAAAAACCAAAGTCATACTTGAAATAGTTCTCGCCGCAGAATTTAAAAGTTGAGGGTGGAATCTCAGACCAAGATCCTGAAGTCAGCTTCTCTACTCTACAACATGGAATGATATATCCTGGTCTAGGTCGATACGGAAACCTTTTTGATTGACCTGTGGATATATCATTGAAATGTTCAGTAATATACATGTACATCAATCCCAATATTCTAAGTTTTCTTTCTATTCAAAGAAAATTGAATTATTTGAATACTTACATTGTTCAATGGTTTCTTTTGCATCACAGGATCTACTTTTAAAAGAAAGTCTGAAAACGGCTGATGGCTTTCTCTGGGACTGCAGAACCAAACTCTGTGCACTTAGAATCTTATCGTTGAAACTTACAGAAGGTACCAATCGAGATAAGCCGGATTTCAGGGCATTGTCTTGAATTTTTTCATTAGAATCACGTCCATCCTCTATAAGTCCTTTAAAGCTTCAATAAGAGTGATCTAATATATTCTTCCTCTTACTGCAAACTTCTTCAGCCTTCCCTAAGCAAGAAAGCTCATAGCCCTGGGCACTAATAAGCGAAAACCAATTTGATTCCCTGCGCTCGTCTTTGCTTGTGATTTTATCTGATTTACCTCCATCTATTTTCATATAGCTCTGGTATTCTTCATACTTACACCCATTATCAACAAAGCGAGCGGAACTTTCGTACTGAAGTACTTGGCCACTTGAGATATTCCCAACTGGATTGCTTGCTAATGGAAAACCATCTGTAGAATAAGAGAAGAAAATTAAGAAACCAAAACAAAATCCTTTTCCAATAAGTAGCTCAAGAAAAATTACTTCAGTAGTAATGACGTTTTGCAATCAAACAAGACCACAAGGCTTTCATTCTGTAATATGTAGTTACAGGCTGATGGCCAATACCTCCATGTATACTAATAAAGTCATCATCCGAGTCAGACACCAGAATACTCACTGAGTCAAACCAAGCTTCCTCTTGGAAAATTACTGCAAATGAATAACTTGCAAAATATGAGATTCAAGAGCTATGAATATTCTCGTCAGCACTATTGGTTGAAATAGAAAGATAGTTGAAATCTGATGAAAGAAAGCACACACCATTCGAATCATATTGACTGTGGTGCCATTGCAGCTGGGTGAGATGGAATGTTGAATTAGAAACCTTAGATGTTCTGTGAGTAGTTGTTGCACCATTCTCAAAGTCTACATGAACAAACTCACTGACAGCATAGTCACTCACAAGAGCTCCTACATCACTATTTATTTTCTTGAAACTGGTATTTCTTTTCTTGGTACCATCTGAAGTGGAGCAGGTTGATGACCCCTGACAGTGTTTTTTCCGTGATTTAATTGTTTGGGATGGGGTTGACATGCAACCAACCATTGTAGCTTTTAAAATATGCAAGTCCCAACTACAACGATGCCTTCATCAAGTCCCCTCCAACTTGTGTGCCTACAAATGAAACAAAATACATCAGATCAGATTAAAGGATTTCTGGAAAGCAGTTTCTATATGATGACAAATAATCATGAGAACGCAATCAATTATTTCATCATGAGACTGTTTCAGTAATTTATGGCTTAAACGTTAGGCCAGTTAACCAACTTAACACTTGGAAATTGTTAGAATCAAAAGGATGACACACAGAGGTCTCTATGTTTAATGAGTATGGTGGCACTATCAGAAAGCACCTTGGTTAGAAGCGACTCGTAAATTGAAGCACTACAATAGTTATTCAATCAATTTGTAGATGAAAATTTGTGCAATCATCATAAAAATCAAATGTCTGATTCAAACCTTCACAAACAAAGTGGGATGTCTCTTTCCCAGTCCCATAGATAAGCCACTTATCTATCTTAAGCCCCAAAACTTTAGTTCTGGCTCACTAGAACATAAAGATGGCTCACTAGAACATAAAGATGACCAGAAAACAAAAAGATAGTACAACCACCTCAAGAACAACTCAACAAAACCTTAGTCCCTATTATCTATCCTAAGCCCCAAGTCTTCAGTTCTTACTCAGGTTTAATTAACTAGTACCTTTCTCTTAAGTAGTTGGTATTTGCAAAGTAAATGGGAGCATCAATCTCAAGTATGTGAATTCCAGGAACATTGCTTGCATTGGGATACTGCTCAACATTTCTGTAAACCATGGAATTCGGAAGGTTTCCTTGAACAAAAGTCCTTGGCCTTGCCACAAACAAAAGTACCATGATCACAGATATTGCAACCTGCACAGAAGAAAAAAGAAATATTAGTTCTAATGCGTAGTTTTAAGTTGTTAGATCTAGTGTTACCGTCACACACAATAATGATACGTACCGCTAAGACTAGTCCAATTTCAACGATGCCAAAAACGACGCCGATATAGGCACTCATGCAGACAACAAAGTCAAACTTGTCAACCTTCCAGAAGTGAATTGTGGCTTCATAGTCTATGACAACAAGCAAAGCCCGACTATGTGTTTCAGTGTCTGTATATTCCCCAAGTCTGATTCAATCAGGATTTCCAACTACTCATCCAACTTAGGCTGAACCAGATTCCTAACAATTACATACTACTTTTACAGGCTAAAATCTCTATTGCTCCCTCTAGTAATAACTTTTCGACCACATTTTTCTCTTTTAAGGATGAAAAACACATAATCAAAAGCCAATTTTCGTATAGCGGCCATCAGAAATGGAAGCGAGTTCATAATTTAGCTAAAGTCAGGAAAAAAAAAAAAAAAGGACCGGCCTAGGCGGCCACCGAGCGCCTAAGCCTATTTTTCCAACAGCCTAACTGAACAAAAGCACAGTTTATAGGTTTTGAGCTCTAATTATGAACATCATTACCGAATTTAACATTACAAAACAAAATCCACCACACGTTCTAGATTTCTGTGCATCATAGATTTTCCAAAATAAGCAAAATAGAAAGATAATTTAGTTAAAACTATAAGTAATCTGAATGCATTCTACTAAAAAGCAGGAAGCAGAGTAATTGAAGTCTGTGCTTAGTGAAAAGAAAAACCTTGAGTTGAAGAAACTATCCCACCAGCCAGAGTATGCGGCTTTAGGCTCGACTGGAACCAAGCTTAAGTTTTTCTTCAATTTCCTATCTTTCTTGCTTTTCTTTGATTTCTTTGGAGACGCCATGAGAGCTCACATGAGGAATTGCCCACCTCTTTTTGGGCCTTGAACTTGAAGACTTTGATGGGTAGTGATTCAGTGAAGTGAGCCTGGCAGGGAGAGAAATATAAAGCTCGTATAGTCATTTTTGGGGTTTTTTTTTTTTAAAAAACAAAAAAATAGTATAGCCAAAGGTCTATACTATTTAATTCATATTTAAATGGTATAGCCGCACGGCTGTAGGAAGATGCAGGAGAAAGTTCTTCCATGTTTTCCCCCCTCATATTGGTTGCGTCTATATGGTTTAACTTCTACATCTGTCCAGTCACAGGAATTGACTAATAATGTAATAGAGTATTCTGGGTTATGGACAGCGCGGGGTAAAAGAGCAGCATGTCAAGATAAAGTGCTCAGGAATGACATGAATTGAATGAACTCGGAATTTACCTTCTTTTTTGTTTTTTTAATGGATTATCTCAATAAGTTAAATCTCTTAGTCCTGTATAATAGGTATTTGGACGACCATTAAGAATATCCTGAATCAGATTTTTCATTATTTTGGGTGAATATTGTTGCCTGACTGAGATTGCATGTTTCAATTTGGTGGTCAGTTGTAATGATTGGAAATGAAGATTAGTTTTATTAGGTTAAACCTTTTGTTCCACTGAAATGTCTGTCATATTTAGATTTCATCTTTAGGAAGCTTTTGCTTGGAACATTTGGGGAGGATCTTTATCTCTAGATCAACATATCTTATTTACTTGTGACAATTTGTCTTTATTCAAGCCATTTAACTTTTCAGTCTATATGTAATGCCAGTGTACATTAGAATGGGTTCTTCCCATATTCTTGTGATCAGTATACCTATGTGCCCTTTTGATGTATGATAGTATCTCTTTACAGATCAAAGACGACTTGAGAGACTTCCCGGCGTGGAAGAGCTGATGCCTTCACTACAAGACCCTGAGCGTTTCAACTTCTGGGTAACTTTACATTTCTCTTTATTAAAATTGAGTATATTGTGGGTTGTGATTGCGGGTATTAATGTATGATTGGATGTATAGCTAGCTTCTTTATCAAACCGGTGTCTTCACAAAAGGTTGGATCTCCTACGCTTGCGAGATATAAGAGAGGTCTTGCACTTTTCTCCCCTCTCAACATTGGGAATTTCAGGTACACGTGGGTATGGTATATTTAAGAATGAGATGCTACTTCTCATCTAACACGTTGTTTGAATCTCATTTAGATAGTTCGTATATATATATATATATATATATATATATATATATATATATATATATATATATATATATATATATATATATCAATGCCATATGACCTATGATAACTTCAATTTATTTCAAAACTCTTCTCTTCGTTGTATCATTAGAATGTTTTGTATCCAATTTTTCATATGCAGAGAGTATACTGATGTATCTAAGAGCAGAAGAGCAAGGTTGTCAAGTGCAATGAGAATAAGGTTGTCATTGGATTTAGTTCATAATTACGATGGATAAATTTTAGAAAGTAAATTTTTACATAAGCAATTTTATACTCCGAAATTCAAGATGCTTTTATCCCCAAAATGTTGGTGGATCCTTATTTTTTGTTGTTGTATTTATGGTATAAATAAAATAATTGAAGAAATAACTCTATCCTAATTAGCTAAAGTGGTATTTTAGCCCTAAACCCTAAAATAACATGACAAAATTGTACATTTCAAGCGTATAGCCGCCCGGCTATACCAGTTAAATATATTATTTCAAAGGTATAGCCGTGCGGCTATACTCTTTGAATATATTCGAATATTTAAAGGTATAGCCGCCCGGCTATACGGTTTAAATATATTTGGAACGAACACGAAACTTGCTGTCGCAGTCACAGCCATTTCCCTCGCTTCCAAGCTTCAAAGACTCGGTCTCGAGCCTCTCTCTCTCTCAACTCAAGCTTCGAATTTTTTTTCTTTCATTTCGGCTGCTGCGTTTGATTGGATTGGATTGGATTGGACTTTCTCTATGAAAACCATCAAATGTCATTCAGCTATTGAAATCTCCACTAAGATAACAACTCTGATGCTATAAGGGAGTTAGGCGGCGCCTAGGCGGCCTGGGCGGTTCTAGGCGGCGCCTAGGCGGCCTGGGAGGTTCTAGGCGGCCTGGGCGGGTCTGAGCATCCTTTTTTTTCCTAATGAAGACAGACGAAGCTTGAAGCTCTCTTGCTCCCTCTCTCTCTCTCTCCATCTCTCTCTTCGTCCCTCTCTCTCATCAGTAACTTTTAGGGCTGGGCATCTGAGCACCGCCCTCGCCGCCTCCTCTCGTCTCTGCGATTTCGTCAGTTGAAGTCTCGACGTCACATGCCACCGAACAGGTGTGCACCACCATTGGCTCGTCGTGAGCTGGAGTTGCTTATCTCCGATCTCTACAATCGGGTAATTTTAGTTCCTTTTTGTCCTTATTACTGAAGATTGGAGTTTATTTTTCATTTGGGTTATGTATGATTTATAGCTTATTTATATCTAATTCGATTTTATTTATATGAATTCTTGTGTGTAACCTGATTGATTATTTTTTCATAGAAAGTGATGAAATGCTTTTAGATTTTGACATTATGGGTCCACTGTGTTTCCTATTCTAGTTATAGAATTCTTTGGTTTCAGTTTTTTCAGTTGTTTTTGTTTGTTTTTTTAATCTCATTTGAAGTCTCTAGTACTCAGAAGTCTGAATGATTTTTGCTCAGTGATGCTATTCATATGGGTTACTTGTAATTTATGAGATCCTGCTTATGTTGAATTGTTCATTTGATGCTTCTCTGCAATTTTTTTCCTGTATTGGTCCAAAAAAGAAGTCTTAATATGTTAATCAAATTCTATATTCTGTTTAAAAAGAATTCTTGAATATGTAGTCTTTTGCACATCAGCTTGCCACTAGTATGGGCTCAACAGTCAAAATTAACTCATTTTATTGTGACTGATCTTTTCACTTAACTTGACAAGTTTTGATAAGAGCTTGTTCGGTATGTGACAGTAAATATCAAGTATTTTGTGCACAAATTTTTTCTTAGACCTTTGTTCAAACTAGTAGGAATTGTTACAGAAGAAGTTTTCTGCTCAAGTTTTCAATGTTTAGCCGTAGGGTTCCCTTTGGTTGTGGCTTTTGTGAGTTTTGTTTTGGACTGGTTAAGCATTACAGAGGTATCTCTCTCTCTCTCTCTCTCTCTCTCTCTCTCTCTCTCTCTCTCTCTCTCTCTCTCTCTCTAAGTTATATATAGCCAGTTTTATCGTTTCTTCATATTTGTGTGGCCATAGTTTGGATTTTCCTGGTATTGTCAAGCATATGGCTAGTGAACCATGTTGAAGGTTATTATAAGTTGTTCAACTGTTATGAAAAATCAAGCTTTGAATAGAGTTGTCATGAGCTTGCTTAAATTGGGTTCCATGTAGATTATGTTCTATGAAGGCTTGTTAGATTTAACAGAGTCTAAGAAGGAAATATGACATTGCATACCTTACCATGGAATTCTTTATTCATTGATTGTGTTGTGTATGGTAGCAATTTTGTATCTCAGGCTCAGCTATATCATGGAATTCTTTATCTGCTATTTTAGTTAGAGACTTGTGAAGATTTATTCTCATTCCAATTTTGCAATTTGGTTATATACATATATGATGGAGTCTGAAGTGACATTATTGGGGCCCTAATGGAATTTTACACAATTTGCATGATCTTGATGTGGTAGATGAAGAAAGCTCTGGAGTGAATCAAGCAGGGAACACACCCATTTGCATGAGGACAATGCTAATGAAATTAGTGATGCTAGAGATTAGATAGCCAGAGCAATGTGGATGGATTATATTCGGAATCATTAGTCTTAGAATTCATTTAGTCTAAAATAATTTAATTTAATATGTATTATTTAAGACTTGAAGATCAATTGAGTTTGACGATCATCATATATGTATGCTATTAAAATATAGATTTTAAAATTAGTATGTTTAGTATAATTTCAATAATGTTTATCAATTGTATAAAATAAAAAAAAATGTTTATCAATACCTTAGCTAAAAAAAATTGTTTTCAAGAATTCAACCAAACAAGTTTTTAAATTTTAAAAATTTTAAAACTGTTTTCAAGTTGCATACCAAACAAGTTTTTGATAAAAAATGGATTTGAGAACTCTTTGTTTTTCAAAATAATCAAAGTTTTTGAATTCCCTACTTGGATGGGATACCAAACGGGCTCTTATATAAGTTACCTTAAGCCCGTCTTCTTCTGTTTCTAGTTCACAGCTAGAACTTATACAGTACGATGTGCAGGGATCTCCCAATAAATCTCTTTTTGGTTTCAACTAGTATGTTGTCTTTGTTAATTATTTTCTCGTTATTCTTGGATTTAACCGATGAAATTAAAATCTATTATCTGAAGTTTTTTTCTCACTTTGTTTTTTTTTTATTTTAAATTTCTTGAAAGAAAGATTCTGAAACTTTCTATTACCAACAAAAAGTTGAAACTTGCCATTATCATTCATTCATAAACAAAAACGAAACTAATAATAAAACAGAAATAACAAAAACCTATTCAAAGCAAAGAAACTAATGACTCATAATAAAGCCAGAGTTTAATGCCAATGGTCTTCAAAAGAGACGTAGGCTACTAGAGCCAGACGATACAGCTATGCATCAAACTCAGCTTGGAATTACCGAATTACCGAAATGCAGATTTTGCAGCTCTAAGTGACGCAACGAGATATAGGGGGATATGGAGATCGAACGATAACTCTAAAGTAATAATGTTGGAATCCACCAACAAACTAGAATCCACTAGAAAATTAAGTAAAACTCAAAGGTATTTGATTGATAATAAACTGAATTAATACAATGCTATGAGTTGGCTTAAAGAGAAAACCAAGAAACCCTAAAACCGTAGGAAACCCTAGGTTTCAAAATATTCCTAAAACTTAACTTATAAGAAAAATAATTGAAATCATAATTAAAATCATATTAGGAAAATAATATCGTGATTGATAACGTATTCTAAAAATATAAATATAATATAAATCATCTCAAGAAATCAAGCAACCCGAAAATTCCAACGATGAGCCTTCCTTCTTTTCCTAGCACCATAATTTATTCTTAAGCATGATTTTCCATATTTGAAGCCAAATTTTCTACTTTTGAATTTTCTCCCTTTTCCAAATTTCCTTCGTATGAACCCATGATTTTTCCTTTATCAACCCCTTCACTCAACTCGACCTCGAGTTCTCCTTGAATTTAACTTGTTAGCCAATTGACGAGTAGCTTGATAGGCTAATGAATTCTTCAACTCGAGGAATTTCTTCATGCTTAGATGGAATAACCATGAAAGTACTTCCGTAAATAAGGTTTGGAATAAGTCAATTTATAATCAAAATATTTGTTCTTGTCGAATTGACTTGTTTGGTCAATTATAGCATTTAATTCCACTTCGGTAGACTGTGGCTTCCCTAAATCTTCCTTATTGCTAATTACCATGTCAATCTCGGACTCTTGAGCATGGTTTACCCCATGGGTTTCGAAGAGTACCGCTTGTGAGTTATCTTCCTCTATGATCTCCTCTTGACTCAAAAGAAAAATACTCATCAGGTTCATGGCTTGCCTCCAGTTCTCATTCTTTACTGCATCTTCAAAGAATATAGGGTCACTGTTAGTGGACACAGCCAAGTAAGCAATGTTTAAGTCTTCTTCCTCGGAAAGACCTTGCCCACTGTCATAATCTTTCATCCATGCTGGTGGTCTTCGTGTCCGTGCGTCATGGGGTGAGTTCTCATCAATCTCTTCATGAGAAAAGTTCTCTTGGGCACGCCATGATCTGTTTCTTCATTGCCCTCATTTTCTTCAGTGCTGCTAGCTTCTGATTCCTCCTCATTGTTACTAACTTCTGTTCCCTCTCCTTCATCTGTTTCACACTCAAGGTCAGCCACAATGGCTTCCTTATAACAAGCCTCCCAATCCCAACTTTGATCTTCTTCAAAAACAACATCTCTGCACACAATTATTTTTTGAGAAATCGGGTCAAATAATCTGTAAGCTTTTGACTCATCACTTACCCCAAAAAATATGCATTTGTGACTCTTGTTGTCAAGCTTTACTCTTCTATGGTCAGGTACATGAACGTGAGAGATACATCCAAAAATTCTGAAATGACTCACTGATGGTTTAACTCCATTCCATGCCTCTTCTGGTGTCTTACTTCTCGCAGCAAGTGTGGGGCTTCTATTGAGAATATGCACAGTCCAGTTAACTGCTTCAGGCCAAAATGTTTTTGGAATGTGCTTTCTAGAAAGCATGTTGCGAACCATGTTCATAATTGTTCGGTTCTTCCTCTCGGCAACTCCGTTTTGCTGTGGAGTGTATGCAGCTGTCAGTTGTCTTCGAATCCCATTCACACTACAAAAATTAGTGAATTCTTGTGATGTGAATTCCCCTCCACGATCAGTGCGAAGGGCCCTTATGTATGCTTCTGTATCTTTTTCAACTCTAGCTTAGTAATTTTTAAAAACATCAAAAGCTTCAGACTTTTCAATCAAAAAATATACCCAAGTCTTTCGACTAAAGTCATCTATGAAGGTGATGAGATACCGTTTTTTGCTATTTGATGTTGGATTGATTGGCCCACAAATATCAGCATGTATTAACTGAAGAATTCCAGATGCCCTCCATGTGCTTTCCTTTGGAATTGAGTCCCTTCGTTGTTTCCCCACCAAGCAATCTTCACAAACTTTAAGAGGAGCTCTGACCTGTGGCATACCTTCCACCATCTTCTTTTGTTGAAGAACTTTGAGACCATTCCAGCTTAGGTGCCCATATCGACAGTGCCAAAGTTGGGATTGGTCTGTGATAAGGGAGACAAGGCACCTCTGTTCCTTTGACTGACATCGAGCAATGATAATGAACATTCTGTTGTGTGTCATGGCAGTTTCCATGATTAAACCCCTCTTAGGGTGAAAGATCTTGCAAGTTCCGTGTTGCATGAGAACTGAAAGACCCTTCTCTTGTAGTTGCCCAATGCTCAGTAGGTTGTTCTTCAAGTCTAGCACATAGAACACCTCGGTAATCACATGCATGGTTCCATCTATCTCCATTCAAATGCTGCCCTTTCCCTGTACTTTCAAGCTTGCGTCATTGCCCAATTTGACTGAATCCTTGAAGCCTTCATTAAAATCACAGAAAAAATCCTTCTTGCCACACATATGGTTGCTGCACCCTGAATCCAGGAACCATAGGCAATCACTTCTAGCTTTGTTGTCAACCACATATACCATGAGTAGCATTTCTTCACTTGTCTCAACAAAGTGTGCCTGCTTCTCCTTTTTAGGACACTCCCATTGAAAATGGCCAAGCTCATGACAATTGTAACACTCAACCGTGGATTTGTCAAACCCATATCGGCCTTGTCCTCTTCCTCTTCCTCAATAAGAGCCACGACCCCCACTCCGTCCTCCTGGCTGAGCTTCATTCGTCACTTGCAGTGCATGTTCTTCCATGGTATGCCTACTCATTCGTTGTTCATGAACTAGCAAACTGCTTTGAAGTTCGTCAATGGACAAAATGTCAATATTATTTGACTCCTCAATTGAGCACACAACGTAATCAAATTTAGGAGTCATGGATCTTAAGATCTTCTCAATGACCACCACATCACCCATCTGTTCTCCATGAATTCTCATTTTGTTGGAAATGGTGAGAGTTCGTGCAAAGTAATCATTCACCGATTCTCCCACCTTCATGTGAAGCACCTCAAACTCTTTGCGAAGAGCTTGCAGCTATGCACGTTTGACTCCGGCCGTGCCTTGATATTTATGCTTCAACGAGTCCCAAATATCCTTCGTCGTATCCTTCTTCAAGATTGTCTCCAAAATCGATCGATCAATGGCTTGAAACAGATAGTTCTTCACCTTCAGATCCTTTAGCCTGTGATCCTCGATAGTCTTCTTCTATACCTCTGTAGGATTCTCCCCTTCTGCTGCTGCAGGGATCCCAGTTTCCACCACACCCTAGTATTCCTTGGATCGCAGAAAATTCTCCGTAAGCATGCTCCAATGATCATAGTGCCCATCGAACTTAGGAATGGCTGGATGTACAAAACTACTTCACCAGCCATATCGTTACCCCTTCTCACTAAACTTGTGGTTGCTTTAAGACTTTTGATCAGGCCTTGTGGTGGCGCTCTAATACCAGATGTTAGAGCCAGAAAATCTACAAAAAATTGAGTAAGAGAAAGTTTGATATGCACTTGTTTTGCTGGAGGAATTATCTTATTGAATTCAAAGATAGCAATGGCTTTTAAAGGCCTTACAAAGTAACTGAATGAAAAACAACAACTCACGACTTTACAACACCAAGAGTCGTGGTATATGACTAGACTTTAAACTGAACGTGCAACAATACTTGTTCCTTAGAAATAGGAATTATTAACAGCAACGTAAGTAGACCTGAAAACAAGGAGGTCTAACCTTAGTGACTAAGAAAATTCTAACAACTTCAATAGTATAATAGGTAGTATGGTCATGATCAGTAGTGGAAACCCAATCTTTCTTCTTCTTCTTCTTCTTGGCCTTGATCTTGATTTGCTCCTGCTTCTTCTAAACAACTTGATCACCGACAGCATTAGCGTCCTTAAAAGTTTCGACTACTGCCTCATTTACTGCCTTCTTTTTCTTCGTCTTGTTGGCAATCAAGTCCAACCACAAGAAGTTCCGCCATTATCCCTGTGGGCACTAGCGAACCTCACCTGTAGAATGCGCATGCTTCGGCATTTCAAAATCACAGGAGTTGCATCGCTTTTCTTCCTCTTCGGGATGGTACCTTTTTTATTTATTTTATTTTTATGAAGAGGGAGAAGAATAAGAGAAAGTAAAAAGGGTAAAAGAAATAATAATAAGAGAAAAAAAGAAAGGAACATAAGGTATTTAGCACTTATCCACACTCACCGAGGGTAGGTGAAGTATTCGGCTCTTTGCCAACACGCTTGCCGCCCCTAGAAGCTGTAAATGTTTGAAGCCATGAATGTTCCGAAGAGGCCTTTCCCTTGGCACTGGAAGGACCACTTGTTGCCACCTTAAGAGTGAACCTTTTCGACTTATCAACAGCTTGTTTTCTTTCTATGCCATGATCTTCATCCCGCTTTCATTTCCCTTGCACAATGCTTCTTTCGGAATTGAGAGGACTCTGTCTTTCTAGCTTCTGTCTCAACTTGGAGAATTCCCCAACAATTTCACCACTTTTAGGGGTAAAAGGCAAGTTTCGTTTTTCACTTAATGAAATAGTCATATCTTCCGACACTAGAGCAGCATGATGAGCGGTTGAGGGGAGTAGTCTATCGCAATGAGTGGCATGAAATCGATTGAATGAAGTAAGACAGTGGTTCCAGTAAATCTGATAACCCTTCAAGAAGCCGCCGACTCTTTCCTTGCCAGCTAAAACAAGAGGCCTGCCACCATCCGACAAGTTACCCCCACTCTAAAATGCCATGTGTAATGCAAAGAGGTCACTACAGCTGAGACCAATGGGCACACCCTGATGAAGCCCGAATTGTCACCTAACTCAATGAGGCGAGTAAACCACAAAGACCTTTGAGCGACTGTCACCTAGTGTAGGCAAAGAGAGGCAGGCAACATTTAACAGAGGATCTTTTCTGAAATGACAACCTTGTGCCATTGTCGCATGAGCCTCGACTATACTGTCAATATCAGCATGAAAGAGCACATGTGCAAATTCCTCTGCCAAGGCGTCGTAAGTACGGAAGATAAAGCTCTCGATACTGTCAAGCAACCTTAAGAAATTTTGACATTTCCTTTAGATTCGTTTAAACCACTTGCAAATCAGAGGAAGCCTGTTCGGTATATAGGAGTCATTGCCAAAGTCAACAAGCAACCTAGCATGTGAATAAGGGAGTGGTTACACTTCTAACCATTTGAAGCGCTCCCATAAAAACACCTGCAGAAAACTAGAGTTCAGAAGAGTCTCCACGCCCATGGTTCTCGCTGTACTTTTCTCAAGAAGTTGAACCTGGTCAAGTAGTCGGTATAGGTGCCCCAGGAACATGGGAGCCAGGGGGATCACGTCACCTTGCGCTATAGCCAAAGCTAAAGGGAACACTCACTAGTGTAGGCAATCTTGAGAAAAAATCACAAAGAATAAACCTCCCAAGCCATAGCAATATAAGTGGCAAGTTGGCAAGCCTCCCCTCTGTTTGCATTCCAAAAATATTGTATCCAGTTGCTGAACCGGAGAGAGGTGTTGGCAGAGGTCGGGGCGCCCTTCCGCAAAATTTTGAGCTTATCCCTGTCCTCTAGGGTTAGAGCAATATCGAATGGGTTTTGATTCCCACAAATAGGGAGGTGAGAAATGTTCGCCACATCCTCAAGCATAGAGGTGAATTCCCCCCATGAACAAACAAAGGTGTGTGTCTCGGTACTCCACCTCCTAACCACATGATGAAGCACCTTTGCTTCAATATGAATGTTGCACATCTAGGAAAGAAAAATGGAATATAGTACCTTTCCCTACACAAGATGTCACAAGTAGATGGGTTCAGTAGTTCGCGATCAACCTTTGTTGGTGCCGTAGTGGTACTGAAAAAATAAAGGGACATCGGGAATAAGTCCTTCTCTATGCAACACCTGGATATGTACACGGGGTCAACCACGGGAGTAGTCTCTGGTGTTGGCTCTTCACCTACGACAGAGTTCTCACAAGCATCCTTAAGCAACAAAGAGGGCCCTCCCCTTTTCAGTTTGTCATCTAGAGAATAAAGGTGATCTATCATAATCGGCGGGGGATTGATGGATGCCATAAGGAAACTCATTAAGTCACAAATCTCTGTGGAAAAGAGGAAAAAAAAAATCAATAGGTTCCGGTACCCTCACGCTCTCTATCCCGAAGACTCAGAATCTCACAATTGCAAAAAAAAAAAAAAAAAAAAAAAAAAAACACACACACACATAGACGCACATCCTTATCAACTTCACACAATGATATGAAGCACATACCTGCAATGGAATCGAGGCCATGCCCTTATATTGTTTCAGTCAAAGGCCAACAATATATAAATAAATCCTGTACAAAATCAAGCAAAGCTCTATGAGTATTGTCAAATAAAAATTTAATGGTGAACAAAGGGACTGAGGACATCAGGAACTCACCTTCGTGACCTCAAGTTGCCAACAAAGAGGTTGAATTTCTGAGCTAGACTGGGAGCTAATGCAAATCTCAAGATAATCAACCCGAGAAGAAATGACAGACCTGCAAAATAATTTCGTCAATATTCGAGGGGTCCACACTGCAAAGTTAATTACCTTGAAGGACCACAAATTGACTATTTTTGGATAAAAAGCAAAGACACTTGTTCTACAGACATCAAACATATGACAAAAATAGTGCCACATTTTTTATTCTCTTCTAACCTTGCCCCCAGCATTATCTAAAGTTTTGCACTCAATCAAGACAAGCTATCACTAGTTGGACGCCTAAAAGTTCCTAATTGGTGATCAATATCTAATTCCAAGAAAATATGGATACACGGCATCAAACACACGCACAGCACCAAGGAACCAAGAAGAAGGACCGTGAGAAACTGCAATTTCCTTCTTCATGGAGAGTTCTTAAAAAAAAAAAAAAAAAAAAACAAGATAAGGGGGAAGAGGAAGCGATCCTTACCACAGTTCTTCCTTACATCATTTTCCGAAGGCTTGCCAAATCAACCAAAAAAAAAAAAAAAAAAAAAGGGAAGAAGAGGAAATCTGGAGAATTTTAATGCAAGCGGCGACTCTTTCCAGCAGTTGTGAGCAGGTTCTTGTCAAACAAAGTAAGGCAAATATTTGGTTATGCTCAAATTCGCTCATATTTGCTCATATTATTATTCTTCTCCAATATGGAGGTATTTATATAAGTACAACCCTAAATAAAATAGGAAATATATCTAAATTACAATATGAAGTAAATCTTTATTACAATAGGATTAAATAATAGTTGGTAAGTAACCAAAATTCTAATGAAATAAGGAACCAAAATCCTAACTAAGTAAGGACTCGCCAACACTCCTCCTCAAGTTGGGCAAAGATATTTCGCACGCCCAACTTTACAAGCGAGTCACAGAACACCATACTTGAGAAGCACCAATTGTAGAGAAGGTCTTTTTGTCAACTACGAGTGAAACAAGTGACAAACTAAAGCAAAGTTCGCAGCGGAAACACAAGAGCAAACCCTAAAAAATAAGGCACATAGTAGAACACAGAAACCTTGTGAGCATGGCAGCAGATAAGGCAGAACACAGAAGCCCTGTGAGCACGGCAGAAGATAAGGCAGAAACCAAACTCTAAAAAATAGGGTAAGGCAAGGCAAACACACCAACAAAGGCATGAGCAACAATACTGGCACCTTAACAGGCAGAAGCAACAAGGCAGAGACGTAATAGGCATCATCAACAGCAATACAAGGCATTGGCACCAGCAACAGCAGAGACAACTTCTCTTCACTCCCCATCTCCCCCTGAAGAGAAGGGGTCGATGGAGCCATATGATCAATAGTATTTGAGAAACATCCACTGACTAACACTGAGATGTAGTAGAATTAGCCATGGCAGATAGGTGGTTAAATTGCAATATAATAGATGAGCAGCGGTGTCACTCCCCCTCAAATCCGACGATGTATGAGAGTTGAGATTTGGAGAAAGTAACACCAAAATAAAGTTGCAACACTCCCCCTTAAATCCGACACTAGTAAAGGGTCGAGATTTGGAAGAAGAGAAATTGAAATAAAAGTAAAGAGACTCAAACATGCCAGTCTCGTGGCAGAAACAAATGCAAGAGGGGAAGGTGGTAGCATACGGTTGTCCCATGAAGAAAAAACATCAAAAAAGGAGAATAGTAAGGGAGGAAACCCAACAAATCATGAATAGAGACAAAGGCAAAGATAAGGTGCTCAGAACTGAGAAGCGAAACGGCAACTCAAGAGAGCAGTCGAAGAAGACAGAGACCGGCAGAACAGTCAAAGGAAAGGCTCGGCGAGCGGTGACGAGGCTCGTGGAGGAAAGCAACAGCTCGGTGAGTGGTGACGAGGCTCACGGGGTAAAGAAATAAGCAACATCTTCATGGGAATACGTCAAGGTAATGGGGATACGTCAATAAACATATCCTTTTCACTCCCCCTCCCCCCTTGAAGAGGAGGGGAGGAGAGTACTTTAATTTCAAGAAGAACGCAAGCACAGGTCACAACAAAACCTAGGCTCTTATACCATGTCAAACAAAGTAGGGCAAATATTTGGTTATGCTCAAATTCGCTCATATTTGCTCATATTATTATTCTTCTCCAATATGGAGGTATTTATATAAGTACAACCCTAAATAAAATAAGAAATATATCTAAATTACAATAGGAAGTAAATCTTTATTACAATAGGATTAAATAATAATTGGTAAGTAACCAAAATTCTAATGAAATAAGGAACCAAAATCCTAACTAAGTAAGGACTCGCCAACAGTTCTTCGTGCAAGGAATGGCGGGGTTGGAGCCGGGTGTGGCCGTCCAGCAGTTGCGAACGGTGCTCCTGATTTTTTTTTTTTTTAAGTTCTCTCAATCTGGATCTGATGAAGAGATAGCAAAAACAAAGAGGAGGAGGAAGTGAAAGTCTAAGTTTCTCACGCACGAGAAAGAAAGAAAGAAAAGGAAAAGGAGAAGAAAATAACAATAAATAAATAAATAATATATATATATATATGAGCACGTACTTGCAAACCATAAAAAGCTGCTAGAAGGTAATCATGGGCGTCGTCACACATGCAGGAAGCGAAAAGTCACGTCACCACCCATTTTAGCACCCATTCATGGCGCCAAAAATCAAAGGGCTAATGTTGAGGCCCGAAAAATCCAAGGCTATGTTCAAATATATTTATAGCCCAATACAACACTTAATCGAGAAAGGAGCCTGACTAAGGTACACAATAATTTTTTGTACACGCTTGCACAAGTTATGGGCCACATGCTGCACCAAGCACACACCACATGTCACGCAGAGAGGTCAAAACAAGCACATAAAATGTACTTGCTCTATGAACCCCCGCTTATTGACCTGTCAAGTGCCATTTGGCCCGACCATAGCCCATTACAATACGGCAAAGCTCAAGCCTATTTATTGAGCCCAAACATATGGGTAAGCATGAGAGAGATAAAAAATGGCCCAATACCTTAGGAAAATATCCAATGGCCTACAACACTTGGAAATATCCCACATCAGTCAAAATATCCAGCACCTTGTCAAAACCAAACCAAATCTAAGCAGATAGGCTGCTTCTAGCAGCTTGACAAAACCAAGGCAAACTTATAAGCCGCTGGAAATAAAATACCAATGACCCAACACCTTAGAAAATAGCTTAGCTCAGCACCTTATAAAATATTCAACATTGTGTAAAATATCTAGCGTCCTCAAAAAAGTCTCAGCCAAATCAAAACCAAGTCAAAGGCAAGCCATCGCAAAAACCAAAGGGAATCCATGTGCGCAGGCTACTGGAGGAGAAATACTCTTCAGACCAAGGCCCTTGCCCATGTTTCTTTCTTCTGCAAGCTCTAGTAGGAAAACCATGAAGAAAATTAAGTGGCACCTCATCCACATGAAGGAGTCCAGCCGCATGAAAGTTTTGGAACCCCAAAAAGCTTCGTTCCTGTGTGCTCATACTGAGGAAGTTTCACTAAATAGGATTGAATGGAAGAAAGTTAAGGAAAAGAAAGAGGGTGGCTTAATAAAATTAGGGGTTCTAGCGCTTATAAAATGAGGCACCTTCTTCCCAGCAAGGCAACCATCCAAGAGTGCGACCAAGCTTTTGTCAAGCGGCTAGAAATTTACTCAAGCCACCCATCCTTTATTTCCATTTCTCCCTTTCTTCCCTCGTCGAAATCTCCCCAAATTTCCCTCTCCCCTTGCTTTGAACCTTTGTTTCCATAAGAAATCCAAGCTCTTTCTCTCTATTGCTAAACTCATGAAGACTTAGCTCCCATGCCACAAGCTTCTCAAGCCAAGCCATAATACTAATCTGTCATGGTCGTATGATTTATTGGTGAAAGAAACCAAAGTGTTTTCTAAGACTCCATGAACCTTTCAAAACACTTTTGGGGCCTAGTTCTCAAACCCAGGCACAGGGCCAACTTCATATGTTCTCTCTTTACAGCAGCCTAAGCCCATTCATCAAGCCGCTGGAACAAAAAGTCCCCTACATAATCAAAACCTGAAGTTTTGGATACATAATTTGTAATCCAAACCGGAAGTTATCTCCAAACTATGGATTTTGAAATTTTAAGTCTACAAAGAATGTTCAATGAATTTTTTTTTTCTCTTTTTCATGGATCCTAAAAATGGCTATTTATTTTTATGTCCTTGCCTTATATATACAATTAAGAACGAAAATAGAGATCCAAGTAGGATTGCAATGTGGAAGAGCATAAAGGGAGTAAATCCATCCTTTCATGTTTCATGTGCTCAGCAATAGCAATATGCAATTGGCTCAAGCTACACTTGTGTTGGTACTTTTGATGGGTTTCTTATTTCGAGTTTGGGGGTTTAAAATTTGGGTTTCTTTTACATGTTTGTATGTGCAACCTTTTTAAACCCACTTTTTAATCTCATTGTTCATGTTCATATAACGCCCATAATTATTGTCCACAAGAAACCTTAATTGTGGATGTTTGCAATGAAAATTTTCATTGCCAGTGTATGCTTTTATACGGTAATGAAAATTTTCATTTCCCTTTATTGGAAAAAAAAAAACCCTACGAGTTTCTACCTTTTCTTATTTTATTTTAAATAAATTATTTATACAAGGGTTTCTAGTAGGGATGGACATCAATCCGGCTGAATTGATGAAACCAATCAATCCAAATTATAATCTTCGGTTTGTTTTGGTTTTGACAAAGAAAAAAAATCAAACAATTTAAAAATTGAACTAGACTTTAATGGTTTTGGTTTGGTTCAGTTTTGAATTTTTGTAAATCGACCTAAACCGAATTGAAACGGTCTATGTGTATGTTTATTTATTTATATTTTATTTTACATGCGTATGACTCTAACTAAGTAATAACTATATATGGATATTTAAATTTTAGCTATATTAATTATTGAAATTTGAAGTTTTATGGCATGTTGAGCTTCATGATGGTTTGATACTCTACAAAAGGAAAAAAGTATGGACCAAGTTGTGATATATATTTTTTTTTCTACCTAATTGGGGCTTGTTGCATTCCTAAAAGGACACAAATTAATGTGCAAACAACCAATTAAAAATACCCGCAAGTGCACGAATCTAAAGGAGTATAGATTATGTAAGTACGGGGTCGATCCCACGAAGAACTTGTCGGCTTCCTATAAGTTCTAATTTGAGTATGTAAAGAACACTTAATTGACACACCAAAAATGCACAAATGCAAAATGGAAACTAAAAATGAGTAAAGAAGTATAAAAGAAATGAAGCAACACAAGAAAATTAAAGAAAAACACAAACAGCATTTTCTATCGCCATTTTATCACCACTTTATCACAGAATCGAAATTCTGTTTTTCAGTTTCGTCCTCTGTCCAGTGTTTGACCTATAACTTTCCAACCGTATGTCCAAAATTCACGTTCTTTATACGGTTGGATTCAGCACAGAAAATACAAGAACACAACTCGGACCAAAAATCCAAAACAATTATGGAAACAAACAAAATTCAGTGACAAAGACACAAAACGTGTCAAACACACAACTAACACACACATTGGGGGGGGGGGGGGGGGGGGGGGGGGGGGGAGGGGGGGTTTGATTTGTTTTAAGTGACCTATTTCTATTGCATGAAAGTAAATGGACTTTGAATTTAAATGAAAATGGCAGAGATGAATTATCAAAATGTGAAAGTAAAATGTAACAAACACTAGGGTTTCGGAATCCACCCTAAACAATTCTACCCATGTTCATGGATACTCAAGTAATGAACTCTAAATGTATTGTGAAGATGTTCGCAATCAAGATCATGGGTCGTGGCTCAAGACGCATTGATTCTCTCTAATATACGTAAAGTGCATGGTTCGTGCTACAATACTTGTGCCCTCCTCATAACCGAACCTAGGTATGGTTCGTACTTCGATTCAATTACAAGGAAAACCCATTAAGTTCAAAGAGAATATGAACATCACAAGAATCCTAATAGCATGGTGTTTACATTAGGTATTCAAGAAACCAATTCACATGGATGGTTCTCACTCCATCCATCTATTGCTTAGGAAAACATGAAAATACACATAATCCCAACAACCTCAAGAAGCATGCTTTCAAAGGTAATCAATCAAGGAAAACACACATCAAGGATAGATTAATTTGGTGAATTGGAATTCATCAATTGTTGTCAAGAAACCAATTCACATGATGCTCACTTAAACAAGTTCAATCATTTGTTGCTAATTAGAAATTATGTTCTTGGTTATCTTACACAACTTCTCAACTTTAGCTACATGCATACAACCTAAGGTGATTAAGCAAAGGAAGCAAGCACATATCATAAGATTCAATTAGTGAATGGGGTTCATCAACAACATCTAGAAATTCATACACTCAAGCATCAAAACAATAGAGTAATCATGTTTAGGGCTTCAACCTAAGCCCTAGCTATGGAGTTTAGTTGCTCATACTTATTCCAAATACAAACTCAAAACAAAATTAGAAAGAAGTTACAGATTTTGTGAACATGGGAAAAGCTTGAAGTCTTCAATGGTGGAAGTCTTCTTCTCCACTTTGCTTGGCTGCACCTTGGCTTTCTCCTAGCTCCAAGCTCTCCAAAATCTGCTATGTGTGTAGAATGATAGAAATGCCCTGCCTTCCCACGTTCAATAGCCTCTCCAAAATCTGATTGCACTCACCTTTCCATTATGCCCATCAATTTCAGCTCATAGATATCATATAAAACTCATGCTTTAGTTAAAGCCTTTGCCCTTGTCCCCTTGCCATGATGAAGCTTTGTCCTTGAAAATATGCTCTTTGCCTCAGAAAATATCTCATTTACTAAGGTAATTTCTTGTTACCAAGTGTTATGGTAACAAGAAGAATTAAGATGACACAATGGAGGTAAAAGCTGGCCAATTCCGGATTCCCAGAGCTGTGGTAACATGTTGGATTGGTTGGATAGGCAATACTTGTCCAATGAAGCTCAAATTTGGATATGTTGTAGTTAACATCCATTGGAACAAGTCTCATGAAGATCTTCACCTCATCCGAGCACCAGAGCATGTTGATCCCAGGCCAAGAAGTTGACCTACGAAAATGAACAAAAACAGAATTTATAACCAATAATGCACTTTTAGCTCATTTTCATCCTAACCAAGGTAAAATCTAAGAAAACACAAAAAGGAAGTAAAAAGCTATAAAATGTCAAGAACTAACTCAAAATAATAGGTGAATAACATGAAAAATCATGTGTAAAAATGAACCGAACAGGGCTAACAATGTTGAACAAATGCAAAAGGAAAGAGAATTGATCTTAGGCCTAAATCAGCCGAATCAAACATTCTTAAATTAGTTTGGTTTAGTTCGGTTTTCTGCATAATTTTTGTTAAAAATCAAACCAAATCAAACAGTTATATGGTAATTGATTTAACCGCAATTCTGAGGTGAAGCAGAATTAATTCGGACAATGCCCACTCCTATTTTTTAGCTTTATATGTATTGATAATTCTAAAAGATATTCCTTTTATCATCATGTATTTTCGTTTTGTCAATTTTTTTTTAATCATTTTCTTTTCGGTCAAATTTATTATCACGTTAATTAGATAAAACCAAATTATAAGGCTCAAGCAAAGAGACAGTTGCCAGAAATGCCGTTAATGGATTCAAGCCTGCTCCGAAACTCAACCCCATTTACACTTGGACCCCTACCCAACCTCCTGAATAAAACCCAGAAATGCCGCCATTCTCTCTCTTCACTCTCCCTCCCAACAAATTCTCGCAAATTCCTCTTCATGCGGAGAAGTGGCAGCAGCAGCGGACCCCGAAACAACGTCACTTTCGACGAGGCGGCTTACGAAGCCGAGCGGCTCAGCCTTGACGCCAAGGCTCGAGAAGAAATGGCTCAGACTTCGAAGATTGAGACCCAGCAAAGCGGGGTTGCCGAAGACCCGAAAGCTTGGAAATGGGTGATCCGGAAGAGAATTTGGGACATGATGGAGGCCCGGAACATAGCCCAGAATCCGCGCCCTGTTCACCATCGCATCCCAAACTTCGTTGGCGCTGCAGCTGCTGCGGATAAAGTAAGAGGACTTTGGAATTTTTTTTAATTTTCTTCGTTTTTATTTTTTATTTTTTGGGTTGCTGAGAAATATAAAGATAATTGTTTTTCTTTATTTTAATAATGTGGGTTTTAATTAAGAAAATAAGTAATGCGAGTTTGGGCAGTTGGGTGGGTTGGAAGTGTTTCTGGTCGGGAATTGCGTGAAGGTTAATCCAGATTCACCTCAGAAGCAAGTCAGGTTTCTCACACTCTCTGGTTAGTTTAAGTACTTACGTGCCTACTTGTTCATGTGGTTAATATAGTAATTGTATGGAAATGTGAGTTCAGCGAGTTGACGAATGCAGTGGGCTCGGGCCCTTGCAATCCAAGTTTGCTGCTTTGTTTAAAAAAAAAGTAATTGTATATTAATTCCCGTGAAATCATATAAATATACGTAAGAAAATGTATTAAAATGGCACCAAGAGGTTGCAACCCAGATATAAACAATACAACTTACAAGAGGAGTTCTAAAAGGTAGTTTCACTTGAAAAATATATTATAAATGTATATATGATATTCTACCTAAAACCTGTGTTGATTGATAGTATGGTTTACCCATGATTCATTTACCCCATTTTGCTTATGGACTATCATACATATGTGGATTTTATAATGTTTTGGAAGTTGAAATGGCGGTAGATAAAATCATATGTTTGCGTCTTATAAGCCAAAAGTACATTTGGAACAATTGACAGTTAACTGCTTGAATAAGCACAATATGATAGACATACTTCTAACAACACCGGATGATATGTCACCACTCAGTTAAAACTTGGCTCAAAGAACCTTGAAGTATGGTTGTACAAATGAATTATGAGTTGTATTAATATTTTATGAAAATTGAAAATTGTTTCTATGTGCACCAGGAACCAGTAATGCCTATTGTTCTTCACTTCTAAATCCAATTTAAGACCCTTTATTTTGTGCAGGTGAGAAGAAGTTGTTAACTCCACAACCCCGTTTAAGGACTGGGTTTTTCTCCGTTCTTGAATCCCATATGTGGAGTCCTAGTACAATGAAAGAGGCTTGCACCTCTGTTGGGGTCGCCAAGTATGGGCGGGCGATTGGATTAGACGAGAAAATCAAGGTTGATCTTATTGTCATCGGCTCAGTTGCTGTTGATCCAAGGACAGGCGCTCGACTTGGCAAGGGTGAGGTAATCATACTATGGAAAGTGTTTGCTTACCCTTGTCATACTTTCTTAGAAACACATACTACAACTCATTTCTGCAGGCATCTTGTTTGTTTGTCCTCGCTGTACTTTCTTACAGCATTTGGGTTCTGGACGTAATGTCAGGTTGCTTTATCACTCTAACTACATGGACGAGGATTTGTTATCAAAAAAGTTAAATGAATAATGATTCAGACCTCTAATCCTAGGAAAAAGTTTGGTTAGTATTTAAATGTCATTAACTCATTTTATGGAGTACGAATAAGAGACGGTTTTTATATGTGAAGTTTAAGCTTGTTCAATTTGAAATTTTGTCTTGGGTAATGTCATTGTTGAGTCATTGATATAATCAGGAAGTGGGCAAAACTTAGTCAATTCTTTTGTTTAATGATAAAGTTGGGGTGCAGGGATTTGCAGAACTTGAATATGGGATGCTGCGATTCATGGGAGCCATTGATGACTCAACACCAGTTGTCACTACGGGTAAGTGTGGATTCTTTTCTGCTAATCCTCGTGTTTCTTTTATCTGGTTCAAGAGGAGTTAATTTGTATGTGTTTGCATGCGTATTCCATCCTTTGGGCAGGGGACATGAAAGGTTTGCATTTGAATATTACTTTTCATGTTTCAAATTTTGTTCTGTCGTCTCTAGTTCCTCAATTAGGTTCTTCCTTTTCTTCCAAATATTACTTTGGTTACTTTTTCTGTTTACATCATATGTGAAATGCGAAATTTGTTGCAGTGCATGACAGTCAATTGGTAGATGATATTCCGATTGAGAAGCTGTTAGTCCATGATGTACCAGTGGACATCATATGCACTCCAACCCAGGTCATATATACCAACACATCAATTCCAAAGCCTCAAGGTTGGTGAACTTCTGCAATTTGCTTAATTTTCTTTTTCCTTTCTCTGGGAAAATAGTTTTCCTTGAAGAGTTAGTTGAGTACACATCCTAACTTCCCTTGATATTTGTAATTTGTACCATTTTATGATGGGATTGGCTAGTCTGAGTACCGTCTTACAGTACTAGATGATATTCTTAATACCAATATTTCTATGAGTATAGGGATTTACTGGGACAAATTGTCCCCTGAGAAGCTCGGGCAAATTAGAATACTTAGAGAGCTCAGGAGAAGGATTGAGAAGGAGACTGGACAAAAGCTTCCATGTGGTCCATCTGAGAAACTGCCTCCAACAGCTAGACGAGGGAGATAACTGGTTTGTTCTTCAAAGAAAATTAAATGGTGCAACAAGAAAGAAGAAAATAGGAACAGAAAAGTTCAATGTATAGACCATTTCTGTTCTGCACTAATGAAGGTTCATTCCTCTCTTTTTGCATGTATAACGAATTGCACAGACGAAAGGAAAAAAAGATGTAGCTAAATTAATATCTCCATGACTCACATTCTTGTAGCTCGCTTGGTACTGTTGTCGGGAAAGGTTACAATGATTATGAATGCTTGTGTGAGAGGGTAGATGAGTGTGATACACGATATTTGAAGTGCCAAAATCAATTCCCCTGTTTATTAGCCGTGATTTATGACAGAGGGTGTAAAACTTGAGTTTGGATCACTTCGTTTTAAAAGTTAATACCCAAAAAAAAAAAAAGAGAACTCCAGCTTGAGTCTGAGTCTTCCATTTATTTTAGTTTAGTTTATTATAGAACACGACTTCACGCTGCAAGAATGCATGGAATTCATTAGTTTACTCTCCCATCTCATTTCCTTTTCTTAAACAAAAAATTAAAAGCGTGATGGGAGGCCAATTCAGTGGCTTGTCGGTCATGTTCCCGGATAACAATTAGTCAAAGAACCTGCCATGAATTTCCTGGAGCTTTTGTACTTTCTGCATTATTTTATCAAATTTAATCATAAGAAAAGAAGTTTGGATACGTATTTTACTTCGGATCAAATCAAGCATATTAATAACGAAGTCAACTGCACTCCTTTCTTGATCCTCATTGCTGCTATGCATCTTAAATCTTAATCCTTCTTAGTTGTATTATTTCTCTCTTAATCGAAAATTTTCCGAATTAAGGAAATTAATCTCTCTGTCTGCAACAGTCTTTCTTGGTCTGGAGGTGATCCCTCCGATTTATATCCACCTTGTAGTTGGTAATGTCTCTGACTTATTGCCTTATGTAGTGCTAGTTTCATCTCTATTATACAAAAATGGTTAATGTGTGCAGATTTTTTGGTATGATATTTCTATTTCGAGTATAATAATTAAGCCATTATAAGCTAGCTTTCGTTAATGTGCTTCTTCTTGTTTTGAATATATATAATGTGTTTGTCATTGTGCGTGGATTTGTAGGTCATGAGTATGGCTGCTTCTTGTTCGCCTGCTGCTGCTATCAGTGGCGGTTCCAGGATTAAAAAGCTGGTTGGGCAAAACTTACATATTAAACGTGACGGTACGAGTGAATTTCATTAATAAACATAAAAATATACACTTAGTCATGGGGACATAATAAGCCTTACCCTCAAATGCATCTCTATCCATAAATAAAAATTCAACAAATACAAAATCTAAAACTAAAACCAAAAGTAAAGCACTTACAATGTCTTGAGTTTTAGTCTGAAATACTTGACAAAGAAAATTGATCAATCCCATAATTTTATCCATCAAAACCAATGCAAACACAAACTCAAAAGACATCATAGCAATATAGTTACTCTTTGCATCGCCACGAAACTGTTGGTTAGGTCCATGATCACTGATTTCCATAAAAAGTAATTTAGTTCCTTTAAATAAACTCATCAAACTTGTAATAGAGGCAAAATGAGAGCCCTAACAAGTGGCTCCAGCTCGTTTCAAAGTGCGAGCTTGATGAAGTCCTCTACCTGTCTCAAGTTCCCCAGAATTCAACAACTCTTTGAGTCCAGCTTTTCGAATTAAGTTTAACTTATTATGGCGCTTAACAGAAGCACTAAAAAAAATCACAATGTTAGTCAACATTAAAAAAAAATCTCCATACAACTTTGAACATCTTTAGCTACTCAATTTTGAATTAAACCATATAATACTCAATTTTAATAAAATCTCAAAATTATAATTCACCCCTAATTAAACCATAGAATACTCACTTTTGAATTAAAATTATAATTAAAGATGTATAGCAAAGGAGAGAATGAGAATAATACTTTGTTAGTGACAAAAGGAGAGGAGAAGATGTTGATGCCAAGTAGCCCATCCAAGATAATAGAAGATGTAGCCAATAGAGGAAGAATTTGACCCAAAAAAAAGAAGAAGGGAGAAACTTGTGCTGTCTGATAGCAAAGAGAGAGAGAGAGAGAGAGAGAGAGAGAGAGAGAGAGAGAGAAAACAAGAAGTCTAATAGCCAAAGAGAAGGAAAGAAAAGATGAGACCACATGGATGGGCAACATATGGGTAGGGTTTGTTTTTAATTCTTTTTATTTTTGAGCTAGGCTTATCACACATATATGTATTTTTTTCTTTTTGAAAAATTTTGGGCTGGTGCATGCCCTTTGCACAGCCCTGCCACTGCTAGTGGGGCTACACGGAACCTTATCAACTGAGCCAACCTCATTGGCTTTTTTGTATGAGTATTTGATTACTTACTATTGTAAGACTTTCTTTTACAATTTATTCTCCAAATTTATAGTTTACGAAAAATGGTCAATGCAAAAAGACTAACGTTCTTTTTAAAATTTTCATGGGGTAATCCAGAATATAAGTGGGTTGAAATATAAGACAGTGATCGATTTGAATTTTTTAAAATTAATATTGAGAAGATAAATACTATTAACAGTCGAATATCTTATTTGTTATGTGGATAAACTTTTAAGCCCATGAACCCAACACCAAAAGTAGAATTAAGTCCACGCAGAGTAGAGCCAATTCTGATTTTTGAATGGCCCATGTCCAAAAATTAAAATGAGGCCCCTTAATTTTCATTTGTATGTAGGGTCAGGATCTAGTGAGAACAGCTATATAAGAACTTTATATGAGAACACCGTTGGATCTAATCTAATGGTTCCGCAAAAAGCAATTGTAAGTGAAAATAATTGTACTAGAATCAAACCCTCAATTTGTTCTCTTTCCTCTCTCCTCCAAAACTTTTTCGCGAAATTTTACATTTTCGTGTGGGGCGCCATTTTTTCCCGCATTGTCTCTTGTCCTGCCCTTGAATGTAGATATTTTTGCCCCAAAATTTTTAAAAACTGAAAGCAATCAGCTTTACCCATCCCACCTTACTCTTCCAGTGGACTTTTCAATCTCCATCAACTACATCCCTCTTTTCTCATCTTTCTTTCAATCTACTACCCATTTCCTTGCTTCCATTTCTAACAGAGCATTACTCTTCTCCCCTTCAGAAATTTTTTTGACATGAAAACTGTCATGAGTGGCTACGAATCTGGATCTATCGCTCTCCTTTTTGGGAAAGGGGTATTGTGTGATCGGGTATGTGAACAATTTGGTGTTGTAGGTGTAGTTTTGAGGGGTTTTATGTAGAAGACATGGCTAATTTTATATTATATATTTTTATATATATGGCTTCGTAGATTCAAGCCTCTTCCCACTCATTCTCCATCCCTTCTGGTTTGTATTGATCTTTCTCAAGTCTTGGAATTTTTTATATTTTTTATTTGAGTCATGGTAAGGCCTCCAGTTTTTTATTTGAGTCATGGTAAGTATTTTTTATTTTTTATAGGTCAATTATACTCACCTCCTTCCTCACATCACGACAATTTAATCAACTACAAGTTCCTCTCCTCCAGCCCCACTTGAAATTATGGGTACAGAGCCAATGCTTTGCTAACCTTCGCAGTCATAATTTTAGCCCTCATGCGTGCCATGGCCTCTGTCTCTGATAATCTCAACCACCCCACTCCCACTTCCCAAGTCCAGGTCCTTTCTCTTTTCTTTGGTATATCTGGGATTTTAAAAGTTTGAATTAGAATACCCAGTTCGATTTTATGTTTGATTTTGCTTGTTGGGTCCGTTTAGGTGCTGAACATGAATTGGTTTCATAAGCAACCAAATGAGAACGATGAGGTACATTTCTCTAATTTATAGTTTGATGGGTTATATGTAAAATTGCTCTGTATATGAATTCAATTTGGTATTGGCTTAAATGGGGTTTTCTTTGATTCTTCTTTATAATCTAGTTTAAAGACTGCCACTTTGGGATTGATTTGTAAGCATAAATGAGGGCATTACACTCATCCTAGTGGAATAAACTCAAATGCAGAAGTAGAGTCCTTTTACAACTCACCTTGTTGCTCATACAGAGTGTAAGGGCAGATTAAAAAATTGAGCTAAAGGAGTCCTATTTGTACAAGGATTAATACATGATATGTACGATTAAAGTTGGGATTAATACATCATTTTGATCTGTTGGTTGTTGTATTAATCTAAAATGTAAACACAGCTGTAAAGCTATACAGAATAGTAAAAGACCATATGCAGAGCCACTTGATGAGGAATAAACATAAGGGTATCATATTTTATGTGATAATAAGTGCAGAACATGGAGATAAGACTCATTGGTTATCTGTTTATAAATAATCAAGTAGTACCTTCAACCTTTTAAAAGATGTGGTCGTTCTCCTCAGTCGAAAATGCGGTCCATGGTTTGACTAATTATAGGTGGTAGTTGCTGGTGTTGAGGTTTGTGACAGATTGAGATTGTTGTGACGATAGTAAAACATATAAAAGAAAATTTGACACCTTTTTATTTTTGTTTGATAATGAAAATAAAAGGGCAGTTTCTAGAGTTCAAAGTTATAATAACCCCATGATTGTGGATTTTTGTCTACTATTTGGCTCTCTAATATACAACTACCTTCTCTATGCAACTTGTTTTTCCCCTCAAACTTGGTATCATTTCTGTATCTTAATGTATTGACAGTAGCGTTAGTAGGTATCATTTGTATCTTAATGTGTTGACAATAATGTTAGTAGATATCATTTATGTATCTTAATGTGTTGACAATAGTGTTAGTAGATATCATTTATGTATCTTAATGTGTTGATGATAGTGTGAGTAGTATGGATATGGGTATCAGGGCTGTATCTTCATGTTTTCAGCTCCCATTCGCCGTCGGTACCATCCCCAGACGAACGGTCATCTACACCCATTTCCTAGTGGTCGACTGCCCAACGGCATACAACGCTATCATCGGCAGGACGGTACTCACAAAAATGAAGGCCATGCTGTCACCACACATGCTCCTCCTCAAGTTCCCCACGCACACTGGCGTCGGCCAAGTACGAGGGGATCAGTTGAGTGCACGGACATGTTACGTTTCGGCAACCAAGGAATCGGCAAGGGCTGCGCTTCGCGAGACATACTCGGTCGCCACTAACATGAGCGTACCGAACGGCAGGGGAACGGAAAAACCAGATGACCCCCGGGACGAGGCCGTAACCCCACAAGCGCAACCCGCCGAAGATTTAGAATCGGTCACCCTCCCCGAAGCTCAACCGGACAGACAAGTTCGAATCGGTACCACCTTGAGTTCGGCACTGAGGACCGATTTTATCAACTTCCTGCGCGCAAATGCCGAAGTCTTCGCTTGGTCGTGCGATGATATGCCTGGAATCGCCCCGAGCGTCATCAGCCACAAGCTTGGCATCTGTCCCACTTTCAAACCCATCAGACAGAAACGGCGGGCCTATGATGCCGAACGGTACGAAGCTATGAGAATCGAGGTGGAGAAACTACGGACAATCGGCTTCATCCGGGAGGTCACCTACCCAATTTGGTTGGCAAATTCGGTCCTGGTCAAAAAATCAAGCGGCGCCTGGCGAATGTGTCAGGACTATACCGATCTAAACAAGGCTTGCCCCAAGGACAGTTTTCCTTTGCCAAGGATCGATCAGATGGTAGATGCAACTGCAGGCCATGAACTTCTCAGCTTCATGGACGCATACTCAGGCTACAACCAGATCTTTATAAGCCCTGCCGATCGCCAACATACGGCATTCATCACCGACAAAGGCCTTTACTGTTACAATGTCATGCCGTTCGGCCTGAAGAACGCTGGGGCAACCTACCAGCGCTTGGTCAACAAAATCTTCTCTGAACTCATCGGCACCTCAATGGAAGTTTATGTAGATGACATGCTGGTCAAAAGCAAAACGGCCGATTCTCATCTCCATAACCTCTCCCTCATGTTCGGTGTCTTAAAGAAGTACAACATGCGTCTGAACCCAAGCAAGTGTGCCTTCGGCGTCTCCTCGGGCAAATTTCTTGGCTTCATGATCAGCCAAAGGGGAATTGAGGCCAACCCTGAAAAAATCAAGGCATTGCTCGACATGCAGACACCGAAGACGCAGAAGGATATTCAAAGCCTCACAGGGCGTGTTGCCGCTCTGGCCTGATTCATATCCAGGGCTACCGATCGGTGTGCCCCTTTCTTCAAAGCCTTCAAAGGAAGCAAACGGCAGATTGTGTGGACTGCCGAATGCGATCGGGCCTTCCAAGACCTTAAGACCTCAAGGCCTACATGAGTAGAGCGCCCTTGTTATCCACTCATCTTCCCGGCGAAGAATTACTTCTCTACTTATCGGTATCGGCGACGGCATTAAGCTCCGTGCTTATTCGCAAGCCGAACGGCATAGAGCTTCCAATTTTCTATACTAGTCATGCCTTGCAAGACGCTGAGATTCGGTACCCCGAGCTAGAAAAACTCGCCTACGCTCTCGTCCTTTCGGCACGCAAGCTTCGGCCATACTTTCAAGTTCACAGCGTTACCGTTCTCACCAATCAGCCTCTGCGCCAAATATTACAGAAACCGGAGACATCGGGTCGACTAGTAAAATGGGCCATCGAGCTCGGCGAATTCGACATCCACTACCACCCTCGTCCTGCCGAGAAAGGACAGGCCGTAGCCGATTTCATCTCCGAATTGACTGCGTCCGAAGGACGCCGCCTCTGATTCATCTTCGGCAGCGCTAGTGGCCCACCCGACCGAAGGAATCTTTGATCCATCAATCCCCCTTTGGACTCTCTACGTGGACAGTTCGTCCAATCGACAAGGCAGCGGAGCTGGCTTGGTACTTAAGGCCCCTGACCAGGCAACCATCGAATATGCCATCCGATTCCAATTCCGGACTTCCAACAACGAAGCCAAATATGAAGCTCTGTTAGCAGGCCTTCGGCTCGCCAAAGACATGGGCGCTCAGCAGCTCAGGATCTGTAGCGACTCACAACTTGTCGTCAACCAGATACTGACTGAATTCGAAGCCAAGGATACTTCGATGGTTGCCTACTTGACACACGCTCGCCGATTGCTCCACCACTTCACTGCGTATCAAGTTCAACAGATCCCCAGATCCGAAAACAGCCACGCCGATGCTCTATCGCGCCTTGCATCGGCAATCGACGACAATGTGGGCCGCCATGTACCGATCGAGATCCTCACTCGGCGTAGCACCACCGAAGGCGAGGTACAGGCCGTTCGGCAGGACCCCAGTTGGATGGACCCAATCCACGCCTACCTCGCAAACGGAACGTTGCCAGACAACAAATCTGACGCTAAGACTATCCGCCGCCGATCGGCACGATACCTCATTCTGAATCAAATTCTCTATCGGTGTGGTCATTCCTTACCATTGCTTCGGTGCATGACCCCACAGCAAGGGAACTACGTCCTACGAGAGATTCATGAGGGAGCCTGTGGGGACCATTTTGGCGCCCGGTCGTTGGCTTTCAAAACCGTTCGGCAAGGGTACTACTGGCCAACTCTCCATGCCGATGCCACCAAACTAGTCCAGAAGTGTGACCATTGCCAGCGCTTTGGTTCCGTTCCAAAGTTGCCTGCCGAGCCATTGACTCCGATTGTCAGCCCATGGCCTTTCGCCCAATGGGGTTTAGATCTCATCGGCCCTATTCCCCAGGGAAAGGGACAGGTAAAATTTGCCATCGTTGCTATCGACTACTTTACAAAATGGACCGAAGCCGAAGCATTGGCAACCATCACTGCAGCCAGGGTCGAGCATTTTGTATGGAAAAACATAATTTGTCGGTTCGGCCTTCCGAACGCGATCATCACCGACAACGGTAAACAATTCGACTCTTCTCAGTTTTGGCACCTGTGCCACCGATTCAACATCAACTTGTTCTTCGCATCATTGGCGCATCCACAATCAAACGGCCAGGTAGAAGCCATCAACAAGATCATCAAGAAGACGCTGAAGAAAAAACTTGGGGCAGCTAAAGGAGCCTGGCCCGATCTACTTCCAGAAGCGTTATGGGCCATCAACACCTCCTACCGACGGTCGACAGGCGAAACACCGTTTTCCCTTGCTTTCGGTACCGAAGCTGTTGTCCTAGTCGAAATCAACGCACCCACGTGCCGAACGGCATCTTACAACCCAAAGCAAAATGAGACGCTGTTAGCACTCAACCTCGACCTCGTCAACGAACACCATTCCCAGGCTCAGCTTCGGAATGCCGCCTACAAGCAAAGAACTTCACGATACTACGTCAAGCGCCGATCGTTCAAAGTGGGGGATTGGGTCTTAAGCAAAGTGTCTCTCGCCACCAAGGACCCCAATGAAGGTACCCTTGGCCCTTCATGGGAAGGCCCTTATGAGGTCGTCACCGTCTGCCGACCGGGAACTTACCAATTGCGCGGTACCGATGGCCAAACCCTCGGCCACCCTTGGAATATAGAGCGTCTCAAATACTACTACAAGTGATCGCACCTTCGGTCGTCACCTTTGTAATCGGTTTATCTTAATACAATTCCTATTTTATACATACGGCATTGCCCCAAACACACAGTATTAAACTCTATCTTACCAACGGCATGCTCACATACACGAATATTGGAGTTAACAAATCAACCGAACGCAAGTAAACATTGGATTAAATACCCACAGAAGGGCAAACTGTTTCATCACAAATGCCGTTCGGCATTTTTCAAAAAAATATATTGTTTTTACATCTTCAAGAACATGCATCAAAAACAAAAAGAAGAGCAAACGATAACTAAGCTAAGGGGCAGGGGGTTCAGCATCAGCAGGCTCAGGATTGGCAGCCACAGGTTCGGCACTGGTCGGGACCTCCACATTCGGTGCAGGATGGCCCTCATCCTCCCCGCTGCTGGATTCGGTGTCATCGGCTTCCTCCGATTCGGCATCCTCGCCTTTGTACGCCTCCACCATCTCCTCGGTTATGCCCTCTGGCAACGGAGGTGGATCCCGAAGGAAGTTCAGGTTCAACCGCTTATCAGCATTGTACCGCTTGAATCGGTAGACAAAGTCGTCACACTGCTCCATGACTTCCTTGTCCACCAGCAGCGTGAACTCCTCTGTTGATCGGTAGTCAGCAACGGCCTTAACCCTCGCCTCTTCCAGCTCCTTGGCATGCGACTGATCGGCCGCATCCATCGCCACTTCTACCGCTGCTTTGGCCTCATAGGCAGCCACTGTTGCATTCCTAAAAGGACACAAATTAATGTGCAAACAACCAATTAAAAATAACCGCAAGTGCACGAATCTATTGAAGTATAGATTATGTAAGTACGGGGTCGATCCCACGAAGAACTTGTCGGCTTCCTATAAGTCCTAATTTGAGTACGTAAAGAACACTTAATTGACACACCACAAATGCACAAATGCAAAATGGAAACTAAAAAATGAGCAAAGAAGTGTAAAAGAAATGAAACAACACAAGAAAACTAAAGAAAAACACAAACAGCATTTTCTATCACCATTTTATCACCTCTTTATCACCTTTAAACAGTGAATGAACAGTGTCGTGAATAGTGACTAGAGACCGGTCGTTAGGTACAAGCGACCGGTCGGTTTTTTACAGAATTGAAATTTGAAGAATGTGTGAAGAGCGACCGGTCGTTAGGCACAAGAGACCGGTCGTTTGTTTAGTACGACCGGTCGTTTTGCACAAAATCGATATTCTGTTTTTTCAGTTTTGACCTCTGTCCAGTTTTTAACCTATAACTTTCCAACCGTACGTCCAAAATTCACGTTCTTTAGACGGTTGGATTCAGCACAGAAAATGCAAGAACACAATGCGGACCAAAAGTCCAAAACAATTACGAAAACAAACAAAATGCAGTGACAAAGACACAAAACGTGTCAAACACGCAACTCACACACACATTGGGGGGGGGGGGGGGTTTGGTTTGGTTCATGTGACCTATTTCTAGTGCATGAATGTAAATGGACTTCGAATTTAAATGAGAATGGCAGAGATGAATTATCAGAAAGTGAAAGTAAAATGTAACAAACACTAGGGTTTCGGAATCCACCCTAAACAATTCTACCCATGTTCATGAATACTCAAGTGATGAACTCTAAACGTATTGATGAAGATGTTCGCAATCAAGACCATGGGTCGTGGCTCAAGATGCATTGATTCTCTCTAAGATACGTAAAGTGCATGGTTCGTGCTACAATACTTGTGTCCTCCTCATAACCGAACCTAGGTATGGTTCGTACTTCGATTCAATTACAAGGAAAACCCATTAAGTTCAAAGAGAATATGAACATCACAAGAATCCTAATAGCATGGTGTTTACATTAGGTATTCAAGAAACCAATTCACATGGATGATTCTTACTCCATCCATCTATTGCTTAGGAAAACATGAAGATACACATAATCCCAACAACCTCAAGAAGCATGCTTTCAAAGGTGATCAATCAAAGAAGCACATACATCAAGGATAGATTAATTTGGTGAATTGGAATTCATCAACAATATCTAGAAATTCATACACTCAAGCATCAAAACAATAAGGTATTCATGTTTAGGGCTTCAACCTAAGCCCTAGCTATGGAGTTTAGTTGCTCATACTTATTCCAAATACAAACTCAAAACAAAATTAGAAAGAAGTTACAGATTTTGTGAACATGGGAGCTCAAGGTCTTCAACGGTGGAAATCTCTTCCACTCTTTGCTTTGTTGCCCTTGTCTTCCTCCTTGAGCTCCCTAGCTCCAAGCTTCATCTCCAGCTCCAAAATCTGCTTCAATGTGTAGAAAAATAGAATGCCTTCATTACCCACGTTCAAAAGCCTCTCTAACTTCATATTGCAATTCCCTTTGCTTCCCTCTCTCCTCCTTTCCAGCTTTTACTTTTAATATTGTATTGCCAAAGTCTTCACCCATTGTCTTCTTGTCCCCATGCAAATGATGAAGCCTTGTCCTCACAAAGATGCCAATTGCTTCAGAAAATATCTCTTTCACTAAGGTAAATTCTTGTTACCAAGTGTTATGGTAACAAGAAGAATCAAGTGACACATTTGAGGTAAAAGCTGGACAATTCCGGATTTCCAGAGCTGTGGTAACATGTTGGATTGGTTGGATAGGCAATACTTGTCCAATGGAGCTCAAATTTGGATATGTTGTAGTTAACATCCATTGGAACAAGTCTCATGAAGATCTTCACCTCATCCGAGCACCAGAGCATGTTGATCCCAGGCCAAAAAGTTGACCTACGAAAATGAACAAAAACAGAATTTATAACCAATAATGCACTTTTAGCTCATTTTCATCCTAACCAAGGTAAAATCCAAGAAAACACAAAAAGAAAGTAAAAAGCTATAAAATGTCAAGAACTAACTCAAAATAATGGGTGAATAACATGAAAAATCATGTGTAAAAATGAACTGAACAGCCACCACCTCCAATTCGGTCGCCGCAAGCTTGGATGCCAGCTCTGCAATCTTAGCAGCATTCTCCTCGGCACGCCGATCAGCCTCCTGGAGCATCTTCCCAGCATCGGTGATTTTCGATCGGCTCTCTTCAAACTTCTTCTGATGTCTTCGGCAGCATTGACAGCTCGCTTCGCGCAGAGCCACATCTCCATCTCAGCCTGCAACACAAATGGGAACATTAACACACGCCGAATGAAAACATACTTGGACAACCACAACTCTTAAACACTTATCGCAGCCTGAAGCTGGAAGACGCGTCCGGTCTGCTCACGCCATCGATCATGCAATTGATGAACGGCACCGCCTTCCGAGGGCAAGCTATGTTGACCGGCCCCTCCTCTCCCTCTCCTTCGTCGTCAGGGATCTGTACTGACGTCCCCTCATTCGGCCCCCTAGGCCGTTTCGGTAACGGCGTTGCATCGAGGGCACCCTCAATCATCCTTTTGCCAGTGACCTGGTGGTGAACCTCCCGAACGGCCTCGGCTTCGGCCGCCTGCTTCTCCCGGCGGTGATTAGCCACTGTTTGTTCATCCCCACCGGCTCCTACCGCCTTCTTCTTCGGCCTGCGGGACTGACCCTTCTTGTGCTTCGGCCCCCCTTGCCCCTCCAGCCGACGCCTCGTAGCCTCGCTCATTGGCCTCCCACCTGCCACTATACGAAAAGCAAGTTAGGAAGGCAACGGCACTAAGAGAAAAAGAGAGATACCTGACTGCCGAACGGCATCACTTACTTTGTCTTTCTTCTTCTTCTTTCTCCTCCCTTGCCCTTCGGTCGTGTTCTGCCCTACCGATCAGACCAGCCTTGAACAGATTCCGAAAGTAGAGCAGCTCCTTGAAAAACCGATCTTCTTCGGCAATCTTCGCTCTAACCCTCTCGATTGCTTCAATCTCTCTGATCGGTGCAGCAGGCCGTTTTAAGGACACTGAAACAACAAGGGCAAACGGTCAAAAAAAAAAAAGGGCAATCTATCCTGCCGAACGGCAGGATCTATCCTACCGACTGTCTGAAAGGTCGTAGGGATCCGCCTCTCTACGATCACTCCCGGTGCCGATTCCCAATCACCGGACACAATTACCCGACGCTTCCGCCACGTCTTTTGAGAGCTCGGCACCCCAACCATAAAGTGCCCACGCTGCCCTGCCGAGAGACAGTTGGACTGAACCCACCCTCCGTGATCGGCACTCTTTGCCCTCGTCACACTGTACAGCTGGGCGAACTGTTCATAGCTTGGCTCCCCCTCACCAGCCAAGCTGAACGCCGTGATCGTCCCAAGCAGCGTAATCCAAAAGTTTGGATTATACTGCCCTGGTGCATAACCGATCGCCGCCAAGATCTTCTGTATCGAATGCCTCAACGGCAGCCGAAGGCCATGCTTAAACACGTCCGTGAAAAATACCACCCCCTTGTCATTGTCACTAAGCGACTCTAAGGGCCCCGGAATTCGCATCCCTACCGATTCCAGAATATTATACTCTGACCAAATCTTAGCCAACTCAGATTCGGTCAGCGTGTTTGGCTCTAAGTCATCTACTCCGAACACAGGCTCCGTTGGCTTCGCCATCGGGATCTGTTGCCTACCCCTGACAACCCTCAACACTCCTTCCCCTGGGGCAGCAACGGACACGCCACCCCCATTGGCCTCACGACCCGAAGTCGAAGGCTCACCATCCTCAGGCGCTCTCGTAGAAGTGCCCTCAGCTTCGGCATGCACTCTTGCCCTTTCCACTATTTCGCAAGAGCTCCCAGAATCGGTACTTTCACCCCCCCCGGACGAACTCCCCTGGGACGATTCGTCCTCAAAGGCCCCTGGACTACGTTTACCCTTGGATTCGGTATCTGACATCTACAAACACAAACGAAGGGAAACTAAGAACTATGCTAGAATCAAACTCCTATTCTACCTCCTAAACACTTATGTTCATGCTTGTTTATGCTTGTTCATACTTGTTCATCCTTTATTCAAACCAAAATTCATTGAAATCAGCACTTCAATTCATGAAAATACGAAAACACGGCAACATACCTTGTTTGTACGGTGGTTCTAGTTTGCCGGAAATCGCCTCGCCTTGTTCAAGCCGCCAGAAATCACCTACTCCGCCTTCGCACGGTCGCCGGAAATCGCCTCTCACAAGCTCTCTTCGCTCTCAAAATTCCAAGTATTCGAACCCTTGTCTACTCCTCATATTTATAGAGCCGATGTAGCATCGGGATACGAAACGACGCGACTCTTCGCAGCCATGCCGACACGTGTCACGCATGCATGGCGAAGCCCAGACATTGTCAGTCGAAACGTTTCAAGTCCTTAGAGACGCTTCAACTTCCCGAACGTGGCATATATTACCACCTTCGAGCACAACTCCACCAGCGAACGGCAGGCGCACATTGATGAGTTCTCACTCACCTCTCATGTGCGCACATCGATGAGTTCTCACTCACCTCTCGTGCCGAACGGCAGGCGCACATCGATGAGTTCTCACTCACCTCTCGTGCCGAACGGCAGGCGCACACTGATGAGTTCTCACTCACCCCTCGTGCCGAACGCCGTCTCTTTTCTGAAGTTCACTCGCTCAGGTACTTGGGGGACTACATGCCACCATCGGCAACAACAACACCATTGAGTCCGGATCAGAATGCCGAAGACAGATTCAAGTCCCCAACCGAGAAGCTTCTCAATCGGTAACTTGGGGGACTACTATTTGTACCATATCTGATCCTCCACTCATACAACGACACGTGGATCATGGGAGATCCCCCAAGCACCCAAGGCCTCAAAGAATCGGCATCGGCCACCGATGGCATTGTCTCAAAGCTGCCAACAGCTGCTACATGCCCATCTCGTCTATAATCGGTATCCCATACCGATTCTGCACAATCAACCTCGAAGCACCCGCCCGAAATATCTAAGGACTCGTGTCAACCTCATAGGGCCCTCCCACGAGTCCCACATCGAAAGAAAGTACTAAGAGCATACAAAATGCCCTCTATAAATACACCCCTCCACCACAGTACAGGGGTAAGACTTTTCAGCTTGACTTATATACTATTATATTGTCAACAGCGAGAGCTCTTAGAAACCAAACTTACTTCGGCATCGGAGGGTCTTAGGCTGGTTCCACACCGGTTCCACAGACCTTACGAGTCTCGACTTCTTTCTATTCAGGATCAGCATCCAAGGACAGGAAGGATCGGCATCTAAACACTCAATCGATCCCTCGATCGTCCATCTAGCTTGTAAGTTGCACTCATCTCTATCTGTTCAGTTTTAGTGCCAACAGAGGTTTCAAAATGGAAACCCTCCTTGGGCATCTATGGTGATTTCCTAGAAATGAAAACTTGGTTTTGGGCATTCAGAGCTGTTTATGGGAATGATTTAATGGACATCCACCCTAAAACTGCCTATTGGACAACTCTAAACCCACATAAGTGCACTCCCTTTCCTTCTTTTTTTGTTTTATTTATTGTTATCTACTGGTTTTGTGATGAATGAGTGTGAGAGTGTGAGAGTGTGAGAGTTAAATTCTTTTTCATGTAGACTGTAGGTGCAAAATTAAAGAATGAAAATTAAGATTAATGGCTACCAGCAGCCATAGTAATTATTCAATCACTAAGTATTTATTTTGGTGCTAGCCTTGCATCCATTCAATTCAGTCATGCTAAATGAAAAATCACCATTTCACCTACCATCATGTTAACCACATTCTACCCTATTCATTTTAATGGCATGAGGACAATGGATGCATATGGTTTCAACCATTAAATATCCCCTCCCCCTCCCCCTCAAGTATTCATTCTACCCTATTCATTTTAATCGCATTATTGCATCTTTCTTTCTTGATTGTAGTTTCCAGAATTTCTATTTGCTAGTCGCTACAACATAAATTTCCTAGTTCTTTTCTAATATTATATATATATATATATATATATATATATATATATATATATATATATTTTTTACTAACATAATAATAATTAAGATTTCTAATTTTCATATTGGTTTCAGATGACCACCCGTTTAACACAGACATGGCTGATGCTAAAAGAGACGGTGAGAAGAACACTAGTGTGCAAGTCACTCGAGAAGAAATTTCTTGACATGTCCGAGTCAAAGAAGAATGTTGATGAAATTATACTAAAAGATATGAAGGAAATGTTGGAGCAACAAAAGGATGGTTTGGAAGAGTTCATAGCTTCTCTAAAGCTGAATCAAAAATTGTTGTAGAGACTAAGGCTGGTGATTGCCTTCCACGGGTTATTAACTAAAAAAGTGGCAAGCACCACCCTTAGTCTCCACAGCAACTTTTGATTCAGCTTTAAGAGAAGCTATGGACTATTCCAAACCCTCCTTTTGTTGCTCCAACGTTTCCCTTCATCTCTTTCAGTATAATTTCATCAACATTCTTCTTTGACTCGGACATGTCAAGAAATTCCTTCTTGAGTGACTTGCACACTAGTGTTCTTCTCACCGTCTATTTTAGCATCGACCATGTCTGTGTTAATACGGAAATTAGAAATCTTTATTTTATGTTAGTAGGAAAAAAAATATATCATAAAAGAACTAGGAAATTTACGTTGTAGCAACTAGCAAGTAGAAATTTTGGAAACTACAATAAGGAAAGAAAGATGCAATACTTAAGGGGGAGGGGAGGGGATATTTAATGATTGAAACCATATGCATCCATCGTCCTCATGCGATTAAAATGAATAGGGTAGAATGTGGTTAACATAGTGAACATGGTGATTTTACCATGTTCACCGAATCACCTACCTTCTATATCATAGTTTAGACTATGGGTGGTGCTTGCCGCTTTAGGTTATTAACTAACAAATTATTATTATTTAATTTCTGTGTTAAAATAATTGAATTACTGCTGATTATATGTGTCAATTTTAATTAAAACATGATAATGTGACTTTTCATGATTCTCATTAGAGTGATTCTGTGAAGCACATGCTTCTCAGTCTAGATATTGTTATTCAGCTGGCTCAAGGCCAACAATAATACTTCCTGCATTACAACATGGTGATCCTCTCCAATGTTTTCAAAGGCATGCTTTCGCGCGCGTCGGAGCGCGCGTTGAAGCGAGGCGGCCGGAAAACGCCCGAGGCGGTCGGCTATTTCGCGAGTTGCACGTTTAGCGCAGGGAAGGCGTGAGGAGGCGTTGCAAGGCGTTCCAAGGCGGAGCGAGGCGCAGGAGAGCTGACACTCTGAAACGGAAGAAATTTTCACCATTCTGCAAATTGGGTGCGGCTCCAACGCAGCGAGGAAGACGACCTTTTTTCCATAGGTTTTTTTCTAACAAAACGACGTCGTTTGATTGAAGTGTTAAAAAAAACTTAAAGTGAAACGACGGCGTTTCACTTGGAGTGTTTTGAAAAAGATAAAACAACACACGCATGTTTCTTTTTTTTTTCGCTTCCATATTTTTTTCCCACTTGTTGCTTTCCTTTATACAATCAATGTTCTTGCCTTTTCTATTTCCAGGGGTCTCTACTTATCCTTTTTTTTTTTCTCTCTAAATTAATATATTAACACATGGAATTATTGTTGAAACCAATTGTGTCCCACATCGGAGAGAGGGAAGGAGAAAGAGTACTTTAAATAGAATTACCCCACTCCAACTAATACCGAGGCCTTTTGTGATAAAACCCCACACCTGAGGATTGTGCAGGTGGTAAAGTGGGGACAGTATCGGTGTTGTTGGAGTGGGCCCTCGGCCCGTTAACCTGGAAAATTTGACATGGTATCAGAGCCAGGTTGCGGGCCCGTACTTGCCACGTGATGGGTGGGTCCCCGTTTAGCCCCGCGCGATGGGTGAGTCCCCGTTTGGCTCCACGTAGGCCAAAGTTGCCACGTGATGGGTGGGTCTCTGTTTGGCCCCGCGCGATGGGTGAGTCCCTACATGGCTCCACGTGGTTGCCGATGTGTGGATCTCCACGTGTGACCCACAAAATGGGGTCTCACGTGCGGGGGAGTGTTGAAACCAATTGTGTCCCACATCGGAGAGAGGGAAGGAGAAAGAGTACTTTAAATAGAATTACCCCACTCCAACTAATACCGAGGCCTTTTGTGATAAAACCCCACACCTGAGGATTGTGCAGGTGGTAAAGTGGGGACAGTATCGGTGTTGTTGGAGTGGGCCCTCGGCCTGTTAACCTGGAAAATTTGACAATTATATATATATAGTAAAACCCTAATTTCTACCCTTACCAAATAATCTCCATCAATTTGAAGAATTCTCTTCATCTTTCGACTGCAAATAAGTATTTTATTTTTCTTTCTAATTCTTGTAAGTATTTTATTTTTTCTCTAATTCTTTGCAACTATAATTTGAAGTTCCGTATAATATTTTTTCAATTTTTTGAAAAATATATTAGTTATCTTATTCGTTTATGTGATATAGTAGAAATTTGACGTACATATTCTATGTTTTGGGATTGATTATTATGTTTTGAATGATAGTTAGTACTTATATTTAATTATATTTAAAAGATATTGTTATGGTTCAATAAAAATTAGTTGTACAATTTAATTGTATTGTATTATTCATAAATTTTTCTTATTAAAATAAATTAATGTGCAAAAGGCTTACGCCTCAACGCTTCAAGGCTTACGCCTCGCATAGCGCTACTAAAAACGCCTCGCCTATACGCCTCGCCTTTGAAAACTTTGATCCTCTCACAGAGAAATCAAGTTAGAGAAGCATGTGGGCATTTTTTAAAATTCTCACATAAAACTTAACTAATCAGGTTAACAACAGGAGATATATCACCTTTAAGGGTGGTGGTGAGCATAAATATTCGGTTAATTTGGTAAACAAAAATGCTCCTGTATAATTATAAATTTGATTTCCCTAGCATGCAGCCAAATATTAGTCAATTTTAGATTGAGTGAATTATTAGGATTTGGCATCTCTTTGGTTTTTCAGTATATCAAAAATTTCCTATTATGAGTATGCTATCCCTCCTCAAGAAAAGTACGATGTGTTTCTTAGTTTCAGTGGCGTTGACACCCGCAATATCTTTACCAGCCATCTTCATGCTGCTTTAGTTGAGAAGAAAATTGTGACCTACATAGATTATAAACTTGAGAGAGGAGACGAAATTGGACCTGCCCTTCTTGAAGCAATTGAAAAATCAAAGCTTTCGGTGATCATTTTCTCGAAGAACTATGCTTCTTCCACATGGTGTTTGAATGAGCTTTTGCATATACTGGGATGCATGGAAAAATATGGACAGATTGTTATGCCGATCTTTTATGGCATCGATCCATCAGATGTAAGAAAACAGCAGGGGAGTTATGCAGATGCCTTTGCTCAACTTGAAGAACGTTTCAAGGACAGTATCGACAAGGTGCTCAATTGGAGGGATGCTTTGACGAAAGCAGCCAATCTATCTGGGTTTGACAATTCGAAAGGAAATTGGTAACTGACTCTGTTAATTGTCTTAATTTTCACTTGTGACCGTTATATTTATTATTAATACAAGATGGCAGACTTACTAATTATTGTTTGTCCTTCATAATCATATATTGACAGGAGGGAGTACCTTTTAGTTGATGAAGTTGTGAAAGATATTTTAACCAAATTGGATTGGAAATCGTCATGTAATTTAAAGGGCCTGGTTGGAATTGAAAGAAAAATTGAGCAAATTGAATCGTTATTGTGCATTGATTCACGAGATGTTTGCTATGTAGGTATTTGGGGCATGCCTGGTATTGGCAAGACCGCCCTTGCTGGTGCTGTATTTAACAGACTCTCTTCTAAGTTCGAGGCTTGTTGTTTTCTTGCAAATGTAAGGGAGGAATCAGAAAGACATGGACTAAATCAGTTGCGAAGATTCGTAAGTTATTAGAGGAAGAAAATCTAAACATTGAGACTCCAACTGTGGGATCAAATTTTGTTGGAGAGAGGCTTGCTCGTACAAAGGTCCTCATTGTCCTCAATGAAGTGGACAATCTAAACCAACTAGAACTTTTAGCTGGGGATCAGGACCAGTTTGGCCCCGGAAGTAGAATTATTATTACAGCTAGAGATAGGCGCCTACTTAAGGAAAAGGTTGATGATGAGAAGATACATAAGATTAAGGGATTATGTTTTGATGAGGCTCTTCAGCTCTTGCATTTGAATGCTTTCAAAGGTAACTCTCCTACAACAAATTATGCAGAGTTGCCGAAAGTGGTTTTAGATTAGGCTGACCGCAATCCATTAGCTCTTAAAATTTTGGGTTCCTCGTTCCTTCATTGCAAGAGCAAAGAAGATTGGGAAGATGAATTGAAGAAATTGAAAAAATTTCCAAGAAAAGAAATTCAGTATGTGTTGAGACTAAGTTATGATGGATTAGAAGAAAATGAGAAGGAGATATTTCTTGATATAGCATGCTTTTATAAAGGGATGGATGTTGATTTATATGCAAAAAGAATGTCAGATGTTCATGGTTGCTTTCAGACAGGAATTAGAGTTCTCATTGATATGTCTCTCATATCAATTTCAAAAAGTAACTGCCTAGAGATGCATGATTTGCTACAAGAAATGGGTCAAGCAATTGTTCGTGAACAATGTATTGAAAATCCAGGAAAACGCAGCAGGTTGTGGATTGCTGAGGATGTCAAACGTGTATTGGAAAATAAGATGGTAAGAGCCAATTGCATAAACTTTCTTTGAAAAGAGAACAAAATATGAACTTTCTATGAGAAGATATGATGAACAGGTCACGTATGTCTAAAAATGTACTTTTCTGTGATTCAAATTTCATTGTATGTTATATTCTCATTTATACTTTGCTCTTGGTTGTCAGGGAACCGCAAAAGTTCAAGTCATATTCTTTTAACATATCTGAGATTAAAGAGCTACACTTGAGTCGTAAAGCCTTCAAAAAGAAGCACAATCTAAGATTGCTAAAGATATATAATTCTAGCAATGACAAGTACTGCAAATTATACCTTTCTCAAGGTCTTCAGTATCTTCCCCATACTCTTCGTTATCTACACCGGGACGGATACCCTTTGAAAACTTTGCCATCAAAGTTTTTTCCAGAAAATCTTGTTGAGCTTTGGATGCCCCACAGCCAAGTTGAGCAACTTTGGGAGAATGGCCAGGTATATATGCTTATTTTGTTAATTCTTGTTATAAAAGAAATACACATGTCTGGAAAATTATGTCTTCTTTCTATTAATTCTATTCAATTTGTTACAGAATCTTGTGAACTTGAAAGAGATCGATCTTAGTTTTTCCGAGCATTTGACTGAAGTTCCTGATCTCTCTCACAGTCACCAAATTGAGAGTATAAATCTTCAGTTCTGTACAAGTTTGGTTCAAATTCCTTGTTATTTTCAATATATGGACAAGCTTACTTCTCTTGAACTTAGGTTCTGTACGAAACTCAAATATCTTCCGGATATGCCATGCAATATGGAAACGTTAATGTTAGCTTGGACTGCAATAGAGGAATTGCCTTCATCAGTTTGGTCTAGCGAAAAACTTGATGTCCTTCATATTGGACATTGTAAGCATCTTAAGAACCTTCCAAGCAACAGTTGAAAGCTAGAATGCTCCAGTGATTTTACTCTACGAGGCTGCTCATCTCTTGTCAACTTTACGGAGCTTCCCTCCAATATGACAAGGTTAGATTTGAGGGGATCAGCAATAGAGGTATTGCCCTCATCAATCGAGCGTCTCTTTAGTCTCACTGAAATTAAATTGGAAAACTGCAGAAGGCTTGTGAGTCTCCCAGTGACAATTTGTAAGTTGAAATGTCTTAGGAGACTTAATCTCACTGATTGCACAGCATTAGAATACTTCCCAGAAATCTTGGAGCCTATGAAAGAACTGCACTTAGAAGTTTGGCAAGAACAGCAGTTAAAAAGCTACCCTCTTCGATCGGAAATCTATCTCGTCTGATGACATTAGAGCTCTCTGGGTGCAAAAACCTTGTTTTTGTCCCAAAGAGCATCTACAATTAAACTGTCTTGAGATTCTCAAGCTTGGTGGCTGTTTGAAACTTCAAAAGTTGCCTCCCTTCTCAGTCGGTTTGAGCTGTTTAGAAGACCTAGACCTCAGTTACAGCGGTATATTAGAAATACCTGATCGCCTCATTTGCATAAGCTCATTGATAAAGTTAGATCTAAGTGGAAGCATGATTGAGAGCATACCTGCAAGCATCAAACAAGCTTCTCGGCTGTCTCATTTGTGGTTAACCAAATGCAAGAGTCTTCAGTCTTTACCGGAGCTCCCGGCCTTATTGTCTTGAAGCACACGGCTGCACGTCATTGAAGACAGTGTCAAGTTCAAGACTCACACAACGTTGGGCTAGATATGGAGATAAATTATATCCTGAACACTTCATTAAGGAGAGAGTTATATTTTCTGATTGCCTAAACTTGGATCAGAATGCATGGAGCAACATAATGGATCATGCACAGCTTAGAATTATGAGATTGGCAGGCAGAGTATGTCTGTCTGTCTCTCTCTCTCTCTCTCTCTCTCTCTCTCTCTCTCTCTCTCTCTCTCTCTCTCTCTCTCTCTCTCTCTCCCCTGTTGTTAAATTGAATAACTAGTTTTCTCTAGTCTCTAACAAATTAACCTTGGTGCAGCTGCTATTTTTTCATGATCAGTTAAGTATATAGTACTTATGCATCCATCCATGGTACAGGAATGTGAATTATGTCATTCTGTCTCAAGTTCATTTGCCATTGTATGCCCCGGAAATGAAATTCCGAATTGGTTCGACTATGAAAACGAGGGATCTTCAGTAAACATCAAGCTTCCTCCAAATTGGTTTCTTAAAGGTTTCTTGGGTTTCGCTCTATCTCTTGTTGTCGAATTCGACAACTATAATGTGAAGAGGAGTTTGAGGTTTGAATGCAAATCCAATTTCAAAACTAATAATATTGGTGAAGAAAGCGGTGGATTAAATTGTACTAGTTCGTATGCTGAGTATGAGTATATAACCAAATGCAGACAAAGCTGTGAGAGGTATTTGAATTCAGATCACGTGTTTGTGTGGTATGATATAAATGCCTTCAAAGTTGAATGGAAAGCAGATAATAAGGTGACTGAGGCCTGTTTTGAATTCTACCAACTGGGTAGCGATTCCAAAGTGAAGGTGAAAAGGTGTGGTATCTCCCTGTTGTATGCCCATGATCCTGACAAATTTTATGTCACGTCGGAGGAACCACAAGTTGAGGAAGATGTTGAAGATGGGCTCACTACTTGGATAGAGAAGTGGAGAAGAAGCAGTAGCAAAACCAAGGCAGCCCATCGGTCAGCCCACTATGGGCGACCGGTCGATTATTTCCTTGGAGGAAGGACAAACAGAGGTCGAGAAGCGACTAGACAGACATACCCAACCGACCGGTCAGATTTTTCCCGAGGCTTATCATTGTTAGGCAACCGGCCGCCCACTCCTTGGCGACCGGTCAGTTTTTGCTCGACAACTGCTCCAAGTTTGCCATTTTTAGCATATTTTCGTCAGGTTTTGTTTCCTACTTCGAGTTGCAATGTAACCCAATGCTATAGGGCTTGTTTCGTGCCTAGGATTGGATTGAATTAGATAAGTCATAAATCTAAGATATTGTGAAGGAGGAAATGAGGGTAGAGGTGAATGATTTTCCGTTTTGGGGGATTAGGATCGATAAGTTATAAGGTGATTATGTGAGCAGTATTGGCATCTTGTGCAATTGTCATCTTGTGAAACACAAAGACATGAAACACAAGACAATCCTCGTCTCATGGCACACTTGTCTCATTCCTTGTTTTAGGGAATACTTTTCTTGAAGTATGTAATCCTTGTCTTAGGGAATGTTTCATGGAATGTTTTAGGGAGAACTTTTGTATTAGTATAGGATAATTACATGTATAAATGTTTTGATGTGAAATAGAATCAACAAGAAGTTGAAATCAGAAAAATATGTGTAGCTTCCAAATTCTCTGCACTCTCCATTCTCTCTACTCAACCTTCAACATATCCTCCTAAATTTGACAGATTACTATCATCCTACCATTTTGTGCGGATTTGATGAGATAACTTTTCTTCATGAGTAATTTATCTTCTACCTTTAGCATTTTTCTTCATTTCTTCCTTTAACATGCTTGAAATGGAGAGATCATATCCAATCCAATACTAAGAACCAAACAAGCCCTTAAGGTATAAATAGGACTTTTGAGACCTATGTCGAACATCTAAATAGATTACAAAGTGACATCAAATTGGGTTTGAGAGAGAGATTAACTGCACGTTTATTTACAAGTAATGGTAAGTAAACATGCCGAAGGTTTGGACGCAACGCAACCTCAGTAATAATGGCAGAGCAGCTTGTTCAGCCACCATATTGCTAAACTAGTAAGAGGAAAATAAACAGCAAAAGACAATGCAGTAAAAACTGTTTCAAGAAAAAAGATGAAAAGGAAGAAACTATTAGAACATATCGCTAGAGGAAGGGATTGAACCTTCGACCTTGTGGTTAACAGCCACACGCTCTAACCAGCTGAGCTACTCCAGCTGATTGGTAATTGTGCACAAAGTTTCTTACAAGAATTAATCGCCTCTTATTTTTCACGTATAGGGCCTAAGCCCATCACATGCGGTTTTGCTTGTAAAGGCTCTTTTACTACCAAATCTTTGTTAAAATCTAAGCTTCAATTCAAAGCACTTGAAAGTGCTTCTTAAAGTAACACCTAGTAGGTGCTTCTCCAGAAATAGTTTTAAAGCTCATTTGGGAGTGTTTCTGAAAGGGCTAAAAGCGTTTTCTGACAACCGAAAATACTTCTGATGGCGTTTGGCCAAAAAGTTTAGAAATACTTCTAATCCATAGAAGAGCTTTCTGAAGAAGCACCTGCCACGTGCTTTTTCAGGAAGCACTCCCAAGTGCTTTTTCAAGAAGCACTTCGATTTTTTATGAAATTTTCAACTTTATAATAAAAGCGCTTTTATTAAAAGTGCTTATGACCATAAGTGCTTCCTAAAGAAGCTGTCCCAAATGAGTCATTAGTTAATTCTATCAAACACTGCCAGCAGAAGAAGATCCATCAATTCAGTGTAAAGTCAACTGGACCGGGGTAATTTAGATGGAACTTTGAAGGGCAGAGTAACAAACATATAACACAACAGCAGTGCTGCAGTTGTATATTCCCTTTACACACAAAAAAAAAAAACAAAGAAATTAAAAGAAAATACACTGGATATACATCATAGCATTGAAACAGAGTGCTCAACATACAACATTAGGTAACCTACATAACACATACAATGGCAAGAACGAAATTCGATTGGAAACCCCAGCCGAGAATCAAAGAACATAAAGTTCCTCAGGTCTCGCAGTTTTCTAGCTTTTCTCATGTCTAACAGTATTCTATCTTATCACGCACAACTGCTGGGATCCATATCAGAAACACCATATTGTGTGCGTCTGCAACTGCCCTATAAGCCCTCCAGATCTTTTTTTTACAGGGACACCATTCTGTTCAACGGTATCCTATCATTTTGACGAGGAGGAATCCTTTCAATTGGAGATATCACCTGTGGCATCGTCATACCGACTGAAATTATGATCTCTGCATTTCAGGAAATAATTGTCAAAACATTATGCAAGCCACAAGTGCTACTCAACAAAAAGGTCTTGAAGATTTCTTCAAAACTAGGAAAGAAAAAAACACTAATCGCAATCATCCGTGGTTAACTGCCAAGTAAAATTAATTTTGTTTTTAGGGTATTTCTATCTGAGAGAGCCATCAAGGAACTTCCATGGAACAATTGGCTTTTGATGATACACCGGAATATGAGGAAACAGACTCATACATCATAATACTTACACTGACAACCCAGTAAAAATTCAAAACTATTTCGACCAAACTTCTTATGCTTTGTTGTCCCTCAGTGACCTAATTCCATAAAAGCCAAACTATTTTCTCAATATACTTAATGCCACTTAGGAAATCTCTGTGAATTATGTAGATAGGCATCAGTGCTTATTCATGCGTTTTCATTAAATTGTCAATCTAAGTTTTGCATAGTTCACCAAGGATCAAGATTTAAAACTGAGGGTGCATTTCAACTAATCCGTTAATGCGAACACTTCAGAAATATAAAAAAGAAAACATTGTACATAGAAACATATCAAACCTTTTGAAACATAAATCAGAATTAATAAGTGTTTGAAGTGTTCAATTTTGTATTAGTCTATATATAAATGTATATGCATATGGTATAAACAGGACAAGTTAAATAATATTTGTATCATACTAGTCTTTGCAAAAAGTTTCGAGTGAACAATATTTTCTTCCTCAATTGGTATTAAATAAATGGTAGTTAATTCTTTATTTAACAGCCACTAAGAATCTCAGTTTTCATTGCCAAGCCTCCAACAAAAATAAAGTGAAGCCAGAGTCTTAGTGCACAATCACAAGGAGGAGACAGACAAAAGCTAGCCAGCATTTAGCATCCTTGGATTTGAAGAAACTGAGAGCTCCATAAACAGGGGTTTTTATGAAATCATTCTTGAACTCTTTCCACAAAAACTAATAGGACTTTCTTTCGCTTACATCAAGACTTGAATCTAAAACCTGGGTTGTCCGTCCCACAGAACGCCACTTGAGCTAAAGCTATGAGTTTTGTCAACTTTACTCCTGTTTAGGTTAATTCTGTATACTAATTTACTACCAGAATTAAAAGCGCGTCTGCTAAACCTGTAGAACATCTGAAAATCATAGCCAATAAATCTTTATCCATCAACCTTTATTTGTTTATTTCTTTGCTGAAGAACCATTAATCTTTTTGTTTTACTTTTGCATAAACCCCATTAGCTGCACTGGCCCGTTAATGTTAAACATAGGCTTCTCCGGTTATAATGTATACAGGTTCACATACATCCCCAGGAGCCATTATATTAGGGACCCATGTTCTCTTTTCGTCTATAACTTTTAGAAAACTCATAAGGCAAAACAGATTGTATGCGAAACAATCGCGTCCATGACTGAAACATATATATAATATATGGCACATCCACACAAAAGAGGAAACAAACCTATCCCTTCCCGCACGGACAAATTTGGCCGTATGATCTCTTCAGAATTGACAAGAAAAATATCACCAATGTATAGATGGTTTGTTGGGACATAAACACTACACAACTCCTCATCTCCATTATCCCTCTGTAGTCAAACCACCAATAATCAGATCCAAAAGGTACAAGGTCATTATAAGAAAATCCAATATAAACTAAACCAACGTCGCTAACTATTAGAACATTAATATTTTCTACTGCAAACCATCAGAAAACAACCATTATTATTAATTTTTTTTCGTTAATCTTAAATTCCATATAAATTTGTAGAGGGTATCGCAATATAGATTTTTTTAGAAAGTTAGTGTAATAGTTGTAAATAGTATTGAAATATGAACATTAATTCTTGCTTTTCAGATTTCAAGTAAAAATTTGGTGATAACCTTAGTATTTTCCTACAACTAAATAATTATATAGCTGCTTGTAAATATAAACGATTCTTCATCACATTTAATTAACTTAAAAATCTTTCATTTGCTTTAAAAAAAATTAATAATAATAACAGAGAAACCACTTTTGGACTTCTTAGGAAGTGGCAATACTAACTAGAGGAAAATAAAAACCTTTCTTTTTTCTCTGTACACAAGAAACTGCTTTTAGAGTGAGAACCTGGTTTTGGAGGGAATCAGGTAATAGCTGTTATGATAGTTATTTCTCACCCATTCATTAACAAACAATATAAGCCATCATCTGATTCTAAAATTAAGTAGAAAACAACTCAGCAAGGGAGAACTTGGGACAAAACAATCTCACATACAAACTAAATCTGCTTCTTCCAAATCCGAACCAAACATTTTAATAAATAGAATATTGAAACATACCTGAAGGGTTACAGATGATGTGATAAAACCAAATGCATATTCACCAAGCCGAGGATGACGGATAATTGCAACCTCTTTAAATGCAGTGGTATTTTGGTCTGTCACAAAGAGAGAGAATTATTTCTGACTACTAAATCTACAATGGAGAAAAATAATAGACAAACACTGAATGAATTCCATGTCAAACCAATTATAACATGCACCATAGCATCCCCTCACAAGCGACAAGGCACCACAACTAGCTCAGTACAGGAAGTATTCAACCTAGGGAGAACCAAATGGTATAAAATAAAACAATTTTCCCGGAAGTGCAAGGCCATCGCATGTGTGTGCTCATCACTTAACTTTTGGTTTACAATGGCAACAATACGGGTCAGTAGTTTACTTCAAATAGGGGAATTATATTTCACTTTCATGCCATTATTCAACTTAAACCAAACAGCCTAATGGAAGCCCACATAAGAAGTGAGTCAAAATCAAACAACAGAATTTACCAAGAGCCTTATATGGTATACGTTCCTAGTGGCTTGACCTAAACTAAAATCACACCAAGAGACATTTTAGATAGGTTGGTGAGGCTAATAAACCAACCAACCAATTTCTAGGCTTGGCTCGTTGTTTCAACAAGCCAGAAACTAAGCTTGGCTTGATTCATTTGTTAAAAATTTCAGCTCAGGTCTAGCCTCAACTCATGTGAGACCTACATGCTTGCAAGTGGCTTAGCTCCTTTATAGCCCCAGATTTGATAAGAGAAAACATAAACCCTAAGATAATAAGGACGCAGCCATGCAAACAGTTTACAAATAGGTAAAAAAATGAACCTAGATATTGAAATTGTGGCAATTACCTGGAGAGATTGCAGAGCTAATTTGTTTGGAGGCAGAGTATATGTGCTTCATGAAGGGCATTCGTTTTATGAACCATTCCCCAATCCAGAAAACTGTTGCACCCATCCATGATGAAGCAAATATACCAACTAAAAATATAAAGGCAAGGGATGTAACAAATCCTAGGCCTGCAACAATAAAAAAAGAAGTATTCAATGTTGAAGCATACAAAAACATATGATTTCTGCTCAGAGATCTAGCAATTAACCACTCATGATGAAACTGACGAACAATTAATTATATGATTTCTGCTTAGAACACTTTGAAACTTCAGATATAACCAAAAGGATTAAAGGTAGTCCTCTTTATAGAAATTTTCCCTATATTAAGAAGTAATAATCTATGCTTTGCCACCACTAAAACTGTTACCCCAAATATGGTAATGAGGAGGTTTGGTGATTCACAATGACCTTCGTCTACTTTTCTTACTCGTTCTCCCATACTAATATTTGTTTTTCCAGCTCCCTCCATATCAAATTTGGATAGTGATTGCAACTTGAACTACTTGGATACTTCCAAAAAATCTATTCAAGTACAATCCATATAGTATTACTAGAATTTCTTCTTTTCTTTTCTTTTTTGGTTCAAAAGTATTACTAGAAATTCAAGACATGCAAAAACATATGCAAGTAAGAAGTACCAAACTACTTCAAGTACCAACACCTCTATAGCATTTGCTTGAAAATTTCTTATTATAATTGGCAGTTGATTATTACAGAAATTATTTGTAAGACGCTCTGTCTTTCTTAAAGACGGAACACATTGAGAAAACCTCACTTCTACTCAATTTTCTTCAAATCTGATCCCATTTATTGACAGGTTGACTATTTAGGGTATAGAATGGTCATGTAGATCTTCAGTTTTAGGTTTGAAGTATCAAATTTCGGGCTTAAATCAAAGCGACTAACCAATCTGTGACTAGAAACCTCAAGTCTAAGCTCAAAATGATCATTGTACACCTTAAAACAATCAACCAGGTCAATAAATTGGATCAAAATTGAAGAAACTAAGTAAAAGTAAGGTTTTCTCAATGCCCTTGTCTTTAAGAAAGACAAAGCATCCTGTTCAGAGCCGGACTGGCGATTATTATTATGAATTTTATCAGAACTTTTCACAGCAATGCACGCATCACTTTCAACTTCATTAAGAATTAGACATTGCATACCCAAAGTAAACATCAATTTGGTGCTTTTGAGTCATACCAAATATGCTAACCCCAAGCCTGGCATATATTGGACTGAAGAAACCATCAACAAACTGAACAAACCACCAAGTGATGAAGAATGTAACAGCGACAGGAAAGAGAACCATGCTGCAATTTTACAATTCAACCTAACATTGTTACAATCAAACGAGATATATGAATCATAAAATCATGAACAAACCAGAGGAGAAAACAAATGCAAGAAAAACAATCAGACCCAAATTATACTCATTACCATCCGGTCATGAATTTCTTTGAGACCCAACTTTGGAGCACTGCATAGCATGCCTGATGAAATTCAAGGGTCAAGGCAGTACAGTAGGAACAAGAATTGTTTTGTAAGCTATATGCATTGCCAAATAATAAACAAAATAACTCAATAAAAACAAATACTCTTGCATGAACAGAACCAACAGGGTAGTGCTCTGCAGTAGCAAATGTGTCCAGCATGAATGACTTGTCCATGAGAGAGAGAGAGAGAGAGAGAGAGAGAGAATTTCAGTAAGTAATGACTGCAAATAGGACTTGATGCAGGAAAAGACTAACATAAGTGCCCAAAACCACTTGATACAAAACCTACTTTGCACCATAATTTGTTAACATTTTGGTTTTAGTTTTTAGTTTATTATCTTTAACGGTTCTCAGAACATATTATATTTGCACAAACGGTACTTCAAGCTTGGAACGAGTGTGGAGAAATTAGCGATACTTCTTTATATTTTGAGGTGCTCTGCAGATCCATTGCTCAAAGAATATATCATTTCTAGTTTATTTAGAGCTCAAAATGAGCTTTGTGTATTGACATCCATTCTTGTTTATGGTGATCTTTTAACATCATAACAACCTCAAAGGGAGCTGCCCAAGTAATTATACCCATGTTTTATACAGGAGCCCCTAATTTCTCTATCTTTCTCCAAGCATCTCATAGCTCTAGAGCCTCCAAAAGCTAATTAGGAAAAATTCAGCATTCAACTATTAACTCCACAAACAGGAAGAACAATTAAGAGATCAGCCAAGTTCCACTAACATATATACATAAACATAAACTCATTATGGTTGTTCAAATTCACAATCAATTTTTCTCACTCTAATTAAATCCCCAAACTTCATAAATTTCCAAATTGGGAAGATATTTTTCTAAAGTGACAGAGAGGTTGAGGGTTGAGAGAATAATAGACAGACAGACCTCGCGAGTGGAGGAGTTGGGGGAGCTTGGAGGAGACTTGGGAACATCTTCAGAGTCGGCTTGCGCCAGCGGACTCGACGTGGACTCTTTAGCTTCCGCCATTCGGCTTCGCAGTTACTTCCAGTTACAGACCAACGTAAACAGAGCGGGAGACTCGGAGGAGAAGGGGAGACAGAGATCGCAGTTTGTTTGGACTCAGACTCTCTTCCCAGGCCTTCTGTTCTGTGTCCTCTCCTGGTAAAGACCCTACAGTTGCTCCCCCTGTTTGGCTGCGGGGATAACCTCTATACCTAAGACGGTTTAACAAATTTAACTGTAATTGTTTCTGAGCGAGGGATTGTGTAGCTCAAATGGTTAAAAGGCAATAATCACAACCACACTATTATTCTCTTCGTAGTCGTAGACACGATGTTTATGTACACATAAGTCTCAAATAACTTGACCTAAAAAAAAACCAAAAAAAAAAGTCTCAAATAAAGGATATGCTAGGAATTTTATGTTTACATGAGTCTCAAATAAAGGATATGCTAAAGGGCACAATGTTCATGTACACATAAGTCTCAAACAAAGGATATACTAAAAGGCTAATTTTGCTTTTGGGTTTCATGTACACATAAGTTGGGAGCTTCTATAGTGAGGGGAAAGTTGTAAGGGGTGTTTTTGAGGGGTATGTAAGAGCCGTTGGATTTCATCCAACGGTGAGTTTTCAATATTGGCTTTTTGGTAAAACCGGGTTGAAATTACCCACACCAAAAAGATGCAATCCGAAAGTGCAAAGCACGCTCTCTCATCCTGGTTAACCCTCCTTCCTCCCAAGCCACCCACTCTGCAATATGTTTTTCTTCTCTCTCTCTCCATCTCTAGTTTGTGGTTATCAAAGAACCAAAATCCATTCAGCAAATATCTTGCAACCAACACAGACACAACGGAGGGTTTTGGGTCTTTTTTTTATTATTGACACTTTATCATCTCAAAAATTCATTTTCTAACGCCCAACTTCTCCTAATTCCTCTCCTCTCTCGCACTCTCTCAAATCTTGCCTCAGCTCCAGCTCGCCAGCCATCTCCCTACTGTCCAATCCAGTTCTCCACCCATCAATCGTCATAACCCAGCTCTCCTCAAATTTGGAACCCTAGCTTGACCCTAGCCAAGCCGCCGCAACTCACGACCTCCATTGTAGACCTCCACCGCGAAGCCACTATCGCGACTCCACAGCCCAGCCACAGTCGCGACCTCCGTCGTCGTTCTCGATAGCGGTGAGTTCTGATATTAGTTTTGTACTCTCTGTCTGTTATAAATTCGTTGATCCCCTTTTCTTATTATTGCAACATTAGGGGCATTTATGGGCTCCATTTTTGGCTACGGTCCTCTATCTCTCTCCCTCTCCTTCTCTGTAAGTCCTCTTCTTCTCCGTCTTCAAATTTCAGTAATCCTCTTTACTACTAACCTGAACCACCTACTTCTCTGGTTCTCTTCTTCTTCATGTCATTCAATTTCAATTTTTTTTCTTTCTAAATTCTATTTTAGGGATTTAGGAATTAGGGATTCAGTTGGGTTAATTTTGAAATTCTAATTTAGCGATTCATTCAATGCCTAATTTAAGAGCTGTGGCTTTATGAATTATCAAGTGGACTACTTGTTTTTAATTGATCATTGATAATAGTATTATTGTAATTTTTAATTGATCTTTGCATATTTCATATTTTAGCCTTACAATTTTAGTGGCTGGGCAGCTTGCAATTTTGTGTAGACAGGTTATTAAATTCTTCTAGTATTAATGGAAGTTGTGTTACTAAATTATCAGTAGCTACGCTCTTGGTTGACATGGTTGTTCTGAATTGTAAGATTAGCTTACTATTCGAAGAACCCACTTGCTGATATTAGGAAATGAAGTTATTAATTGAAATGAATGTGAATGTGCTTGTTTCTTATGCTATTAGATTTTGTGTGAGTGTGATGCTAATTAGCCTTTGAAATACACATCTTTTGGTGTTAATATTTGAAGTATTGGAACATGGGAAAGTTGAAAACAGGCATCTTCATGAGATGCTTGAGCAAAATTTGAAGTATTTCAAGAGCATTAAGTAGACCTCCCTTGATATGGCTTGCTATAAAATGTAACATATGGATCTGAATTCCTTGTTCTAAAGTTGCCCCTGTAGATTATTTGTTTCAATTCATGATTCTCTTACACCTATATGGAAACATAGGATTGGTTTGTTTTTATTTTATTTGGAATTGTTTATTTTTTAGAAAATGGAGAATATTGAACAGCTTCAGAAAATTGTGGTTGTTCTGTTCACTATTGCCTTCTTTAGGAAGCTTATATAAAGTACATGTGGAGCTTCTTGAGTCAGACAATTCCACATTGCCCCATTTTTTGCCAAACCATCTGATGATTTTTTAATGGTTCTTTTTGTTCCTAATCATGTTCCCGTAATATCACTTTGTACAGGAATAGTTACTTTTCTTCAATCTTATCGGATTGGAATGCAGCTGTTTTTTAGTTTCATTGTTATGTGTATTTCTATTATGGATGTTGTAGTTGTATCTGGTTCTGTATTGATGTTATGGATGTTGTTTGGTTATATTGATTATTGGTTGGTTGATTAAGTTCACCCCTTGAGGTGTTTTGATGTTTGGTTCTGTCCCTCTTATTTAGTTTAACATTTTCTTTGTGCTTTATGTGTTCCAATTTTTCTAATTTTCTATTGCTGGTGTTCTAGGTTAGGAAGCTCTTTGCCTATTAGTATGAGTTTCTTAGGTCTTTTAGTTTCTGATTGCGGTTTTCTTGTCTCAATTTCTATTTTGTTTTTTTGGTCTTTGTTTCTCATTTTTGCTAATTTCTTGTTTTGCCATCTCTTCTGCAGGTTTTTTTTTTTTTTTTTAATGACAGTTGGACCTAGATTTTTAACTTATGGAAGATTGTTGTTATTGAGAACCATCATCAATTTGGCATGGGACAACATTCCATTCTGTCACAGGAAGTGTGCTGTAATTATATGGAAAAAAAAAACATGTAATTGAGGAACTATATTTTAATCATGTAATTTAGTCCTCATTCAATGAAATTGAGTTTAATTTACTTGAGAAAGCTCAATCTTGAATTTGTTCTTTTTATATTCGCAAGTGTGTGCAATAGAAACATACTTCTTTTTTTTCAAAGAACAATGGAAAATTACTTTTACTTATATTATACATTGAAGAAAGAACATTGTATACGTTGTGTATTATGTCCTTGTATTCCCCCCTCCTCCTCTCTCTCTCTCTCTCTCTCTCTCTCTCTCTCTCTCTCTCTCTCTCTCTCTCTCTCTCTCTCTCTCTCTCTCTAAGATGGACTATTGGAGTTTTCGTATTGCCAATGTATAGCCTCCTATTGCCCTAGTATTCCCATTATATAGCCTCCAATTGCCTTCATATTGCCATTGTATTGCCCTAATTACTTTTGTATTGTCATTGTATTGCCCTTAATTGTCTTTGTATTGCCCCAATTGCCTTTGTAATTGAAGATAATGCCATAAGGAGTTTGTAACAATTTTCAATGTATTTTTCTGATTTTTAATTATTTATTTACAAATTTTTTAATAAAAAAACAAAACAAAACAAGGATCAAAATGGACAGTGGTGCAATCACTGGAGGACAGTCAGTCAGCCACACTGACCGCGCCCATTTAGCTTTCGCCATATGTCACTCCATACCATTTAATAATAATTTCTAGGATTTAACTTACAAAATTCATAATAAATTAAATACAAATCCAAAAAATTCACCGAAAATTGGTAGGAACTCCTTGTGACATTCTTTACGCCCCAAAACTCCAAAAATATAATTTTGACTTATAAAATTTGAAAACGATAACAGAAACTCAACTTTGTATCAAAACAAACCAAAACACTAAATTATGTTCCATAAAAGTAATGTTTATTGGTGCGTCTATATTGCATGTCTGTTGCATCTATATTGCTTGTCTATTGCGTGCATATCGTACATTTATTGCTTGTGTATTGATTGTTTATTGCTTACGAATGAAATAAACAACGATACACAGGCAACAGACAAGCAATATACACACAACAGACAAGCAATATACACGCAATAGATATGCAATATACACGCAATAGACATGCAATATACATCACTCCATAATTACACCAACCATAAGGAAGCTGTATTGAATAGGAAATTATACTTAACAGTTGTTCTTTCTACTAAAAGAAAGAATAAGGACTGTTTTCCCCCTTAAATATAACTCCTTAAATCTTACTTTAGTGGTACGTTTGCCCTCAATAAACATGCAATATTGGAGCAATAACATGCGATATACATGCAGTAAACAATCAATAAACCTTCAATAAATATTCAATATCGGTTCAATAACATGCGAAATTCATGCCGTTAACAATCAATAAACCTACAATAAACATGTAAACAATTAATAAACCTTCAATAATCATTCAATATCTGTTCAATAACATGCGAAATACATGCAGTTAACAATCAATAAACTTTCAATAAACATGTAAACAATTAATAAACCTTCAATAAACATTCAATAACATGCGAAATACATGCAGTAAACAATCAATAAACCTTCAATAAACATGTAAACAATCAATAAACCTTCGATAAACATTCAATACCGGAGCAATAACATGCGATATACATGCAGTAAACAATCAATAAAACTTCAATAAATATTCAATATCGGTTCAATAACATGCGAAATACATGTAGTTAACAATCAATAAACCTTCAATAAACATGTAAACAATCAATAAACTTTCAATAAACATTCAATAACATGCGAAATACATGCAGTAAACAATCAATAAACCTTCAATAAACATTCAATAACATGTAAAATACATGCAGTAAACAATCAATAAACCTTCAATAAACATTCAATATTGGAGCAATAACATGCGAAATACATGCAGTAAACAATCAATAAACCTTCAATAAACATTCAATATCATGCGATATAAATGCAGTAAACAATCAATAAACTTTAAGTATACGCAAATAAACAATCTATATACACTGAATAATTGTGCAATTTTCAAAAAAATGTATTGTCTTAATATTGTATCGTATTGGCCCTGTATTGTGATTTTATCGTCTTCGTATGACTTTATTTTTTTAAAGTCAGTCTTGGAAAGTTTTTGCTGGGTTTCAGACAAATAAATGCTTTTGTTTCAAACAATAATTTAAACTCAATGCCAATCCACGTATTTCAAGAACACAAATTACAAAATGGGTTTGAAACTCATTGGTGGTGCGTGCAACTTGTCTTTTTGGGGAGAACTTTTACAATCCTTGAAACCGTGCACTTAATTGGTCATTAAAAGAACAAATAATATGACAATTGATACAAGTAATAAAACTAATACCAAGCCCTTAATGGACTTCAGCATATTCAGCATTGTAGCATTATACGTGTCATCTTGTTGTTCTGCTTCAGCGAAGGTTACATCAACCCATTCGAATCCATTGCAACTGGTGGCTCCCTAATTGTAGGCATCATATATGCAAAATAATTCTGTCAGAGTTAGACCTATGTTTTTTTCACCCACATACATATTCTGGAAATGAAAACTTACATAGGAGGTTAGACACTTCCAAAATGGCTTCCCTCGATTTTTATCTGATTTTGAAACCCGAAGCACCATTGCAGCTCCACAATACTAACACCTCTTTGTTTGAGCGGGAGATGAAGATGAAGACATGTTGAATCTTCTCACTTGTACCTCTTCTCACTCAGATCTTCTCACTGAAACCTCTTCGACTCATACCTTCTCACTCATAGTTCTCAGTCATACCCCTTCACTCATAACCCTAAACTTCTCACTCAGCTCTCTCTCATCTCTGCCCAAATCGAATTATATCCTTCTTTTCTGTGTGTGGGTGGGTTGGTTACGATCTGGACACCTGTACCGTCAGAATTGTGACACCTTTTACCCCGAAAAGCAATATAATATTTCACTACCAAATATTAATCTGAAAATTGAGGAGACACTGCTTTAAATATATTATTTTATTTATATTTCATTAAGGCAACTAGTTGCATAAGAATCCATCATCATTGGTTCCATTTTAATAACATTACTAGGGGTAGTTTGGTGTGGGAAAATGAAAAAGTATCTGATGGGACCTTCTGTGACTAGTCAGTAATCCATCACATTTGTATCAATGAATTTGATGGCGGGAAAATCCTAAAAATGGCTGTGCAAATAGGTTATTAATTGACTTTTTGACTGTCTGACTCTCTTTGCATTTCGATGACGTTTTCCCTTCTCTTGTCTTGAGTTTTAGGGTGTTGGGTTCAGTTTCTTTAAAAAGGTTGGCTGGCTACATTGTACAAATGTTGTTTAAATGTTGGGTTTTAATCTATTTTGTCTGGTGTTTGTGCTGTCATAAACCATTTTATATATAAATGTATAATATATATTCTATAGTGGAATGATTACTGACATCATAGATGGCTACGAATGACATTTTCCTGACACAAATATTTTGCACAACTGCAATCTTGATATTTGGTAAACGAAAAGGCATGCATGGAGTGAGTAGGTGTCTTTTCACCGGTGCTTGGGAATGACATTTTCCCACTTAGCATATCCCAAACGATTTGGTTACACGTTTCTTAAGCAAAACTTGAACAGTGAATGACTTTTAATAATTTTTTCCTGATGTCGTAGAATAGATGGCTTGTATATTTCCATTTTATTTTTCAAAACAACCCTTAACCCTAAAAAAGAAAAAAAAAATTAACAAATTGAAGAAGAGAGAAACTGATTAGCACCAGAAATGGTCTATTCGCAAGCAAAATAAAAATAAAAATTTGGAGTAAATATAATTAACAAATGTACAGACTAAAAGGTAATATAATAATAATAATAATAATTTAGGATAAATAATAATAAAATACTAATGTAGCGTAACCATGAAACAGGGAATTCAGTAGGAAGATGAAGTCTCAATGAGTTCGTAGAAATTTTCGGAACATTATTATGATTTTTGTGTATTTAGTTATGAATTTTTTAAGAAAAAGTAATAAATTCGTTGAGACACATTGACTGCGCCCCATTCAGCTTCCGCCATGTGTCGCCCCACACAATTTAATACTATTTTTCTAGGATTTAACTTATAAAATTGATAATAAATTGAATACAAATCCAAAAAATACACCGAAAATTGGTACGAACTTCTTGTGACATTCTCTACACCCTCAAACTCCAAAAATATAATTTTGACTTATAAAATTTGAAAATGATAACAAAAACTCAACTTTGTTTCAATACAAACCAAAACACTAAATTATGTTCTATAACATAACACTCGTGTTCTTTGATTTCAACGCTTACCATGAACTCAAATATGTGGAATCATGAGTTTAGACCTTTATAATCGAAGATAATGTTATCAGGAGTTTGTAGCAATTTTCGGTGTATTTTTCTGATATTTAATCAATTTTTTATGAATTTGTAAACATAAATTGGATAAAAGTATCAAAACTGACACGTGGCGCATTGACAGGAGGACAGCCATCAGACACACTGACTTCGCCCCATTCAGCTTCCGCCATGTGTCGCCCCACACAATTTAATACTATTTTTCTAGGATTTAACTTATAAAATTGATAATAAATTGAATACAAATCTAAAAAATACATCGAAAATTGGTACGAACTTCTTGTGACATTCTCTACACCCTCAAACTCCAAAAGTATAATTTTGACTTATAAAATTTGAAAATGATAACAAAAACTCAACTTTGTTTCAAAACAAACCAAAACACTAAATTATGTTCTATAACATAACACTCGTGTTCTTTGATTTCAACGCTTACCATGAACTCAAATATGTGGAATCATGAGTTTAGACCTTTATAATCGAAGATAATGTTATCAGGAGTTTGTAGCAATTTTCGGTGTATTTTTCTAATATTTAATCAATTTTTTTATGAATTTTTAAACATAAATTTGATAAAAGTATCAAAACTGACACATGGGGCATTGACAGGAGGACAGCCATCAGACACACTGACTGCGCCCCATTCAGCTTCCGCCATGTGTCGCCCTACACAATTTAATACTATTTTTCTAGGATTTAACTTATAAAATTGATAATAAATTGAATACAAATCCAAAAATTACACCGAAAATTGGTACGAACTTCTTGTGACATTCTCTACACAGGATGAAGATTTGGAGGGTGCTGCCAGCACTAGAGTGAAATAAACAAAGAAAGTGGAGTCATCAACACAATGAATTAAGTAAAGGAAGCATTTGATGGCAATTGACGGGTAAAACACTTGGTAGTAGCAAGGTGGAATAATAGTTTAATCAAAGCAAGTTGCAACATGAGCAATTCCCATTCTCTATAAATAGAGTGTTGCCGTAGAAGGAAAACATACCCAAGCTCCACAACTCTAGGCTAGGGAGAAAGCTTTTAATATAAGTATGTAATTTTTATTAGTTTGATCCAAACTTAAGCTTTTATGTGAATTTGTAGTTTTTGTTCAAATGAAATTTGTAGTTTTCTTTTTAATTAATTGATGAATGTTTGATAATCTATTTCATGGGTTCAATCATGTTTTTTCCATAGTGTAGTAAAAACTTTTATGCTTTTAAAAGAGAAGAGAATTACCAAAGATTAATAGAATTTTGATAAAGATTATTTTTTGATAGTTTGTTGCCAATTGTACAAGTTATGCTTAGAATACTTCTAAAGGAAATTAAAAAGAGCTTTAATTATTTTGAACAACTACATTGGAAAATATTTTGTGGATCAAATTATTAAGAGTTGCATGCTTATGTTAAAAGTGGAACCCCAATGCCTTAGTGTTTTAATCAATTGAATTTTCTTGAAATCAAATCTTGTATAAATCTACTTTTCAATCATAATTGTTCTTTTTCAACTATGTTATCTTTACACCGCTCTCTGTGAATACGACACTCAGACTTCCGAGCTACACTGCTATACGACACCTCCCTTGGGTTTTGCAAAGTGGTAGTAACAGTACCAAACGTCAAGCTCGACTTCCTCTTCCTATACCAACCTTTCGCTGCCCCAACCGCTGCCTTCTATCGTCCGGCCACCAAATCCGGCGAGACCGGTACCAAAATGTCAAGCTCGACTTCCTCTTCCTATACACCCCTTCGCCACCCCAGCCTTTACCTCCTATCGCCAGAATATCAAGAAAATCAACTGGTTTTTTACCCAAAATTTACATTGCTCGTTCCAGCGATTCCAGCCACCATTTTTGTCGATCTAGGTATGCTTTTTCACCCTCTCAATGTGTTCTAGCTGCTAGTAGTGGTATTTAGGAGAAATTTCTGAGTTTTGGAGGGGAATTAAGCAATAATATTTTGGCTAGTTTTCGGCCTCTGATTCCGGCCACTTCCGTTGAATTTTTGGGGTAGGTCCATGAACAAAAGTTGCTCCACTCTATGTGGTAATCATGTAGGTATAAGTCTTGACCGGTGGTTTAGAGATTTTTCGATCGCCGGAATTACTTTGGACACCCACGCGCCGGCAGCGTGTGGGCAACTTTTTGGCTAGTCCTTGAATCCTAAAATCATCCTCATGTCGTCCCATGCACGATGATATGCTCGAATATGAATTTAGTTATCCTTTGATCGTTGATCGGATATCGCATATTAGGCGTCATCTAGGTTTGACATGTTCAGACTGTTGGATCGACTCCATTTCAATATATGTTGATATAGGCATTCCTAGGATCGTGTAGGAATTCGCGGATCGTGAATCGGAGCCCCCGGATGTTTCGATTCAATAACTTAAAGTTTATGTTAAACAGTAACCGTCTAATCGTGAGTGATCCGACCGTTCGATTCAGACCAAACTTACAGTATATGTATCCTGAATCTTGTTGAACCTATAGGAACTTCCAGATTGGGAATTGGAGGTCGTGGGCCCCGTGGGCCCTGTTGACCAAGTTTGGGCAATTTGACCCCTTGGTTGACCGTGAGTCTTCCAAGGTAGTTTTACCCTTCAAGAAGTACTAGAACGACCATGTAAACGAGTCTTGACCGGTAGTTTAGTTATTCTAATTATGTTGGGATAAAGAGATTGTTTTATAGTATCTTATGGAAATTATTGGATATTATATTGATAATTGAAATTATGGAATGGGCGAGCTTGGGATATCGGATTGGTGGGTTGTAAAAGTGAGTCTTGGGCTCGGCTATGATTCTTAGTAAATAAGTGGACATTTGTTTTTAAGAGTACGCAGTTCTTTAGTATGGAATTTCTTGCATAATGAGTTTAGATTGGAAATTGATTCGGTATGGGATTTTCTTTAAAGGTTATTACTTTTCATTGATTAAATTACCATGCAATCTATTATGGATTTATATGATTACGGAATGAATATATATATATATATAGATTGCTAATTGTGAATATTTCTATTATTTTGATTTTTGAGATTATATTATAGTATTTTATAGTATTCCTAAATGTTATTTCCGATATTTGAAGATTATGCATTGTTGGACATGATGAAATCTCTAGGGGTTGTGGTTATTTATTTATTATTTGTTTATTTATTTATTTAGTTATCTATTACTATTAAGATTACTATTATAGTATCGGAATGGATGGTTTGTCAATCAGATTTCGACATGATTAATAAATAAATTAAATATCTAAATGCATGTTTATATTCAATAGATATACTCAGTAGTTGAAAATTATGAATTATGGACATTAGTTCTCAACAGTGTATGTGTAAATTCAAAGGTAGTTGAGAACTGATTTTTGGATAGTTGAGAAAAGATTTGGAATATGGTTTTCAAACTCTGCCTTTGAAACAGTTTTATCATTTATGAAAATGCCCCACGAGTTTCGGGGGCACCTGAACCGTGTGGTACGAGAATGTGCGTTCTCCGGCTGATTGCATGTCCCCCGAATTCTGCGAGGAATGCGACTCAGGTTTACTAGGTGCCCCCTGAGTCTTGCGAGGATTGCGGCTCGAGATGACTTTGTGTCTCCGAGGCCTACGAGGATGTAACAGTCAGGTGGAGAGTATTTGAGTTTTAAGATGTTTAACTAATATTGATGATTGTATCTTGGTATTTTTAGAGTAAAAGTTTAATATCTATTTTAAGGATTTTCTACATATTATACTTATTTTCTTAAGTGATGAGTCTGTTATTATAGGTAGAAGGTATAAGCATGTTTTGTTCAAACCGTTGACAGTGATATTAAGATTTCTTGTGATCAGAAGTTATTTTTGTAACTTTCTCATTTTCATACATAGCGGTGTTGTTATGCGTATATATGATGGGGTGGAGGATTATTCTTAAACCAAAATCTTTGGTACGATTTTAGAGGATTAAGTAGAGTTGAAGCTTTTGGTGAGTGAAATAAGAAAGAACTACGTATGGCTTGATCCCTTTGAAAGGGTACGTAGGCAACCTAGAGATACTAGGTGCAGCCACAAGATTAAGTGTTGAAAGTTTGTTCAGTTAAGTTATTTTAGAACTTGATAATGTAATTATGTTGTTCTAAGAGTTGAAACTAGTTTCAATTGGCAGAATGATTTATTTGGTATAAAGAGGCCTGAGGCCATTCAAAATTATTTGTTTGATACATGCTAAATGATTGTGGTTAAATGAGTTGCATTTTTATACATGTGAAAACATTGGGAAAAGAGCGAATTACAGGGGAGACTCTGCCGAATTTTTGGCAGAATTCAAACCTTAAAAGAAGTTTGAGTCATCATTAAAAGGGTAATTTGGTCAAGTGTGTCCCGCACCTGCCAGGTGTTGGACACATACATGGTTTGGCTCAGATTCCAAAGTGGAATTTGGGTCGGGTTCTGTCACACACGTTTTACTTTTCTTTTTCTTTTTTTTTTAATTTTTAAAGATTCTTTTTATTTTTTATGAAATTTGAATTTAGAAGAGCAAAGAGCGGGATTTCTAAAATGTAGGTCCCAATGTCGTTTCCTGGTTAGTCACGAGCAACAAAGCAAGAGTGACGTGCCGACACATAGAGGTGCCGCAGATCCACAAGTGGAAATTACAAGCGTCATGGAAAGCCGTGAAGACTTTGCTGAATGCGTTCATTCAGAAAGGTCATGTCACGACAAAGCATTTGGGGACGGTGGAAAGCCAAAGGTTGTGGAGCTCGAGGAACGCGGGAAAAATAAAAAAAATATTAAAAAAAAGGCGTATAAGCTACAATGGCTAGTGTTTGTCATAATTGACGTATAGAAAAAAGGCAAGAGGAGAGAGAGGCGGGGGGGAACACAAAATCAAAAACACACAAAAGAGAAAAGAAATAAGAAATCAAATGGCATCTTCCTTCCCATTTTCGTTGGATCTCAGCCTAGCTCCATCAACTCAGACATGGGGAATGGCACCAATATGGATGCCCTACTTTGCGTCCTCACAAGGACTTGTGACAGTAAACGACTCAATACTCCTAGACAACGATGTCGCTGTTGGAGTTGCGGGAAATTTAGTGACTCCCAAAGATATACGTGTGCTGGGGACAAGGGATGACAACCGGGTCGTGAGCGATGTCGTGGCATTGAGCGTGCAAATTATGACATGTGTTATTGCCTAATTGCGAAAACCAATGAGATGGAGATGCTTAAGGCTCAGTTGGTAGCGGAGCGGAATTTGGTTGAGAAATGTCAGGGTGTTATAAAAAGCTTAAAAAGGGAGAGGTCAAGGACCGTGGAGGTGAATCGACATCAGTTGGAAGTATTACGAGAAGAGAATAAAAACCTATCAAAGATGGTAGATTTTTACTCTCAAGACATGCGAAAGCAGGTGGAGGACCTAGACCGACCGGGTAAATGCAAGCAACTAGATCGTGATAGAAGTTGTGCTCAAGCTAAGAGTGCAATCTTTGGGAGCTCAAGTGATAAGCCCCAAGTGGTTGTTCGTGAAGACCCAAAAAAAGGCATCCAGAGGGCCAAACTAGAAACTCCTATGGTCGGGACACCGAGTGCTGTGAAAAAATGATTTCGGTTGTATTATTAGTGTGTTTTTTTTGTTTTTTGTTTTTTGTTTTTTGTTTTTTAACTGGGAAATAAAAGAGAAGTTTGCAGAACACCCCCTTTTTTTAAAGCAAAAAACACTCTTCCCAGACTTAAACAAAAGAAAAGAAAAAAAAATGACAGCTGATAGGCAAAAACACAAAGCATTAGAAAACAGGGAGGTTAAAAGTAAAATGAAAGTGTAGAAATGCTCCCCTTTAAAAGGACACGGCCGCAAAATGCTCTGGAAGAGAAGGAATCCAAGAGAAAAGGGCAAACAACAAGAGAACACTCTGGAGATCCGAAGTGTTGTCGGCTCCCTCATCTGCAGATGTCTATTTAAACCACGTCTCGGTTAAGTTGAGGAGTACCCTGCATTTCTTCCTAAAAACTCAGAGAAAATAATCAAATAATCAAGAAAAACAATGGCAACCTCATCCACTTCCCTCGATGATCTCAATCTGGATTTATCCCTTGCGCCACCGTCGGCCCAGATAAATGCTCCTCCAAACCCTGTCTTCCCAAACTCCTCCTACCATCATGGCACGGCCTCAACCTTCTCTAAGACAATGCCGAACAGAGCAGTACTGTTGAGAGGCATGATTGTCAATAGACTCACACCAGCAGATCATCGGCATATAGAACAAAGGTCTAATAGGGTTGCGGTAGAGGAGTCCCACACCTTAACCATGCACCACGCAATCTCGGCTACAAATTTGGGCCTGCAACTACTAGAGAGGACGCGAGAGTGTGCAGCGCTAATTGAGGAAGTGGCTACCTTGAAGGCTCAAGTGGCAGAATTGCAGAAAAGGCTCTACTATTCCAACCAGAATATAGAAACACTGCAAAAGAGAAATGATGGCCATGAAGAGTTACTGCAGGTTATACAAGCAAAAGCAAATAGAGGCAATTAGCATGATGCCTCAGGTGGCTTAAAATGCGAAAAGAAACATGTGATCCAGAAATCTATGTATGCATTATCAAGTTTATGTTTGAAATCACATGTTATGAAATGAATAAGCATTTAAGCCAAGGTTTAGAGTGTGCAATCATGAAGCAAACCACTTCCCAAACTTATATGAAACATTGTTGTGAATGATGAAGATTTAAGATCAAACAATGTCATGAACAAAAGTTGGAAGGAATAAAAATAAAATGAGAATACAAAAGGGTTACACAAAAAATTAAAAGTTGACATAAACAAAACCAAGCAATTCTCGAAAATTATAAAAATAAAAATAAAAAAAAAAGAATTCATGCAAGAATTTAAAAGAAGAGTTGGAATTTTTGCACCAGGTGTTCAAAACGCATCTTTAAGTTCTTATCCACCTTCAAATAAATCATTATGAAACTTGTAGAAATAAGAAGTGAACAAAAGAAAAACAAATACACAAAAAGAAAAGAATTTTTTTTTTTTTTTGCACTTATTCCGAATCAAAGGCTCCATCAAAGAAGATTAAATGATGACCTGAAATAAAGAAGAAGATAACAATTAATAAACAAAATTAATAATGTAAACAATAGAGAAGAAAAATTATAAAAAAATGTTTGATTTTTTTTTTAAAATTTAATTTAATTTATTGAATTTTTTTACTTTTCTTTAAAAGGAGAAATAATGATGTAAAACATTAGAGAAGATAATTTGAATTTTTGTTTTGATTTTTTTTTATTTGAAGAAGAAAACGTAAAATAACAAAAACCTAAACTATAACTAGTGATAGAATTACATTAATCCAGATTTGATTAGTTTTCTGTTGCACTCCTCAGCAACGGCGCCAAAAACTTGTTTACCACCCGAAGGTGCATGTTTTAAATTTATAAAACTCGCAAGTGCACGAAAGATTGTAGAATAGGCGTGTGTGAGTGCGAGGTCGTACCCACAGGGAGTGCGTGAAAAAGATGGAAAACTAATCCAACCCAAGTTAATTCAATTGCTAACCTAGTTGATTCAAAGTTGATTTGTTTGTTGAAAAAGAAAAGGAAATAAGGCATAGAATTGAAAATGCAAATAAATCAAAATAGGGAAAAACTAAGGTTTTAGATTCCACACCATTATTCCATAAACTCTAATTAATTACCTAACAATTCCCGTCAAGTAACAATCTAGAAATCAATCTACTGCTTTCTCAAGATATATCAATTAAGCATGCATTTCAATGAATCTTATGTAAATTCCCCTTCCCTTCATAATTACAAATTCTAAGCATCCTATGTGAAAAGTATTGTTTAACTACAAAGGATCAAAGAAATTTGTATATTAGTAATACAAAACCAAGGATGCATTAATAGATTAACTTGTATTCTTAACTACCACAAATACATGATAGAAATGGTGAAAAGAAAATTAATCTATTAATCATGTGAAGCCGAAATTATAAACATTGAAGAATATAATAGTTGGGAATTGAAAGATAAAAACTAGAACTTCATTTCATAATGGTATTTCATCATTAACAAAGTTTAACTAGACATAAATAAAATAACAATACAAGATAAAAATGAAGAACAAAGAGGAGAATGAAAAATTGCATCTTTAACCCCTTGGTCCCTTGTCTCATGGCTCCCCAAGGTTCTCTCCAATTGTATTGCCATTTTTCCTTTCCCTGGATCCTTGCCTCTTGGCTCCCCAACTGTTAAACTACTCTAACTCTATTTTGGTGTCAAAACTCTTGCACCAATTCTGCTCCTTTTTCTCGGTTTCTAAGCTTTCTATTTATAGGGAAATGAGAGCAACTAAAGTATCGTTATATTCATCATCTTCATGTGTTCGCTGCTGCATTCTCTGTAAGAAGGTTTATTGCCTTAAACCTACTAAAGTGATCTTCTAATCAATGAAGGATTGCAAGGACTTATTATTTATCAAGGACTCATATCCTATCTCGATTAGGCAGGCCGGCAATCAGTGTTTAAGATTGTTTACAAAGGCTTAAGGGTTCCTAGTTCTAAAAGGATTGGAATACATTAATTCTATCGCATGAAGGATATCTCTAAGTGTTTCTTGATGGGCAAGACACTTAGAGAGATGCATATAAATAGAAGGCTCCCTCCTAGATCCGATACACCTAAGCTAATCAGAAAAGACTAAGAAGCATCTTGACCTATTTAAGGAGAAGAAAGTGTTGGTGGAGTGGAGTTGAGCCAGACTATAGCATAAACAAAGTAGAGTTCGAAGCAAGCAAAACCACCCTCCCCTAGCCCCAGCTACCCCTGTCACCATCACTTCACCTAAAAGAAAATGACATTTCCATCTCAAATTGCACTCGCAAATTACAGAGAGGCAAAAAATGAACTTTTAGCCATAAACTTTATAAGATAGCATATATGGATGTTAATGAAACAAATGAATTGAAATACAATAAGAGTTATAAAGGAAGAGGAATACCAAGATTGAAAATCATAAAAACCTTGGTTGGTTAGAAACACGTGTTGATAACGTGTTAGGTAACTAAGGAAATTGTAGAGAGAATTTAGTGGTAGAGAAAGCCATGTAAATGCTCTTCACAAACTTGTATCAAGGCTTGGTATTTTGATTCATCTTTGATGCCTAGTATTTATAGGCATAGGAAATACACTATTCACCACTATATTACAAATGGATTGTGGGTTAAGTCATTTATTAGGTATTAGGTATTATGTTGACATCCATTTCATCCATGTAAAATATGGATTTAGAGTATCCACAATGAAATCCTTAAACCACCTCAAATAAAATTTAGAGAGGAAGTGAGAAAACCCACTTCCAACCATGCTCTTTATCCAACTCCTAAAATAAGGAGACCTCTAGGGGCTCCTAAATATAATAATAGATAAATAACTCATAGGCCCTGTTTGGTTCATGGGAAAGGAATCTTGGGGATAGGAAATCAATTGCTTTCCCATGTTTGGTAAGTCAAGCATGGGAAATCATTGCCTGGCACATGGGAAAATAGGAGGGAAAGTGAAACCTTCCTTCCTTCTTAGGTTTTACTTTCCCTTCCCATAGGAAAGTAAGGCTAGCATTAAACACACTTTTTTCTAACTAATTAGTCCTTACCAACAATTCATAATTACAATTTTTATCTAACAACTATTAGTATTTTTTTTAGTTTTTTTAATAGGGGTACAATTGGGAAACTAAACAAAATTTGTTTTCCATTCATACTCAAAACAAACATGGGAAAGAAAATAAGTGATATTTCCGGGTTACTTTCTCGGCATTCCCAAACATGGGAAAGGAATCACCATTTGGGAAATGACATGGGAAATGATTTCCCATTAAATCCGTTCCGTGAACCAAACGGGGCCATAGTGGCTCCCTATAATTAAATACTGCTTTACTTTAATGCTATTTTAAGTATTTATTTAAAACTATCTATTTTTTATTATTATTTTATATGAACAGTAAGCATTTATGCTAAACTAAGAAAAAGAAATGAATCATTTATAATTCCCTAAATTAGAGAGTATGGTTGGAGCTGAAATTTTATAAAGAGGTCATAAAATAGCTTTCTAGTATTTTTAGTTAAATTTTAATTAAAAAATAAGGAGCATGATTGTGAGTGCCCTTATTACAACACCGCTAATTTAGGGAAAAAAAACAGAACAAAAGGAAGAAACACAAGAAAAATAACCACCGGTTCAAATTCAGTCTTGGTTCTCGAGTCTTGAGCTCTTCCTTCTCTTGCACTCTTCCTTCTCTTACACTCTTCTTCGATCGCACACCCACGTCTCTGTGTAGTGTCTATAAAACACCCCAACACTCACTCATGTGGTCACACACCAATTGTCCCTGCAACTCGTTCGACGAAAGTCCCAATTCACATTCATTTCACACTCTGGAAACCCATCATCTCAAACTTTCTTTTGAGGCTTACAGAAATGTACGTGGTTAAGAGGGATGGGCGCCAAGAACCTTTGCAATTAGACAAGATTGCTGCCCGTCTACAGAGGTTTAGTTATGGGCTCAATGCTGCGCACTGTGACCCGGTGCTCGTGGCACACAAGGTCTGTGCTGGGGTCTACAATGGTGTCACCACCACACAACTTGATGAGTTGGCTGCTGAGACTACGGCGTCTATGGCTACAAACCACCCTGACTATGCTTTGGTTGGTCCTCTTGCTTAGTTTTACTACATGGGTTTGTTGAATTTCGAGTTATTGTGCATAGTTTTAAGTTTTAACAATGCTGCTGCTCTTGTTTTTGCTGTTAATGTTGTTGTTTATGTGTGTTATATTGAGTTTGAAATTTTGGGCTGTAATGGTTTTGCCTTCCTTTTGCTGTTTTATGTGGTTGATGTAAAATTTTTGTGTAGTTGGCAGCTAGGATCTCTGTTTCGAATCTGCATAAGAGTACAAAGGAGTCATTTTCGGAAACGTGAGTGTTTAATTTAGCCCAACTGGTTTTGTTTTGTTTACTTTGGTTTTTTAGGCTTTCTTGGGGTTTGAAGATTGGATTTGCATGCTAAAGGAAGTAATTTTTATCAACGAGTGATGCAGGATTAGAGTCATGTACAACTTCTTTGATAAAAGGTCTGGGAAGAAGGCTCCTCTGGTTGCTGATGATGTTTATGAAATAATTATGAAGGTACTCATATAATTTTATTTAATCAATCTGATGGAACATTTTCTACTCTAACTTCTAACAATGCTTATATATATGTTTGACACCGGTAATTATGAGCATATGCAGCTGAGTTAGCTATTGATTATGTGCTTATAATTGTAAAGTAAAGTTGAATAAATTTATGGTTAATGTAGTTAACTTCATAAAGAGTGATGAGTCATACTCTCGACATTTGACTGAGAGGGAAAGAAAAAGAAGGATGAGGATTCCACTGGCTTATTTTTCTTTTCATTTGTTTCAGAATGCTTCACGCTTGGACACTGAGATCATTTATGAAAGAGACTTTGATTATGACTACTTTGGTTTTAAAACTCTAGAGAGGTCCTACCTTTTAAAGGTAAATGAGAAGATTGTGGAAAGGCCGCAGCACATGTTGATGAGGGTTTCTGTTGGTATACACAAGGATGACATTGCGTCTGCTCTCCAAACCTACCATTTGATGTCCCAGCGTTGGTTCATTCATGCTACTCCGACCCTTTTCAATGGAGGAACTCCACAGCCCCAAGTATGTATAATTAGATAATTTCTCCAATTTGGAAGTTCTACTGCTTGGACCTTTATATTTACCATGTTTATATGTATTTATATTTTTCACTTTAAATGTTAATTGGCAGTTGAGTAGCTGCTTCCTTATGTGCATGAAAGACGACAGTATTCAAGGAATTTTTGATACATTGAAGGAATGTGCTATTATTAGCAAATCAGCTGGAGGGCTTGGTATCTCCATTCATAATATTCGTGCAACAGGTAGCTACGTTCGTGGGACAAACGGTACTTCGAATGGTATTGTGCCTATGCTTCGAGTGTTTAATAGCACTGCTCGTTATGTTGATCAAGGGGGAGGCAGAAGAAAGGGTACTTTCAAAAGTTCTAGCATCTCCGTGTTTATGTACATTGTTATTTCAAAGAAAGTAGATCAAGAGCTCCATTATATGTGTTCTAATGTTTGTAATATTTAATTTATTTTTCTTCCATGTTTGACATCATCAATTTTGTTTCCTTTTAGGTGCTTTTTCCATATATTTGGAGCCATGGCATGCTGATATATTTGATCTTCTAGATCTTAAAAGGAACCATGGCAAGGTGAAGCAGAAATAGGATTAGCTTAATGATTTGCAAATATAGTGCTGCGACTTTACTCCAAATGTGGTACTTAATGGGTTTCCAGATACCTGTTGTACCCCAATGATTTTTGTCCCTAATTTTTCTTGAAACCTGTTGTGTAGGATAATTTTTCATCAATCTTTTTTTTTAACAGGAAGAACATCGGGCTCGAGATCTATTTTATGCTCTCTGGATTCCTGATCTCTTCATGGAAAGAGTCCAAGGTGATGGGAAATGGTCTTTGTTTTGTCCAAATGAGGCTCCTGGCTTAGCTGATCTTTGGGGTGAAAAATTTGAGAAGTTGTACACCCAATATGAGGACGAGGTAAACTTGATCTTCTGCTGCTGTGACAGCACTGCAATGATATAATATTTTTCTGGATTGATTGTGATTTGAAAATTATGTTTTTCATGGACTAGGGTAAGGCAAAGAAGGTTATCCCTGCGAGGAAACTGTGGTTTGAGATGTTAAATTCGCAGATTGAAACAGGAACTCCATTTATGCTTTTCAAGGTATTCTAAGAGAACTGGCATGCCATAGCTTCACTGCTTTTCCAGTTCTTTCTTTATAGTTTCCTTTTTTTTTCTTCCATCCAGGATTCTTGTAATAGGAAAAGTAACCAGCAGAATCTGGGTACCATCAAGTCTTCAAATCTTTGCACTGAAATTATTGAGTTCACAAGTCCAACAGAAACTGCAGTTTGTAATTTGGCATCCATTGCATTACCCCGATATGTCAAGGAAAAGGTGTGTCTTTGGAATCTCATTTTAGTTTTTTCTTTTTCATTAATATAGGTTAGCTGAACATTTTTATACGTGTTTCTCCAGCAGGTGTCTATTGACACAAACTCTTGTAAGATGATTGGATCTAGAGATTCAAAGAACCGGTACTTTGATTTTGACAAACTAGCCGAGGTTTGTTAGTGTGACTATTGTTCATCCTTTTGCACACAAACACAATACTAATAAGCAGACGTACTGGCCTTTTTTTCTTCCCTTAATTGCATTCCATGTACAAGGACTGGAGAGCTATAATTTGATTGATCATTGGCCATTTTTGCCTTTTAGGTTACTAAAATAGTTACTGCAAATCTCAACAAAATAATTGATGTCAATTACTACCCCATTGAAACTGCAAAGAGGTCAAATTTACAGCACAGACCTATTGGTATTGGAGTTCAGGGTCTTGCAGATACTTTCATTCTTCTTGGCATGCCATTTGATTCGCCAGAGGTATCGTCTTACTTTGCAGGTTTGTATTGGAGTTTCTTTGGTTTAGTTAAGTTGAGTGTTTTGGTTTGTTAATTGCAGGCCCAACAGCTAAACAAAGACATTTTTGAAACTATTTACTATCATGCATTGAGAGCTTCTACTGATTTGGCCGCATTAGATGGTCCCTATGAGACATATCATGGCAGTCCTGTGAGCAGGGTATCTATAACTTTCTCTATCAGATCAGTCACCGTTTGTTGTGAGATTGTTGCATATGAGCTACTTTGGTTTGCCTGCATATTTTAAATAAATTTGTATGTTTCTAGTATGATACATGGCAATTGCATGTGGTATGTAAATTATAAATTTGATGTAGGATTGTCTAAGGGGTGCCCTTGGCCATTGTAATTGACAAATTACTTCTTTAGATTGTGCTACTATAAGAGAACTTATAACATGTCTATTGTATTAGTACTGGACAAAAGGGAATGATTAAACTGGTCACAAAAACATCTTTTCTTCACCTATGCTTAAACTTTTGTTAGAAATTAAGTTATTGCACTAGACCAGTTATTCATTCTATTTTAAACCTGCAATAGTGCAAAGCATATGCTCCTATTAAACTTTATTTGGTTACCGGCGAAAGCAACTGAGGGAAATAACAGTAGAAGCATTAATATAAATGTTTTGTTAAACTCCTAACATTAATGCCTGAAGGGCTCAAAGGGGAAAACAAATTAGTGCAGCAAACATACATTTCTTGGTGAACTCCACTTTTGGTACTCCAATGTGCCTCATTTCTACCTTTTTGTTTCTTTCTTCTCTCTATAAGCTCAGTTAAGAAATGCAGATCTTCATTTGTAAATTAATTGCGGTGTTGTTGTGGCCGGATTCCAATTTCTAGTTAGAAAATATAAATACTATTTTTCCTTTTTTTCCTTAGGGAATTTTGCAAGTTGACATGTGGGGTGTAACACCATCAGATCGATGGGACTGGGGTGCTCTTAGGCAAATGATCTCAAAAAATGGACTGAGAAATTCCCTTCTAGTAGCACCTATGCCAACCGCTTCAACCAGCCAGATTCTTGGTAACAATGAGTGCTTTGAGCCTTATACATCGAACATGTATAGTCGCAGAGTTTTAAGGTTTGAACCTTCATACCTTAGTAACTCTAAAGGAGTGGTTTCAGCACTCTACACATCTAACTTTTCTTGTGTTTAGTGGCGAATTTGTCGTAGTGAACAAACATCTACTTCATGATTTAACGGAAATGGGTCTTTGGTCTCATGCTGTTAAGAGCAAAATAATTTATGAGAATGGCTCGATCTCAAACATCCCTGAGATTCCTGAGGAGTTGAAAGCTATTTACAAGTACTGATTTCTTCTTTACCTCCCCGATTTTCAACTTTAACTAGTCTTTTCATATCGAGCTTGATGCTAAAGTCATTACATGCAATTAGGTCTGTCTGGGAAATCAAGCAGAAGACCTTGGTTGACATGGCTGCTGATCGTGGGTGCTACATTGATCAGAGTCAGAGTCTGAATATTCACATGGATCAACCTGACCTTGGAAAGCTTACGTCCCTGCACTTCTATGCTTGGTCTAAGGTAAGAACATTTATCAATCAAGGTGACATTTATGAATTATTCAACTAGTTAATTAGTGTATATTTCATCGCTAAAAATGATCTAAAACTCCATCTGATTTCAATTTCCCATGTGCAAGGGTTTGAAAACGGGAATGTATTATCTAAGAACACGAGCTGCAGCGGATGCTATCAAATTCACTGTTGATATCTCTGCGCTTAATAACGTAATGTATTCAGGTTTTATTTATTTAAGTAGTTATAAATATTAAATCATATAAATCATATGGCACAACCTGTATTCATTGGTTGAGAATATGGAACTGATGCCATCATAGTTCATTTTCTAACAAATCCATGATTAGCAGTGATGTTTCCATTGGTTATAGTAGTACCATACCATTCACATGACACTTATACACTGGTACCTTGAGATTTTATGGAAATAAATTTGAGCTATTTTTCTTCTTCATAGTAATTTGTAGTAGTTCCTTCTTTCACTCTTGTATAATTACAACTAACAAAACATTTCTGGTTTTATTTGGTGGAGCAGGATAATAACAAGGTGGATGGTGATGTTAATGCTGATATGCCAGAAGTTTGTTTTCTGCAGAATCGAGAGGAGTGCATGGCTTGTGGAAGTTAAGTCCCCTCTCACCTCCACCTCTTATCTTCAATGTCTGAATCATGTCCTTGTTGACGAGAAGTGAGACGAATGGAGTTATGTACTTCTGAGATTAGCTCATTTTGTCCATTCTAGTATCATATGCTACTTCAGCATGTATAATTTCAGTCTCAGCTTGCTAAGCCATCTGCTCATCCTAGTCAACATTTCTGGCAGTCTATTTAAATTAGTTACACAGCCAGGCTGTGATTAATTAGTTCTGAGTGTATGATTAGTTACACAACTATGGTTTGATTGAGTAGTATAAATATGTAATCAGGCTATGCCTTAATTAATGAAAAGCTCATTACTTCAGTGTATAGCATCTTCTATTCGGATTCAGAACTACGTAGCTGCAAGAAAATGTATATAAAAGGCATTTGCCAAAATTGTTTGTACAAAAGTCATATTTGTGTTTTCATCTCTTGTTACACACTTGTGCATGCCTTGTCTTATGGGATTGAACTATATTAATTTGCCCCTAATTGCACTCTCAAGAGGAGTTTGCAATACCTAAATGTATGTATTGTTTAGTTAGTGCTTGATTATTGTTATTGTACTGTTTAATGTGCCTTGAGTACACTGTCTTCATGGAAATCTTTTAGACAGTGGTGAATCTACCAACTAGCTATTAATTTATCTGTACTTTGCCTTCTAATATTGAAAGAGGACTCAAGTTCATCAAGTAGCTTGGAATTTGTCCACTTCTGGTTATAGTTGAAACAGTTGCAACCAGTTCCTTTTTGCTTTTGAAGTTTCATGTAGTTTACCTTTTGACTCAACTTTTTATTGCTTTGTCTATGATCCGAAGTATTTAAAGTTCACAATTTTCTTAGGGGATAGTCAGGTCTTGAATGTTTATGCTCAGTGTAGTGCCCACAAGTCATGGCCACTGAGTTTGAATTGTACAAAATACTTTGACAATTGACCTGGATGAGGACAAATTTTCAACACCTAAGCTATCTTTTTGCTAGGGTTAATAGACTATGACTCTAAAATCTTAAGTTTGATTTTTCATTGGCCACCATGTCTTTTTTTATGTAAAAACATTTCGGATAGTCGCAATCCTTTAGATTTTGAATGTGATAGTGTATCTTTCATCTATAGTTAGATTTTGCCTTATTTTTTTCTTTGTTTCATCTAATGGAATGGGAAGAATGGTTTGATGGTGATAGATTGAATGGTCAATAGCAAAGGATTTTTCTGTTAATGCACAACCTGCTACACCATCTTTTGAATTCCGAGTTTCTGTATTTAGTCCCAATTGTGCGTAAATTAGCTTAAATCTTTATTAAATTAATTCCTTGTTGGCAAGGGGCTTTAAAATTAAAAAATTAAAAAATAGTGGCATTGTTGTGCTGTGAAAATAATTGCTGTCAAATTTGCTGTGAAAGAAAGCAATTTGGCGTTTGATAAACTTTTTGTTAAATGTGTTACTGGTACTAAGACTCACATAATCATTAAACCTAGCGCCTCTTCGAAATTGATTCCTGCATAATCAGAAAATGAAAGCACCTCATTAGCTGTTTTCCCTTATAACTTTCTCTCACAGCAATTTTTAACAATAAGTGATTTTCTCATAGTTTACCAAACGGGCTGGATTTTCCGAAAAATTTTAAAAATCACTTATCACTCTAAATAAGCAATGCCAAACGGGAACTAAATGCAATGGATTTATAGCTCAAGTGATTAAGAGTATTTGACATCATATGTCCTAGGTTCAATTCCTCCTTCCTCTCTCGGCCCCACTATTATTTGTATTAAAAAAATTAATTAATTAATTCCTTATTGCAACCGCGAGCCGCCCCTGGCATGGAGGTCCCATTTTTATATGAAGTGTGCTTTCCGCTATTGTGTCCACATTGTTGATATTTTCATGCAAGAACAATTCACAACCACTAATTATAGAATGCTTTAGTTCATAAATAAAATGCTTTAGTCACTTCAAGAGGCTTAATGCCTCAACAATTTTGATACGAAGTACAAAATGAAATCTTATTAATTATTATTTTCCCCTGCTTTGATAATATTGTGGTTATGTACATTGCATAACCCATAAATTGATTCGTAAAATATTTAACAAAAACGTGTTTATATGTACTATTGGTACTTATCTTTAATCATAACTTCATTGTTAAGATTTGGAGATTCTTCTCTTTCTTTGCAATCACATTGCTTTTAAGAACGATAGTAATCTTAATCGTGTTTTCCACGATGTCACAAATAATAATTTATTGCAAAATGATATCATGGAAAGTACGATAAAAAAAATCATTTTTGACCTTGAGTCAAAATAATAACAGGTTCGAATTATCATTCCGATCTGGTTATCAGTTTCGTTAGAGACGAAAAAATAGGATTTTCAACCGTTTTACTCCCTGAATTATGACATTTATTGAAATTAACTCCATGAATTTTTTTTATTTTAAAAAAAAGCCAATTTAGTCCTAAAAGAAAAACAAATAGCCTATTTCAACCTTACCATTAGATTTTATCACATTTCATCCAGTTTTTAGTTTAAAAAGTCACATGTCCTTCATGTGACTTACTATTTGAATTTTTTATTATTATTAAAAACTAAAATATTTAAAACACAATAATAATAACAAAAATCTTAAAATTAAAAAATTAAAAATTCCAACCCATCACCCACCCCTTTCTCTCTCCTTCCCATCAATCATAATTTTTTTAAAATATTATTGTATTTTTCTTATTATTTATTATTTATTTTCTTTTTGTTTGATATTTTTACTCGAAATTATAAATTTACCCTTATAGTAAATGAAAAATTGGATGAAATTTACAAAACTTAAAGGCAATCGCTAAATTGGCCATTGTAATTAATTTAGGTATTAAATTGGCTAAATTACCCTTTTAGTTTGGGGAGTTAAGTTCGATTAGTCCAGTGTAGGGCAATTTATTTTGAAAAATTATTGTGTGGTACTCAAGGGCAGAAGTAAGGCCATCTCCAGTCATAGGGCTAAATGTAGTCCAGAGCTATACATTTAGCCCTTTAAAATTTTTTATTTTTTTTTAAGTGTAGGGTTAAATTTTTCTATCTACAGCTATGTAGAGCTATGTTTTAAGGCCCCTCATATTTTATTATTTTGGGAAAAATTATGGTGCAACACTCATAAATTCCACAATTATGTACTGTTTAAAAAGGTTTTAAATAAATAAAAAAGTAACTTTCAATCAATAGTTCTAACCTCCAACGGTCAAAAACTAATTATATATATATAAGAAACAAAAAGGTTATTTTTATATATATAAAAAACCTAATAATTAGCTGACATCATCGATAATGTCAGAGCACCTTTAATATTGGCTATTGGATATGCAGTTGCACAAGATGTTTCATGCTCTTGTCCATGCGTGATACTTTCTCTTCTTGGAAAGCACATGCACTGGCCCCAACCCTAAAATTTAGCCTAGGCCAAAGTTGGGCTACAAGTAGCCTGGTTGGAGGGCTAAAAAGCCAAATGTGGCACTCCAAATTTGACCAAAAATATTTTTAGCCCATTATTGGAGATGAGTTTTGTATTATTTTAAGGCTATATTTGGTTTACGACTCATAACTGAAGATGGCCTAAGGTTGACGAAAAGAAAAATTATTAGTGCTAATTTTGGACCGGCCACGCACATATATTAGCGCAACCCAGGAAGCAAGAATTAGCCCAACCCACTCTAGCCACTCAACCACTCTCATGGGGAAGAACGTTGAAGTTTTCTCATTCTTAAGAAGAAATGAATGAAATTTCACTTATATATTTATGTGGAGGAGATATCATACCCATATATAAATTTCTAATTCCTTCCGTGTAACCAGAACACCGTCACATAATATAATCAACTCACATGTTATTACAACACGTAGAAAGAACATATATGCTCACCATCCTTAATTGGTGGTGAGTATTACTATCTCATTATATACCTTTGTACGAATAAGATTTAATACATTCGCTACACAAAATCTCGAAATTAAAATTCATATAACAACATATAATAGGGTCGGGTGGTAATACTCATAATATCAATAGGTGAGCAAGTCTATTCTCTTTGAATAATCAACAATTTTATATAGCATCACGTTTATAATATTTGTCAAAACATTAAGAATTTTTCGTTAGAGACATGGTGGGAGCATGATGGAAAATATTATCATCTCTATTAGGATTTTTATGACTTTTCCATCAATTGGTCAATAATCAAAGCAAGTAGGATACATAAATAAATAAATAAATAAAGCCAATTTAGTCCTTAAAGAAAAACAAATAGCCTATTTCAACCTTGCCGTTAGATTTTATCACATTTCATCCACTTTTTAGTTTAAAAAGTCACTTGTCCTTTATGCGACTTGCTATTTGAATTTTTTATTATTATTAAAAACTAAATTAATTAAAACACAATAATAATAACAAAAATCTTAAAATTAAAAAACAAAAAATTCCAACCCACCACCCACCCCTTTCTCTCTCCTTCCCATCAATCAGAATAATTTTTAAATGTTATTGTATTTTTCTTTTTTTTCTTTTTTATTTTCTTTTTGTTTGATATTTTTACTCAAAATTACAAATTTACCCTTATAGTTAATGAAAAATTGGATGAAATTTACAAAACTTAATGGCAATGGCTAAATTGGCTAAATTACCCTTTTAGTTCGGGGAGTTAAGTTCGATTAGTCCAGTGTACGACAATTTACTTCGAAAAATTATTGTGTGGTACTCAAGGGCGGAAGTAAGGCCATCTCCAGTCATAAGGTTAAATGTAGTCTAGGGCTATAAATTTAGCCCTTCAAAATATTAATTTTTTAAAGAAAAGTGTAGGGTTAAATTTTCATCTACAACTATGCAAGGCTATATTTTAGGGCCCTTCATATTTTATTATTTTGGGAAAAATTATGGTACAATGTTCATAAATTCCACAACTATGTATTGTTTAATTTAATTAAACTACTATTTAGAGAATAATATTTCATATATAACACGTGTATGTTTTATTTTTATTTTTATTTTAACAAAACAATATAAAACATTTTAAAAGGTTTTAAATAAATAAAAAGGCAACTTTTCAATCAATGGTTCTGACCTCCAACGGTCAAAAACTAATTATATATATATAAAGGTTATTTTTATATATAAAAAAAACCTAACAGCTAACTGACGTCATCTATAATGTTAGCACGCTTTTAATATTGGCTATTGGATATGTAGTTGCACGAGATGTTTCATGCTCTTGTCCACGCGTGATACTTTCTCTTCTTGGAAAGCACATGCATTGGCCCCAACCCTAAAATTTAGCCTAGGCCAAAGTTGGGCTACAAGTAGCCTGGTTGGAGGGCTAAAAAGCCAAATGTGGCACTCCAAATTTGGCCAAAAATATTTTTAGCCCATTATTGAAGATGAGTTTTGTATTATTTTAAGGCTATATTTGGTTTTTGATCCATAACTGAAGATGGCCTAAGGTTGATGAAAAGAAAAATTATTAGTGCTAATTTTGGACCGGCCACGCACATATATTAGCGCAGCCCGGGAAGCAAGAATTAGCCCAACCCACTCTAGCCACTCAACCACTCTCATGGTGAAGAACGTTGAAGTTTTCTCATTCTTAAAAAGAAATGAATGAAATTTCACTTAAATATGTATGCGGAGGAGATATCAGCAGCCCACCCATATATAAATTTCTAATTCCTTCCGGGTAACCAGAACACCGTCACATAACATAATCAACTCACATGTTATTACAACACGTATGAAGAACATATATGCTCACCATCCTTAATTGGTGGTGAGTATTACCATCTCATTATATATCATTAGACGAATAAGATCTAATACATTCGCTAAACAAAATCTCGAAATTAAAATTCATATAACGACATATAATAGGATCGGGTGGTAATACTCATAATATCAATAGGTGAGCAAGTCTATTCTCTTTGAATAATCAACAATTTTATAGATAGCATTCCGTCAACATTAAGAATTTTTCGTTAGAGACATGGTGGGGGCTTGATGGAAAATATTATCATCTCTATTAGGATTTTTATGACTTTTCCATCTATTAGAGAGGAAAATCCTACTATTCCTCCTAGGATATATAAATTTCTGTTGGACTATTCATATCTATCCATACAAGATACGTACGGCGTACGGAATCGCTGTCTGAACTAAGAGTCATACAATGAATTGAAGTTTCGACGGATGCAATCGTAATGGTTTTCATCAATTGGTGGTATCTTTGAAGTCTAGCAAACAAGTCTTTCAGAATGAACAAGAAATTTCATCCTAACTCCTCTATTTTGGCATGCTTCGAAGATCTGGAGCTATCACAATTTTTATAAATAAAAAAAAAAAAAAAGGAAGAAGAAAAGATTTGGACCTATCTTCAAAGTCATGTTTATATCACTATTTTTGGATTTTTTGTCCATTGAGATCTAAACTTTGAACTGAACCCTCTTTTGGCGTTTTCATCACCAACCGACAATCAGTCCTTCTAAATATATTTTAGAGAAAATTATATTAAAGTTTTTTTTATTATATTCTTTAAAATTAGAGTAAAGAATTTTTGGGCCTAAATTAAAAAGTTATTGGGTGTAAAGAGTGTAAATGCATAAGAGCAAGTGTGAGGAAAGTGAAGCTAGTTTTTTATATATTTTTTTAACAACGTTATCTTAAACTACTGTAATGTAAAGAAAAGATCAGTGGCGGATCAATTAAAGCGCAAAGAGGTGTAGCTACACCTTCGCTCGTCGGAAAAACCATTGTAGGTGCTTCAAATTGCCCATTTGCTCAACTGGTAAACAGATTACCTTATTTCCATTTTCAACATTTAAGTAAATGTCTTCGCCATTTTACTTTCATTTATTTTTATATTACTCCATTTGCCTAAGTTTACAATGTAAATAAGGAAGTACCTCCCATTTGGATTCAAATAAAAATACTAGAAAATCAAATTCCCACCAAATCAAAATATGAAAAATCGGTTTTAGTGCAAAATATGATTTAGGCTAAAAATGATGGCTCATTAAGTCAATATATACTTCATACTAAAATCCCATAAAATCAAGTTTTCATATTAGATGTGTAAGGAATATAATCCACCAAAAATTGTCTTCAAAAAATGATTATTTCGAAAAACCATTTTTCATATTTAGTCAATATTGCATCTCCGCTAAAAAATTTATGGGTCCGTCAGTGAAAAAGATGATCGAACTCATGTGTAAAGAGGCCGGCACAATACTTTGACCAACTAGTCTAATTCACACATGCAAAAGTAAAGTGAGTTATTGTTCAAAGAAATGAAGTATTCTTGCTAGTGAGAAAACATTTGTTATTTATGAAACAAAATTATTCTTACAAAATAAAGAGTGTAAATGAATAAGAAAACCCCAATTATTAAAGACGATAACAGCAGCAACCCATATAATAATTTGACTACAAAATGGTGCGGCAAAAGATCATGAAATCGACCTTTAAAGATGGAACCTTTTTCAAATTAGTGTAAAAAAAAAAAAGTAATGTTATTTAGACACACAATATTGACCACTTTAGTTGACCACCTTATGTGGCAATTGATGTGTCATGCCAAGTCAATTAATGAATGTCGCCATATCAATTAAAAAATAAATTAAAAAACCCTAGCGTTCCTAGTAAGTGGCCTCATGGCAACATTCATTAATTGACATGGCATGACACATCAGTTGTCAGCTAAGGTGGTCAATGTTGTGTGTCTAAATAGCATTACTCAAAAAAAAAAAAAAAAAAAAAAAAGGTGAAAGTTAACATTGATTAGTGGACTTCACCTCTTTTTAAGGAGAGAAACTCTAATGTAACTGAGATAAAACTTTTTGCTATTCCCGATCAATAACGCAATAACACGTATGATAACTTTTCCATATGTCATTGTGTTATTGACCAAGAATTCCAAAATAGTGTTATTCCTGTTACATGTAAGTTTTTTTGCTTCCAAAGAAACATGACTGGTCATGAATAATAATCACATCCAAGGAAGGACCAAGGATTTAAAAATGACATGGGCTAAATTTACTTTACATACCTATTGAAAACTCAAACGGTTTGAGTAAATTTCATTGATAACAAAAAAAATACAAAGGGGGACATAATGAGCCCTAAAATTTCATTGATACTTCATAAACCCTAAATAGTCCCAAAAATTTCAAAAGAAAAGAAGATAAAGAATGGAAAATTACCTTAATTTGCTTTAATAAAGTTTGAGGACATGCATAATTTTCCTTTTCGTCAAAGAGCAGGAGTTAGCCGCTAGCAGATAGTCTGCTACTGCACAAGAGATAGAGGGAATTCTTTCTTCTTTTTTTGGATAAAGGAGAGAGGGAATGTCTCTGCCTAGTGAAGTGATTTTGGAATAGATGGGCACAGTAGCGGGATAAGTTAATAATTGTGGGGTTTAGTTCTTTTTATTTATTTGTTGGTCAGCCTAGTCTTGAGTGGGATTCGTTAATAATATTTTATTTGGATGATCAACTTAATCCTAGTAGGATTAGTTAATAATATTTTATTTGAATGACCTAAGCCCAGGTTAGCATGCTAGTGGGTATGTCCCGGATCACATCATCATTCTTTTTATCAAAATCTTGTTTATATTGTTTATTGCTTATTTTTCTTATGCTTGGCATGCTTTATTTATGCTTCTTTTTAGGTTCAAAGGAATTTGGCAGCTTCCCAGCTGAAGATTAACACTAAAGATTTGTTTTTAAGCTTCGATAGGCTCCACCAAGTTGCGGTAGGACAAGAACACAGTCATAAGTTTGTCTTTAATTTAAATCATTGTTAATCCACCGACAAAAGGTAAATTAGGATTATTTGGCCTTCTTTCTAAGTTGTGATGTGATGACGCTAAAATCAGGAAAGTAATATTGCACGTTCAGAATTTTAAATAAATATAAAATAAAATAAAAAATTATACGAGGAGAATAAATAACTAGAATCAACCCGTCTTCAAAGGTGAGCTATTTGACAATTTGACCTAGTCTGTTTTTATGTAGGGTTTCTTCCTTTAAAAAATATATATAATATTTAAACAAACCACGTGCAGCACACATTCTTTTATCATAAAGAGACATACACATTTGAAAGATGTTCATCGCTTTCACCGGCGAATCCAGCGGGGGACGAAGGAAGACATGCCCTCACTCAATATGGGATCCACCCATTAAATTGTCTAGGTAATTTGTTGTTTTTTTGGAAGTATATGGGGGCAAAGCCTACAAGGTGTTTGATTAAATGCCCCAAAGAGGAGGCAGAGTATGCTGCAATGGCGATAAAGTGTTTGATAAAAGTCTTCTAAGAGAACATGGACAAAAAAAGTAAATTAAAATAAAAGAAGAAGAAGAAGAAGAAGAATTTGGCTTTATTTTTTGTTTCTTTTTATGAATAAGAATATGATTTGATTTGAAACCTTGGTAGCAATGAGCATGCATTTACGGTAGACATGGAGTCACTCACTAAATTGTACTGTTGGGTTGGTTTGGCTTTGGATGTTACATAGGCAAATCTTCGTAAACTTCCAAGTTACATTTTAGGTTTTTTTTTTCTGCCGACTGCAACTTTCGGCCGCCGAAATCTAACAGAAAGCATATCAGCTTTTAAAACACGTACGATAATTGTGTGGGAATAAATGTGAAAATGAACTCATGAGCCGTTTTGTGTAAGTGGCAGAGATGTAAAATGAAGGCACAAGTATACGATTGATGGCAAAAGGTGGTAAACCGAAGGAATGAGGAAAAACCCAAATGAGTTCAAGGCTAGAATTGTACTTTATGTTGTTAACACGACATATTCGCTATGCACTATAGTGCTATTCTCTCTCATACATTAATCTCCTTGCAACGCTTTGCTAACAAGGGTTGGTTGAGTTGGTAAGGATTGTTCTCTTCGCTATCAAGGTTTAAGTTCGAGTTCTGCTGCTGTCAATCCCTCTTTGTGGGTAATTTGTAAAAACCAAAAAAGGGGGGCTAAGACCCCCTATGTAAGTCCTCAAAGAGGCCTTGGTATGCCGTGACCCTATGATGGAATAGCATCCCCTCCCTGTAAACTTCTTTTTTTATAACCAAAATAAATAAATTCTCCTAGCAACGCTTCAAACTACAATACTAAGGAACTAATATATATATAGTCCCCTTCTATTGAGGGACACCCTTTATGATTCTTTACGATTTTTTTTCATCGATCTAAACTGTTTATTTTTCAAATCTTCATTCATAGATCTTTCTCTATTAAAAATCATGCAAATTGAAAATCATTAAGGCATCTAATTGGGACCAACAAAATAGACGAACACGGTAACAACCACCTAATTGAGTGGTTAAATGATTTCGGATTCAAGTGATTTGCAGAGATGATCTTTGAAGTAATATCTAAAAACTGGACAGTTCAGATCATTGAAATACAATACGTTGTGGGTTCTACATAGATGTCTTTCAAATAAGCTTATATATAAAGGGCTCTTGTTGGAGAATTATCAAATTAAAATTAAAATTAAGAAGATGTGATTATCAAAATTTCAAATAATGCATTTTTTAAATGACGAGTATAGTACTTGTATGTTCATTTTTCTAAACGAGGTGTTATTTGCAATATGCACTCGTGGACAAATTTTGAGCTAGTAGGCTTAAGCTTGGGATCTAGGTAGAGCCAAGACAACCCTTGAAATTTTGAGAACCCCGTGCGAAATTTAAACTAGGGCCCTCACATTATCTAATATAAAAATACTAAAAAAATTATATCATGAATTGATGCCATAAATAATAAAATTAATGAGCGCACAAATATTTTTCACGAAGACATAGTGGTGAAGTATAGTAATCTTGTTTTAGTGGTCATTGGTTCATGCTCCATCACTACAATGTGATGCTTATCCCTTTGTTTTGGCACGTAGCTTTTGGTCAAGGCTTGTCTTTGTGAAAAATCACTTGCAAGTTGTGAAAAATCACTTGCAAGTTGTGAAAACTTTCCCATGTGATCTTATCTGTGAAATCTGTTGTGCTTAGACTCAGGGAATTCTTTTGGGAGTCTAGATTGTATCTATCTTGATTAAGGTTGAGTTCTTAAACTTATTCTGGTTTTGCAACATTCAAAAATTTGTGTCATTGTAAAACTGTTCTTGGGAAAACTAGAGTATAATATTCTGACGAGCATGGGTACAATCCAAAAGAATTTGAATTCTTGATGTGCGTGCCGTCGTGACGTGACCCAATCATCGGAATTCCATACCTGTTGAGCTGACTTGCTGGTTTGCAACTAGTTTTTACATAGAGAAACAAAAGGACGCCATGTTCTTCACCATGGCATATATACTTGTGAATTGTCAACATCAGGTTACCAATCTCTGAAAAAACTTTAGAGATAACGGGTGCACCTCCTAGTTGCAACCATTAGTCCACGTGTGATACGAATGGTTGACCAAAGTCAACATGGAAATAATTATCTGCGACAAATCACTAATTGTCGTTATCCCTATAGCTATAAGGTCCCTTCTATATGAAGCCTCAAAACGACAAGCCCCACCGAATCATAATAAAGAAGATTGAACACGTACAAGCTTAGGGTCCGTTAAAGTCCGAACAATGGGTTAGCTCTGCCAAACCAGGTAGGTTTAGAATTAACAGCAACCTACAACTCTTGATTAGCTTTATGAACATTAATATTATATGGAAAACTTTTTGTTAATTTTCCATCTATGGCAATATTCGCCCAACCATGGGCCTGACTTAGTCAACCTTTTGACCAAGTTTGATCAATGTATCCATGTATGATAGGAGTTCAACTTCAGGATTTTATTTTTTAATTGTTTCGTCTTTTATATAGAGAAAGTATACGACCAGATACGTGTTAGAATATGAATAGACGACAAAGTTCATATTTCCCCATATGCTTATATTATAATACGTGACTGTACATTACTATAATTACACTTTTTGGGGGTGAGATGTATGAGATTGATTGTGAACTGGTTATGGAGTTTCGTTGACCACCACTAGGGTGAATGTGGGAGGGGAGACGTGCTTTGACTGTACTATTGGAAAAAAAAAAAAAAACCCTCATAAAATAAGCAATAAAAAACAAACAAACAAAACCCAATAGTTCATTTTTGAATATTTCAACTTGAATTTAAATGGCATGTCCTATTAAAGAAATGGGATGGGTAGCAGCACATGCACTTTTACATCACCGGCAAAATCACTATAATAACAGTCTACATCATGAACTACATTTCCGTCAACTGCTCTACCCAAAAGAGAAAAAGAAAATGTCTACAATTTCTTCAATTCAATTGAAGAAAATATGATTTGAAATTCAATTTATCCTTTCACTTATATTATGTAATTTATTTTATCAAACAAAAGTGCGTGATAAATAAACGGGATTTAAATTAAAATTCCAAGTTCGAAACCCCCAACCTCATTGATAAAACGAAAAAAAAAACCCATTGCACAACAACCATGAAGGTTTTTTTTTTTTTTTTTTAATAATTAAAAATTAAAAATTTAAATACAAGTGATAATTGTATTGGTGCATATTGGCTGAACTACACAAACTTTGAACCATGAAATGGTAGAGTCAAGCATTAACAAAAAATTTAAATTAAAAAAAAAAAAGCATCGTAATTTCTTTGACTTTTCATCCATTGATCCATTTTGGACTAAGGTTGGAAACCTTCCAAAAGCAACCTTTGAGACCAGATCAAGAACAATAATTAAAATGCATAGAAATATTAATTATTGTTTTGCTGTTGTGCTCCCATATATGCTTTGAATATTAAAATCCAAAAAGATGCCAATTAGAACGTGAAGTGTAACAAACAAATTAAACAGGACTTAATTTATTAGGCAGGAGAATTTTCTAGAATTCCCACCATTTAAATTAATAGGACATGGCATTGCTCTTGCTCACAATTACCATATAAATTAATGGAAGCAAAGTCGCACCAAACATGATGATGCCTGAACTAGTTGCCCAAGTTACCTTTATCTAGTTGGGTTTTACTTCTTCATCTCAATCTTTTAGTAATTATACTATAGTACTGGTTAAATGATATAACTCGTCTACGTATTATTATATAAGTGAGAAATCTTAATTCTGTTATCCGTTCATATTATAATACGTAGATGAATTATAACACGTCAATATACTCCATACTCCAATATTATACTGTAATTTCTCTAATCCAAGGCTAGGAAAAAATTATAGAACTAAACCCACATGACAAAGTGGATGACTAAGGAATAATTAAGAATAATACTTTTCCATTCCCATAATATAAAAATAATAATAAAAAAAAGAAAAAGGAAAAGAATATACTTGTGCAATTAAGCCCATGTTGCCAAAGTGCCAATTACGGGCTAATCACTGAAGCCCAACAGTACTCAGTACTATAAGCTATTCCAAGCATTACATGTCGGCATATGGAGTCTTGCAATGGAGAACTCAATTCAAACATGAACTCTCTCTCTCTCTCTCTCTCTCTCTCTCTCTCTCTCTCTCTCTCCAAAAGAAGTACACCGACAGACGTCTTAGTCCAAAGCCCATATAGGTGCAAATTAAAGCCTTCTGTCTGTGTGAACATAATCTCCACCACCTTATAGTCGGTTTATGTGATCTATATTTTGGGGGGTTTGGGCAAATATCACATCTAAAATAAGAAATTGCAAAAACACAAGTTTTAATTGCACAAAAAATAAATAAAATAAAAACCCAATAAATAAAATATAATTATTATTATTTACAGCAACATAATTATCAGAAAGGTGCATGGTATTCGATGAACCGAGGTCTCTGAAGAATAGGAACAGCCAGCTGCACTATTTTAATGGCGGCTCGTCAAGTTTGAATTGCGCATCACCATATATATATAGCCGTTGCTCTCAAAAGGGTCTTCATAATTTGTCAAAACTCGATCTGGGTCATCCTGAATTTCCTCGAATATCATCATCAATCATCACCGTAGTTTCGGATTGAATTAGCTGAGAGCAGCTGGGTTTTACATGTGCTTACTGAAGGTGGCGAATCAGAGGAGCTCAGGCGGTCAATACGACAGGTTTGAATCTTCAAACGACGACGACCATGGCGAAGAAGCCTACACATACGAAGAACAGCTACAAGCTGCTGCTAGAAATATTGATCATGAATTGATGAACCAATTACCTGATCAGAACGTTTCGCCGACAATGTTTTTGGGGTACAGTCGGCCAACGGAGATGTCGGCGATGGTTTCTGCTTTAACGCATGTCGTTTCGGGACAGAGAGGCAGTGACAGCTGGGGACATTTTGGAAGCGGTGGAGTTACGTCTAGTTTTGGTCAACTTTATTCTTCTTCTTCTTTTGCTTCTCCTTCTGCTTCTCCTTTGTCAGCTTTTTCATCTACTTCTGGTCCCTCTGCCTCTGGTTCTCATAATTGGGTTGGCCAAAAACGAGGGCGTGAAGAAGATTTAGCTGCTGCTGCTTCTGCTCAGGCCCAATTCATGGAATCTGCTAATAGAGTTTACAGAGGAAGCTATGGTGATTTCAGAGCAACAACACAAGCTGAGTCTTCATCTGGTGCAACAGGTCTGTTTTCAATCATCCATATCATCAAATTTCATTCACTTCTTCTATTTGTTTTCCTAATTTGAACTTGTTTTTTCTTTGATTTTATCTTCTAAAAACATCAATGTTTGCAAAAAGTTTGAAGCAAAATATTTTGTTCTTCAAGTTCATCATAAACTCTAGCTTTTTCTGAACTTATTTATTTAAACTATCTTTAATCCTAGATAATTTCTTCCTCCTATTTTCTCTTCTTCTTTTTTCTTTTTTGTTGAGATTTGAAGAGAGTTCATCTACATAAAATAACAGTAAAGATATTTTTTTTTCTTCAAAGTTCTTCTGATATGATAACATGCTAATATATGTTTTTGATATTGCATGCTGCATACAGTTTGTTGTAAACTTAGCATAAGTAAGGAAGATTAGAACTTCCAATCTATCAACTTTCTAGAGAAGAATATTACAATCCACTTTCAAAATTATTCTCAAAAAAAAAAAAAAAAAAAAAAAAAAAAAGAAGCAATGAAACAGTGTCTTCCACCATGTAAGCTTACCATCTCAATATGGTATAAATTATATATATTGTATATATATATATATAAATCTTCTTATTTCAATATTAATTATCAACATATTTTTACATACAGTGACAGAAGAAGCTACGAATTCTGTCACCACCACGACCACCTCCACCGCCTCCGCCGCCACCGCAGCCTCTGCCGTACCATCCACACCATCAAGTTCAGAAACCGTTTCATTTGAAGAACCCGGAGAGAGGAGAAGGAGATACAGGGGAGTGAGACAGAGGCCATGGGGAAAGTGGGCAGCTGAGATACGTGATCCACACAAAGCTGCACGAGTCTGGCTCGGCACATTCGACACGGCGGAGGCCGCCGCTCGAGCCTACGATGAAGCTGCTTTAAGATTCAGAGGAAACAGAGCCAAACTCAACTTCCCGGAAAATGTCAGGCTCGTACATCCCCAACCACAGCCACCAAATCTCCAAAACTTCAATTCAGATTCTGCGCCAACCAATTTAGCTCCAATCTTATCTGCTCAGCCATTGCAGCCACCACCACAACAACTTTACCAGCCCCAACCCTTTCATGGCTCCTCTGACTTTCTCAGAGACTACTATGACTACTCTCAGTTGCTCCAGAGCTCCACCGACTTCCATGCACAGCAGCAACAACAACAACTACAGCCTACAAATCTGCTACAGCAAATGTACTACAATTCCCAACTGGCTTCACTTCAATCTTCCTTGTTAAATCCACCATCATCCTCCAGTTCCCCTTCTACATTACCATCCTCTGCTTCTGCCTCTGCTTCATTTCCTCTGTTCTTCTCTGATCAGAATCAGCAACTTAGTTTCTTCCGTCCACCGCGAAATCAGACTAATCCTGGTGGTTCTTCTGATTTCCCAGCACCATCTTGGTCACAGTCCGGCAACAACCCATCCTCTTCCGGTTAATACTTTCATGAACAATTTTTGTTCCTTTATTTTATTAATTAGAGCATTTTCTTGTCACTAGGTTTTTATTATTTTTGCTATATTATATAAATATACCTCTGTATTTTGCACGTAGTTTTGTTCTAGTTGTTTATGTCATCCTAGTATTGTAAAGCGAAACACAAACAGCAAAGAGAATATATAATGATAAAGCAAAGAGATAGAAACAAGGCAGCACTTAGGATTTAGGTGTAGTTTGTTCTCAGAAGATTTGATGTCTACATTCTTTTCTCAGTGACTATCTATGGAACGATGTAGAAATATTTTTTTAACCTGTCTGCATTTTGCTTTACATCCGGAGATCAATTAAAGAATGCTTTTTTTTTTCCATTTCGTTTGTAAATAAAATAATTTTTTGTGCTGATGTTGATCTTGATTCTTCATGGTTATCCTATGCGCGTTATGGGAATTCAGCTTATGCTCCTTTGAGAATTTACCAATATACCCTATTTGTGTTGATCTTCACACCTAAAATTGTGGATGACATCAGATTAAACTAGAATAGCATATAATTTGTTCATGATGGATCCTATCCAAAATATGAAGGGATATGAATGAGACTGAAACCCACCAAGATTTATGGTGGGTTTTTTTTTTTAATTTTTTTAATTTTTTTTTGGTTATCACACCTGACAACCAATTTCAGGTTAGGTTCAGGACCTCAGGTCATTAAGAGTCCGACTCAAGCCTAACAAGATTTATTTTTTTCTTTTCGATACAAGCGATGTTGAGGGAGGAGGAAATCAAATCTAGAACCTCAAATGCATTAGTAAATACTTTTAACTACTCCAGTTACAAGCCTCTTACGAGCCTAACAAGGTTATGTAAGAGACAAAAATTTGTAATATTTTCTAGTAGGGCAAGACACGAACATGAAAAGGAGAATAACCGAATTTAACATTTTTATTATCATCAATTTTTTTTTTTTTGGGAAAGAGAGAGAGGAACAATTTTTTTAGTTGATTCCTTAAACTAATGGGCTTAGCGGATAACAAGTAAGTAGAGCACTATTTTTGTCGTTAACAATTTATTTCAACAATTCAAAGGGAATAAGGAATTAGAATATTGGAACACTTGAATCAGTCCTTCATTTGACCATTGGATCGATATGGTTTAATTTTTCGTAGAATTTTTTTAGAAATACGATCACAATAGGTCATCCATGCCATAAGCTTCCTACGAATTGACGATTCAAAGCCTAAATTTCAATTAAAATGTAGAGCAAGCTTCAACAACTGTATTTTCTTCATTATTTTATGGAAAGAGTGCTTGCCCTTAGTCTATATAATTATGATAATGATGAAAAAATCTCTACAAATCTTATTTTTTTCTTATTAGTTTTCTGAATGATTAGAAATTGTTCTTTATAGTAGGAGATCGCGTATCATTATGTGACTAACTTTAAGGGATATTTTCATTAATATATATAGCTTGCATCAAGGAGAGCTAATAATATTGTTGAGCAAAAGATGTGAACTATTGCTTTGTGTTATGCGTGAAAACGTTTGTATGTGGACGAAACGACACCTTTCATGTTGGTCACAATGACCGATTTAAATGGAGATTTGACACAATGCGATATGATTGAACAAATTGATGTGTGGACCAAAATAGTAAGGACTACATTGAAAATTTAAGAACTCAAATGAGAATTTTTGAAAAGCTCAAGACTATTTGTAATAAAAATTAAAAAACAAAAAAAGGGTAATAACAATAGCATCCATTGGTATGAATGATAATCTCTCTCTCTCTCTCTCTTTTTTTTTAGTACAATTGATAATCTAAATTGTAAGGGGAGAGGGGGTTCTCACTTACACTACCAAATATCATGGAGGTTCAAACCTTCACCAGTTTACAAGTCAAGACCCTTTTTCACTGCGCTAAACCCTGTTGGCATCTCTCTTCTTGTTTAAAAAGAATGAAAATTGTATAAATCAGTGAGACCAAAAAGGGAGTCGAAAGAACCCCACAACTATGAATAAGCCCCATGTCCACTGGCGACACCGCCCACAAGGCTATGAAGGGCTATAGCCCAGGTTAGTTTTTGAAAAAAAAAACAAAACTCATATATATGGCCCACTAGTGACTACGATACATGAGGGAAATATGAAATATTGTTTTAATGAAAGGTTTTTGAAGAAAAAAGAAAATGTATATGACCACCATAAATTACAATGTTAGGGAAATATCATTTTTCTCAAGTCTGTTTGTATTCTCTCGAGAATTGTAGGGCACCACTTGAATAGGTATACTTTCAATTATGTTGTTAAACATATATCCATTTTTATAATATGTATTTTTTTATTATATTTAATATGTATTTGTTGTACGTTAAACGTATTTAGTTTTTAGTTTATAGATTTAATATTTATAGAAAACTATAGAAACTATAAGTTTTCTTTATAAAACAAAAAAAATTTGAGCTATCCCACCCGTGGAAAAAGTTATGGTTTTTGGCCATGTCTGATAATGATCTTACGTTTTCATGGAAAAGTGTCTCCTTATCTTAATAGTTTTTCCATTAGAACGCGCTTCTAAATACGAAAAACGTGCTGGATATGTTCTTTTCAGATTGCTTGATCTGATCATTTTAGGGTTTTGCACTTTTCTGGTTTTTTTTAAGCTCAGGTGCCCATTTCACATTGGATTCTTCGTCGAGGTCCTCGATGCATATAGAAGGCTATAGGTAAGTGTCATAGTAGGCCACCCATTAAAAAACAAGTTAAAGGTAAATAAAAGAAGAAAAAAAAAACAATCTGAGGGGATGTTCAAGTCCTTTATCTTGGTACAAGTAGGTGAAAAATAAACAAATTAAATCTAAAGAAATTTATATTATTTTCATCAGAAACGTACCAAGAACAACGTCCTCCTTTTTATTTTTATTTTTATTTTTTTTTGAGAGATCCTCCTTTTTATTTTTATATGTTATAAGCTAGTCATAAAATAAAAACGTACCTATATTAAGTAACAAAACCAAAACATTGTTATTTTGAAATTGAAGTTTCCGTATGATCCAAGTCACTGTCGCTTTCTTTCCTCTAGAATGTCTTTTTCCCCAAGACCAACCAGAAAAAAATAAACAAATAAAACGAATCCCTTTTATACGATTAGGAAGGCAATGTCCATGTGGGAGACTCAAAACTATGATATGGGTGGGTTCCACGTACCACGTGTGAAGCAAGCCGATGGAGCAATGGCTGGTGACACAATGCATGCACACAGGGAGAGGAGGAGAGAAATCCGAAGGCCAAGACGTGTCTTGTTTTGGTGAACACAAAGGAGAACAACCCAACGTTTGGTAACCACAAATTTTAGACACGTGCTACAATTCTTGGTTCTTGGACTCTTTTTATAATTGAAAATGACCTAAAAAAGAAGGACCCGAAAATCGGCGTTGTGTTTCACGGTTTGGGATGAATCATGATTGGAGGTATTTTTGGTAGTTTACCTACCATTATGTTTTGTGGGAAAATTTGCAAAAGGTGTTAGGGTTTAGCCGCCGGGGCGGGGGGTAGGGATGCTTGATAGCTCCTCAAGAAGATGTTTGGCACTTGAGCCACGCATCATGCGATGTGAGTTTTTTTATGTCGGTCTTTTTCTTGTTGTGTGATACGTTACGTAATGTGACGAGACGATGGAGACATACGTAGTGATTGAACTTTGTGAAAAATATGTTTCTTTAGGCTGTTTTGGGCCTACCTCTCTGCGTTGGGCTAGTGGTCCTATTTTTGTTTAGGTTGTTGTAATCTTCGGTCTTAGGATGGGCCTCCTATCAATATCACACACTGTATTTTTCTCTCTATAGTGAAGTTCACTTTTCGACTAAAAGAAAGTTCATTTACGTACGATTGAAGATTGAAGAATGTTGATCCAAAAAAGTGGTTGAGCACTTTTGGGCCCAACTTAGTGATATTTGGGCCTTTGGAATGCTCTGGACCTTGGTAGAGCGATCGATTTGCAAAAATAAGCATGCTTGGTAAGAACTAGGGTACCAATATGGTACCGGTCGAAGGTACCAGTGTGCCCCTTTTGTAAGTCTTGGGAGATGTGCAAGTTGTGTAGATTTTTGATGTGGGATTGTAGACATTCACTGTGGGTGTTCCACATGTCCAGAGGGTATTTGTGGTATGCTCTTGCGTTCGGCAGTCAAGGGGTGCTGAATTCTGCATTACCGATTCCCTCTTTAGTCCAAGTGTCGTTTCCTTAGTGGTCCGCCAATTGTGGTATAAACAAAGAATAATAAAGATGATTTTTTTTTTTCATTTAACTTTTGCGACCAATTTTTTGCTTTTTAAATTGAGAACTGCAAATTATGGACATGTTGGTGGCTCGACTCAGTCTAGATTGGAGTTGAGTTGAATTTAGTTCTTATGAGTTCGATTCCTCTAATTCAAACATGTAATGATGTGAGACAATGAATTGTTGTCAGATTTAATAAGCTCAACCCTAACATCTATAAGTTAATCAAACATCGGCCCTAAGACATTCATTTAATTTAATTGAAATAGACTGTACTGAACCACCAAATAGTCTGCGGTTATTCACTCTCTTGTCTTGTTGTTGAACTAAAATGAGAGATTACGGATAGCTATAAGCTTACACTCCTGATATTGGCCTAATTAGGGAGATCCAATAGGTTTGTTCGATTAACCCATTAGGCTTGGATTGTTTGGGTGGGTATGGGCGTCGAGACAAGTAAAGACAGAGATAGATAGATGAGTTTTTTTTTTTTCCTATAAGAAGGTCTATATACTTTTCATTTTTATTTATTTCAAGAAAAATATCTTGCCTTCGAAGAGATTGGTGAAGATTTACTTGTTTTACAATCAATTAAAAGGGGAACACGTAACAAACATGGGTTTAACCAAGTTGGTTAAAGCGAATGTACTCCCCACTCTGTATCTGAGTTCGAATCTTCTCCGTAAACTTGCTTGATCGAGATTAATATTCTTATTTTCACACATTATTTAACTTTATTCACTTTGTGATTTTATCAATCACAAATACATTCGGCACTACAATCTTCTCTTTTTTTGTTTGGTTTACAGGGGTGGCCAAGGATGAAGGGAGATCCCAAGTTATAGGTTTAGAATGTAGGGTTCAAAGCTTACGAGCCCTAAGCCAGATACTTACCAACTGAGAAGTGACAGTACATCCAATGTCCTTATACAACCTCACCAAATGGACTCTGTTAGATATTGTTTGAGGAAGCTCAACCCCATCAGAACTCAAAGCTTTTTCGCAAAACACAATCGAATCAACGATGCTTGCCGCCGTATAGTTGACCATATCATCTTCCTCCTTCACCCCCTCTAGTGTGCCTTGGAAAGCCGATGCCACTGATCCGTACGATTGTGCACACTGTTGAATAGCTTTGGTGCCGGTCTCCATCTGCATATAACTGTTAAACAACTCTTGTGTATCTGTAGCAGTTTCTGCAGCTATCTCAAGAACATTTATAGCAACATCTTTGAGATCGTTGGATGCAGAGGATCGAATTCGAGCATCTGATGAAAGCGTTTTTACGCATTCGGTGTAGTTTTGATGGAATGAGTCTCGGGTTTGCTTACAAACACTTCTAAGTAATGGAGAGGCTCTTGCGTCTGCGGGTGCAGGAGAAGAAGAGAGGAACAAGAGGACGAAAGCAAAGAACAAGACATAAGAAAGTTGGGAGTCCATTGACCAAGGTAGACCAAAAGGCTAAATTATTGAAGTCTGGTTTTTATTAGTAACTATTTGGTTGTGTGATGCAATGAATGAATGGGAGTAGGATATATATGAGCACCCCAGAGCCGGTGTGGGTCTAAAATTGAGGAGCGCAGAAACTGGAGAACCATCTTGTTCTAACGTGTTCATGAACAGATTTTGTTAGTATTTTTTTTTTAAATATTTGTTGTTGTGTTTGTTCTCAAGGAGCTGGATCCTCTGTCAGTTACTTTTTCTCGGCACCCGACAACAAATTATCAATCATGATCATTTGAGATCCAATGGTCAAAATTGTGCCTCAAGATCATTCTAAAACCATTTCTGAAAAACCAAACGTGGATGCATTCTATTGTCATTAATTATTTTGTAGATTTATTTGCTGAAAAGCCAACAAGAAGTATTACTGCATAATTTTGGGGGCAAGTACTACATAAATTTTTTTTGGTACCAATAAAGTAACTCTAATTAATTTTTTTGGTTCCACCAAATACACATTGTTTGCTTATCATTTATACCATTTATGCCTTTTTTTTAAAATAATAAATACAAGAGATCTTGAGGGAGAGGGACTTGAATACAAGATTTCAAATGCACGGGAATTGCTCTTAACTACTTAAACTACAAGCCCCTTGCTATACCATTTATACCTTATTTGCTAAGACTTTGTTTGTACCATAATCAACTGAGCACATTCGGCACTGGGAGACCACCATGCAGACATACCCATAGCCTGCCGAAGGTAACACACTTCTGGGAATCCCTAAACAATGATGACACCATCATGATTTTAGCTACCGAAGACACATTCCTCCGATGTGGCAATTGCCTGCCGAAGGACATTGTTGAAGCCCTTAACTACAAAACCTAAGCCTTGGACATGTGTTGCCACCATGGTGATTTGCACAAAGTCTCACATTGAAACTTTATGCAAACCCCTACTTTCATTTCTTTATAAGAGAGGAATAGTGCCCAGATAAAAAAGTAAATACTTTTCACCTTTACTGTTACTCTGTCAAAATTACTGTGTACCCCACACTTGCTAACTTAAGCATTGGAAAGCCTTCGACAAGTATCACATCGGTACCGGAAACTTGAGGATTCTTTCTTCCATCCTTCTTATGCAGGATCACTTTATGACCAAAGATCTCTTTTGCCGAAGGTCCACAACCCCCTAGTCATGCTGAAGACTCCATATTTCTTCTATCTAAGTTGAATCCAATTTTGAGCATCAGACTTCATGAGCTTTCAAGCTTCATTTTGTTAGGTTCCTCTTGATGTTAAGTTAGAGACATTGTTAAACGGTATCTAACAAGGAGATTTAAGAAAAACAAAAATAACGAACCACTGATAAAACTATTAGATCAAATTTCTAAAAATTTCATGGACAATAAAATCTTTTGCGAAAACATTAGCAAGTGAGATGATATGTGTGTTAACTTTCAAAGTGACGGGCCAACCGCCCACTACTAACAAAACCAATATTAGTCAATATGTGAACACCACATGTTTGGAAAGGGTAAGGTAATGCCCACTAATTCAGGCCCAGTCAATCAACCCGCTCTAATACCATGTTAAATTCCAGAGAGACGGGCCAGCAGCCCCCTACTAGCAATACAGATATTGTCACCAATTTAACCACCTACAAAGCCCACTAGGTGTTGGGTTTTATCACCGAAGGTCTTGGTATTATTAGGAGTGGTGCCATTCATTATTTATTGTATTTCATTTAGTTTTCGATGTGTGACTTATATTCTTCAGCAATGTGGAATTACATCAAGAGAGTTTGATTAATAGAACTTGGTCCTAAAAATGCACAATTAATTGTTGTGAAAATTTGCTCAATGTGATGTCAGGGTGGTTTGGAGCTTGGCTCACTATGTTTGAAGGAAGAAGGAAGAAGACAGGCAAGTGGTCGGCAGTTGCATCCAGATTGTCGATTTTTGGAAATTGTTATTGCAAATACATAGTGCTTGTTTGGCAATAGCGAGGATAGGGACAAAATTGATGTGTGGACTAAAAATTTAAAGACTACATTGATATGTGATAAGGTTGATTTTTTTTTGTTTTCACAACCAAGTATTTAAAAAAAAAAAAAACGGCCAGTAACAATAGCATCCACGGGTATCAATGATAATCTCTCTTCTTCTTCATCTTTTTTTTTTTTTTTTTCATAAAAAATAAAATAAAAGCGATATCCTAAACTACATACGGGGGAATTTCTCTCACACACAACTATTAGGGTTTGAACTTGAGACTACTAGTTTACAAGCAAAGAACCTTTTCCACTAAGAGCTAGACCCCATTGGCAATCTCTCTTTTTGTTTTAAAACACTGAAAATTGTATAAATCAATGAGACCAAAAGGAGAGTCCAAAGATCCCACAACTATGAACGAGTCCCATGTCTAATAATAATCTTACGTTTCAAGGAATTCGAATAGAATGTGCTTCTAAATACAAAAGACATGCTATGATATGATCTTTTTAGGCCCCGTTTGGTTCACGGAACGGATATAAAGGGAAATTACTTCCCATGTTTTGTAACTCGTAGGGGTTTTAACTCTTTTTATTTTATTTTATAGCTTTGTTAAGCTCAAGTGCCCCTTTCACATTGGAATCAATCATTAGTAACTATTAGCTTGGGTGATGCAATGAATGAATGGGAATAGGATATATATACAGTTCCTTCTATTTAGGTTTCCTCAAATATAGTTTTATTTCAGGGACATTCTTTAAGGCCAATTACAATATATATTTTCTCAACGATCTGAACCACATGTATATTTTTAGTCTACATTCATAGATCATCCTTGCAATAAATTAGAAAAATCGAAAACTGTTTCGACATCTAACTGTGTCCTACAAAATCTATGAACACAATGCTTCAAGAAAGTACTAAAATTTCAATAATTTAATTGAATGGTCAAATGAAATCTGATTCAAGTGAATTTTTATAGAGATGATCTTTGAATGAATATAAACAAAACAGAGAGTTTGGATTACTGAAATACAATGTGGAGTGAGCCCTACAAGGGTGTCCTTCAAATAAGCTTATTTAAGGGATCTCTCAACTGAAGCTCTCTCTCTCTCTCTCTCTCTCTCTCTCTCTCTCTCTCTCTCTCTATATATATATATATAATCATCTTCCACTGAGTGATCCTTAAAATAATTTTATTTGAGGGACACCCTTTAGGACACCTACGAATTTTCTTTCAACAATCCAAGCCGTCTAACTTTCAAGTTTTCATTCGTATCCTTTCAAAAATTAGACAAATTGAAAATCATTAGGCATCTAATTGCAGGAAACTAAATAGACAAATACGGTGCTTCAAGAAAAGACTAAAATAACAATCAATAATTGAGTGGTCAAATGGTTTCGTATTAAAGTGATTTTTGCAGAGATGATCTTTGAGGGAATTTCTAAAAAAATAGACGGTTCGGATAATTGAAAAACAATGTGTGGTGGGCCCTATAAGGGTGTCTTTATTTGAGGAAATTCTCCAATAGTATTTTATGTTAATGATTGGTTACATATTTCTTCTCATCTCGACCGTTGAATCGCATGTATGTTGCATATTAAATCTACCAAGACATCTAATGAATGCAATCAAACGGCCGAGAATAGAAATATGCAACAAATCCTTAAGTTAAATACTTTTTGGAGAATCTCACTATATATATTATTATATATCATTGGCATCATATTTTATACACAAGTTTTGCACAATTTTTAGGCTATTAAAAACTAAGCATTAAACTTGACTTCATTGACCGTGATTGTCTCTCAGCGCCCATAAGTGCTTTACCAAGTAGTGGTTGTCCATTTGCTCTCACATGTCGTTCATAAATTCTTGTCAATGCCGTGTTCATGGGATTGGGTTCGAACACCTCTAATTCATCATAATCATACTCATCCTCCACAATCATGTTATGGAGGATGATGCACGTCATCATAATGCTCCAAAGCACTTCTTCATTAAACATACGAGCAGCCCCCTTAATGATTGCCAACTAAGCTTGGAGGATACCAAAACACCATTTCACATCTTTTCTACAACCCTCTTGATAGGTGGCAAAAGATTTTCCTTCTCCGATTGGGGATGAGGAATTGTTTTGACAAATGTTGTCCACTTCGAGTAAATTCAATCTGCTAGGTAGTACCCACCCAAGTAGACGGTATTGTTGATTTCATACGTGATCTGATGGGCTTGACCTCTAAACACATCATTGAACACCGGGAATTGACCGAGCACGTTGAGTTCATTTTGAGATCCCACAACTCCGAAAAAGGCTTACCAAACCCAGGTATCGAATGATGCAACGACTTCTAGAATGTTACATTTTTGGCCTTTCCTATTCCCATAATCTCCTTGCTAGATAGTTGGGCAATTCTTCCATTGCTAGTGCATGCAGTCGATACTTCCAATTATGCCTGGGAAACCTCGAGCCTTGGCTTTTTTGTAGAAGCCTTTGGAGGTCCTTAGGTGTAGGTTTGAGGAGATAATCCCTCATGTAGTAGTTTCGATTGCATCACAAAATCTGACCAAGCTCTCTAGGATAGTGGATTTCTCCATCCTATCAATCTCATCCACCTCGTTTGTAGATGCGCTAAACGCCAGCATCCGTAAAGAAGTTGTAAGTTTTCGCTCTGGAATAAGACCCAAAACCCTAGTAGCATCATACTTCTGAAGGAAGTATGCATGGTAATTGGAAACATCATGCATGATTTTATTGAACAAATGAGGTTGCATTCTATTCGGCCTTGAAAATCAAAACTAGGGTACAACGAATTTGGGATAAAGTAATCTTCCAAGAGATTCTTAGCCCGAGAATGCCTACGTCTATCCACGTTTGGGCCACGACCGACTTGTGAACCACGGTGGCCTTGGCTTGACTGATGAAGCATACCCACTTCGATGGAAACTTGATCATCATCTTCTTCCTTCTCCCTTTCTTCTTCAGCTCATTTGCGCCTTCTTTCTTCATTTTCTTGGTTTTGCCTCTCCAACAACCTCCTCGTGTAAGACATTGAGAGTAGAATGTGTTTTCTAAAATATGAGAAATGAAAGGATAGAGAGGATATGGTATGAGATGTCTGAGTTGAGGTTGTGGTTTTATAGAGGGATTTAGAAGATAGAGAGGACACGTGGCGCAATTTTAGAGGGTGAAAATCTTATATGAAATGTGAGATTTGTATTTTATAATATATATCGACACTTGACAATCGAGAATCTTATTTGAAATTTGAGATGTCAATTTTATAATAAATATGGACACGTGGCAACCCAAAATCTTATCCAAAAATTTTATCCCAAAATCTTATCCGGAAATGTTATCCAAAATATGAAATGTGAATTTTATAATAAATATTGACACGTGGCAACTGAAATCTTATCCAAATTAATCGTTAAAAAATTAAAAGTAAAGTGAATAGTAATTTCTCTTTGCCATGACAATGGGTGGAAACACAAATTACCTTTTGTAACGGCTGCTACCATTCACATGAATAGTAACAGGCCTTGCCTCATGGCAAAGGGTGGAAATGCTCTTAGATTATTTCACTTTTAATGGACGAGATTAAACATGACATAACCTTTTGACATAAAAAATAAAAATATTTTTTTTCTCTCTCTCTTCTCTATATTATCTCGATTTCTATCACCAAAGCATTTTTCTCTCTCCTTTTTCTCTTCCCCAATACGTTCTTTGCTAACACTTTCTTTCATCAGACCAAAAAACCTTCTTGATCTTTCTCTTAATCAATCTCTCCTTCTTCTTGTTGCAATTACTGCTGATAATTAGGTAATTAGGTTCTCTTAATCCATTATTATTTCTCATAACACATCCCCATCACAACTAACACCATTACCCAGCTAGAGAGAAAAAATAGAGAACGAATGAATGTGAATTCTAAATGAAGTGTGCGAAACAAAGCACCAAGACTACATTGGATGGATTGTGAGGAAAATTAATTAATAGTAGGAGGTAAATTGACAATAAAAAATAGTTTAGATCTTTAATATATATATATTTAAAGATAAGAGGCAAATTAAAAATACACTACAAGTTTAGGGGACATTTCATCAGTTTAGCATTTTTTATTTTGGGAGCTTCACATATAATAATAAAAACCAACCTATAAAAATAGTCTACAACACCCAAATTCTATAAATAAACCCATTTACATTTTCGAGGGGCTACCAAACAAGGCTCCAATACATCTAAAAATTACAATCCTGCCATTAACTTTTATAACCAAACCTAGACCCAACTTTAAAAAAAAAAACCAAAATCAACCAACAACCCAATTTTATAAAAAACATAGCCCAACAAAATAAAAACAAAACAAAACAAAATCCAAACAAAGGTCCATACATAGAAGAACTGTCATGTTAAAATGGGCCTATTTATGAAAAACCCTTAATAATATTCTTCAAATTCAGAGAGATCGTGAGGGAGAATAGGAATCAAGTGAAGAAGAAATGAACTTATATGGAGGCAACAATGAGTTGCTTGAAAGCATCTCTTAGTTCGCTTGCTGACAGGACTCGACCCAAATTCCACTTTGGAATCCGAGCCGAACCCTGTGTGTGTCCGACACTTGGCGGGTGCCGGGTACAATGACCAAATTGCCTTTCTAACTAAAATCCAAACTTATTTCAAGTTTGACTTCTCTCGGAAATCCGGCAAAGTCTATATATATATATCCCAACTGCCAGCATGCATTCAATTTTCATCCATACAAACCAACTACAATTAAACGGCCTCTGGCCCCTCCTAACTAAATAGATTGTTTTGCCAGCAACAACTGAATCAAAGATACAACACAACTACGTTCCTAGGTTTCGAGATAACTTAACTTAACCACTTTTCAATCACTTGGTCTCGTGGCGGCACCTGGTAACTCTAGGTTGCCTACGTACCCTTTACAAGGGATCAAGCCACACGTAGTTCTTTTCTTATACATATAAATTCTTAGTATTTGTCATAGAAAAATATGATATCAAACAATCCAGGTCTTATATTAACAATATACTCGCTAGCGTTCCCCAGCTATCCTAGTATCAAAACCAGACCTGCATGTTTACATTTATTTAAACACTCCATCATTCAAACAATATGACTAGTCCAACATTATTCTGTCAATACCTTGTATTACCATGTGTGACACGTCATCGCAGGCCTCGGTGACCTAAAGTCGACTTGAGCTGCAATCCTCGCTGGATCAGGAGACATTTAGTCCAACTGATCCGCATTCCTTGCTCCACACGGTCTGGGTATCCCTAAGACTAGTGGGGCAATAGTCAATCATACTGACTTAATAGAAGGCAACATAAATCATGTTTGGGTATCTAAGGTGGTATTAAGAAAATATAAATTTATTGGAAGGAATTAAAAAAAATAAACGAATTCTCAATCAGCTTAAAACTTTGCTGCCATGTCACATGATAATGCTCTAAAATTCTTATTTTCTATATTCCTTAGGCATTCTCAACTCGGCAACATATAAATAACATATTTAAATTCAGCAAAATATGCTAGAAAGTCATAAACTATTAAATACTAGTCTAAGATCAATAATAAAATTGAATTGCATAAATTTATTTATAATAACAAAAGTCCACTTACTGAACCCCTTCTAGTTTCATAGAACTATTTGCGTATTACCGGCTTAGATTAATATATCTATGTATATAATTACATTTAATGGAAATAAAGATAAAAGAAATAAAATAAATACTACTGGAAACATGATTAACCTTTCCTTCAAAGCTTACATAAAACTCAATTAGAAATACATATATACTTATAAAAATTTATAATTATCTTATTATAGAAAGGTAGGAAAACAAGATACTTATTAAGGTATCATTGACCCAGGGATGTCTCAATACCGGAGACAACTGCTTTACTGAAATATAAGTTTTCCTCTTTAACTCATAAAACAAACTCTTAACTTAAAAATTTATTGCAATTTGGGAAAAATCCTTTAATTTAGAAAGCTCGCCACCCGGACGTACCCCCATCTATATCCTGACAATTCCATCCTCGCAGGCCTTGGAAACACAGGGTTAATCGAGCTGCATTCCTCGTAGGTCTCGGAGACACCAAGTCAATCTGAGTCGCAATCCTCGCAGGTCTCGGGGACATCAAGTCAATTCAAGCCACCATCCTCGCACCGCACGTTTCGGGTGTCTCCCAAACTCGTGGGGCATGTCATAAATGACATATAGTTTCAAGACACTAGGGTGGGGGGTACTCCTCTGGTGGGTTTGAAAGTCATATTCAGAAACTTATCACAAACTTTGCTTTCAATTCCACGAATCTATTTTCTGCTACCGAGTGTATGGACTCAATATAGATATACATTTAAGTATTTAACTAGTCTGTTAGTCCCTTCGGACTTTGATTAACAACCCCTTCCAATATTATATTTATAATCTTAACAACACAATTAACCATATGAATAAATAAGTAGGTGATAAATGAACCGATAAATAAACACTCATATTCTTAGAGATTTCCTCAGCTCCAATTATGCATAATTCTCAAACACTGAAATAATCCTTAGATATACCCTTGCATTGTATAATATGCTTCCAATTATGCATGCTCATCCCGAAATCGTATATATTCATGAAATTAATGCCATAATTGACCCAATGAACACTCGCACGTACATGAGCTTCCTAAAAACTCATACACAATAGTAGAGCTCATCATCATTATTTTATCCGCAACCCTGGCCCTAAGTTCCTAGAAGTATGTGCACTAACTTAAAGTCATTTTGATGCACACAGTAGCTTTTTTCAGTCTGGAGGTGCCTTGGGGCTCAAAAAATGATAAAGTACCAAAAAGTCAACTCGGGACCCCATGGGGTCCACGACCTCAAATTTCGATTTGGAAGTTCCTAGAGGTTCCAATATGCCTAGGACACATGTCCCGAGAGTTTAGTCTTGATCAGACGGTCAGATTAATCATGATCGCACGATCGGATGGTTCATGTAACCTTAGCCATAAGGTTGGCATTTTCGGAGTATCCAGGACTCCGATTCACGATTTGTCGAATCCTATACAATCCTGGAATTACCTAAATCCACATTTTAAATTGACTACGTGTTTGTACCAAAATTTGCACTTTTTGGCCACTCCATTCTAGCCAAAATACATTTGGACTTATTTTTTACTCATCAGCCCAACTGGCCATTCGGGCTCTACTTGCCAAAAAATTGGAAAAGAAGCCCATATCATTCCAAGAGATAAAATAAGCCAAAATAGCTTTCCCAAGTTCCCAGATTACATATTTTGAAACTTGAGGTCTGACCTTCATTAACTCAAGACCATATCAATAGAAAGGTAAAAGCAAAAGTTATCTCCTATAGCCATTTAAGTCTCGGGAACTACAGACCCGTGTGGTCTCATCAGTTAAGATATTTTGAAACACAAGTTACAAGAATGGCCAGAAGGTATTCAAAAGGAATTCTTAGAGAAAGCATGCTGAGTATCTCTGCAAAATATCCATGCGCCTTCAAAAGAGGGATATTTTCTTCACAAGTTACAAGGAAAAGATATTCATCACAACTGATATTTTCCAGATATTTTTAGGAACCAAAATTCCTATAAATACAAGGGATGAGAGCTGAAAAAAGGACACCCAACAATCAACAAAACAAATACAAAAGAAACAATCAGTTCACTGATCATTCTAGCCTTCAATAGAAGCAAAGCCAACAAAGGCACCAAGGACCTTCAAAGCTATCCTTGAGATTCTGCTCAGAATTCACAGCCACTCACAACTCAACTTGATTATAGCTCTGCCAATTTCAACATTGTTATCGATTTCCAGCTAATATTTATTAGTTGAAGGTGCAGCTAGTCCAGTCCAGCCTGACAGTCCAGTCCAGTCCAGTCTAGTCCAGCTTGACAGTCCAGTCCAGTCCAGTCCAGTCCAGCCACACAATCCAGTGCAGTCCAGCTTGACTAAAATAGTCTCAGAAATGGCATTCCAGGCAGAATTCGAAGTCCAATATTTTGATGTATTTCCAGACTTAGCAGTTCCTTTCATTTACTGTATTTCAAACAGTTCTCCTTGAACTTGTTTTTTATTTTCAAACACTTGTATTTTCGCTTTACTTCCCAGTTTTATTTAAATAAATTATGAAGTCCTTACCAGTCTAAGGCATAGAAAAGAACTTACTTGGGAGATATTCCTCACCCAAATTCACAATCGTTTGTTCAAAGTCAATAGCTTGGGGCGCAAGTTATTTTTACTCTCAAGTCTGTTAGAATTGAAAAATTGCTAACGGTGGCACGCTCGACACACAAAGAAAGTTAATTTATTGACCAACCATGGTCTTTGGATTAATGGGGAACTTTACCCTACCATCACAGGAAACAAATCAAAACGGGTGAACACTACGATCCAACAGTTCAAACGTATCAAACTAGGAAATTGCACAATAGGCGAGATCCGTTCAAGGAGAGGCCACCTCAAGTCATTTTCATGACTTTAGAATTCAAAATGCATCTCATTTTTCTAATTTTTGTAATTGTTTGTCACCTGTTGTTCAAACCCATCATTGGTAAATAAATTAAATTTCGGAATGAAAATTCGTTTTCAATTTCATTTATAAAAATCATAATTTGATCATCCACTTTGATTCGGAATTTTTGAAATTTTTTTAGAAAATAGTCGAAAATTTTAAACATGTCCAACGATTTGAAAGGTTAAAATTGGCTCAATTAAACAATCATACGACAAAACTCGAAAAACTATTATATGCTATTACATAGAGGTTGTTATCCATTATTGAATAACTCTTTTATGTTTATTTGCTCATTAAGTTGTATTCAATTAAACATGAAATTAGTCATTATGTGTAGACTAAGATTGAAACCCAATATATTTCAAAAACTAAAAAAATTCGGAATCTTTAGATACATTGCATTAAAATTCCTTGAAAAAGAAAAGCAAACTTTGCTGAAAAAAAAGATGGCCAACAAACACCATTTGTAGTCCAAATTAACTGTTGGTTTTATTGGATAGATAGTTTCAAAATATTATATTAAAATATTGTCTTTTTTGGGCAAAGATTACGACCAATAAATTTTATTCAATTCGTTATTTAGTCAATAATTTTTCAGATTGTGATTCTTTTTCGTTTCTTTGCTTCATAAATTGAAGAGTAGTGAGCACATTGGCCCTACGTTTAGGTACCATTTGGGTTTCTCCTTCTCTTTTCACACTGCACATTGCCATCCAAATTCCAAAAGGGTAGCCTTTCAGCCTAGTTACATTATTTAATCAACTTTATTGCTCCCTGTAAAATTTAGTCCATTAATTCAACTTCTGTCCGAAATGAAAGCAATATGAAATCAAAAGGAGAACTACCTGATCCTTTTGTTTCGTTTATAAAAACTACTGTATGAATGGGTAATTGTAATAATTCTAAATTTGCAAGATAGGAAAATTTGGAAAAATAGGATTTTTTTTTCAAGATATAAAAAATATAGCCACTTGAGAACCTCTCGAGTGAGTCCTCCCCTGGAACAAGGCTCAAATCCCCTTCGAGACATTTCAAACAGTGCTCGAATCCCACAGGCAAAGATTAAAGTTGTTAATGTATAGAAAAAATTGGACTAAAAGTTTGTAACATATCCAAAATTTGTCTAGTTTTCGAAAGTTTTCCATATCATTACTGTTGATGAATGGTTTAATATGTAGCCTATACTATTATTGTTTGAGGCTGAGGAAAGGTCCCATTAAGACCCACACCATCTCTTTGAATTGGAGAGTATTTGATGTGAAGAGAGAATGTGGTCCTCCAATATTGTTCCTACTACTTGGACTCTAATGCAATCAAATTTAATAATGAGTTGAATGGAAGGTCCCATCTCAAAAATGATGTACTTGAGACTTGATCCATCTTTCTACCTTCTTAGAATCTTTGATTTGGTTCTATCATTACAAACAATGGGTTTTTGCCACGTGTTGGGCTACTGTGCAAGCCTATAGCTGGAGGTGTATAATTAGGAATTTAGGATCGATTTTTCTAGATGCCGATGCATCTTCTCCTTGGCCTAAGAAAATTAAGTTCCTTACCCACCAAGCAAAAGCAAGATGGTGATTTGAAGAAATGCTCCTGGAAACACGAAAATCCTGCGACAAATGAGACAAGAATAAGTGTACAAAATAATATTTGTATTGATTTATCAAGTGTGTAGGTTACAATCTCTGTGGGTATTCTTTTACAAAAATAAAAGAATTTCCTCTGATTCGATCTCCAAAGTGTTTAAATAAAATTTGTGTTTGATACAAGGGTCGTAGAGACTTGATCTTGATCAAACGGGTAGCACAAGGCTTGTTTGAGTGTTTGGATTTTTCTAGGGTGGAGGAACCGGCACGTATTTGTTGTGCTTGGTGGCTCTTCCGAAGTGAGGTGAAGAATGCAGAGAGTTTTCTGTTTCTTCTGAGTGCTTGGGTGTGTCTCCGCCTCCCTTTTCCGGGGTCTTTAGGCCTCCTATTTATGGGCTCCTGCAGGATGCTTGACCTAAATAACTTTCCTTCTTTAGGACCCTATTTTGTGAGATTTTGATTTGATTTAAAATCAATTCCAATAATTTGGCAATTTAACCAAATTATCTTCGATTGATTGACCTGATTAATATTTGATTTAGGTCAAAGTCAATCACAGAAGATTCTTTCCTTTAATTTTGTCTTCACTTTGAACCGTTTGATGCACTCCGTCGGATGTCGACACGTGTCACTTTTGACAATTAATTTGATTTTGATGAGTCGTACGCCACATGGGCGAATTATGGGGCCCACAATTTAATCCACCAAACCCTAATTATTTTCTTGCTTAGTGGAATTTAATTCACCAAATTTCATTGTCTACAAATTGCCCCCACTTCACGATGCACTGTAGATGTGTGCTTGCCACATATCTATAGTGTGACTTGAAGTCCCTCTTGATGGCGAATGCATTTTGTTCACAGGTCAATTGCAAGAGTTGATCTTGATTTGATGAAGCCACTCTTGTTGGCGATCACCTTTCTATTGTTGCAATGACCTTTCTTGTACAAGGTTTTTTTTCTTTTTTTTTTTTTTTTTCTTTTTTTTTTTCACTTGGCTGTATCAACTCTTGGCCAATAATCATTTGCATGAGTGCATTGAACATGGGCTATGGCACAACTGGACCCCGGACCATCAGACCTCCAGATCACATAGTTTCATATTGTTTACACCATAATGAACGGCGAATCAGAGAGAAACACGTGGACAGGATCGAACCTGGTCAAAGTCGCCTTCGGCACCCAGTGCCTGGTCAACACTGCCTTCGGCAATAAGACTACCGATCCCTCCATTAGGGCAACGCCCACTCTCAGGACATGTGGCGCGCTCACAAGCGACGTCCACTGTCCCACATCGAAATTCTACATCAAAAGCACACCTCCCAAGGCCTATAAAAGAGGCCAACTACCCCAGAATAGAGGTAATCAGAACGTACGGCATACTAGCCTATTGATCTGTCAGTTAATCTTTCCTAATCCCGAACTTACTTAAGCATCGGAGAGCCTACGGCCGGTACCACACCGGTGCCCTAGGACTTACCGAGCGTATTCTCTTTTTGCAGATAACGCTCCCTGCCGAGCAATCGAGGTTACCGAAGGAATCAAATTACTAAGTTGACCCTCTAAGTCAGAGAACCACTTTTTGGCGTTAACACATATGATAAAGAAATCCTTGTATCTTGAAGAGGTGTCCAACTAAATCAACAATCTTGGCGTGGCGGTGAAGAAAATTCCATATTCAATGAGCACTAACAATTGATGGCTTGATCTCGTATCCTCACATAATTTCCTTTAATGCGTCGGAAATTAAAAGGAAAAACTTTTGTGGTCAATTTTGTCTTGCTACTTTCGTGGCAAATAAGCATGGTCTCAATCAAAAGGGATTATGATCTTGAATGCTAAAAACCAAAATGGAAAGAATGTATCCCTCCTAATTTTTTTATTAAAATATTTTAGGACCCGAACAAGGGAATTCCCTATGCATCTTTTGCTTGGTTTGTGCACCAAAGCTTCCACTTCTCTTTTTCAATACGTTGGCAGCATCCCTTGGCAACTAATAATCACATGGTTAGTGGTGCTTCTCTTGCTTGAAGTCTGTACTTCTTAATATATATACACTTATATATATGCAGCATTTGAATTCGTTCGCTCATGTTGCATACATCTACACAATTCTTCTATTCCTTGCGCCAGTTGTACTTAGGCTTGATCTTGTTGGAGGACGAGTGAAGAACGTAGACGTCCTATACCGCTTGGGTTTGATCCATCTCTCCGATTTGGTGATAACCCACTCAAGCGCTTAGGCTTTATGTATTGGAGAACGAGTGAAGAACGTAGACGTCCTATACCACTTCGGTTTGATCCATCTCTCCGATTTGATGATAACCCACTCAAGCGCTTAGGCTTTACGTATTGGAGGACGAGTGGAAGAATGTAGACGTCCTATACCGCTTGAGTTTGATCCATCTCTCCGATTTGGTTATAACCCACTCAAGCGCTTAGGCTTTACGTATTGGAGAACAAGTGAAGAACGTAGACATCCTATACCGCTTGGGTTTGATCCATCTCTCCGATTTGGTGATAACCCACTCAAGCGCTTAGGCCTTACGTATTGGAGAACAAGTGAAGAACGTAGACGTCCTATACCGCTTGGGTTTGATCCATCTCTCCGATTTGGTGATAACCCACTCGAGTGCTTAGGCTTTACATATTGGAGGACAAGTGAAGAACGTAGACGTCCTATACCGCTTGGGTTTGATCCATCTCTCCGATTTGGTGATAACCCACTCAAGCGCTTAGGCTTCACGTATTGGAGGACACCCAACTTGATCGAGCACATATACTTTCCCAAAGAGACTTCCTTTCCTTTCTTTTTTTCTTTTCTTTTTCTCTTTTTTGTTTTTTTTGTTTTTTTGTTTTGTTTCCAAGATTCACCAAAGAAATGATCCATGGTGAAGCTTCAGGTCGATGTTGAACGAAAGATGTTAACGTAGCCCTGATGGAGTGAATTGGAAGTTGAATAGTGCCAAACTGATGAGAAACTCCAAATTTATTTTATCATGTGACTGAACTCAAAGTGGTCTTATGAGCTGCCTACGTACCCTTCTAGGAAAAGAAGAGATCAAGTCATGACGTAGTTCAATGGGATTTTTTTTTTCTTTTTTTGGGTTGTCCTAACTTTTTCTTGAGCCGCACTTTCGGGTTTTCAGCTCAACGGACTTTCTTATACTCTAACTTTTGCTTGGATCGCCCTTTTAGGTTTTCAACGGACTTTCTTAGGCTCATGCGGCCCAGGAGTATTTGGTGCCTTGTGCAGGCGAACAAAGGAGAGATTGGTGCCTTGGGCAATTTTGGCCCGTGCAGGCGAACAAATGAGCGTTTGGTGCCTTGTGCAGTTTCAACTCGTGCAGGCGAAGGAGCGATTGGTGCCTTGGGCAGTTTTTGCCCGTGCAGGGGAAGGACCGGTTGATGCCTTGGGCAGTTTCGGCTCGTGCAGAGCATTTAGTGCCTTGTGCAGTTTAGGCTCGTGCAGGCGAACGAAAGAGCGTTTGGTGCCTTGGCAGTTTTGGCTCTTGCAGGCGAAGGAGCATTTGGTGCCTTGTGCAGTTTAGGCTCGTGCAGGCGAACGAAGGAGCGTTTAGTGCCTTGGCAGTTTCGGCTCTTGCAGGCGAAGGAGCATTTGGTGCCTTGGGCAATTTTGGCCCATGCAGGCGAACGAATGAGCGTTTGGTGCCTTGTGCAGTTTCAACTCATGCAGGCGAAGGAGAGATTGGTGCCTTGGGCAATTTCGGCTCTTGCAAAGCGTTTAGTGCCTTGGCAGTTTCGGCTCTTGCAGGCGAAGGAGCATTTGGTGCCTTGGGCAATTTTGGCCCGTGCAGGCGAACGAAGGAGCGTTTGGTGCCTTGTGTAGTTTCAACTCATGCAGGCAAAGGAGCGATTGGTGCCTTGGGCAATTTCGGCTCGTGCAGAGCGTTTAGTGCCTTGTGCAGTTTAGGCTCGTGCAGGCGAACGAAAGAGCGTTTGGTGCCTTGGCAGTTTCGGCTCTTGCAGGCGAAGGAGCATTTGGTGCCTTGTGTAGTTTAGGCTCGTGCAGGCGAACGAAGGAGCGTTTGGTGCCTTGGCAGTTTCGGCTCTTGCAGGCGAAGGAGCATTTGGTGCCTTGTGCAGTTTCAGCTCGTGCAGGCGAAGGAGCAATTGGTAGAATTTGTGTCAAGCGAAGTGAGAAGTGTCCTCCTTATGTTTTTCACCGCGGGAGGTGCTCAACACATTATTCTTGAAGAATCCTTCGGGGAAGAAGTCATGTAGCATGATGGGGCTAGTTGACCTTTGTTTCAAGAGTTCATCTTTTGGAACCACTTTGTTCATGTTTGACAATTTATTTCCTCTATGCCTTTTAGGTGGTTGAATAGAACTTCTTTTGTTTTCACATCTTTTTGATTGAGCAGTTTTTAGCAAAGATGCATTCTTCTTATGTAACTTCCTCCAAGTGACCAATGTCCATCCTTCATTATCGTCATCAGATGATTCGACACTACTTCGACTTAACATCCCAACACACTCATATGGCTTGAGTTGACGGGTTTCAGAGAATGCCCCCAGTGGTTGAAGTAAGGGCAAAGGTGCCGAATTAGAGAAGACAAACGAGACCGTAGCATGGTTCGACTCTACCACCTTGTCAAGATCCACTTCGATTCTTCCTTGTTGTGCCAGCTTCATGATGAGATCTTTCAACACAAATCACTTTTCCACTGGGTGACTGATGGCACGATGGTACATGCAATATTTTGGGTGGTTAATATGATTCATCTCTTCAGGGCGTTTGCACTCGGGTAACTCAATCACCTTCTTCTCGAGTAAGTCTTCTAGCATGCCTTCTACATCAGAGTCTGGAAAAGGATACTTCTTCTCCTTCATTTCTTTTAGGGTGTGTCGTCGTGGTTCTTGATCTTGAGTCGACTCGGCCTTCCCCTCATTTTTCTTGCCTCGAGTGGAAACCTTCATTGGAGCGGCACTGATCAACATTGACTCCAAGATGCGTGTCTTCAAAGAGTCTGCCCCATTTCTCGACAACTTGTCATTTCGATGATCACTCACCATTTCCTTTCTTCCATCCTGACTAGCGATACTTAGCTCTATGTCGTGCGCACGAGTGGCCAATTCTTCAAAGCTATGGGGTTTGATCCCTTGAAGAATGTAGAGCACACCCCAATGCATACCTTGAATGCACATCTCTACTGCCGATAACTTTGAGACTCGATCTTTGCAATCGAGGCTTAATGAACGCCAACGATTGATGTAGTCAACAACAGGTTCGTCTTTTCGTAGCTTTGTGCTAGTGAGCTCTAGCATGCTAACTGAATGACGAGTACTATAGAAGCAGTTGAGGAATTCTCTCTCCATTTGTTCCCAGCTGTCAATTGAGTCAGGTTCCAAGTCAGTGTACCAATTAAATGCAGTGCCTCGGAGTGAGCGGACAAATTGCTTCACGAGGTAATCGTCATTAGTGCCAGCGTTGTTGCACATCTCGATGAAGTGGGCAACATGTTGTTTAGGGTTACCTTTTCCATCAAACTGCATGAACTTTGGAGGTCGATAACCCGTTGGCATTCAAAGGTTGTCTAACCTTTTGGTGTAAGGCTTAGAATAGATAAATGTATCTTGAGAAGGCCCACCATATTGAGCCATGATGGTGTTCACGATCATGTCCTGAAGTTGTTGGACCGATAAAGAACCCACTGAGGAGGTGTTGCCTTTTACGTGCAACTTCTCACCCGACTCTGCTTCATGACCCAATCCTTTCTCGTTGGATTCAGCTTCATGATGTGGTCCTTTCTTGTGCATGTCTTGATCAGGCTCCTTATCCTGATGTGCCTCCCACTTGTTAATGAGAGAAGCAATATACGCATCTTTCTCTTCGACCATCTTAATCAGTTTCGTGACCGCTTCGCTCATATGGGCTAGCTGTTCTTCAATAGACATCGCTCCTATCACCATGACCTGCATAGCCATAGAATAAGACTCACCTATGGACACCGAGGGATTCATGGCAATCTTCTTTGGTTGGTCATCAGATGAGGATCCATGGTATGAGCCTGTGCTCGAGTCAGCGTTTGAAACAGGTGAGAGTAAACGTTCTCTTGAATTCTTCGAGCCCAAAAAAACTCCTTTCTTCGTTCCGAGAGTTTCCCGCATCCGCTCGGGGGGGTATTCTTCTTTGCCCCTAAGGAAGCCAAATTGATAACAGTTTCACGCCTTCGGTTCACGTCTTTCACCTTGGCTTGAGTCGATATGGAAGTGACATGTTGAGTTGCGGATATCGCCTTGGCCTTGCTCCGGGTGACGACCCCAACAGAGTCTCCGCTTGAGAAAGAGGCGCTCACGCTTTTGCCTCTCGTCGTGGGAATGGTTTGAATCTTCTTGGAAGCCATTGTTTTCAGTGTGTTGATTGATTTTGGAACTGGAGAAAGAGATGAGAGGCAGAGATGGTCCCACTGGGCGTGCCAAATTTGTAAACACGAAAATCCTGCGACAAATGAGACAAGAACAAGTGTACAAAATAATATTTGTATTGATTTATCAAGTGTGTAGGTTACAATCTCTGTGGGTATTCTTTTACAAAAATAAAAGAATTTCCTCTGATTCGATCTCCAAAGTGTTTAAATAAAATTTGTGTTTGATACAAGGGTCGTAGAGACTTGATCTTGATCAAACGGGTAGCACAAGGCTTGTTTGAGTGTTTGGATTTTTCTAGGGTGGAGGAACCGGCACGTATTTGTTGTGCTTGGTGGCTCTTCCGAAGTGAGGTGAAGAATGCAGAGAGTTTTCTGTTTCTTCTGAGTGCTTGGGTGTGTCTCCGCCTCCCTTTTCCGGGGTCTTTAGGCCTCCTATTTATGGGCTCCTGCAGGATGCTTGACCTAAATAACTTTCCTTCTTTAGGACCCTATTTTGTGAGATTTTGATTTGATTTAAAATCAATTCCAATAATTTGGCAATTTAACCAAATTATCTTCGATTGATTGACCTGATTAATATTTGATTTAGGTCAAAGTCAATCACAGAAGATTCTTTCCTTTAATTTTGTCTTCACTTTGAACCGTTTGATGCACTCCGTCGGATGTCGACACGTGTCACTTTTGACAATTAATTTGATTTTGATGAGTCGTATGCCACATGGGCGAATTATGGGGCCCACAATTTAATCCACCAAACCCTAATTATTTTCTTGCTTAGTGGAATTTAATTCACCAAATTTCATTGTCTACAGCTCCATTAATACAACTAATTTGATTTGAATTTGATTAGGGAAATCAATGGGATTTTGTTATATCATCAACGATGTCTCTATTTTGGTGTTTACTTTCAAAAGAAAAGCAAACTAATGCTGCTGAGAGAAGAAGATTAAAAAAAAAGGCCAACAAACACCAATATGTTCTATTGAATTCGTTATTTAGTCAATGATTCTTCGACTGTGACTCTTTTTTTTTGTTTTTTGGTGTGACATAGATTGATAAAGTAGGGAACACTTTGGCCATACATCTACGGACCTTTAGGGCTGCTCCTCCTCTGTTCACACACTCACCATTATACCTAATCACATTATTAAATAAAATTGTGTTTGAAATGAAATCAAAAGGAGAAGTAGCATATCTTGTTTTTTTGGTTGATAAGAACTAATGTATGATCGGGTAATTGTAATAATTTTTTTAAATTTATAATACGAATAAAAACACCTATAATTTCTCCAGTTGTAGATAAGAAATGTCACATGTTGTTCTAGAACCTCAAACACAAAAAAACTATACTTATCATGTAGACGTGGAGCTTCGAACTCTCCCGCCTTTGTCCATTTCATTATCCTTTTTCGAAGAAAATTAGGGACTGATTGTCTCGTGAGTCGTGTGTGTATATGTGTGTGTGTGTCTCTCTCTCTCTTTTATGTCATGCAATGGTATACACGTGGATATGGAGATGAGTATATAATATGCGAAAATGCATCACATTACGCTGGCTTGACATCACTAACTTTAAGGGGTGTGACATTTCGATCTCAAGGTTTGTTTAAAACTCGAATTATCACTATTTTAGATGGACGATTCAAAATTTTATAGCACAATGATGGGAAAAATTACAAAAGTTAAAGAAACAAATGTAAAGAAAATCCAGCCAACATACAACTGAATATTTAAATCGTAAAACATAACGTAACAGAGAGAAAACTAAACAATCATTGGAAAAACAAAAATCACAAACACAGTTGAAAATATAATTTTGGAAAACAAGATAAGGGATCAGATGAGTGAATGAGGACGAGCTTACACCTCCAGTCTCAGTGTCAGTGTTAGTGGTGTCTATCCCCCTCACTTCCCCCTCATTATTGAATTGCCCGGATGCATGTCATTGCAATATATAGATTTATAGGGAATTGATAGTTTTTGTAGGAGAGACGTTAGAGAAAAAGTAATGTGCAAGAACGAAAATTCTACAAGATAATGCTGAGCATATGAATACATAACTAGACAGATCATGTTTCTTCTTTTGCACTATGTCATTTATTTCTCAGTTATGTGGATCTTTCTTGCAACGTTTCTATATTTTGGTTGGACATGGAGAGCTGATGACAATTGTGCTCTTGCATCAGTGGACAGAGGTTTGTATGGGATCTTTTGTTGAAACAGAGGTTCTCCTATCGTCCCATACAAAATAAAACAGAAATTCCATGAAACAGAATTAATACCAGAACTTCCGGATACAAGTGAGAAGGCATTTTCACCTCCTGCCATACCCACGACCACTGTAATACCTTTATGGTCGTCAAAGATGCACCAGTTCATTGTCCACAGATGCAAATTAATTTCACAGTGATTCTTTTATCAACGGCAACAAAGCAGGATCCACTTCATCTTTCGACAGTAATTGAACTACCAACTCCGTTGTTGATGCATCTGCAGAGAAACCCTTCTCCACCATTTGTTGAATCAGTACCATCGCCCTTGATGTCTCTTTGTTACTGATAAGCCCTCTGATAATTGTGTTATATGTGCAACCATATGGAGAACAGCCTTTCCCTTCCATTTCAACCAGCAACTTTTCCACTTCACTTGTTAGGCCCCCGATACAGAGTCCATTAATCATTATATTGTATGTCCAGACACCAGGTTGAAGTCTTTTTGACGATAAACCATAAAAGAGATCCCTTGCAGATTCAATTTTTCCAGCTATGCACAAACCTTCAATAAGAATACGGTAAATCACAATATTAATATCCAACTTCTTCGCTTCCATCTCTCCAAACAATTGCATTGCCCTAGAAAGTTGTTGGTTTTTACACATGCCATCCAGTAGAACAGCATAAGTTTGAACATCTGGAAGTTGGCCACAAGCTTGCATTTTAGAGAACAACTTTTGTGCGTCCTGTATTCTGTCCATTTTGCAAAAGCCGTCCAGAAGAGTGTTATAAGTAATGGTATTTGGAACTGGTCCCTTATGAGACATATCCAGAAAAAAGCATCATGGCCTCATCAACCTTTTTATTCTTACAATATCCATTTATCAATGTGTTGTAACTAACAACATTAACCACCGTGTCCTTGCTAAGCATTAGTTCAAAAACTTTTTGTGCCTTTCCTATTTGTCCTTGCAAACAGTAACCATCCATGAGTGAAGTGTACGTAACCGTATCAGGTTCAATACCTCTTTGAATCATCATTTCTACCACACCTTCTGCTTCCAAGACCATCCCCTCCTTACAAATTGTGTCTACCAAGACGCTGAACGTGAACAAATCTGGGAAGATATTTTTACTCACCATTTCATTCAACAACCTTGTAGCTTCTTTCCACTCGCCTAATTTGCAAACTCCATGAATCAAGGATGTATTGGTAATGACATTTGGGGCAATACCCTTGCTCATCGTTTTTGAGAAGAGGTTCAATGCGTCATCAACTAGTGTATCCTTACAAAGACTGTCGATGATTGTGCTATAGACAACTAGGTTAGGCTTGCAAGCTCCTTCCTCCATCTTCCTAAGCAACTGAATAGCAGCACTATTGTTACCTTTCATGCAAAAGCCCTTTACTAGTGTGCCGTAAGTAACCACACTAGGCTGACAATTACCTCCCGCAATCATTTTGTTGAAAATTCCTGCCGCCTCTGCCACTCTATTCTCGAGAAGAAAGCCGTTGATTAGAGTGGTGAAGGTAAAGACATTTGGTTCAAGACCAAGTTTGAAGAATTTTCCCAATACAGATAAACTAAAACCCATTTGGTCCAAATGACAATAACAATTAATGAGAACGGTTAGAGTATAAACATCAGGTCCAATTCCCGACACATCCATTTGGTTATACAAGGAGATGACGGCAGAATAATGTTTCAATTTCGCAACTTGACCCAATATTTGAGTGAAACGAACAACTGAAAGCGGAGGACGCATTTGAAGCATTCTATCAAACACATTGAAAGCATCCTCAACAGTTGTGATTGTGGGTGCGTTTCTCACTGCCTGGTCTAGTTGGGTTCTTGTAGATTTGATTGGTTTCGAAGGTTGAGAGTAAAAGAAAGCAAAGTAATTGCTGGTGAAAACAACAAGAGTGGAGTTAGAGTGAAGACAAGGCATACCTCTCCATCTCCTGCTGCTGCAATAAGAAGAAGAAGCAGCAGCAGCTATATTCCGCATCATCATCTTCAGCATCTCTCGAATAATAGCACTGAGTAAGAAAATGTGCAAAACTAGCCTTCATTCAAACACGCTTTTTGAGATTTCTACTTGTTGGGAGTGTGCACCGCCTCAGGTAGGGGTGGGCACGGTACGGGATGACACGGGATGGAGGTCATCCCGGTGTCAATCCCGAATAGAAGAATCGGGACGGTATGACACGGGATGGGGGATTTTCAAAACACGTTCAAACCATACCGGCCCCAACCGGGACCGGTATGGTTCGGTATCAAAACTGATACCGTTCACCTTAGGCTAAAATTTGAATTTTTTTCTTCAGTTTTTGCAGCTGCCAAATAACACTTATGTAATTTTCACTTGCATCCTGTACTGCTTCTTCCATGTTTATCTCAAAGTCATTTTTTTTCAATTATACACTTCTGCAGCTGTAGTTCTAGTTCTTCAATCCTAGAATCAGTATTGTCAATCAAATTCCTAATTGCATCTGCTGACTCTACTTTGACATTTAGGTCAGCCTGAAATTAAACTTTTAAAAGACACAACTTATGGTACAAGCATTCAAAGCATCTGGAAACACAAAAACAAAGCAATTTAACCTGCAAAGAATCAATCAATGCTTTGTATCAGTCCACTTCAACATCCCAATGTTGGAGTTGATCATTTCGCATAGTGTACAGTCTCGATGAATGTACAAATTTGTCATCCTTTAATTCATTCTGTGAGAAGCGTAGATTGTTCATCAAAGAAGTAAACACACACTGAAACCATCTCAGAAACCTGTTGACTGGCTGCTAAGGTAAGTCTGAATTACATCAGCATACTCTTTCTGCTTCACGTGAAGAATATCAATCGCTTCCCGCAGATGTTTGGTTATTAGGGTTCCACTTCGACAGAGAGAGAGAGAGAGAGAGGAAAAGAACACACAGAGAGAGAGAGAGAGAGAGAGGAGATTGTGATTTGAGATGGATCAATCGATGGTGGAGGGAAGGGAAGGAGAGAGGAAAAAAGCTTCTGGATCTGAATCTGAAATGTGAGAGATATACTAAATCTGAAATTTTGGAAATAGTATTTTAATATTTAATATTTAATATTAATTAGTTACTGTACGGTACGGTATGACACCAAACGGGATCACAAATCTGATACCGGTGTCGTGCCAAACAGTAACGGGATGACACGATTTCATCTCGTTTAAGCATCAACACCAAACGGTTTGGCACGAGTTTGACACGGAATGGCATGGTTTCGGGACGGTATCGGTATTCCGGTTTTGATGCCCACCCCTAGCCTCAGGTCCTCTTCTACTTATTAGAGTACATGAGGAAAGAAAAAAAAAAAAGAAGCAAAAGTCAATTTTGCTCCCTTAGTTTATCACTTCTTCACTGTTCATCCATATAGTTTCAGTTTTGTCAATTGTGCCCCTGTAGTTTCATAATTGTAGGAATTCAACGACAAGTCACGAATTTTGTCAATTTCTTTCACGACGTCATGGGTACTTTCGTCCATTTCTTGTTAAAAAAATATTAGAAACTTAAAATTAATTTTTATAATTGCAAACAAGAAACATGCAATTGATTTATTATTGAAATGAAATTCACAAGTATAGTTGTACATTGATTTGAAACCAATGAATTTTTATCAATCCAATCCAATTTTTCATTGGATTTGATATTTTACAATCCGATCCAATGTGTTCAGTTGTCAGGATCCAATCGAATTCAATCCAATAGAAAATACCATTAAGTATGTTCTAAATAGACATAAATAAATTTTAGAAAACAACACTACACTATGAAGTTCGACATTTAGAGTTCAAGTTACATCCTTAAAAAAAGAAACACTAACGTCAACACAAAAACTTAAAAATCTAGAATTTTTATGCTATATTAATATATTAATAGATCTAGTGCTTAATTTATGAGAAAAATGACTTTAGATCGAATATTAAAGTTAGGGATTTTTGTAGAAAAGTTTCAATTTATCATCTTAAAGAAAAATTAAGAGAAATATCATCTTAATTTTTCAAAATCCATGACTAGTCACTTGACACCATCCATTGTAAGGGTATTTAACTCTTTCCATTTTCAAGAAAAAAAAAAGATAAAAAAGATAAAAAAGTGACCTCTCTCTCCCTTTCTCCTCCACCCCAACCCAACAACCCCCAAAACACATTGCACAGAACAAACCCACACTCACACACACACCCCATCACCGCGCCCGCCCCCCCCCCCCCCCCCCCCCGCCCCCGCCCCCGCCCCCGCCCCTCTCTCTCTCTCTCTCTCTCTCTCTCTCTCTCTGAGCATGTATAAATTTTTTTTAATGGTGTTCATTGGGTATGGAAATGGAAATTTTCCAATATACAAAATGGAAAAATATCAAAAATAAAAAATAAGAAGAAAAAAGTAGACTCGAGTTGGGTGGGCTGAGGAAATTTGTGTGTGGAGAGTAGGTGCTTCATGGTAGATAGAAAAGGAAGAAGGGGTTGTGAAGAGGGAAAGGGGAATAGATTTCAAGGCTGGCGAGGTTGGTTGGAGCCGCTGGTGGCACACAAGGGATGGGGAAGGTGAGAATTTACTTATTTATTTCAATTTTAATTGTGTAAAAGATATAAAAAAAAAATAATAATAATTATTTTTCCAATTTTAAAATACCCTTAAAAAGGAAAGACTAAAATACACTTAAAATGAATGAAAAATTGGATGGTGTTAATGACAAGAGCCGACCCAATGAAAAATTGGATGGTGTTAATGACAAGACCCGACCCAAATTCCACTTTGGAATCTAAGCCAAATCCTGTGCGTGTCTGACACCTGGCAGGTGTTGGGCGCTCTTGACCAAAATGCCCTTATAAGTTTCCTAATTTTTTTTATTCAAGTTTGACTTTTACTGAAAATTCGGCAGAGTCTCCCATGTAATTCGCTCGTTTCCTAAAAAATTTACTTGTATAAAACATAATTTTATAATGTCGAACGTTCAGCATGCACAAAAATAGAGTTCATGTAACCAAGCATCACATTATTTTGGCCTCAGGCCTCATTAAATCAAATAAATCATTCTGTTAACGGAATTTGATCCCAATTTGTAGAACAACACCAGTACAATAATAGGTTTCAAAATAACCTAACTGAACAGCTTTTCAATCAGTTGGTCTCGCGGCTGCATCTAGTAACTCTAGGTTGCCTACGTACCCTTAACAAGGGATCAAGCCAAATGCAGTTCTTTCTCTTTTTATGTTGCACCTGTGTAACTTGTTAATTGTTATTTTTCATTGTAATTGCAAATTAATCCAAGTTCTCATTTTAATGATATGCTCAATAACATTCACAAACTCCAAAGTAAAATTTTCCAACTTTCCCAATTCTCAAAACAGTTCATACTTAGAACATAAGTAAGCCACTCATTGAACTTCCTCTAATTCATAAATCAATTATATATTACTGGCCTAGATTTTATATATATATATATATATATATATATATATATAAAATAAAAATAAAAATAAATAACAAATAAAACAAACAAACTCCGAAGACACTTTTAACCTTTCCTTCGAAGCTCACATAAAGCTCGTTTGTAAATACATATATATAAAGATTAATAATTAACTTATTTAAGATAAGTAGGAAAATGAAAAAATTATTAAAATAGCATTGACCACGCGAAATCTAAGTGTCAATATCAACACTTTACATAAAAACCCACTTCCCTCTTTTTCAGGTAATAACAAATTTATTATTCAAGAAAATAGTTTTTACACATCTTGAAAAATATGCATTAAAGCTTTTACCCATAAATACTCAGATAAAATCACTAATTTTAGTTTAAACAACTCATTTACTCTCCACCTAGGTGCACATTGAAAAATATGCATTAAAGCTTTTACCCACCTCAGAACTCGGGAGACATGTAGTCAGCCAGAGAATGCACATCCTCGCACCACATGGTTCAGGCGTCCCAAAAACTCGTGGGGCAATGTCATAAATGACAAATCCATTTCAAAGGCAACTTAGGGGGGATACTTCTGAGGTGGGTTTGAAAACCATAGTCTGTAATTTATCTTGAAATTTATCTTATTTCACAAACCATACTTAAATTCTCTTCTCAACTTTCCAAAAATCAGTTATCAACTACCTTGAAATTTACACTACATACTGTTGAGAACTAGTGTTCATAATTCATCATTTTCCACTACTGAGTATATGTATTAAATATAGACATGCACTTAAAGATTTAATTAGTTTATTAATCACGTCGAACTCCGATTAACAAACCATTACGATACTATAATAACAATTTTAATAGCAATAAATAACTAGATAAATAAATAAATAAATAAATAAGTAAATAAATAAATAAATAAATAACACTACCCCTAGAGATTCCATTTGTTCCATACCTCACTTAACGGATCTGACCGTCAGAGTCGCCGGAAAACTCTAAAACATCACCGGAAAACCTAACCCTTTTCTAAGCTTCGAATCGAGCTCATCGTCACCGAATCGGATCGGATCTTGGGTGGGTTTTGTAGAGGATGACAAGCGGAAGAGATTTCGTGAAGGTTGTGATGGCAACCATGATGAGATGGTGCCTCAAAAAAATGATGGAAGTGGAAGGAATGAAGAAAAATAACCAGAAAATCTGGTTAAATCACAGGAAGAAGAAGACCCGGCACTGTAGCGGTCAGTGGCGGATGCAGGAATGACCACTCATGGGATCATAGTGTAAACTACCAAATAATTTTTTAAGATGAAAAAAATATTGAAAATGAAACGATAGTACTTTCACTCATAATTAATGTCAAAAATAATATTACAAGTTACAATTGTCCACGACGAGGTTTCATATTTTGAAAACGTAGCATTATAGCTTCATTTTCAATACAAGCAAAAACATCTCTCTCAATATAAACCAACAAGCTATCATTCAACCACTCATCTCCCATTTTGTTCCGAAGTGGACCCTTAATAATATTCATGACGGAAAATGCCCTCTCCACTAAAGCTGTTGCAACCGGTAACACTAGAGCTAATTCAATAAGCAAATACACATAATTGAATGCTAGATGCATCCTTGTCTCCACCATTTTTTTTGCAAGATCACTAATCCCTTTAAATTGAGAGAAGTCACTACTCAAACGCACATGATGAATATAAACATCAAGTTGATCTTCAAGTGCCAAAAGATCCTTATCCGAAAAGTCTTGAGGATAAAATTGAGCAAGGTGAAGTAACTTTTGTTTATCAAAAGCTAAAAATGAATCATTCGGACTCAAACATGCCAAACAATTTAGCAACTCGGTATTTACCTCATTGAATCGATCATCTAACTTCGTAAGTTGCTCATCAATGACATAAATAAAGAGCTCCACACGATAATGATGACGATTTGTCTTAATTGGAGCGTTACTCCTTGACCTTCCGGGAAGTACAAATGCCTCATCCATGTTAGGAACTTCAATATGATTTTTGTCACAAAATGAAGATACTTCATCAACCAATGCATCAAACCCATTATTCCTCATCCAATGTAGCGTTTCCTTGCATGATTTCACTAAAGCCATCACATTCACAATTTCTTGATCCTTCTTTTGCAATGCTTGTGACAAATCATTTGTCACACCCAAGGAATGAAATATCGATATTATCGCTGAAATATCGGCGATAATATCGTTATTTGTGGCTGTCGATATTTTCTTTGCATACCAGTTATGTTTCGTCATTTTATCGAAATTATCGTCGATAATATCGGCGAAATTTCGGGATGGATATTTTCGTGCAAATTCAAGCTGAAATGGTCAAAATATCGCGATATTTTGACCCAAAAACATGAAAAATGCTGAAAATTTTCTGAATGATCTGATACATCATTGGACAGATGAATGAAATTATGTACAACATCAGATTATTGCAATAAATAAAATAAAAATATATTATATTACAACAATAGATTAAATACCTTCCACATCTCAGATCTAACTTTTCTCATTCTCTTGTTGGCCTTGGCAGCCATGGGAGACGACCCCCATGGAGAAGAAGATGCAAGTTGCGAGGGAGAAGAAACATGGAGGAAGAAGAGAGAGAGAGAGGGAGGAAGAAGAAGAAGACAGTGATTGAGAGGGAGAAGAAAGAGAGAGGAAGAAGAGAGAGAAATGGAGGAAGAAGAAGACTGATTGAGAGGGAGAAAAAAGAAAGCACGGCGCAAGAGCAAACACAAATTTTTTTATAAAAAACAAATTGATCTGTTAGGGTTTTTAAAAATATTTTTTACAATTATGTTGGTTAGACCTATAAATACTAAAAGTATACATAAATAACGTAAAGCTATCACTTACCATAGTGGCCTCTGAATGGAAAAGAAGGTTTTGGTCAAGGGTTCAACACCCATTGTGCTCTTTTTGTTGTAATATTCCAGATATTTTATTATTTGGGTTATTTTTTGGAGTGTGTATTTATTATTTGGGTTGGTGTTATTCTTTCGATTAAATTTATGGTTTACATAATGGGCTCAATTTATTGAATGATGTTTTTGTCAATTGGAATAAGTTTGGTGTGTTTTTTTAATTTTTAGCATTGTTTTTATCCTTTAAAAAAATTCAGAATTTTAACACTAGTATTATGACCCCATGGGGTAACAATCCTGCATCCACCACTGCATGTGAACCCAAATGTCTGTAAGCTAATATTTATTATATATGATAAATATCTATATTAAAAAAGACACCAAGGGGATTTGAACCCCTCCCATTTTACTCCTTCAACACCTTAACCACCATATCACTTATGTTTTTGTGAAAATATGCTAAAATATTTTTATATATGCATGGTTTTGTTTTGAATTTTTTTTGCAAGAAACAAATTGTTTTGAATTCTTTTGACCATTCCTTTTCAAGTTTCTACTTTTGATTATGGTGTGTTTAATCTTTTTTCATTAATTACTACATATTTTCTACACTCACAGTGTTTGCCAGCTCGCTATATAATCAACTTAAATCAGTTAAATCCATCATGCAATACATTTCCTTCCAATTTTTTATGATAAACTAATAGATAATTGACTAAATAAACATCATGCAAAGTTTCAATAAAAATTTCCAAGTTTTTCTTACAATTTCCGTGATTTTTATTCAATTTTTATCGATATCGATAATATCCCGATATTTCCATCGAAATTTCCGTATTTTTGGCCTATCGATATTTCCGATATCACCGATATTTTAGACCTTGGTCACTCCCAATATAGCTTTCATCAAGAAAAGGTGAAATACAAACTCAAAAGTAAGCATTTCCCTCATTAATTTATTTTCTTCACCGGCAATATCATTAGGATTATCATTAATAATCATTTGAAGCACATGAATCACGGATGAAAACATAGAAGTGATGCTAATTAAGGTACCATAATGTGAGTTCCATCGTGTGTCACCGGCACGTTTGAGACTTGTTTCTTGATTTAAGCCTCAACCCGTTATAAGACAATCATTTTCAAAAGCCACTACTACAAAAAAGGCAAAAGACGACGGGAATTCACCGTTGTGAATTTGGTTTTCAAACCGTCGTAAAATCGAGCGACGTCTTTTGCAAAGTAAAACCACGACGCGAAATCACCGTCGTTGGTATTACAAACCACGTCATTACCAAAAAAACAACCGACGTCTTTATACTGAAAAATGAACGAAAAATTGTCCTGGAGAAGAATAGACGACCTATTTTATACAATATCCGTCGTGTAAAAGAATACAATACGTCTTTAAATAAATAAAATATGACGTTATTAAACCATCCGACGTCCAATATATTTATATAACCGTCGTGCAATAGTATTAATACTTCGTTTTTTCCATTAATATTGACGTGGAAATAGCGGTTAGGGTAAATCACCGTCGTTGTTATAACAAACAACGTCATTTACAAAACAACACCGACGTCTGTACACTGAAAAATGAACCAAAACATTGTCCTCGGAGAAGAATAGACGACCTATTTTATAAAACAATCGTCGTTTAAAAGTAAACCATACGTCTTTAAATAAATAAAATACGACGTTATTAAATCATACGACGTCCAATATATTTATATAACCGTCGTGAAATAGAATTGTTACTTCAGTTTTTCCATTAATATTGACGTGGAAATAGCGTTTAGGGGTTAATCACCGTCGTTGTTGTACCAAACAACGTCCTTTACAAAAAAAAACCGACGTCTTTATACTGAAAAATGTACCAAAAAATTGTCATGGAAAAGAATAGACGACCTATTTTATACAAACACAGTCGTGTGTATATATATACTACGTCTTTAAATAAAGAAAATATGACGTTATTAATATATACTACGTCTTATATATTTATATAACCGACGTGGAAAATATATTAGGCTCATGACTTACGACATATTTATTTCTATAAACGACGTAGTATGTTATATACAACGTCGTAATAATGTAAAAGACAGCCGTGTTTCTCCATTAAAAACGTCGTTTTTAGTAAAATAATAGTCGTCTAATCCATCCAAGACGTCGTCTTTTGTAACGTTCAGGTTCGATATCTGTCCTTTTAGACGTCGGTATTATTGTACTGAAGTCGTGTTATTTGTAATTACATGGCGGCTCTTTATCCTTCTCCGACGTGATATCGTTAATAACTGTTTCACAATAACGTCGTCTCTTTTCACTTTCAGGTCGCTTGTAGACGTCGGTAAATTCAGTGCCGTCGTTGATTGCTCCGAAACGTCATTTTTTATTGACAATTTTATGACAACAGACGTCTGTTTTTCACAGTTTTATAAGGACCGTCGTTTTATAATACTGAACCAGTATTTTATGTACTGATTGTTTTGTGTCCAAAACCTGCATAATGAAAGTGAAGAAAACACATTACAATTTATTACAAAATTAATGTCATACAGTAGTGCTGTTTAGGGCATAAATAATTTCATAAATTACAAGAGCATCATTCAATCCATATATCTTCACACCCATCTCGAATATTTTGACTCCCAAACTCACCCACTAGTTCATCAAATGTGTCAACATTTGGCATCCCTCTAGTAAATGACTCACACTCAATTCTCACATCACCTAAGACATCATCACCAATAACATCATCATTATATTCTCTATTAGGCGCTGATAACACTACCGACCAACCATGATGCATCGGGTCGTCAACAAAAAATACTTGTTTGACTTGAGAAGCCAAAACAAATTGGTCATTCCTATGTCCAATTTTACTCAAATCTACAAGGGTAAATCCAAGTTCGTCGACTACAAGGCCGGAAGTACTATCTATCCAATCACACCTAAAGACTGGGATTGTAAACTTTTGGTAGTCAAGGTCCCAAATTTCTTGAATGACACCATAAAAACCCATATTTGAGAGAATTGGGTTTTTATCCTTGGCACTAGCAACTTGCATGGTATGTGCAAGTAAATAAACTCCACTATTTTGAACTGTCCGCACATCATCTTGTGCCTTGATGTTAAATTTAACACCTTTAATAAGATAGCTCCTATATAATGGCACTGCCATGTTTGGACCAGCTGCTAGCCACCTTAAATTTTCTGATACCCCATGATTGCCTCCCTCATCAAGTTCACTTTGAACCTGCAAATTAATCATATCTTAATTCAATCTAACATAGAAAGAAGAAAATTAAAAGTCCAATATGTTATTGAATAACATATACCTTGAAGTGTAGCCATTGAATGAAAGTGCTATTATGCTTATCTTGCAGCCACTTTGTTCTCTTTCTAAATTTTGGATAAGCGGCCTTGATGTGGATCATATGTTCCCTACATGACACGAAAAATTCAAGCATTACGGTCCCAAACATATAAGATAAACATAAGGAATAATTTAAAATGGAAACTTAAGGAATAAAACTCATACTCGATATAAGGTAAAACTTCCTCCGTATTCTCCAAGACATATAGATGTGCTTGGTTGAACAGGTCCCGATCAACTAAGCTCACTGTGCAACCTGATAATGGCTTTGAAACTCCTATCTTTTGACTTGATGGCACTCCAATTGTACTAATATCAGATAAATGTTCAGTGCAAAATTCTACAGCTTCTTCAGCTATATAACGCTCCGCAATGCAACCTTCGGGATGAGTACGGTTCTGAACATACCCCTTTAGAACTTTCATATATCTTTCGAACGGATACATCCATCTAAAATAAACTGGCCCACATAGACGAACTTCTCTGACAAGATGTACTACTAGATGAACCATGATATCGAAGAATGAAGGTGGAAAGTATTTTTCAAGCAAACACAAAGTAACTACTACATCTTCCAACTTATCTAGCTTGGAAACATCAACCGTCTTTGCACATATAGCATTGAAGAAGAAGCACAAACGAGTTATTGCATACCTTGCAGGCTTCTCCAAAACAGAACGAATTGCCACAGGGAGCAATTGTTGCATTAAGGTATGACAATCATGTGATTTAAGGCCAAGAAGTCTTGAATCTTGTAAAGATACAAGATTTTTTATATTTGAAGAATAACCTTCAGGTACCTTCATACCATAGAAAGAATTGCAAACCGCTCTCTTCTCTGCTCTTGACAAATTCCAAGGCCCTGGAGGCAAACGAGTACTTCTTTCTCCATACTCGGGTTGTAAATCAGTTTTGACCCCCATGTTCAATAAATCTAACCGAGCAGCAATCCCATCTTTATTTTTTCCAGGGATCTCCAGTAATGTACCAATGATACTATCACAAACATTCTTCTCAATGTGCATAACATCGAGGACATGCCTCACTGGAAGGTATTTCCAATACTCAAGATCAAAGAATTTTGACTTCTTCTTCCAACAAACTCTGTCACCATCATTTTCACCTCCACCTCCCCCTTTTTTCGATCCCCATATGTAATTAATATCTTCAACCATATGCAGCACTTCTTCTCCCGTTAATGGCTCCAGAGGCGTGCCATATTCAGGTTTCCCATTAAAAGCTGCACGTTGCCTCCTATATGGATGATTAATTGGTAACCATTTTCTATGCCCAATGTAACAAATTTTGTGTCCATTTTTCAACCTGTGACTAGGTGTCTCATCGCCGCATATTGGACAAGCTTTATATCCTTTAACAACACAACCAGATAAGTTTCCATAGGCAGGAAAATCATTAATGGTCCACAGTAATGCAGCTCTGAGTGTAAAATATTCTCCTATGTGTGCATCATACACTCCTCTAATCCCATCCCACAAAGATTTTAAATCATCAATCAAAGGCTCCAAGTAGACGTCTATATCATTTCCGGGTTGTTTAGGACCGGAAATCAATAAAGTCAACATCATGAACTTTCGTTTCATGCACAGCCATGGTGGGAGATTATATGTAACTAAGATAACTGGCCAGCAACTATATCTGCTACTTAGAGAACTGTGGGGATTGAATCCATCAGATGAAAGAGCCAATCTCAAGTTTCTCGGCTCATTACCAAACTCGGGCCATTTATCATCAACAAGTTTCCAAGACGGGGAATCCGCCGGATGAGACATCTGACCGTCAATTGATTTTCTAGCAGCATGCCAAGTCAAATTCTTAGCTGTCTCATGTGATTGAAACATCCTTTTAAACCTTGGAATTGGAGGAAAATACCACAACACCTTCGCTGCCACACCCTCTTTCAAGAATCCATCTTTGGTTTCCTTCCACCTTGAGATACCACAAGTAGGACAATTAGTTGAATCTTCATACTCCTTCCTATACAAGATGCAATCATTGGGGCATGCGTGGATTTTCTCATAACTCAGCCCCAATGCACACAAAGTCTTTTTTGCCTCATACATAGAGGCCGGTATTGTATTTCCTTCTGGAAGCAACTCGCCCTGAAGTATCAATAATTCTGTAAAACATACATCACTCATCCCATGTTTTGCCTTCAAATTATACAACTTCACTAATGCCGATAACTTGGTGTACTTTCTACAACCAGGGTACAATGGTTGATCTCCATCCCCAATCACATTAGCAAACTCATAAGGATCGGATCCAAAATCACCAAAATCATTATCATCCATCTCTATTTCTTCAGACACAAAACTGTACCTACTATGGTCATCATCTTCTTCAGCATTTCTACTAGCATTAGTAGTTGCTTCCCAAGGTTCTCCATGAAATATCCAATTCTTATAGCTTTTGTCAACTCCATTAAAGTATAAGTGATCCCTTATAATTCCAACCCCAAACAATTTCAAATTCGCACATTTAACACATGGACAACGGATATGCGTTGTAGTTAGAAGATTTTCTACAGAAAATTGCAAAAATGCTTCCACCCCTAACTCATATGCCTTCGATCTTCTATCCGAGTGCATCCATGACTTATCCTTCTTGGACACTATATCCTATTATCTATAATAAGGTGAAAAGACAAGCAATGACTATCACTATAGCAGATTATATAAGGTTTTAATAGCAACTAATAAAGTATACAGACGACGGTTTTTAAAAAAAAACAGACGTATTACACTTATATAGACGACGGGTTTTAAAAAACCGTCGTCTAATGCTAGCAAGAAACAGAAGCCAGCGAACTTGAACCACGACGGTAGTTAAAACAAGCGTCGTGGTATATTTTTATAGACGACGGTTTGTTAAAAAACCGTCGTCGTATGCATAAAAAAGATTTCCAAATCCCAGTTTATTTTCATGAACCCAGAATATATTCAGAACACAACATATACATTAATTTTTATGTAGGGTATTAAGAACACAACATATACATTAATACTAAGCACGAAACCAACATATACTAAGCATGAAAACATTAAATCCATTCCCGATTCATAATAACAGAGAGTATTAAAAGATCCGACAAGATTAAACCCTAAACCCGATTCATGAAAACATTAAACATTAAATCCATTAACCCATACCGTCGACAACATTAAAAAATCACAAAACCCTTTACCACAGAACTGAATATCATTCAATGAATTTACAAGCATGAGATTAGGGTTTGCACTTACAGGTAGGCAGAGCTCACAGCTTATGGCCAACTTGGATTCGACGGAGTTGTAAACTTGGCCAACTTGGATTCGATGGAGAGACCAACTTTGAATTAGAGTTGAAGTGAGAGAGCGGAGCGAAATGTTTTAGGACACAGACTATGGTCAACTTGTATCAGAGTTAGAGCGAAATCTGAAAATTTTAGGTCGAGCTGAAATTTTTAGAAAGCGCGCTTTTTAAAAAACATCGACGGAAACAAAAACACAATCGTCGTTAAAAGTTCAACCTAAGCATGACGCTTATTTTAAAACTGACGTCGTTGTAAATATACTTACGACGCAAAACCAAACTACCGTCGTTAAAATGTCTAAAGAAATATGCCCTAAACCCTAATAAATAAAACCTAAATTATATATATTGTTTTTAAAAATAATGTTTCAAAAGGGATTAGGGTTTTATGGCCTAAAATATCTCGTCCATAAAACCCTAAACCCTAATCAATTTTCTAAATTTATATAAACCCTAAACCCTAAACCATTAAAGTATAAGTGATGTTGTGACTCATGAAAACATTTTTCTTTTTGTTGGTAATTTTAAATTTGTATAACTCAAACTTAATTTTTTAAAGCTTAAGGGGGAAGAAAATATCACAATGACTTCATAGGAGTTGACGTTGCATTTTTTGGATTTATTTTAAATTTAATATGAATATTTCGAATTAAATGGAATAAAATATTATTAATAAAACCCACAAACCACGTCGTCGTTAATAAATTAACGACGTTTTAAATACTATAAACGATTGAATTTTAACAACAAACGTCGTTTCAAGTTAAAACCATGGCCATTTTTACAAATAAAACGACGTACAAACCATTTTCCACGACCCAAATTCTTAACCTCTCGCCGTCTAATATTAAGAAAACAACGTCGTCTATAGAACCAAGAGCGTCGTTTGAACAACCTTTTACGTCGCTTTTTCAACAAAAATGACGTTGTTATGTGTTTACAACGTCATTTTAAAGAAACCACGGTTTAGAAATGCGCTCTTCGTAAATCATCGACGGAAAACAATAAAACCGTCGTTAAATATGACATCTATACCCTAAACCCTAAACCCTAAACCCTAGACCATAAGATATAAACTTTAAATTATATATATATGTTTAAATAATTATAGAAAAGGATTTATGGTTTTAGGGCCTAATATATATTAACAATAAACCCTAAACCCCAAAAATAAACCTTTATCCCCCTAAACCCTAAACCCTAAACCATTAAAGTATAAGTGATGTTGTGACTCATGAAAACATTTTTCTTTTTGTTGGTAATTTTAAATTTGTATAACTCAAACTTAATTTTTTAAAGCTTAAGGGGGAAGAAAATATCACAATGACTTCATAGGAGTTGACGTTGCATTTTTTGGATTTATTTTAAATTTAATATGAATATTTCGAATTAAATGGAATAAAATATTATTAATAAAACCCACAAACCACGTCGTCGTTAATAAATTAACGACGTTTTAAATACTATAAACGACTGAATTTTAACAACAAACGTCGTTTCAAGTTAAAACCATGGCCATTTTTACAAATAAAACGACGTACAAACCGTTTTCCACGACCCAAACTCTTAACCTCTCGCCGTCTAATATCAAAAAAAACAACGTCGTCTATAGAACCAAGAGCGTCGTTTGAACAACCTTTTACGTCGCTTTTTCAACAAAAATGACGTTGTTATGTGTGTACAACGTCATTTTAAAGAAACCACGGTTTAGAAATGCGCTCTTCGTAAATCATCGACGGAAAACAATAAAACCGTCGTTAAATATGACATCTATACCCTAAACCCTAAACCCTAAACCCTAGACCATAAAATATAAACTTTAAATTATATATATATGTTTAAATAATTATAGAAAAGGATTTATGGTTTTAGGGCCTTATATATTAACAATAAACCCTAAACCCCAAAAATAAACCTTTATCCCCCTAAACCCTAAACCCTAAACCATTAAAGTATAAGTGATGTTGTGACTCATGAAAACATTTTTCTTTTTGTTGGTAATTTTAAATTTGTATAACTCAAACTTAATTTTTTAAAGCTTAAGGGGGAAGAAAATATCACAATGACTTCATAGTAGTTGACGTTGCATTTTTTGGATTTATTTTAAATTTAATATGAATATTTGAATTAAATGGAATAAAATATTATTAATAAAACCCACAAACCACGTCGGCGTTAATACATTAAGGACGTTTCAAATTACTATAAACGACTCAATTTTCAAACAAAACGTCGTTTAAATTATAAACCATGGCCATTTTTACACATAAAACGACGTACAAACCATTTTCCACGACCAACACCCTTACTCTCGCCGTATGATATCAAGAAAACAACGTCGTCTATAGAACCAAGAGCGTCGCTTGAACAACCTTTTACGTCGCTTTGTAAAAACTGTGACGTTGTTATGTGTCTACAACGTCTTTTTGAAGAAACTACGGTTTTTCACAACATGAAAACCTCAACAAATTTGGTTCAGCATGATCTTGGGTTTTTCACAACATGAAAACATCAACAAATTTACAGGGACGTTGACGTCAACAAAAACTTGCTAATTCTAACCAATTTTGTACAAGAACTTGTCTAATTCTAACAAAATTTGTACATTTTATAAAAATGTTTAAGAATGCTAAAATTCCTCTACTCCATATGAACACACACAAACTCTGCCCATTCTTTCCTAACTTCTTCAATGGCAGCTTGGGGGTATGGCGCTTCATCATTTCCCTTCGCAAACTGCAGTCCATAAACAAAGATTAATCTCACAGACGACGGTATTTGTTATTTACCGACGTAGTATATTTATTCAACGACGGTATTTGTAATTTACCGTCGTTGATAATATAAAAACCCACATAAAAATAAATCTGAAATTTGTTTTCTTACCTTCTTCTCAAATTCCAGGGAAGGATCCAAGATGATGTCTCGCATAAAGCGCATGACATAATACCCGCATTCCACACTGCTTGGTTGCTTTGGAGTGCTGGTCAGAGTTTTCCAAAGTGGTGCTTTACGGCCTACTCTGCCTATGTGTGAATTATACATTTTTAAAGCACTGTTCAATATGTTTTTACCGTCCTCATCCACAACTCGTTTTCCAGGCAGTGGATCCAAAAAATAGACGGTCTCCTTCTTTGCTCTCACAATGAACAGGACCCAATGACATCTGCACAAAATAAATATAAAGGTGAAATAGTTTTATATGCCGAGCATCATACAAACAAAATCCTGTTTTTTGTTTGGAGACTAACCTTGGATTGTAAGGCATCAGGAAAATCTGTTCACCATCTGTTTTTTGAAGACGACTGGCTACGATACGTGATCTTTCAGTTAATGAACCAGCGTCGGCACTAACTAGAGCAGGGTCGATAAAGCCAACCATGTTCACCATATTTGCAGCTTTCAAATGATCAAATAGGCACCTAAATATATGCATTGAAACCTCATATATACTGCAAAAAACATAGTGTTTTTTTTTTAAAAACATAGTGAATATTTGATAAGGACAAACCTCATATATACTGCAACTACAGTAGCCCCAATTTCCTCCATGTTAGCAAATTGGCTAATATCTTCATGCAAGACGAAGGTATTACGTTCTAAGCCAAACACCTCCTTCTCAATGGTAAAGCTCATAGCCTTCTGCTGAGGCTTAAGTGTCGTATCAACATAATTACAAAGGGATTTTAAAGAAGATGGAACCTCCAGCTTTGAATAATCTGGAACTTCAGTATTCTGTTAAAAGAAATAAAGCAACGTAAAGTGACGTGGTAAATAAATAAAAACGACGGTTAAAATAACAAAACGTCGTCTGAAATTAGTTACACGACGAAGGAAAAAATACCGTCGTAATGAATACTTTATTACGTCGTTTAGAAAATATAGAAAATTAAATTAAACCGCCGTGGTACTTAATAACAAACGACGGTATGTAAGAATTACAGACGTCTAAAGTTTATTACACGACGGTAAGTAATAAACGTCGTGGTAATTCATGTATTATGACGGTTATGAGAAATTACCTTTTCTTCTTTGTTTTCTTCTTTGTTTTCTTCTTTCTTTTCTTCTATATTTTCTACAATACTTACTACATCCCCAGATTTCTGTTATAAGAAATAAAGAAATATATATAAGACATTGTACAAAAAGTCAAAAAAATTAAAAAGTAAAAAATTAAATTAAACTGTCGTGGTACTTAATAACATACGACGGTATGTAAGAATTACAGACGTCTGAAAATTGAAAAACATATTAAAAAGGCAAAGTCATGAGAAATTACCTTTTCATCTTTCTTTTCCTCTATATTTTCTACTATCTTTTCTACCTCGCCAGATTTCTGTTATAAGTAATAAAGAAATATATATGACATTGTACAAAAAGTAAAAAATTAAATTAAACCGTCGTGGTACTCAATAACAGACGACGGTATGTAATAATTACAGACGTGTAAAATTCATTAAACGACGTTAAATAAAGAATTACGACAGTAATGAGAATTGAAAAAAAATGAAAAAGGCTAAGTTATGAGAATTTACCTGTTCAACTATCTCAAGTGTCTTTCCTTCTACTCTCTTCTCTACTTCCCCGGATTTCTGTTTTAAGAAATAAAGAAATATATAAATGATATTGTACAAAAATTAAAAACAAATAAATAAACCGTCGTGGTAAACGTTAACAGAAGGCGGTATAATAATTACAGACGTCTAAATAACATCAAACGACGGTTTAATAAAAATTGCGTCGTGGTATTTCGTTAACACGACGGTAAATATAAACAGAGAAGCAGAGAATTCAAAGTTCAAAAACGTTACCATTTCTTCCTGCTTTTCCCCATTCTTGGCAGTATCCTCCTCAAATTGAAGGGCTCTAACATCAAGTGCCCCAGAGCAGCTTGCTTTGTCGGACATTGGATTTTTGGGACTTTGCCCTTGGATTTGGGACATTGTATTCAGATTCAGCACGCTTGGATCAAAATTGGGGATGAATTTGGAAAGCTGACTCAGCAAATATTCCCTCTCAGCTTCTACCAATTGCTTGGTCCTAGCCTCCATCTTTAAACTCTCTTCCCTTGATCTAGCCTCCATTTTCCTAGTCTCTTCTTGAAGGACAAGTCTTACACTTTCCTTCAATTGATCGGCAAACTTTACCTTCTGTTGTCTAGGTAAATTGAAGTATTGCTTAGGGGAAACCCCAGCCCCTACACCTCTAACTCTTCCTGGATGCTCGGGTCCCAAAGCCATTGTCAAAACATCACTGGTCCCTGACAGAGAAAGAGCGCCTTCAGAGACTTGCTTTTGCAAATCATCCTAACAAAAAGACATAATAAGAAGTCAGAATAAGAAAACAAACGACGGTTATTTATAAAAAATCGACGTAATATAATATTTCACACGACTTAATAACATAACAATCGACGTAATATATTATTTCAGACGACGCAAACTAAATACCGACGTGATTAATTTATTAACACGACGTCAATAATAAACCACCGACGTCTTATGATATAATTACAAAAAACAGAGCATGGATTCCAGATTCAGACCTTTAACGACGCGTTATAAAATATTTCGACGTAGTAAATATTTTCACACGACGTAAAAATATAACAGCAGACGTAATAAAAATTTTAAAACAGAGTGAGTAGGCTTACAATTAATTTTGCTTTCTCTGCAGTCTTTGGATCCGGGATGTTACCATGTTTGTCTTCTCTTGCTTTTTTCCATAAGGTAGATCGATCAATATCTACCCCAGGCATGATTTCCTTCAAGTCCTCCTTAAAACCAACATATCCTTTTCGAGACAATCGATGATTGTACTCGAGTTTCTCCCTCCTCTGTGATTGTTCTTCATGCACAGCCCCAAATTTTTCAGATAACCTTGAAGCTACAAAGGCATCCCATTGAGCTTTCTCTATGAATTTGTATGTTTCAGGGGGCTGCCTTAATCTATCCTGCTCCTTGATGAATGGAAGGATATGAAACCTCGTTAGTGTAGACTTGAAATCCTTCCATTTCTTGGCGGCAGAAGATAGCACCATTGTCTTGCCCCCTTTACCAACCACAAAAGACATGTCAACGGCTTCCCAAATCTGCTCTTTTATATCCTTGGATATTTGAACCCATTTCTTGTCCACAAGTGGGACTCTGGAGCGTGCCAACACACCAATGTAGGACTGCATCTCATTATGTGCACGGCCATATGGTTTCCCTTCTTCATTGTACTCAACAACAGGCTTGATTTTCTGAATTTTTCTCTGCACAACACGGGGCATTGTGCTCATACCCCGACCTGACTTTGGCTCCTCAGAAATAGTTGCCGTGCTGCCTGCTTCTGTCTCAGAAGATGAAACAAACTTCATCTTCTTCGAGGACTTGGTTTGAGGATTTACAACTCTAAGCTCCTTCTTCGAGGATTCATTTTTTTTCAAGCCAGACTCCTTACTTTGGGATTGAGAAACCATTGTTACAGACAAATTAAACCTGCAAGTGAAAATATATCAGTGAAATTAAGAAAAACCACGACGATTATTTATAAACTACGACGTATTATAATATTTCAAACGACGTAAACACAAAACAACCGACGTAATAATAAATTTACACGACGGTAATGAATAACCGATGTGATAAAATATTACAACGACGTCAATAATAAACAACCGACGTCTTATGATATAATCAAAAACAGAGTATTAAATATTACAACGACGTTAATAATAAACATTCGCCGTGGTATTGAAAATAAAACGACGTAAATATTAATATACCGTCATCTATACCACAAAAACAACGTAAAATATTTTCAACAGAAAAATAATTAAAAAGATTTTCGAAACAAAAACCATTGTTCAGAGAATCAAACATGTGATGAATATATCCTTAAAAATCAAAAACAAAAAAAGGATATCATTTTAAAAAACAACGAAGAACACTTTCACACGACGCTAGGGTGACTGACGAACCGTCGTGGTATATAAATCTAACCACGTAAATAACAAGCCACCGTCGTCTTATTTAGTTGAAGTAAAAGAACCAGAGTAGTGTTCAATCTTGGAAAGTTTCCGTCTTTGTCACCAAATTTTATCAAACTTGGAAAGAAAAAAATGTAAAAAGATATAAAAAAAACGAAAATGATATGCGCATGCAAAACAGGAACAAGAATCCTTCCAGAAATGCTTACCCTTTGCTTGCAATGAAAGCTTTCTCCTGGAGTTTGGTGTTTCAGTTCAGAGATGAAGATGAAGAGGAGAGGAAGACGAAAAGTTTTCTCTCGGAGATAAGCTTGAAAGTTTGAAACTGTTCTTGGAAAGTGAAAAATGAGAGAAGCTTGAAAGTTTTTCTCGGGTTTGGTAACGTGCAAGTATGGGTCAGAAAGGCGAAAAGTTTAAAATAATAAAAAACCGTTTCATAACAACGACGCTATTAATAGTATGCGCCCTAGTATGATACATTATACGGCGCTATTGTTAACACTGCCCTATAATATTACTTTCCACGACGGTATGTTTTAATAAAACGACGTTTTAAAATCGAATTACACGACGCATGTTTCTTCAAAAAAGAGGAATCGTCATTTTCCAATTTACCCAACGACCTTATATTCAAAAATACCGACGTGAAAAATTAATACCACGGCGTTTTAATTACTCATACCGACGTGTAATGTTTTTAATTACACAATAAATTAATTTTCCAAAAAATTACAACGTCGTTTTTATATAGCGTCGTTGTTAAATAATTTATACGACCTTATTTTAAATTTAAACGACGTTTATGTTATATATAAACGTCGATAATGTAAAACAACTGACGTGGTATATAAGATTTGTTTATAAATAATGGTTTTTCGGTCTTTCTGGCGTCTTCATTTTTCAATTAGGGTTTCAACTTTTTCTCACCTCTCTGGAGGCACATCACCTCTCTGTCTCACCTCGCTTTCATTTTTCAGTTTGGATGTTGATGTGTGTGTATCTGAAAGACACAAACACGCACACATCATCTAAAAAATTGTCTTTCTGCACAGAAGGAGAACAAGGTCTGCATCAGGGCCAAGCATGGGTTTGCTACATCCTCCTGCGTAGCAAGGGTGAAACCAGCTTGAGAACCTGCATGGGTGTTCCTGATGCTCGCAGAGACGGACTCAGGTGGTGGCTGTAGCTGGGAGTGGGCTTGAGGTTCAGAATGAGTAGGTGGTGTCTTTTCATTCTGAACCTCAAGCCCACTCCCAGCTTCACCCCAAAGGCACAACCCACAACCCACAACAGGTTCTAAGGCTGGTTCCCCCCTGCTACACAAGAGTTTTGAAGTTGATCACTGTGGAAAAGGGGAGTGAGCTTTTCACACTTTGTTGATTTTGATTTTCTGACATTATTAGATATTCATACTGTGCAGGAGCTTGAGAACAAGAGGAAGGAGAGGGCCCATCTTGCATATGAGAGGAAGAAACAGTTGTGACCTTCCTTGGCGGCTGAGACTTCTTGCCCTCAAACTCCTTGTGAGAGTAATTGGCACATCATCCACTTCTAAAACATTGCCTTTGTTCTTTCTGGTTCGATTATGATGAGGAACAGAGTTCACTCTGGTAATGATAGACGAATAATGGAATAAAATTTGTACGTCGTTAATTTAACAAACCGTCGTGGTTAGTACAATTATGCGACAGTAGAGTTATGGATACCGTCGTAGTATAGTATAATTAAAAAGTCGATAAATTTATATTTACAGTCGTGGTAACTTAATTTAAATCGGCGAATTTTTTTTGTAATTAACCGTCGTAGATTCCTTTGAATTTATGCGTCGCTGACTAAGAAAATTGGGTCGTGTTTATTAATTAATTAACACGGCGTCTTATTTTTATATCGTCGTCTTTACTTTCTACGGCGGTGATTTGATGCAGTCGTTGTTTTTTTGGTTCAGATTTTAACTCTGAAAATACCTTTGTAATAAGACGACGCTTTTTTAATTTGGTGCGTCGTGGTTTCAAAATATCTATACGTGTGCCGTTTTTTAGGTGTTTAAAGTATGTTTCTACGACGGGTTTCTATTACCGTCGTCTTTTAAAAAACAACGACGATTTTTTGATCTACCGTCGTTGTTTACTGGTCGTCTTTTGCCCTTTTTGTAGTAGTGAGCTATCACAAGTTCTTCTTGGAGTTGCACTCTTAGTGCATCACGTCTCTTGCAAGATGCTCCAACATGATGGACAATGCTATTAGCCGTTGTGAAGAAAGAAGCAATGTCAATATTTTTCTTTGCCACGGCAACAAGAGCTATTTGAAGTTGATGAGCAAAACAATGAACATAATAAGCACATGGTTGTTCTCTCAAAATCTTCGTTTTAAGGCCATTCAACTCACCTCTCATATTGCTCGCTCCATCATAACCTTGTCCTCGTAGATTGGAAAAGCTCAAACCATTGGAAGAAAGGAATGTGTCAATAGCATCCTTTAGTGAAGTTGAAGTGGTATCGGTAACATGTTGGATGCCCACAAACCTTTCAATTACATGTCCTTTGTCATTCACATAACGCAACACCATAGCCATTTGCTCTTTTACCGAAATATCACGTGCTTCATCCACCATTATAGAAAAGAATCTATCATTTAAATCACTCATTATAGCAACAAGTGTTTCAAGGGCACATGAATTGACAAGATCTTTTTGAATGATAGGAGCTACTAGCTTGAGATTCCCCGGAGCATTTTCAAACACAACGGCCCTAACTTTCTCATCATTGTCTGCAAGGAATTGCAATAGCTCCAAATAATTTCCCCTATTGCTTGAAGTGGCACTTTCAACATGGCCACGAAAAGCAAGACCTTGTCGCAATAAAAACTTAGTGCACTTAATTGATGCAATCAAGCATGTGCGATAAGCCATACGAGCTTGCTCAGAGTGTTTGTTCATGGCCGTTTCAATATGTGCATTTTGATTCATCAAATTTGTAGCCGCTTATCTAGCTTGATTATGAGCACTACCAACCGGTCCAACATGCGTCTTCATTCTTTCTCTCCCATTCTTCCAATTCTTAAAGCCTGCTCCAGTGAATGCTTCACTACCCACTTGTTCAAAATTGGATTTAAAGAGATAGCAACAAAGACAAAATGCAGCATCTTTAGATATACTATACTCCAACCAATCAAATTCATCAAACCATTTAGGAATGAATCGTCTATTAATTCCCGAAATGCTACTTTGTGGGAAATTATGACCTCTAGGTTGACAAGGTCCTTTTTGTAGATATGCCTTTCGGATCTCATCTCTAATATTAGAATCATAATCAATCATTCGAGTTCTTAGTCCAGGGTCTGCCTGAAGATTAGCCAAAACCCCTTCTAACTCACTTTGTCTTGAACTTGAAGTTGAACCCAAAGTACCAACATTATTTGAACTACTAACCGAAGATGACTTTCTCTTAAAAAATCGTTCCATAATTCTACACATAAATTAATCAAAATAAAAACTCAATCAATTAAAGAACACACCAAACCTATACCAATTAAGCACAACAAAATTCATAAATTAAACCCATATATGTAAAAATAACCAATTATTCAACAAATCAATACATACATCAACTAATAAATCTATAACCTATAATCAAAGTTCAAACCATCAATTTCATCTAAATAATTACGAATTTGATTTCAATTTAATTAAATATATCATACTTCAACATTAATTTAGGCTTAGGGTTTAGAAATTAGAACTTACTTGAATTTGAATTGAAAACTTTCACAAAAATAGTGGCGGCAACGGGAGCGGCTGGTGGTGAACGGCAGCTAGCACCCTTAGCGGCGGTGGCAAGGGAGGAGATGGTGGTAGAGGTCTTGGGGAGATTGGGGTTAGGGAGGAGAAATATGAAAATTTGGAGTTTGGAGGGTCTGTTTTCGGGTCTGTCTGCTGTTAAGAAGTTGCTGTCTTTTTTTTTTTAAGTCCTAGACCAAAACGACGTCATTTTGGCTAGGTCATTTAAAAAAAATTGCATTGCCCAAAACGACGTCGTTTTGCAAGGCTGTTAAAAAAAAAAAAAAAAAAAAAAACTAAAAAGAACCCCAGCCACCGAAGCTTCTTCTTCTCCATGGGGTCATTTCCATGGCTTCTAAGGGCAAAAACCAGTCCCTAACACTAAACTCCAGATCTGCCATGGGGTCGTCTGACCCCATTGAGCCCATGGTGGATCCGCCTCCGGTAGCGGTACTGTAGCTACAGTAATAATTTTTAAAATTCCCACTATGTCCTTTTTATTTCCAGAGGTTTTCTCCTTCGTTACAACTCGGAATTGGGCATGCCGTATGGCTATGAACTCGTATCGACGAGCTCTACGCAATGGTGTCACTCATTTCTCCAAAATCCTTCCGAATCAAAAATTGACCAAATTATCCCTACATCCGAGGGCAAAATTGTAATATATATATATATTTGAAATTAATTAAATTAGAGGGATAATTAAATTAGGGTCGGGGTGTTACAGTTAAAGTCAGATGACAAATCATGGATTTTGAAAAATTAAGGCGACATTTCTCTTAAATTTTTCGTTAAGGTGACAAATTGAAACTGAAATATAAGTTAAGATGAGATTACTACAAAAATCCCTTAAAGTTGTCACTTCAACAAAAAAAAGAGTTTTTTTTTTTAAACAAACGAAAAGAGTTCAAACTCTTACCTATATTTGTAGGACGAGAATTGGTCAATCTAATATCAAGTAAATGGCAGTTCCAACTATGATGTACTAACCCGATCCTAAATTAATATATAATTATTAAAATATTAAAGTAAAAGACGAATTTACCCCGGAATATTTTAATAGATTTAAAACTTGACTTTTTGTTCGGGAAAGAATTTGGAAATTTCAATTGGACCATTGCGTAGAGCACGTCGAGACAAGTCCGTAGACACATAGTGGGACTGCCCTCCACCCTTCATAACCGCCGCATGACCTAACCGTCGGAGCTGGGACTGGTGCCAATCGAACCGGCTTGACCCCGCCATCACACCCCAGCCCATCCCCGCCGTCACCCACCATTCCAGCTGCTGGAATCTGCCAGAAAACGTGCCGGTTTTGACAGAATTTTCCACCGTTCGTTCTCCCTCCTCCAGTGACTGATTCCGACAAGTGAGGTATGGATTCTCATCTACACTTCGAGATCTAGCTGATGGTTGGGTAGGATTTGAATGATTTCTAGCCTGGGTAGATCAAATCAAGATCCAAAGTTTGGCAGATTTTCAATTCGAAATTCCAGCCACTTCCAATCATTTTTCGAGGTAGATCCAAGAACAAGAGTGGCTCCAATCGATGTCATGTACCTATGGTTGGAATCTTGGCCGGCGGTTTGAAGATTTTCCGGACGCCGGAAATTTATCTAGGCACCCACGCCACGCTGGCGCGTGGGCCATGTGGTGATCCGACATTGAATCCTAAAATGATCCCTATGTTGTCACAAGCGGGTAGGGGTGCTCGGATTTCAATTCGGATATTGTTTGAACCTCAAACGGATTTCGCATATTGTGCGTTATCCGGGTTCGATACGTTCATACCGTTGGATCGTCTTCAATTTAATATAGGTTAATCTAGGCACTCCTAGGATAGTGTAGGATTTCGCGGATTGTGAATTGGAGTCCTGGATATTCCGATTTAATGATTCGAAGTTTAATTAAACGGTAACCGTCCGATTGTACAATCATGAGCGACCCAACCGCTCGATTTGGACCCAACTTGCCGGGTAAGTTTAAAAAAAAGTGCGTTGAACATATAGGAACTCTTGGATTGGTGATTGGAGGTCGTGGGCCCCGTGGGCCCTATTGTCCAAGTTTGGATAGTTTGACCCTTCGGTCGACCGTGAGTCTCCCGAGATAACTTCACCCTTTAAGAAATACTAGAACGACATCATTAACGAGTTTTAACTATTAGTGAAGCTATGTTGAGTTGGAGGAATTTTGGGATTTGTTTTTTTGTTATGGTATGGAATTCTTGGTTATTATTGTGACAATGGAAGTTATGGAATGGGCGGGTGGTGGAAGTGAGCCTTGGGCTCGGTTACGGTTATAAGTAGATAAGTTAACATTTGTTTCTAAGAGTACGTGGTTCGTTATTATGAAATCTCTTGTTTAATGGGTTTAAATGAATACGGAATAAAAATGTATGTGTGTATATTTATATATATAGATTGCTAATTGTGAACATTTCTATTATCTTGATGTTTGAAGATTATGCGTTATTGGTGGTGATGGAATCTCTAGGGGTAGTGGTTATTTAATCATTTGTTATCATTTATTTAGTTATCTATTGTGGTTGAGATTATAATTATTATAGTATCAGAGAGGTTTGTTAATTGGATTTTGGCATAATTAAGAAATTAACTAAATATCTAAGTACATGTTTAAATTTAATATATGTATACTCAGTGGCTTGAAAATGGATTGTGGGATAAGGAATAGTTTTTGATAATCTTGGAACCCAGCGAGTGAGACGGACAGGGGATCCGGAGATGCATGAATAGGGATGAGTAGAGCATAGAGGTTGTGGATGAGGTAACGAAAACCCCTAAGCAAGACAAAGCCATGATCCCACATCAGAATAGTACGAGTGCTAACATCGAGACAAACGTTCACGAGAGGCGAGGGCCTCAGTCCTCATCTTCTACTGAGGCCAGGCCATCCAATAGTAAGCCCACTCTAAAGGCCATAGAAATTCAAAATTAGCTGAGTATGGGAATAAGAGAAGCCAGCGGCTCAGGTGGGAACATCTTTTTGCGAACCTCTATTTGGGGCTCTATCTCAGCCATTGAAGTGATCTCAACGGCTGGATAGAAAAAACAAGCTCACAGTAGAATCGGGTGCAATGTGGTTTCTCTTTTGCCGCGCGCGCCTTTTTTTTTTATAATTCCTTGCACCATTTAATTAATTTATGAATTATCAGTGCAAACCCCAAAATCTGCAAACCCCAAAATCTGACAACAAATACCCAAAAGTCATAACTTCACCCAAAAATCAGATTAAAGAAAAAAGAGGTTTTCATCTGTGGAAAATATCAACTTCTCACCCATTTCTGAACTTCTCATCTCAAGACCCATTTCTAAACTTCTTCATGATCGAGTGTTGCATCTGATATCAAAACCCTTTCCAGTCGCGCATTCCTTCCCTCCTCCTCCGTAATCGAGTGTTGCCTAAGAATCATCAACGGTATGTGCAAAATCTGCATTTCTGAACTTCTCCCAAATCGAGTTTTGATATTTTAAAGAAGCATCAGCCAGTTCTGTGGGTATGTGTTGATCATATTTTGATTATTATGGATATGGGTAGCCGATTCTGTATCCAAATGTGTTGATTGTATGCGGTACGGATATGGGTATCAGTTTTGTATCTTGCGAATAGCTGAGAATGGATTTGGGTATCATTTATGTATCTTTCCAATAACTGAGTAGTATAGATATGGGCATCATATTCTGAATTTGAATGTGTATCATTTTTCTATTTTGATAATAGGTAAGAAATATAAATTTGGGTATCCGATTTTGTATCTGAAGGTGTTGATAAAAGTGCAAATAGTATGGATGTGGGTATCATTTTTGTGTGTTTCTAATACGTGACTAGTATGGATTTGGATACCAGATTCTGTATGGATATGGGTAGCCGATTCTGTATCCAAATGTGTTGATAGTATGCGAGTAGTATGTATATGGGCATGATTTTTGTATCTTGCCAATAAGTGAGTAGCACGGATATGGGTATCAGTTTTGTATCTTGCGAATAGCTGAGTATGGATTTGGGTATCATTTATGTATCTTCGAAATAACTGAGTAGTATAGATTTGGGTATCATATTCTGAATTTGAATGTGTATCATTTTTCTATCTTGATAATAGGTAAGAAATATAAATTTGGGTATCCGATTTTGTATCTGAAGGTGTTGATAAAAGTGCAAATAGTATGGATGTGGGTATCATTTTTGTGTGTTTCTAATACGTGACTGGTATGGATTTGGATACCAGATTCTGTATGGATATGGGTAGCCGATTCTGTATCCAAATGTGTTGATAGTATGAGAGTAGTATGTATATGGGCATGATTTTTGTATCCTGCCAATAAGTGAGTAGCATGGATATGGGTATCAGTTTTGTATCTTGTGAATAGCTGAGTATGGATTTGGGTATCATTTATGTATCTTGCCAATAACTGAGTAGTATAGATTTGGGTATCATATTCTGAATTTGAATGTGTATCATTTTTCTATCTTGATAATAGGTAAGAAATATAAATTTGGGTATCCGATTTTGTATCTGAAGGTGTTGATAAAAGTGCAAATAGTATGGATGTGGGTATCATTTTTGTGTGTTTCTAATACGTGACTAGTATGGATTTGGATACCAGATTCTGTATCTCAATGTTTATATATTAGATATTTAATATTTATGTCCACTTTTACACCAGATGCTAGAGCTTTGTTTTTCTCATTTGAATAGGGGATCTGAGATAGTGAGTAGTATAGATATGACTTTCAGATTTTGTATCTGAACGTGTTGAACTTTGTATGTTAACTTATGTTGCAGGTATAAAATGGAATATGGGTTCGAACTTTGTTGTCCGGAATCAGAGGTGTATTCAGCGAGGGTAAATAATTTGTGTGTGCCGAGTACTGTACTTTCTAATTTTATGTTGCAGTTCAATGAAGAACACAGGAGAAGATTTAAAGGGTCATGCTTTGGGCACTTGATGGACCTAGATAAAATTCAATTTAGTGGTCAACTCGTGCATGGTCTGGCCCTTCGCCGCGTCGCGAGACTCGGTGTCAAGGACATGCACGGGCTTAGTTATGCAATAGGGTCCAAAGTGGTGCAGTTCACTGCAAAAGACTTCTGTCTAATTAGTGGGTTGAAATTTGGAGTAGAGCCTTCCATACCTAGTGCAGATGGTGGTGTGCATCAGCTGCTTAATCGTCATTTCACCAACAAGAATCACATAACCTTACACGACATAGAAAAAGCATTCTTAAACTCCAAAAGGGGAAGTGAAGACTGCTTCAAATTGGGAATGCTTTACTTTATAGAGTTTGTGATATTGGGGAAAGCCCCCATTGTTAGGATCAATGAGGACTATGTACACTTAGTACATAATATGGAGGAATTCAACAACTTTCCATGGGGTTCTATATCATTTGAGTACCTACAGGATTCTTTGTTGTTTGCTCCTGGAAAAAAAGACATTGATGAGAAGGATCATGAGAAAGGAAAAGGACAGAGCAAGGGAAAAGAGGAGGTGAAAAGGGCAGTGAAAAAAAGGAAGAAAAAGGTGGAGAACGAGAAGCGTATAAGAATTAACAGACCAGCGTGGAGTATAAAGGGATTGAGTTTTGCTTTCCAGGTATTGTTTAGTTAATAATTTATGTTTTGTAAAGTTACGTTCATAAATAAGTATTGACGATGGAAATGATTTGGTGTAGGTTTGGGCTTATGAATTAATTCCTGAATTGGAAATGGCTCCCCTGAGATATTGTAAGCGGAAGGATGAAGCTGAATTAGTGCCTCGGATTTGCTTGTGGGAATCTACAGATAAAACCCCCGAGTTTAGAAAGCTGAACGCGTACATTTTTCAGAGCAAAGAGGTATTTCACCAAATAATATCTTTATTTGATGAGTGATGTTATTATGTGTATTGTACATAACATGTTAACTATGTTTTTGTGACAGCCTCTTTCGTTGCGCCTGCTGCGACCAAGTGTACGAGAGATGCAGCAAAATTACTGGAGGTGGGGATCAGATTTTCCTGAAGGTGATGCACCTAATATTGGTCCTCAATTAAGTAGGAACCTTGCTGAAGTAAACCATGTTGTGCAGCAGTTGAGGGATGAGATTGCATTATTGCATCACGAGAAAAGTGAGCAGTGGGAGAAATTTGTACATTTCAAGGACTCTACCGCTCATGGAATGGAAGTCATGAGGTTAGAGTTGGTTGCATTGAGAAAAATTATAGGCGATGGAGGTGGCAATGTGGTTCTGCCATCTTTTGTAATGGTGACCCCAATGGTAAAAGATGATTCTATAGGTGGAAATGAGAGTCACGGTCATCAGCCTGAAAATGTTGTTGTAAATGATAAGGGAGAGCTGGAATACATACCCCCTGAGATAAACTGGGATGATCATGCATTGGTTTGTCGGACCCTAGTTACATTTCTTCAAAACCCTTGTCGAAAGAGGAAAATCTCAATTGAAGATGATGAAGCAGATGAAGATAAGAATGATGTTGATGATGGTGTAACTGTTGTCCAAAAGAAGAAGGTTCGAGGACGGGGTACGACTGTTCAGCCTGCCATGAAGAGGCCGAGGTCTGTGCTAAGAGAAACTCCATGGAAAGGGCAGGAGTTTCCCAATATTGAGGATGACACAGTTGGTTTTACTTTTGACCCCCTGAGGCCAATTCCTCATGATTCCCTTCTAAAGATGGCGAAATTCTTGTGGGAATGGGGCCAAGAAGAAGAGTAAGTTATCCCGGTTTTAGCCTTTAATGAATTTCAAAGATTGTATTATGACAACTTATTGACCTGTTGGTGAATCCGATTGCCTTTTCTCCTATCGAACTTGGTGAATCTGATTTGATTGCAATATTTGTTGACAATTGCAGTTCGCATGTGAGATTATGTGGAGAAGAAGGTGTAGACGCTTCACATGACTTCTTTGTTCGCCTTCTGAGCAAGAATGGATGGTTGGATGACACGGTAAGTATAGAGATCTCCATTACTCCACCATAATATGAGATTTATTAGGTTAATATTGAAAACAACACTTTTGGTGTAGAACATTGACATGGGATTGTATCTGGTACGAGAGCGGCAGAAGAGGTATCCAAATTTAGTGGGTTCGGACTGGACAATAGTCGATACTCTGTTTCAGGTATAACTCTTTCATAATTAAGCATGATGACTTGGTTCAATTGGTATCTAAATTGATGCATAACTGATATTGTGCTATGTAGAAGTATGCTGCAATAGATTTAAAGCATATGCGGCTTTATGGGGGAAAGGATGACAGGCCCCATAGTAGAGCTCTAGTGAAAATGGTTAACGGCGAGCTGCATAAGTGGAGTAAACCTTGGATGTCTGTTAAGAAGGTTTTTCTGCCTTACAATTGTGTAAGGCATAAGCACTGGGTGACACTCGCTTTAGATTTAACCACTTGTGAAATATTTGTGTACGATTCCAAATTAGATTTGTGCAGAACTCCAACATTGATAAAAGCATTGCAGCCGGTTGCGAAATTGATCCCTATGTTGTTAAAAGAAGCTGGATATGTTGGTGGTTGTCCTCTACAAACAACTGAGTGGCCAGTGCATCGAGTAACTGATGTTCCCCAACAAGTTGGTGGGTGAGTAACTTTCCACCTACAAATTTACATATGTTATTTGCAAATTGATAATGTAAATTTTTTACGGTGTCATGCTAACTTTCAGGGGGGACTGCGGGATATTTGTCCTAAAATATTGTGAATTTCTCAGCTCCAATGTAGAGTTGATGCAATTGAGTGCTGATGCCATCCATTTATTCCGGTTAAAGCTTGCAATAGACTTGTTGCAAGGATGCTGCAGTATATAAGTGTGATTGTGGGTGATGGAATTATTGAACTATTTCGGTAGAGCTCTATTTGGGTAGTTCATGTTTTCATTTTGTTGGTAAGAATGGTTTAGGTACTGGAAGAGGATTCTGTTGGGATTACCAGATCCCCTCTGATTTGCACTGAGGGTATAAAAAATATATTTTGCTGGGGCTATGCCTCCTTTGTTTATAGAACAAATATTGAAAAACTGTATTTTACTAGCAAACGCACTCCATTTTAGCTAATCAAAAATATTTTTTTATTTTAAATTCATTATAATTATAATAAGGAGCCAAAATGACCATCTTAGCACCGTGCCGACTTTTCTTTGCTTCAGTGTTGGTTGAAGAAGTCGACATTTCCCGTAATGAAATGCATGTATTGCACGTCTCGACCAATCTATAAAACACAGGGGAAAAAATACTTTAAATACAAAAGATAAACAAAATAAGAATACAACAGAGTTGCACATGTTCAATCAAAAAGGGAACTTCTGATCGGCTGGTGGTGCACTTGTTCCTTCACTGGTAATCCCATAAGTGGATCCCCATATGTCCCAAAACTGGTTCCCCGGGTGTCCTAGTAGTGGCTTTGGGGTTGGTTTCGGTTTCTTTCTCCTTTACCAGTTTCGAATGGAGACAATGACATCAGGACTTCATCAACCACATATAGTATTTAAAGCATTAACTTGGGTTTTCCAACGTGCACATGCACAATCTTGGGTTTTCCAACGTGCACATGCACGATCTATACCCACCCCAAGTTATTCTTTCTTGATAGCATAAAAACATATTATATATGAGAAAGTTATTCTTTCTTGATAGCCTAAAACATATATAATATAAGAAGGAATTATTCATATTTCAGAATATTTTTACGAATAATTCATCAAACCTAAACCCTAAACCCTAAACCCTAAACCCTAAATCCTAACCCTAACCTTAAACCCTAAACCCTAATCCTAACCCTAACCCTAATTATTCATTTTTACTTCAAAATTAAATTTTAAAATCTATTATAATTCAAAGAAATTCCAAAAAAATTATGTCCGGATTGGTATGACATTTCCTTCAATCATGTAGATCAAATTTCACCTTTGTATTGAAATGTCGATCCAATCCTTATGTGATCAAACAAACAATAACTTATGGTTTACAAAGTTTAGTTATGTTTTGATTTGCATCATTCATATTTAGGGATGACCCCCAAAATTAATTTTAAACAATTGTAAACCACTTTTTGGACTTGAGATACGAAGTATTGGTGCTCAGAAATACGTATGTATTTTTGTTGTTGTATTTTTTCCATTTATTTTAATATTTTAAACGATTTTACAAGAAAATATGATTAAAATATAACAAATGTGACACTTGTCAACACAAGGAGAGCCCAGCATCCCTTCCAGTTCCATGTGTCAGTAGGGGACGCTGCCACATCGCATCTCATCCAATTAACTATTTCTTTTTTACTTCAAAATTGTTTTAAAATGATAAGGGTTAGGGTTTAGGGTTTAGGGTTTAGGGGTTATGGGTTATGGGTACGAAGTATTATGGAATCAGTGTTTTCATACGATACACTTCTCATATTATATATATGTTTTTGTGCTATCAAAACACAATAATTTGGGATGAGTATTATATTATATTCTTCATGCAATAGTCATGCTGTCAACTTGTTCTAAGCAGGGGATGTGGAATGTCCATGTCTATTGTTGAGACTAAAGTGGAGGGTTATCACAGTGCATGGGGAGAGCCTAAAGTGGCGGCTATTTGCATGTGTATCCAACGTCTGTCAAGGCTACTGTCCATAAGTGGATAAGCCGTCAATTCAGATATATAAACATTAACTACAATCTACTATAAAACAACTAAAGCTATTGAAGGGGATTGAGTGGAGGTCGTTTTGGCGGGAAAAAGGTCATGACTTAGTATTTGTACGCTCTCCCACAGCAAGCATTTTCTCAAAAAATTCCAAGACTTATAATGTCTTCACATAACAAAATTCTCCCTATAGTTTTAAATACTCCACCACAAAAAAATCCTGATGCGTTCTCGCATGGGAAGAATAAAGTTGCAGATGATGTTGAAGGTGTTGCCAAATGCCTTAAGTTTTCATATGACGTTGAGGATGCAAGTGGTATTGGACAACCTAGGTATGAGATGTTGATGCTGGCAATCAAACGACAACAGATACGTCTAAAGTGGCATGAAGAAACCCTGAGGGAGCAGAAAAAACAAGCAAAATTTTACCTACGAGCCATAAAGAAGATGAAATTAAAGGTTAAGCTTGCGAAACAGGATGCCTTTCAAAAGTTCTGTGCTTCAAAAGAGGAAGTTCAAATGAGGGACGCTGAGGCACGTAAAGGATTTGATCTATTCCGCGAGTATGCCAGAGGGGTTGTGCCGGAGTACAACTGGGATGCTATTACCATGCAGTAAAATCCAAGACTGCAATGTTTTTTGGGTTTTGTGGAGGACCTTCGTTTCAACCTTATGTACAGCCATTATCTTGGGTTTAGCTCGTTGGTGTCCAAACAGTATGTTTATGTATCCTTATAGAGTCATAAGTGATACTCGAATGTATGTTTTGCTGATGTAAGATGACAAAAAGGTTTGATTTGTATAATGTGTGATAATCCTAACTAGCAGTGTGTAAAAACTGTTGGTAAAATTGGCTCATCTAACCTAAGGACACAAGCTTCAGGTAAAGCGACTGGTCTCTAGGCATTTATGACCGGTCGCTCCAGGCAGGTTGAGTTTGGTTTCCTACGTGTTTCTGGTTTTTTTTAATATGGGATGATTGCATAAGTGGTTCACTGTGCAAAATAAACGGTGTCTGTAACAATTTCAATTAAGATCACATAATTTCAGTTCAAATGGGGTCAACTGGTAAAACACCAATTGAAACAATAACGTTGTCAGTCAGTGCATTTAAAAATAGTTAGCGGGAATTTACCAAAAAAAAAAAGGTTAGTGGGAACCGTATTACCTTAGATTTAAAAATTAGTCAGTCTTCATTGGTTTTAGGTGCCCGAATTTTTTGGGAATTGCATTACATTAAATTTCAAATCTTGGAGAAATTCATATTTGTAATTGTTTTCCACAAGGTTAAAAAGGGAGGCTTGTCGTGCATCAAATTTTAGTTTCAATTTTAAATATCCATGGCCAGTTCGACTGCTAATGCGACTGAGGGGGATTTCGATGGGTCATTAGAGTATGCCCCCCAATTTCCAAGGTCTCCTCCACCACCACTGCCATTTCCAACCTCCTCCGGAAGCGAGGGGGACTCTGATGATCCTGTTCTGGAAATAGATGATATGCGCAACAAACTCGCCCACAACTCTTCCATGGTCCATTATTGGACAGAAAAGTGTGTTGCAGCTGAGCGGAAGTTGGCAGATTTGACTAGGCAAGTTAACAATGCTAATTACAAAAGAGAGAAGCACAGAATTCGTGCCCAAAGAAGAAAGTTCAAAGTTGAGGATTTGCAGATGTCAGAGGAAGATGCCAAGTATGAAACCGCGACCATCCACAAAAGGGGTGACAAGCATCGTCAGGCCATACGTGGGGCTTTCAACGAAGGTTTCGAGAAATTCCGACGCATTGCTGCTGATGCCCACAGAGATATTGACTGGGATGCCGTAACAGTATCAGCTGCCCAAGAATTCATCTGTGGCGGTGTAGACCCGACTCAACACAGCCACTAACGAGGTGGTGACTAAACCATCTTGATCGGCTAATGAGAATGCACGACTATTGATCTCCTGTATGAATCTCTTATGAAATAGTTTTGAGTTCTTATATTTTATATTTGTGTTAACGGGTGTATCATGGTGTCATGTCTTTTTAATGCTATTTTTTTTCTTCATATCTTGGAAATTGCGTAAAGTTATGCACGACTATACTCTCATGTTTTTACCTCACTCGCACACTTAGAGCGGTACACACTTAGCTCTCTCACCCTCACAGATTTGGAGTGGGATACTGATGGCTGTTTGGATGGTGTTGTCTCACTTCTCTCTCTTGCTCTCGGCTTCTCCTTTGGTGCAGCACAAGCACTCTCTCTCTGGCTCTTCTATGCAACAACCACAGCACACGCACACTTGCATGCCCATTATATAAACAAATGAAAGAATGCTGATTTTTACCTCCAAAGAGCATCCACGTGCATCCCAAAGAGACCATAATGATGTTGGTCAAATAGCCTCTCCACCAAAAACATCATCATTTGCTAAAGACATTATCATTTTGTCCTTATTATATTAATTTCATCATTGCGTTGGATATCCATCTTTTGACTACCGAAAGTGTATTCTTTCATCATGGGGTGGACCAATATGCCAACAGTAAAATGGCTCACATTTAGTATAGAAGGAGGCGACCGTCGCACGCAGTGCTGTGCTGATATTTTTCACGTGTTTTTCAACAGAAGATAGGAGTGAGTGAAAGTCTTGTTTCATTTTCACAAAAAAATGCACGCAGAATTTTAACCACAACGTGAACTCACGGCAAAATGTGAGCTAAGGAAAAGGCAAATGTCAACACGTTCAGTCAATTCTGTCAAGTCCAAACACCTCATTCGTCCTTGTCGTATAACAGCATGATGCCGGTGCTAAAAGGGAAAAAATATGTCAATTTAACATAGAATATCATTTTCGGTAATTTTCAACCATATTTACTAAAACATAAATTTTATGTTGAATGGAATTGTTCGATAAAACAAGTGTGTGTCATGCATTTTCATTATTTCCATATTCAATTTACCAACCGATGGTTAAATTCATGATATCAACAACTGGAGTTTACTGAAGCATTATGGCTTGGCTTCCACATACATAAATTTATATGTCGAGTTAATCTTTAGTATCATTCTCGCTGATTGTCAACAAAGAAAAAAAAAGCTTCAAGATTATGTGAGTAGTATGAAATACAAGGGTGTTTCAAACGCTTGACGCACATTGAAAACCAAATCAAACAGGTACCAATAAGTACCAGTAGGTACTCAAACTCTGTCAATGCATATAAGTATCACAAGGTACTCAGAAAGGTATCTTTAGTCATGCAAAAAGGACGCAATAAGACTCACTAGATACTCAAACTTCGGGTCCATGCATTAAATCAAACTCCTGCATAAATGCCTCTGCCATAGAAAGCTGAGTACTTTCATTGTTCTGCGTCTTTTGAGTGGGCTGCATATTCTCAGTAACTGGAGCACCAATGTCTGCTTCAGGAGATGAAGACCTGCAACCAGTGCACAACAAAAATTCATACATAATGACAAATCGTTAAAAGAAAATATCTTCAACTAAAATAGACGATATCTTTGCTTACGGGATCCCAAGTCTTGGACATCTCCTTCTATCATGATCACTCTTCCTGCACCCAGTGCACCGACGTTTATGTCGTCCCGCAGCCTTCTCACGTTGTCCTTTAACTCTTTTCGGACGACCTTTTGATTTTACTCGGTTTGGATCTTTTATTCTCACTTGGACAGAACTAGTTTCCCCCTCGTTATTGGCTTCTTCAAGAGGAGCTCTTGATGACACCAAGCTAATAAGCTTCCCACGAATGTCGTTAAATGTTTTTTGCAGCAACTCAGCACCTTCATCATACAACAACGCCGAATCAATCAAATCGGCTGCAACTTTGCACAATGTTGATCTCTTAACCAAAATACAACCATCAACGTTATCTTTAACTTCTTTGCCATCCTTATCGAAAACTACACCAGCCTTCGCACTTTTCATCCATCTTTTTAATATATACTTCTCTGGCAAATACGCAACCTGTTGCATTCTTAAAAATGATATGATGTGTCGGCATGGAATACCACGAAATTCGAATCCACGACAGCTGCAAAAAGCTTGATCAATATTTTTTTCATGCACAATCTCCTTTGTCCTTGTAACCCCCGGCTGTACCCTCTCAATAACTTTGTATGTACAAAGAGTGTCATCTTCCTTTATAACTTCAAAGAAGCATAAAAGGCTTTCGAAGTCCTCACGCTCAAAGATGTCAAGAATTCCCCTTGTGTAAATGCCTCCCATTTGAAGCTGCATTGGTGTGAGAAATGGAGTTGGAGGTTTTTCGTTCTGATCAACATGATCAGCCAATAATTCCTTGTGCCTCTGTGAAGCAAGAGCTCTTTCAAAACGTACTATAAATTCCATCAACGTGTTGTTCTTGTTAATATATTGTTTGAAAAATGAATGACAGCTTTCGGCCCGTTGACTACTTGACATCCCAGCCGAAAACACATGTTTTACATATGACGGAACCCAATTCTCCCGCAAGGCATGAATTGAGGTCAGCCACGTATGCTCTTTCAGCCCATTGTTTGTGATAACTTCGTCCCATTTCGCATCAAATTCTTCTTTGGTGTCCATATCCCATATGCAATTGCACAACTCTAAAAAACATTCTCCTATGCCGGTTTTCTCAGTCAACTTATTCATTATATGCCATATGCAATATCTGTGGAATGTTGTAGGGAGACTTACTGCAATTGCCTTTGCAATGGCTGCATCTTGATCAGTAATGATCATTTTTGGTGCCCCACATGGCATGGCTTTCTTAAATTCCTCAAACAACCAAATAAATGCTTCTGTGCTTTCACTGGTTAAGAAAGCACAACCAAACAATATTGTCTGACGATGATTATTAACACCTATTAAAGGCGCAAACACCATGCCATAACGGTTGGTGTTGAAAGTCGTATCAAATACCACCACATCTCCGAAACTCCCATAAGCTCGTCTTGACCTTGCATCTGCCCAAAATACATTACCCATTCGTCCTTCTGAATCTACCTCTATCTTGAAATAGAATGATGCATTTTTTTCTTGTTCACGCAAAAAATGCTCATTAAGAAGATCTGCGTCATGACCAGTCACCTTTGCTCGCATGTCTCTTTGGTAATTATAGACATCTTTCCTTAAAAACCCAATATTTTCCATTCCACCTGCTTGCACCTCAAGAATGCTTAATTGTTGATGTACCGGGATATTAACTTTGGAAAGATATGCATTATATACCTTTGCAGACTCAGTAACTTTACGGTGGCATCTCAACAAATGGACTTGGTCGTATGTTGTCATTTCATGGTTGTGTTCCTCCTTGAAGGCTACAACAATGTACTTGTTCTTCAAAGATGGCAACAAAACAGCGAGTTTAGCCAAGCAACCAGTTCGAACCCATCCTCGTCTTCTTTTCTTACCTGTAATATTGGTTGTCCCTTGTTTACAACATACAAATTCTTTCCTTATTATCTCCCCCGTCACACTTGACGTTTTGGTTGTAGAACAACGAACACCAAATCCTGCTTTTAGTGCATACAGATTATACATCTTCAATGCATCCTCAAGGGAATCAAATTCAAGTCCTAGTTTTGGTTTGAACTCCGTACTAACTTCCGGTGTCACCTGTACTTCATACTCCATTTCACAATTCTTGCAATTTAACCCTGAAAATCATATTACCATCATAATAATATTGCCACATACATTCAAAGAGCTTTCAAATATCACAATACTATATGCAAAATATAAACATAGAAATATCAAATTTTCAACAAATGTCAAATATACTATCGAAACTTTAGTAATAATGGAGTCTGAAACGAAATATTCTATGAATCATTAGTGAATACACATGCTTTACCTAAGAATACTTTTGGAGTCTCTAGTGACACCTTAAACAACCCACATCCAAACTAGTGTAAATTATGCCCAGATACTTGGTCAAATATTTTCCTCTTTTTTGGTCGAAAGGCAACAGTTTATTAAGACAGCAATCCAACTACAGACCACCATACAAAAGGAGGCAAAGCCTCACAAAAGCAGACTGAAAAAAGAAAAGCAAAACAAGACTCGAAAGAGACCAGCAGGAAGCTTTTCCCCATTCAGACTGCAACCTTAGACAGATTAGCTAGGAGGGCACGGCAGTCCATCAGAGACCAAAACATGAACCAGAGACTGCGGTGGCCTATAGGCCCAACTTTCCAGTTCCACAGACTCAAAACCTATCGACGCCACAGTGTGGGCAGCACGATTAGCAATCCTAGACACCCAGTTCCAGCGAACCTCCCGGAAGTTATGGCAGAGCCGACGGATATCTTCCAAAAGGGGCAAGATACACCAGGCATGATTCAAAGTACTACCATTAACACCAGCAACTAGAACCTTAGAATCCGTTTCCATCACAATATTTGCAAACCCGTTCTGGGAAGCAAGGTCAAATATTTTCCTCTAGTATGCTCTAATTAACAAATATTGGATATCAGTTACCTCGTAAGTGATTTTGATCTTCAAATTTTCAACAAATATCAAATACACTATCAAATGTTAGTAAATAATGAAGTCTGAAATGAAAAATATCAACTATTAGTGAATACAAGTGCTACACATAAGACGCATTTTGGAGTCTCTAGTGAAACCTTAAACAACCTAATTCAAAATAGCGTAAATTATGCCCATATATTTGGTCAAAACATTTCCTCCAGGATACCAAAATTAACAAATACAAGATATCAATTACCTCATAAGTGATTTTGATCTTCAAATTTTCCACAAATATCAACTAGACTATGCAACATTAGTAAATCGTGGAGTCTGAAACTAAATAATCTATGAACCTATTACTGAATATAAATGCTACACCCAGGAGGCCTTTTGAAGTCTCTACTGAAACTTTAAACAACCTACATCCAAACTAGCGTAAATTATGCTCATATATTTGGTCAAAACATTTCTCAAGTATAAATAGAGGCTTACCTCGTAATTGATTTTGAGCTTTTAAATTTCAACAAATATGATATTGTCGTCGATTTGAAGCAACAACCCCAAACAAATTCGATCTTCGTCTTCTCAACTATTCGAACTTAACGCTAGTTTCCAGTTTGCTCCAACACTTTCAAACGACGACTCCAGTTTCCGATTTGCTCCAACACTTTTTCCTCCAAGTCAATGCTAGTTTCGACTGTGCTCAACGATTCTATCAAGGTGTTACGCGCACCAGTTTTTTTGGTACCAGATGGGTCCTCAAGTCTTCACAATTGCACAGAACACAATCATCAAACCAGAAAAATGAAAACACAAAATGAATTACAGTGCATGTGCTCATCAGGATAATACCTTGCTTTGTATTATTTGAATCACCAAACCAGAAAACTGAACAGCTCTCTTTCCTCAAACAAAATAGCAAATCAGAAAAAAGAAGAAAACCATGTTCTTTGAGAGAGAGAGAGAGAGAGAGAGAGAGAGAGACACAAATAGAGACAGAGAAACACAACTTTTTTTGGAGGGAGATATTGTGGTCTTCAAGAGCACAATGCGTTTGTTTTGGAGGGAGGAAGCCACATTCCAGTGGTATGGTTTTACCCACTTTCAGTTACACTTGCTTCTTATCATCCGTCAGATTTGATCCAACGGTGTTCTGATTTAGAGGTTCGCAAAATGACGTTCCCACCAGAGAATAGCCCATAAGAGAAGGCGACCCCAACCCTGAGGTCTTTGTTAGGCCTAGAAGTTGGAATCAGACTGGATGCGTTGTTGTTCCTAAGGACTACCCTCCTATTGGGCAAACCAATTATGGATCAGAAAGTATTATAAGCCCACATGCCCGAATTGAAGAGACAGAAGTTAGCCCACATATAAACTGCTTAAGTATTTGCTACTTGGGAAAGTATCCGCTAACTCTGCACCAAAGGGTTAGACTACATGGCACCATAGCTTTAAGCAACCCTTCACTGGTAAAAAATCTTCGGACGCATGAGACCAATCTACAATCAGGCCAATATGTTGCCAGAATAGAAGAGCAAGATGATAATTTGAGGAAGATTAAACGCCACGCTGCCTGTGACCTCCCAACAACTCATGACACTCCAACACTGGGTAAAGTTCTAAAGTTGAAGGAGGTCGATGTCAGTAAGAGAGGGAAGCGAGAGGCAATCATAGTGAGATCACCAAGGCGTGGAGTTGGACGTGGCAGAGGCAGACGTAGCCGAGGTGGAAGGACTAGCCATGGTAGAAGTAGTCCATCTATGATAGCTGAGGCAAACCTCTCGAAGGTGCAAATTGAGGAGGGACCTTTGGTTATGGGATTCCGGGAATGAATACAATGAACAGAATGGGATCTCTGGGTCTCAGGCGGTGGCGGCTGGCCTTCAATAGCCGCAAGGCCCTAATAAGTCTAGTCGCTTGGAATTGTCAGGGGTTGGCGCAACCCCAGACAGTTTGAGCTCTCTTTGAGCTCATTCGGAAAGAACACCCCTCTATAGTCTTTTTATTTGAAACCCGATTGGGAGACTATGACAGGACCCAACCCAAATTCCACTTTAGAATCTGAGCCGAACCATGTGCGTGTCCGACACCTGGCAGGTGCCAGGCACTTTTGACCAAAATGCCCTTTTAAATTTCCCAAAATTCTTTTTCTACAAGTTTGACTCCTGTCCAAAATTCGACAGAGTCTCCACTGTAATTCACTCATTTCCCAAAATTATTTACCTGTATAAAACATGATTTTTTTAATCCCAACGTTCAGCATGCATAATAATACCATTCAAGTGACCAAACATCAAATCTTTATGGCCTCAGGCCTCTCAAAATCAAATAAAATGTTCTACCAATAAAAACTGATCCAAACTTTTGAAACAACATGAATACGTTAATAGATTTCAAAATAATTTAACTGAAAAGTTTTTCAATCACTTTATCTCGCGACTGCACCTAGAAACTCTAGGTTGCCTACGTACCCTTAACAAGGGATCAAGCCACACGTAGTTCTTTCATCTTTTATATTGCGCTTGTGTATCCTGTTAATTGTTATTTTTCATTGTGACTGCAAATCAATCCATGTTCTCATGTTAGTGATATGCTCAATAACATTTACCAACCATGAAGTAAAACTTTCCAACTTTCTCAATTCGCAACACAGTTCATACTCAGAACATAAGTAAGCCACTCACTGAACTTCCTCTAATTCATAAATCACTTTATATATTACGGGCTTAGATTATTATTATTATTATTATTATTATTATTATTATTATTATATATATATATATATATAATAAAACTAAAGATAAAATTAAAACAAACAAACTCCGAAGACACTTTTAACATTTCCTTCGAAACTCACATAAAGCTTATATATATATAATTACTTATTACATATAAATAGAAAAATAAGAAATTTATTAAGATAGCATTAACCACATGAAATCTGAATGTCAACATCTACAATTTAAATAGATTATATTTCCATTTGTTTCCCACATTAAACTGTCTCATAATGTAACAAATCCTCGCAGGCCTCGGTAACACAAAGTCAACCTGAGCCGCATTCCTCGCAGGCCTCGGTGACACAAGGTCAACCCGAGCCGCAATCCTCACAGAACTTGGGGGACATGTAGTCAACCTGAGAACGCACATCCGGGGCTTAGATTCATGATCCACGAAATTCTACACGATTCTAGAGATGTCTAGATTAACATATATTAAATTGGAGTCAATCCAACGGTCCAAACATGTCGAACTCGAGTAACGCCTAAAATGCGATATCCGATTGACGATCAACCGGTATCCAAATTTATATCTGAACATACCGTCATGCTCGGGATGATGTGAGGATGATTTTAGGACTTAAGGATTGGCCCAAAAGTGGCCCACTCGTCGCCACACGCACTGGCAACGCGTGGGTGTCCTTTGCGATTCCGGTGATCGGAAAATCTCCAAACCACCAGTCAAGACTTATAACTACATGATTACTACATAAAGTGGAGCACCTTTTGTTCTTGGAACTACCCCAAAAAGTCGACAGAAGTGGCCAAAATTGAAGGCCGAAAACTTGCAGATTTTCAATTGCTTAATTAGCCCCCTAAATGCAGAAATTTCTCCTATCCAACATAATCAGCAGCTAGAACGTCCGAGACGTTGAGAAAGCATACCTGGATGAGTGGAAATGGTGGCTGAAAGTGGGAGAACGAGCGGTTGGAATTTTCTCACAAAAACCGGTCGGATTTCTGGAAAATCCGGCAGTGTCTCTAGCGGCTGGCATCGGAGAAGAGGTGGGGAAGGATGGCAGAGTCTAGCCCGTCATTTTGGGACCAGTCCCAGCTCCGGTGGTGGACCGTTGCGGCGGCGCCTGCTCAAAGAGCGATACAATTGAACAGTATAGTGGGGGGGGGGGGGGGGGGGGGGGGGGGGGGGGAGGGGGGGTCTGTGCGCGACGGGTGAGAGAGAGAGAGAGAGAGAAAGAAAGAAAAATTAGTTTTTAAAAATCTTTTCGAAATAATTACGATTTTGCCACTGGACTATTTTTTATCGTAACTTTTTCGTTACAACTCCAATTTGAGTCCACTACGTGTCTACAGACTCATTTCAACGTGCTCTATGCAATGGTACAACTGAAATTCCCAAATTCTTTCCCAAACAAAAAGTTAACTTTTAAATTATTTAAATATTCCCGAGCTTAAATTTTCTTTTACTTGAATAAATTAATAATTAGATATTAATTTAGGATCGGGTTATTACAGACTGTAGGATGGAAAAGTTGAGAAAAATTTTGGGTTTCAATTCTAGGTATTATGTGAACCACTCAGCTCTGCAGGAGAATTAGGGCCGTGGTGGCATCATGAGGTAGGGATACAAATCTTGGGGAGCTCACCTGGCCCAAGCGCCGGTCGCGCGTGGTTGTGCAGAGTAAATTCCGGTGGTTGGAATTTCTCCAAACCGCTGGCCCAAACTCCTATCCTAGGTGTAACACCCTATTTGGAACCACTTTTATTCTTGAACCTATCCCAAAAAATGGCCGAAAGTGGCCGAAATTTCAGTTTGAAAACCGGCCAAATTTCAATTCAAATTCCGGGTTATCTACACTGAAAATCAATCAAATCCTACCCAACCATCAACTAGAGCTTGAAAAATAAGTGGAAAAGCATATCTTATTCGACCGGTTTGGTGGCCGGAGGAGAGAGAAACGGCCGGCGAAAGTTTAAGAAAAATATGTCCAAAACCGCCTATTTTGTGGCTGATTCCGGCGACTACGGCAGCGGATCTAGGCAGCGAAGGGCTGGGGTTGGAAGAGGGAAGTGTGGTGGTTCATTTAGGATTGGTCTTGCTTGAAACGGAGGCCGGATTTGGGACAAATCACGACCTGAAATTGAGTCGCGCTACCCAAATGAAGAAATTCTGGGTTTTAAAAAAAAATTGAACTTCGAAATATTTATGGTTATGCCACTAGCCTATTCTGAACTCCGATTCGAGCCCACTATGTGTCTACAGACCCGTCTCGACGTGCTCTACGCAACAGTCCAATCGGAATTTCCAAATTCCCACCTGAACTTAAAATGACATTTTTGCCCCTTTAATATTAAATAATACTTTAATTTCCAAAAACCTTAATTAATTCAAATCATTTTATTTGATTATTCATTTCCACTTCTTTCCTCATTTAATCTTCCCCGAATAAAAAGTCAACTCTTCAATCATTTAAATAAATTCCGGGGGTGAAATTGTCTTTTTCTTGTATAATTTAATATTTGACTATTAATTTAGGACCGGGTCGTTACACTTGCCCTTATTCAAATAATTTGTTTCTCTGTGTATTTGTGTTTTCTTTTCTTTTGTTTTTTAGGACTTTTCATAAATAGGTCCTACTTCAAAAGAAAAAAAAAAAAAAAAAACCTCAATTAGCCACTTGTTAATTTCTAATTAGGTCTTAGTGTTTTACAATATTTCACTGGAAAGTACATCAAGGAGTTTTTCTAAAGTAGCCTATTTGGAGAAAAAAAAAAACCCTCAATTAGCCATTTGTCATTTTCTAATTAGCTCTTAGTCTGTTACAATATTTCACTTGAAAGTACATCATAGAGTTTTTCTAAAATATTAGACTTTTATTTTATTATTATTATTTTTTTATAATTATAATAAAATGTCATGTTAGAATGAACTTTTTTGTGAAAATCTTTACTGAACCATATAAAATGTATTACCATTGATGAGAAATATTAAAAATCTTGTAAAGTGTTGTATGTTTGCTGCCAGCAATTATGAGATTCCCACAGAAGCAATTTTTGAATTAATCTAAGATTTGTGCTGCTGAGTACAAAGAGAAAAATACAAATGCCCCACAAATTTGCTCTTAGTCTTAATTACTTAAGAGTATGTCTAATGGGACTTATCTATAGCTTGGGTTGGGTCCAGATCTGGCTTCAAATGAAAAAAAACACTTTCTAATGCATGTGTTTGGCTCTCAGTCCAGTTTGGCCTAAGGCAAGATAAGGAGCTTCTTTTGCCCAAGGGCTGGCCTGGGTAAGAGTGCGCCCTACGGTCAGTTTTGAAAAGCAAAAAAATGTGGTGCAGCAAAAGCTGCTTTTCCAATTGCTTTAGCCTATGAGGATCTGCCACGTGGCGACTTAAATAACAATTGCCTAACGGCTAGTTGTTGGGCTGTTTAGTTTTTTATTTTATTTTATTTCCAATTTTCAACCGCTAGTTGTTGGCTTTTTAGTTTATTTATTTATTTATTTTTTCAGTTTTTAACGATTAGTTGAGGCCTTTTTTTTAATTACTCCAAACCCTTTTTACTTGTTTATTCTTTTTGTGTTGCTTTTTCTTTTTATATAATCCAAACCCCTCAAAATTGTTTCCAAAAATAAACTTTTGTGTTTCTTATGCTTTAATTTTTTTTTTTATCAAAAATAAAATAGTAATAAAATAAACTTAAATAACAAATTGTGAGTGTTAGCCCCTAAACCCTCATCATCACTAGAACCTCAAAAATTTGAGAGGCTAGATTTTGTGAATAGTACCATTTTGAGGGGATAACACAACACCGAGCCCCTTGCCCCTTCCCCTTGCATTAGGCATGCTCTAACTTGGGAATATTATGGTTAGAAAAATCCAAGTTCATTAACATATTTAAAGAGAAACAAAAGTACCTTTAAATGACGTCATAATCGCCAATGACGTCTAGTCCAATAAAAAATGATTTGTGGTCTTAGATTCAAACTTCAAGTAAATTACTTTTCATATTTTTAAATTATGTGTCAAAGTATTATTATTATATTTAATAAGTATTTGATAACAAACAAAAATCAAAACATCAACAAATAGTTATTTGTTTATTATTTTTAATTTGTTATTCAAGTATATAACAATTTCTTGACAAAAAGAGGTATACAACAATTTCACTATCTCATCTCATCTCGACACTATGCTAATCACTCCTCCGGAATGAAGAACATGTCGTAGTAAGTAATATCAGTTGAAACATGCCCTAAAAGGAGAACATGTCAGGAAGGAAGAACTTATTACTTAATCCAGACTAATATAAGTTTCTTTCTTTGATCATACTTGGACACATAATTTATGTTTATTCAGTTTGTTCTTTAGTAATCGTATATTCATTCCCTGTACATTCTTTTATCTCACTCTTCTATCTCAACTCTACCATAACGTGTAGGTTTCAATGCTTTTGACCCTTAAGCCCGATGCTTGCTAACTGGGAAGTGAGGGTGAATCCAATGTCCTTATACAAGCTCACCAAATTGACTCTGCTAGATATTGTACGAGGAAGCTTAACCCCATCAGAACTCAACGCTTTTTCGCAAACGGCGATGCCATCAGCGATCGGTGCCACCGTATACTTGACCATATCGTGGTCCTCCTTAACTCCCTCTAATGTGCCTTGGAAAGCCGATGCCACTGATCCGTACGATTGTGCACACTGTTGAACACCTTTGGTGCTGCTCTCAGTCATGCGTAGATAACTGTTAAACAACTCTTGGGTGTCTGTAGCAGTTTCTGCAGCTATCTCAAGAACATTTATAGTAAGATCCTTGAGATCATTGGATGCTGACGATTGAATTCGAGCATCTGACGAAAGAGTTTTTACGCATTCGGTGTAGTTTTGATGGAAAGAGTCACTGGTTTGCTTGCAAACACTTCTAACTAACGGAGACGCTCTTGCATCTGCGGGTGCAGGAGAAGAAGAGAGAAAGAAGAGGAACAAAGCGAAGAACAAGACAGGAGAAAGTGGGGAGTCCATTGACCAAGATATGAGAAGTTTTCTTGCTAAATTGTTGAAGGTTTCTTGTATTAGTAAATAAGTGATTGTGAAACAATGAATGAATGGAGTATATCATATATATGAGAATCCTAAGGCCGGTATGGGTCTAAAATTTAGGAGCGTAGAATCTGGAGAACCATCTCCTTCTAACGTTGATGAACTCTTTCGTTGTTTTGTTATCTTCTGGGTATGTTGTTGTATTAGAATAATCTATTGTAATTGATATGTTATTATTGTAATATGTCAATTATAGCTGTACATAGAGTAGTTTACTTGATATAGGTAGACAAATCCAAATCAATTCCTAGGATTGAGGATTACGCTACAGTGACTTTGTAATATTGGTAGTAAGAATGATGTTAACTTTGCCGTTAGTTGGATTAGGGTTTTTTTTTTCTTTTTTAATTAGGAGTAAATTAGGTTTTTGTTTGAAGGATGATGTGTCAATTTTTAAGTCCCTTAGATTAAATTTTAATGAGGTGGCGTATGGAGAACAAAAGTACAGCAGATCATGACAGAGAAAATTGGAGCAGATGATCCAAATCCATTATTGTCAATGCAACAAAATCTTTCAACCAAACATTGTTTACATGGTATCTGAGCGGGCCGGTTGACTGGACCCAATTAAACCCAAATCAAACAAAAAATCCCAAATTGAACCAAAATCAAACAAACCCCAAATGATAATAAAAAAACAGTGACCAATGTGAAATAGGTTGCACATGTGGTCCACTAAAAAGTGGTCCCATGTGAGGAGTGTTGAAGAACATATGAGTCTCACGTCGGAAACTTAACAAAATAGGAAGTCCCATATAATGAATGGGTCCACTCCTAATAACATTGAGTCCTTTTGTATAAAACCTCACACCTGCTAAACAAGTGGTTAAGTTGGGGATAATCTGCTAAACAAGTGGTTAAGTTGGGGATAATATCAATGTTGCTAGTGGTGGGCCAAGGATCTATCCCTCTGAAATCTTAACATGGTATCAGAGCACCGTCCCGGTGCCTGATTACTTGACCCTCTCAAAACCCGAGCAAACTTTCCAACACCATGGCAGGAGAAGATTCAACACCCCTAGAAACCAAAACCAATTCCAAAAATTCGAACAATAGCAGCGGTAATTCCGATATGGATTCATCAAACCCATACTATGTTCATCATTCAGATCATCTTGGTCATATGCTTGTTCCAACAAAATTGAACGGTGCCAATTACCCATCTTGGAGTAAATCTATGGTGCATGCTCTCACAGCCAAAAACAAAATTGGCTTTGTCAATGGCTCCATTCAGCCCCCATCAGAAACAAAACACCAGGCATAATATGCTATCTGGAATCAGTGCAATAGTATGATTTTATCATGGCTTGCTCACTCAGTGGAGCCTGATCTAGCCCAAGGGGTTGCTCATGCCAAAACTGCCCAACAAGTGTAAGACGATGTCAAAGATCAATTCTCATAAAAGAATGCACCAACAATCTATTAGATCCAGAAGCCTATCGCCTCTCTCTCACAAGACACCATGATAGTCGCAACCTATTTCACAAAACTCAAAGGCATTTGGGACGAATTAGAGACAAACACAACTCCTCTCACTTGCAATGAGATGAAAGCACACAACGACCAAAGAGAGAAGATAAGAAGATGCAATTTCTCATGGGCCTCATTGACACATTCAGTGGCATTCTCAACAACATCCTCATGATAACACCATTGCCCAAAGTCCGTCAAGCTTATTCACTCATCATTCAAGATGAAACACAACGACATATGACGTCAGGAACAACCGAGAACTTTTCTATTTCCTCAACTATCCAAAGCCATCTAAACAATTCCAAAAATAAACATTGTGATCATTGTGATCGCAATGGTCACGCAATTGCAGATTGCAGGCAATTAAAATTCCATTGCAATTTTTGTAATCGAAATAGACACATGGAGGAAACCTGCCGATTCAAGGATGGAACCTACACATAAAGTGGTCAAGGAAAACATGCCAGGAATGAAAACCAAGGGTCCAATTGAGGTGCAAACTCACGTCAAAATTTTGGTTTCTCCTGTAGTAACACGCGCACCTTTATGCAGTCGTCACATGGGTTTGTTCCACATTCGGGCTCATCTTTCCCATCCTTACATGCAGCCTAGCAAGCCGACTCTTCAAGTGTCGCACATCCTTCACAAAACCCAATTCAAGCTCCAGACTTTCTTGAGTGGACTTACTACTGAACAATACCAACAATTGGCCACAACCATATTTCACTAATCAACACCAATGCATCATCATCCTCTGGTAATAACCATGCATTTGCGAATGCAACAGGTCTGTCCACCTTTACTGTCCCTTCAATTAATTATGTTTCTAGCAAACCTTGGATTGGATAGCGGGGCTATAGATCATATTACATCTGATTCTACACTTTTCACAAAAATTCAACCACACTACTACAATATCCTTAAACCACGACATAAAATAGACGACGGTGCACCTTAAAACCGTCGTTTTATTTTAAAAGACGACGTTTTTACAAAACCGTCGTGGTATATGATCTAATACGCCACTAAAAGCGAGTTGATTTTAAAAACACGACGCTCACAATTAATGAGCGTCGTCTTTTGAAAACGCGCTAAACAAAAGGAGCACTTAAGTTTTCTCGCCCTCGACTTAAAAATTCAGATTTCCCCACGACTTGAAAACATCTCTCTCTCCCTCCTTTTGAATCTCCTCAACTCTCTGAATCTCCCTCAACTCTTCCCTCTCATCGCATCTTCTCAGTCTCTCTTAGACAAATCTGTAACTGTTCGTTGTCATCGTCACCGAGCTCGTTGCCATAGGAGGGGTCACCATTTGCGATTTAACATTCGTAGCCACTTGAGGCCCTTAGCTGTCGTCGTCACCGAGCTCGCCGCCATAGGAGGTCAACATCTTCAAGGTTTGCCTCCTCACCCTGTCCCTCTCTTCCTCTCATTTTCTTTGATTCCCAGAACAAAACACAAATTTCATCCTCTTCCTCTTTTCTAGGGTTTATTTGGGCAAGAATCTGTTTTTAGGGTTATGTTCTGCTGGTTAAGCTTTCTCCACCCTTTAATTTGTATCAATGGGTTTGATTATTATTTGAATTTTTTTGTTTTTGTTTTGCATGTGTGGATTTCAGTGTGCATCTTCGTGTTTTGTTGTCTTGAGCTTAATTATTATTATTTTCACTGAATCTGACTGTGACTGCAGTGTTTTTGTTTCATTTGGCTATTATATTGTGAATTTATTTGGAAGCATATTCATGTTAACTCACAAGCTTCCTTCTCCTAGAAATGTAATGTAAGAGAGAGAAGGAGGAAATAGAAGAATAGTATAAAATAGAGATTTGAGGAGGATGAGTAGCCGAGAACTACTTCTCCCTCCTCTGTTTTTTGTTTCTTAGTTTTCCTTCAATATTTACTTTGTGCTTGTTCATTTGAGTGCTTAGTTTAAATCAATATTTCAGCAAGCAATTGTTTAGGTTTCATGAATTTTGGTCTTCTAATTTCTTTGTGTTTGTGTTTGGGCTTGTACATTTAAGTTAATCCTTTCAAGAGATGTTTGTTGTTTGGCTATTGGTTGAGGTTTGCCCTTCTCTGTCTTTTTTACTTGCAAGGTGAGGTTTCATCATTTGCAAATTCTCTACAATCTTCTTTGCAAACTGCACTTGCCGGTTCTCTCTCTCTCTCTGCGTGATTAACCATACATATATACATACAAACACTTTTGTATCTATGAGCTAGCTAGCTGGCCAACCTCACCTCTCTTTCATTCTGAGCTATATAACCAAACTCTACAATAAGGTTTCTGCAGCTTCTTCTTTGCAAACTACAAACTGCACATATGGGGTTTCTCTCTCTCTCTCATAAACAAATATCCGTATACAACAATTGAGACATTTATAAAATATGGAAAGCTAGGGGATCCTATGATTAATCTGCACTATATGTAAGATTTTATTGAATATGCACTTATATAAGTACATATATTCACCTAGCTACTTAGCACATCTTTATGGTGTATTGTTACTTATACATTGCATATGCATGAAATAGGTTCTTATATATATATATATATATATATATATATATATATATATATATATATATCAAGGTAGAACGCTAGTTGGTAGCGATATACACCTTGATATAGAATTAATAAGAAAGAGATAATGAAGAATGTGGAAGCTTAAGGTTGCAGATGCAGGGAATGACCCTTACATCTACAGCACAAACGACTTTGAGGGGAGGCAAAATATTTTAGTTTGATCCCAAGGCAGGAACTCCCGAAGAGCCGAGGTGGAAGAAGCTCGTCTTAATTTTTACAATAATCGCTAGTGTGTGTGTGTAGCTTGGTTTCAAATCATCTTTAGTGTGTGTGTGTGTGATCGAAGGTATTGGGTTTAGAGAGTTCTTAGGTAGTTCCCTAATTTCCTTACTGACTTGATAGGCTCACGAATTTGTGTTGGCCCTAACGATGTGCATTGTTGACATAACTATAAATGAATGAAGGAATTGGCCTGTTTTGTAATTTGTTTGTTTGGAAGAGTTACTTCTTATTCCACTAAGCTGTGCTTTGGTTTGGTGTTTTGTAATCTTCCTGTTTATTGTTGCTTATGTATTTTCTGCTTGACCTGTGCTTTGGGTCTTTTAATGAAGTATCATTCTGTCCAAAAAAGAAGAAGGAATATGCCTTAATTTGGGTGAACGTAATTGTAGGAGCTGTGGTTCCAGTACGCTGTCCTTTTTCTTCTTCTCTTTGGGCTCACATGTTTTCCACTCAACCTTTATTTTGAACTTACTAAGCTTATACTACATTAAGCTTATACTACTCAACCTTTAATGTAGCTTATACTAATTCTGAACTTACTAAGCTTATACTACATTAAGAACTTACTAAGCTTATACTATTCCAGCACTTATGGTGGAATTATTCTTGATCCAGCCTTGATGGTAATTCCAATAGATGATCACATGGTTCATCGAGGCCATGGTGTGTTTGACACAGTGATTATCTTAAATGGGTAGGCATTATACTTTCCTCTTTCCTTCTTTGAAATTTACATTGGCACATCTCAAGCTTTATGGCTTCTTCTTTGCAATTTTGTTGTTGTAAGGTTTCATGCAATTATAGGATTCTAAGTTTTGTACACGTTTGTTTGCATATCCAATAAAGGAGCAGAATTGCAGTTATTGACTTGAATTGCTGATTTACTGATTGCTTATACCTTGTGTATTTGTTTTATACCACGAGTCCTTGTGTGTTTGAATTATTCTTCAGATTTTTTGAACGTCAATTATGGTATTTCACTTGAGAGCAAAACTTGCTGGTCTTGACAACTTTCAGCCATATGTATTGCTCTTCTTCTCTGATGACACGTGAAGGTAATAGCTTATCCAAGTATATTATTGTTGTGCTTCTTTTGAGAGATCATGCTCTAACTCTTCTTTTTTTATTTGCAAATTTATAACTTTTTATTTTGCAGGTTTTCTATGGTCTTTTCTATGTGAGTCGTATGTTTTTTTTGTTGAAAATTTGTTACCTTCTCTTTTCAGCATCATTTTATTTATATATTTTTCCTTTTGCAGGTTCTTGATGATCTTTTTTATGCTCATTTTACAGGTTTTCTATGGCAATATGGTCCAATGGTAAAATTTCTCTTCCACCTAATTTTATTTGTTTATAATCTTAGCTTTTTTCTTATCTTTCTGTCATTTTGATTTATTTACAGGGATGGTGGAAGAGACTTCAGTTGTGCATCATTTGGATGTATGAGGAAGGCTTGGATTAGGAGTACGTAGGTCTTGTTAGGAAAAGATTGTACTACTTAATTACCATATGTATCAATTGAATATTTATATTTAATTGGTAGGAAGTATGTTTGTTGTAGAATAAAGATTGGTTAACTATGTAATAACTATTGAATCTTCAAGTTTTATGAAAGAAACTATTTTTTAGTGTATATATTCATTAATAAAGCATTATGGTTGGTTTTCTAGTTAAAATCGTTGCATAGCATCATAAGAAATCAAAAAGAACTAAAATGTAGCAATTTGGGAACTTATTAGACGACGGTTTTTATAATAAATAATGGTCTTTACAGATAATTAATGACGGTTTTTTTAAAAAACCGTCGCCTTTACAGACAATTAACGACGGTTTTTATAAAAACCGTCGCCTTTACAGATAATTAACGACGGGTTTTAAAAAACCGTCGCCTTTACAGACAATTAACGACGGTTTTTTATAAAACCGTCGTCTTTACGACAATCCACGACGGTTTTGTAATAAAACCGTCGTCTTTCCTCCTATAATTAACGATCTTTACCTCTAAACAACGACGGTTTTGATAAAAAACCGTCGTCTTTATTAAAAACAACGACGGTGATTTCGCGTCGTGGTTTTACTTTGCAAAAGACGTCGCTCGATTTTACGACGGTTTGAAAACCAAATTCACGATGGTGAATTCCCGTCGTCTTTTGCCTTTTTTGTAGTAGTGCCAGCTAACACTCCCATTGTTAACTTACCCACTAGTTCTTCCGCACCAATTACTTCAATTGGCACAATTCCTTTTAATAATACCATCACCTTAGATAATGTTTTGTGTGTTCTTTCCTTTCATTTGAATTTAATGTCAGCCAATAAAATTACCGACTCACTCAATTGTTGTGCTATCTTGTTTCCCACATTTTGTGTCTTGCAGGACTTGGCTACTAGGAAGATTATTGGTATGGGTAAACAACGTGGCGGTCTATATTACATGTCGCCTTTGCCAAGGATACATGTTTCATGTCAAGTTTCACAAATGTCCAATTTATGGCACCTTCGTCTCGGACACCTTTCACCTGCTCATTTTCATTTACTTTCTTCATTGCTTCCTTCAAAAATTGTTTTTATTGACAATAATTGTGGCATTTGTCCTATGGCCAAACAAATAAGAATTCATTTTCCATTAAGTTCTATTTAATCGCGTTCAGCATTTGACTTATTACATTGTGACATTTGAGGTTCGCATAAAGTAGCCTCTCATTCAAGAGCTTTTTTTTTTTTTTTCTAACAATTTTTGATGACTTTACTTGATGCACTGGCTTTTTTTGATGGTTTACAAATCTAAAACACCAACTCTTCTAAAATATTATTTTACTTTTGTCAAAACTCAGTTCAATTTCAATGTTAAAGCCATTTGCGCTGACAATGGTTTAGAATTTTTATCCATGAGAGAGTTTTTGCAAACCAATGGGATTGAACATCAAAAAAATGGAGTAGTTGAGCGCAAATATCGCCACATTCTCAATGTTGTCCGTGCTCTACGTTTCCAAGCCAATTTACCTCCCAATTTTTGGGAGGAGTTGTTTTAACCGTTTTCTATCTCATAAATTGTTTGCCCACTCCATTATTGTCTAATAGGTCACCCTTTGTGTTGCTATATCACCGGCCACCAACCCTTGACCATCTTATAGTTTTTGGGTGTCTTTGTTATGCTACTATGACTTATCCCCTACAAAAATTCGATGCTGATGCCACAGCCTATATTTTTGTTCGCTATCCCATGGGACAAAAGGGCTACAAACTGTTTGATTTGCACAGCTCCAAATTTTTTGACAATCGAGATGTTCAATTCCATGAACAAATTTTTCCTTTCTCCACTATCCCACCTCAACCTGCTTCCTCCACTCATGTTCTTCCTAACCCAATTTTTGACGTTCCCCAATCACTTTCTCTAAATCCAACCCATTTGATGTCTCCACCTATTTTGACCCTAGCCCCAACTAGCCCTGACACACCTACTCGGGACCCCACGGGTCCACCTCCTGACGCATCCCCTGTAGAACCTACCAGCCTCACTCATTCATCTCCACAACCCCACCCTGCCAACACCACTCTTTGGACAGCCACCACCAGCCTATGGTCCTCCCCATTTTTCCCATCTCCCCTTCATCTGACACCACCTTGTCTCTCATTCCTTTTCAATCAGAATTGACCCTACCTAGTCCACCACATTCATCTCCCACAGCTCCAACACATCATACCACTCATCCAAGGCAGGCTCCAGTATGGCATCAATATTACCACCTGTCCAACCATGCCTCCTCATCTGCCCGGTCGCCATCTGCTGTTATAGGTACAAATACCCACTCTCTCATTTCTTGTATTATTCTTGCATTTCATTATCCCATTTTGCCTTTTTAGCTAACATTGTAGGCACCACCGAACCCACCAGTTATGTTCAAGCTATCCTTGATCCCAATTGGCAACAGGCCATGCAAACAGAATTAGATACTTTGGCACAAAACCATACTTGGACTCTTGTCTCGCCGCCACCTCGACACAAACCCGTTGGTTGTAAATGGGTTTTCAAACTCAAATGTAAATTTGATGGCACCATTGAACATTACAAATCCTAGCTTATGGCCAAGGGCTACACACAGGTGGAAGGCATTGATTACCATGAAACATTATCTCCTACCACCAAACTCACCACATTGTATTGTCCTCTCACTGTTGCCACTGCTCGTAATTGGTTCATCTATCAATTATATATTAAGAATGCCTTCCTCCATGACGATTTGCACAAAGTTGTGTACATGGAACCTCCTCCCGGACTTCGCCGATAGGAGGAGAATACTGTATGTTGGTTCAATAACTCCCTTTATGGACTTAAAACAAGCTTCCAGGAACCGCTTCTCCAAATTTTTTGGTGCTATTCAATAGGCATGCTTTCATTAGTCAAAAGCCGATTACTCATTGTTCACCAAGGTTCAAAATAATTCTTTTACTGTAGTTCTTATTTATGTGGATGATATACTTATCATGGGGAATGATTTGCAAGAAATGGAGTGTCTCAAATCTTTTCTCCTCAAGCATTTTTGCATCAAGGACCTTGGTAATTTAAAATACTTGTTGGGTATTGAGTTCTCTCGTTCCAAGAAAGGTATGTTCATGTCTTAAAGAAAATACACATTGGACATATTACATGATACAGGTCTCTTAGGCTCTCGCCTAGATAAGTTTCCTATGAAATAAGGATGGTTAGTGGGACGCTTGATCTACCTCACTGTAACAAGGCCCGACGTAGTATATTCAGTTCGGACATTGAGTCAATTCATGCATGAGCCTAGAAAACCACATTGGGATGCAGCACTTCGTGTTCTCAGATTCATAAAAAATTCTCCAGGTCAAGGCTTATTATTTCCTACATCTTACAATCTTACATTGAGAGCTTAGTGTGATTCAGACCATGCCGATTGTTGTACCACAAGACAATCTATCACAGGTTTTTGTATTTTTATGGGAAATTCTCTCATCTCATGGAAATCCAAAAAACAACAACACATTTCTCTTTCATCCTCAGAAGCAGAGTATCGAGCCATGGCTAACGCTTATTTGGAACTCACTTGGCTACGATACATACTACATGATCTGAGAGTCCACTACTACAAAAAGGGCAAAAGACGACCAGAAAAAGACGACGGTAGAACAAAAAACCGTCGTTCTTTTTAAAAAGACGACGGTAACAAAAAACCGTCGTGGATAAGTGACTTAAACAACTAAAAAATGAAGATACTGTTGAGAATTTTTTTATAACGACGCACACAAATAAAAAAGCGTCGTCTTATTAAAAAGCTTTTCTTCAGAGTTAAAATCTGACCAGAAAACAACGACAGCATGTATGACAAGCGTCGTCTTTTAAAAATCAAGTGTCCTTTTTTTGGTAAAGACATTGTTGTTTTGAAAGAACTGTCGTCTATTATATGTAAAGATGACGGTTTTTTTTATAAAAAGGGTCGTCTATTATTAAGTAAAGACGACGGTTTTTTTATAAAAAGGGTCGTCTATTATGAAATAAAGACGACCCTTTTTATATGCAAAATGGTCGTCTATTATGAAGTAAAGACGACCCTTTTTATATGAAAATGGTCGTCTATTATATGTAAAGACGACGGTTTTTTTTATAAAAAGGGTCGTCTATTATGAAGTAAAGACGACCCTTTTTATATGAAAATGGTCGTCTATTATGAAGTAAAGACGACCCTTTTCATATAAAATGGGTCGTCTATTATATGTAAAGACGACGGTTTTTTTATAAAAAGGGTCGTCTATTATTAAGTAAAGACGACCCTTTTTATATGAAAATGGTCGTCTATTATGAAGTAAAGACGACCCTTTTTATATGCAAAATGGTCATTTATTATGAAGTAAAGACGACCTTTTTCATATAAAAAGGGTCGTCTATTATGAAGTAAAGATGACGGTTTTTTAAAAAAGGGTCGTCTATTATATGTAAAGATGACGGTTTGTTTTTAAAAAGGGTCGTCTATTGTGAAGTAAAGATGACGGTTTTTTAAAAACAAGATTTAACGGTTATTTCAACTCTGATTTTGATGATTTTTTACAGCTACACTCCTTGACCCTATATGAATACAATGACTGCATTCGATCGTGAATTTAAAATATTTACACTAGTGGATACCACAAATCTTATGTTATATTTAATGAAAGTATAAAGAAACTCTTAATTGTTAGTGAATATATTGTTTTGATGGCATACGCATTCTATGAAACTAGTTTCAACGATCCAACCGTCAAACTTGTTTGTTTACACATCGAGATCATAAACGCCAAAAATCGGAAAAAAAAAAATCAGAGATCAAGTAACGGGACAAAACATTTCGACGGTTATAAACGAAAAATCAAGATTTAACGGTTATTTCAACTCTGATTTTGATGATTTTTTACAGCTACACTCCTTGACCCTATATGAATACAATGACTGCATTCGATCGTGAATTTAAAATATTTACACTAGTGGATACCACAAAATCTTATGTTATGTTTAATGAAAGTATAAATAAACTCTTAATTGTTAGTGAATATATTGTTTTGATGGCATACGCATTCTACGAAACTAGTTTCAACGATCTAACCGTCAAACTTGTTTGTTTACACATCGTGATCATAAACACCAAAAATCGGAAAAAATAAATAAATAAGAGATCAAGTAACGGGACAAAACATTTCGATGGTTATAAACGAAAAATCAAGATTTAACGGTTATTTCAACTCTGATTTTGATGATTTTTTACAGCTACACTCCTTGACCCTATATGAATACAATGACTGCATTCGATCGTGAATTTAAAATATTTACACTAGTGGATACCACAAAATCTTATGTTATATTTAATGAAAGTATAAATAAACTCTTAATTGTTAGTGAATATATTGTTTTGATGGCATACGCATTCTACGAAACTAGTTTCAACGATCCAACCATAAAACTTGTTTGTTTACACATCGAGATCATATACGCCAAAAATCGGAAGAAAAAAAAAATCAGAGATCAAGTAACGGGACAAAACATTTCGACGGTTATGAACGAAAAATCAAGATTTAACGGTTATTTTAACTCCGATTTTGATGATTTTTTACAGCTACACTCCTTGACCCTATATGAATACAATGACTCAATTTGATCTTCAATTTAAAATATTTACACTAGTGGATACCACAAAATCTTATGTTGTATTTAATGAAAGTATAAATAAAAAAAGGGTCGTCTATTATATGTAAAGACGACGGTTTTTATATGAAAATGGTCGTCTATTATGAAATAAAGACGACCCTTTTTATATAAAAATCGTCGTCTATTATTAAGTAAAGACGACCCTTTTTATATGAAAAGGGTCGTCTATTATGAAGTAAAGATGACGGTTTTTTTTAAAAAAGGGTCGTCTATTGTAAAGTAAAGATGACAGTTTTTTTTAAAAATGGTCGTCTATTATATGTTAAGATGACGGTTGTTTTTAAAAAGCGTCGTCTTTTAAAACACGCTAAAAAATGGCCGCTTAAGTGAATTCGCGCTCGACAAATTTTCAAATTTTCACCTGTCTTTGAAAACCTTATCTCTCATTAATAAGCGTCGTCTTTTAAAACACGCTAAAAAAAGGCTACTTAAGTGAATTCGCGCTCGATAAATTTTCAGATTTTCCCCCGTCTCTGAAAACCTTATCTCTCCCTCCTTGAAACCCTCCTGCACTCTCTAAAACACCCTCATGAAACTCTCTACAAAATCATTAAAAAATCGATATCAATGAAGGAGTTGAGAGATTGAGGTCTTCACAAATCCATAAGATGTAGAGGGAGGTTCTGTATTTGAGAATCAAAGCTGGTTGAAAGGTTTGATTTGAAAGATCTCGACCTTCACTTTCTTCAAAGAAGATCTCGCTCTCAGGCACTTAACTCGCTCATCAAACTCAGCGACTAGATCTAGAAAGACTTATGGAAATCGGTCTATATATATATATATATATATATATATATGTTTGTTCATGTATTGTGCTAATTTCGTGGGATTTAAGTGAGTTTCTCATTTGGGTTTTTTATAAATATGCACAGCCGTCCCACAAGGCCTTCGTAATCAAGAAGAAGCTGACGAAGAAGATGAGGCAAAACATACCCATCCCTCACTAGATCCGTTTGTTTTTGGACCGACAACATCATCAGGTCCAAAATACTTTTTGTTTTTGTTGTTTACTTTAATTATTTTGGAATTTCATTGTTAATTTTCTGAATCTCTGATTTTTCATTTGTTATGGTGCCACCACAAGAACAGGTACTTTGCCAATTATGCCAATTGTGTTCTGCTGTCATTCTAGAGCTACATAGATCTTTTTGCTTAGGTTAGGTTACTGCTAAACAAGTTTATGTTTAAGAGTATTGGGGTCTCTTTCGTGCAGATCTTTCCTTTTCCGACACCAACAACTTGGAAAATGTGCAAGAAGGCAGAGCTAAGTCAACCCAAGAACAAATTGATGAAGTTAAAATCAAATTAGTAGAATTTGTGAGCTCCGTTATTTCTAATTATAGGTAGGAAGTATGTATGTAATAGAATAAAGATTGGTTGACAATGTAATAACTATTGACTCTTCAAAAAACTAAAGATAATAAAACGATAGTTTTATTGGAAAAACCGTCATCTGTATATATTATCAATGACCTCTTTTAACACCATAACGTCTTTTTATATACAATAAACGATGGTTTTACTAAAAAATCGTTGTCTTAGAGTTAATAGACGACAATATTTCAAGAAATCGTCGTCTTCACATTTAATAGATGATGGCTTTTTAACAAAACCGACGTCTTTGGATATAATGAAACATAGTTCTTTACTTAATAATAGACGACCCTTTTTATAAAAAAAACCGTCGTCTTTACATATAATAGACGACCCTTTTATACAAAAAGGGTCGTCTTTACTTCATAATAGACGACCATTTTCATATAAAAAGGGTCGTCTTTACTTAATAATAGACGACCCTTTTTATAAAAAAATCGTCGTCTTTACATATAATAGACAACCATTTTCATATAAAAAGGGTCGTCTTTACTTCATAATAGACGACCCTTTTTATAAAAAACCGTCGTCTTTACTTAATAATAGACGACGGTTTTGAGTAAAAGCGTCGTCTTTACAAATAATAGACGACGGGGATTTACCGTCGTGGTTTTATGCATCAAAAGATGTCGCTCGATTTTACGACGGTTGAAAAACCGAATACACGACGGTGGATTACCGTCATCTATTTCGATTTTTGTAGTAGTGGTCCCTCAGGTTAACTTGGCTCCATTATATTGTGACAATCAAGCTGCATTACTGTGAACCCTGTATTTCATGTGCGCACCAAACATATTGAGATAAATTGTCACATCGTTCGAGAAAAGTTGCTTGCCGGACTGATCACTCCTTCATATGTTCCTTCCCATGCTTAGTTAGCAGACAGTTTTACGATGCCTTTGGGAAAGAACGACTACACTAGATTAAGTAGCAAGTTGGGACTTGACATTCACTCTCCAACTTGAGGAGGAGTATTAGAATAATATATTGTAATTGATATCTTATTATTGTAATATGTCAATTATAGCTGTACATAGAGTAGTTTACTTGATATAGGTAGACAAATCAAAACCAATCCCTAGGATTGAGGATCACGCTTCAGTGACTTTGTAATATTGGTAGTATATATTTTGCTTTACTCTAGTATTGTCAATACAACAAAATCTTTCAACCTAACATTCTTTAAATGTTGTGCTTTATTTGTTCTCATCCTGCCAGTTTTTTTTTTCTCACACCAAATACCAAATTTCTAACCACGATCATTAATTATATAGAGATCCAGTGATCAAAATTGTGCCACATGATCATTCTAAAATCATTCGCGTAAACCTCCGAGAAAAATGAAAATGAGAAAATAAATTTGTGTTTTAAAAACCTGTCTGCTACTTTATTGGAAAATAATTTCAAAAAATAAGTAGAGCCAAAACGCGTCTGACACCATAATGTTTTTGTTACAAATTAATGAAGTAGCCATAATTGATTTTTCGGTTCATCATTTCCACATTTTTTGCTCAAAATTTGACACCATTTATAAAACTAATTAATCAAATCCTTCATTTGGAATGTTTGTGGGATTTAATCATCATGGAGAGATTGCTATTTTTGAGGCGACACCATGGAGCAATGAGACCGCCAGTTCATTTATATATATAGTGGGTTTTTAGGTTTAGTGGTCCCTGAACTTTGATTTAAATATAAAATATTGAGAGCTGGAAACCAATATTAAGTTTCAATTTAGAATTTTACAAATATTTTATGCACCCATTTTCTCCTCTTATTTTTTCATCTTCAATTTAAATACATTAGGTAAAAAAAAAAGGGAGGAGAAATCATAGGTGATGAAGGAGTGATTGAAGAAAGAGAGCAACAGAGTTGCATAATTTTTACAAACTGAGAAACAGGAATGGAGAAGAGGGATGGATGCTGGAGAGAGAAGAGGAAGAAAATGGGTGCATAAATTAAAAATAATACAAAAATACCATTTTAACCCTGCATTTAACAGAAAAGATAACAAAATTGATGGCAAGACCATTTGTCCTAACAAAACTGAAGTTGAAGAATCACATGAATGATTTTGAAAATTGAGGGACCAAAATGCGAATTGAGTCAAAATTCATGGACCATTAGACTTAAAACCCCTATATATATAGTTGTTTGAAACATTTTTGGAGGTCATAAAAACCTTTTTTATTGAACAAGATCCCGCAGTGGCTTGTGCACATGTGCTTAATATGTATCTCATGGTAGACTCTACCCGGTAGAGTATGCTCTCTAGATTGTTTCAGCCATTTGAAGTACATCCACTGACAGATCCTTACTTCGGCTTGTAGTATACCAAGATCTTGTTGATGCAGATAAGTGGAGATGGTTCATCTCTGCTTCTTTTGAAAGTAGCTTTGAAAAGTGAGTCAGAGCCTGCTTTTAAAAGCTACTGTCAAAAGGGCAATGTTTTTAAAATAATCAGGATATTTTATTTTTCCCAAATACCTTAAATTGCTTAACTTTAAAGTGAAGCAGGTTTTTGGCGGAAAAAAGTAATCCCGCACAGGACCTAGTGGTAAGTCATTATGCGTGTATGAAACTGTTTCTTCTTTTGTTAAGTCATTACCCAGCAATTCGAATCCAATGTTGTGAGAGGTGACAAATTTGAATCCCTCTCTCCCATAATGAAAATGAGAGGGAAAAAAAAAGTCATCACCTATGGAACTTAGAAAAAGTAAATTGGTATTTTTATTAGTCATAATTTGTGTCTATTTTATTATTTTGTTTGTAAAGAGTCTTGCATTCTACCATTTTCCATGCAAACTTTCTTAAGTTATCTGAAATGCAAAAAGAAGTTCTATAAAGGGTTTAAGTATTGTTGGCCTAAAATTCTTATAGATATTCTAGGCAAGTATATAACTACAGAAAAGATGTAGTTTTCTGAAAAATTGCAAGGGCATTGCCCTCCTTCTGGAAGCTCGTAACTACAGAAAAGTCATCAATATAGTATTTGTGTGTTGGAAAAGAAATTATATAGAGAGAATTTTATAAGTACAAGCAAAAGAGGAACACGCAAATCAATATACAACATGTATGTGCTTCTCCAAATGCAATGCTATTCTATGTGTGTTGTTTTGCCTCCTGGTTGGCTTCTCCCAGCACTTGAGAAGCATGTAAACTTTATCTTCGATGAATAAAACTTGGTGATATCTTTCACTCATTCGCTTTATTCACTTTGTATAAAATAATGATAAATATATTCTTCATCTGAACACATTCCTAGTTCTGATTAATTAAGTTTTCCGTTGTACCGGAAAATTCCAGATGGACCCGAAGTGATAGCGAATGCAATGTCCCTATACAACGTGGCCACACGAATTGAACTGGGAACCAGAACCCCATCAAAAGTATGAGAACCCAACGGTGGCGCCACCGCATTTAAGCAGATATCGTGGTACTTTTGCACCATTTCGAGGATGTAGTTAACAACATCATGATCCTTCTTTAGCTCCTCTATTGCAACTTGGAAACCGTTTACTACTAATCCGTACAAATCCCCGCAAAGTTGAACATCTGTGTTCGCGCTGTTGCTAATGTGGAGAAGGTTGTTAAACGATGCCAGGGTTACATTTGCATTTTCTTTTGCCAACTCAAGAGTGGCTATGCCGAGATCTTTGAGATTCAACGCGGATTTAATTCGAGTATCCGCCCAGAGAGCTTTCACACATTCGCCATAGTTTAAGTTCATGGATAGGGGTTCCTTACAAACACTTCTAACTAATGGAGACGCTGTTGCATTTGCAGGTGTAGGAGAAGAGAGAAACATGAGAAAGGATGCAGTGAACAATACATAACGTAAAGGTTGTGGGGAGGCCATATTGGTCAATTTCTATGTGATATTTTTGGTGCCAAAATTAGACCTTGCAATATTGCTAATTATTTGACTGTGTTTGAGTAATGAATGAATGGAGTGTCATATATATATATGAACCCCAACCCAGGTATGGGTCCAAAATTAGGTGCAAAGAAGATGGGGAACCATCTACTTGTAACGTTGATTGGAACATGTTTTTGTTTCTTTCTGTTTGTTTTCCTCAAACCGCCTTAAAATCGATTGCTTTTCACTGGAACCTGTTATTGAAATTCTGGTTTTTTGTTTATTTTTTAAATTACGCACAATATTCAATTTCGTTTGTTATAACTTACTAGCCTCTCTGCACGCACTTCCGCACATGTGAGAGGCTTTTTTAAAAAAAATTTAAATTTATTTTAGAATTAAAAAAGATAATGGGTAGTTATGTTCCATAAAAATAGGATCCATTATTTGATTTTTCTTTTAATTTTAATTTTTTTTAATATGAAAAAGTGTGAATTTACCATATTATCCTCATTTAATTAATAATTTCAATTCTTAATGGTTGCATTAACTAAGGGCATTTTCTGGTATTTTGAATGGTTTACCATTCTTTGCCTTTTGCTTTATATATATAGATAAGTATTTTTAGATACAGAATTTAGGCTATTGACTTGCAGACCAGATGTCTCGCGTTCAATCAATTTGATATCTTGGTTGTGTGTGGGAGAAAACCCATTCGCTTCGCCTGTAGTTTAGGCTATCGCTTGTTCTAAATAAATAAAAAACAACAAAGTTGCTTATTGTTTTACCTACAATCCGCTGTGAATATTCTCAAATATAATACCAAATATAAAGTTCAGGAACACAATATATAGTAGATAACATCTCGAGTCTCGATATATATATGCGTACTATGGGCAAATTTACTAACTATGGACGATTTATTGAAAATTCAAACATATATACTTGATGTAAAAATAAAGCATCTCGATATATATATTTCATTTTAGTAAATTATTTTTTTTTAAAAAAAGAAAAAGAAAAAAAGAGATACAAGCTCACGAATGTCTTAAGAGCTAAGCTAGGTGTAGAAATTAATTTTATCATCAAAATGAGCTAGAGGATTTACCAGGATGGTTGGCAACGAATCCAATGGTGGCCCATCCATTGTTAGGCACATCAAAAGTGTCGACTTGGGGTGGATCCTCCAAGTTGTAAGATTCCGGGGCAGTGCTCAAATTGAAGTATAACCCATCCCAACAAAACTGAAGCTACTATAACCATGCAGATGGATTGGATGGGTTTCTGTATTCTCAGTGTTAGTCGACTGAAAAACAATTTCAACTGCACCACCATACTCGATCAACTTCACCTTTGTCCTTACAAGTGGGTATAATGTATTGTTTCCCACATCTCCTGTGAAGTTGAAATAATTTGGCAGTTCGTTCGGAAAATCATCGGTGTAGACACCAGGCAAGCTCCTGAAGAATGAATTATTTGTTTAAGAATAGATTTACACATTATGTAATGAGTCACAAATATGGAGGAAGGATGCATGTAAGAATTAATTTATGAAAGTATGTCTAGCTAGATCCTATGTATATGATGTTTTTTGTACTGATTTTGGGCTTGTGAATCATCAAACTAGCGTCGTAGTAAAATGTAAGAATCCAACCCAAAACCAATTGGTACTAGTTGGGGTAGCAAAACTTATGTTGTTCAAGCTAGCAGATAGCCTATTACCATTAGGACCCCCCACAAGTTGCATTAGCACCACATGATTGTTCATTTACAGAAACTGAGATGAAGATTCTACCATTGTAAAGTTGTGTTGTGCAATTCCAAAGAACATTTCTTCGTTCATCATGGCATTCACTACACGAAGAAGATAGGTTTTACCATACACAACTGGGAGACTGGATATAGTTTCTGCAACGTATGTCTGGTCAGAATTTTTTTTTTTTTCCAAGAACAATAATTAGCTACATCATGAAGGGAACCATGGCCATTTGTCTTTCTGCGGCTATTTATCTTCCCAATTTTGAAAAAAGTCCCAAATTCGGATGCCTTCTTCCTTCCTCATGCATTTTATTTTTGAGAAAGGTAAAAGACATATGGCATGTGCATATATATTACTGCTATTCATTGTTTTCAAAATATAATTAACACTTAGAACTTTTGTAAGTTTTGTTGTATACCGTTGAAGCAATTGTATAAAACTCCTGGCCAGCCGTTGATGGTGAAGCCATCTGAAGTTTTTGTATCACCTCCGGTTTCCATGGCTTTATCAATTTAGTTCCTTCAAGTCCCCATTGAACTTTAGTCTAAAATGATTTTATATTCTAATAATCCAGAGAGATAGAGAGACAGAGAGAGAGGGAGAAAGTGTGTGTGTGTGTGTGTGTGTGTATACCAGTGAATGGTAACACCATAGTTGCCATTGCTATGCACATTAACAAAAGCTATATCTCCTCTGCCAACATGAATGGTTGGGCCAGGGAACTGTCCATAAACAGTTAACAAGGGCTTTGTTTTACACAATCTTGTAAAATTCACCTCCTTCAACTGCAACGAAGGGTATTGAAAAATTAATAAAAAGATAACATTTTCGTATAAATAATTTATTTATAAAAAAAAACACACAGAGACTTAGAGCTGCGCACTTACAAAGAAGTTGTAGTGATTCATGGTTGTAAGCCACAGAGAGGACGAGCCCATCAAGAAAAAGAAACCCCAGCAAACCAAGCATAGAACTCATTTTCTTTTTCAATCTCCTTTCTGCTCACTCTATATCTGTCATATATATACAAGTAAAAGAAACAGATGCGTTCTTGTATATATATATATATTTTCTGTCATTTTCAGCTGACGTTTCATGTGAGCTAAGACTATGTTTTAGGCACAAACCAAACCGGTGTTTAACAAAGATAAATTATTCATTTGAAGAGTTTTAATGGGTTCGTCCAGTTAGCGATTTCTTGGTAACTAACCTCTCCGCAAGCACTTCCACGCCTTTGAGAGGCTTTTTTAAAAAATGTTTAAATTTATTCTAGAATTAAAAAAGATAATGGGTAGTTGTGTTTCATAAAAATAGGATCTATTATCTAATTTTTCTTTTAATTTTAATTTTTTTAAATATAAAAAAGTCTGAATTTACCATATTATCCTCATTTAATTAATAATTTCAATTCTTAATGTTTGCATTAACCAAGGGTATTTTATGGTATTTTGAATGTTTTACCATTTTTTGCCTTTTTTTTTTGTCAAGGTAATTCATTCCATAAATATGAAAGGGATTACACAGTCAGCAAAGCAAAAAAAAAACTAGCCCAACACTGATAGGTACAAGGCCTTAGTGTAATATCCCAACCCAAAATAAAAGGAATAGTGAATTAATTAATTTCAAGAATTATGAATTTCCAATTTTGCCCTCAGAGTAGGGGTAATTTGGTCATTTTTTTAATCGGATAACGTTTGAATCCCGAACGGATTTTGCCTATTATGGAATTTCCAGGTTCGATATGTTAGAACCGTTGGATCGCTTTCAATTTAATATATGTTGGTCTAGGTATTCCTAGGATCGTGTAGGATTCGACGGATCGGGAATCGAAGCCCGGGATGTTCTGATTCAATAAGTTAAAGTTTGTATTTTTACGATAACCGTCCGATCGTGCGATCGTGAGCGATCCGACTGTCCATTTCGGACCAAACTTGTAGGACGTATTCCCTAGACCTTGTGGAACCCGTAGGAACTTTCGGATCGTAAAATGGAGGTCGTGGGCCCCGCGGGCCCGGTTGACCAAGTTTGGGCATTTTGACCCTCAGTTGACCGTGAGTCTTCCGAGGTAGTTTCACTCTTCGAGGAGTACTACAAAGACCTTTTTGGACGAGTCTTGACCATCATTTAACTTATGTTGATTATGTGGGTCTATGAGATTATTTTTATAGTTGTGTGATCGAAATCTTATGCTTTTGAATTTAATGGTTTATTTAAATTGCTTGTTATATTTAATAGTTGAATTCTTTATTTTTGTAGAGTAGTTGCAATATATGTGGGTTTGACATATTAGAGTGTCTTGAGTCATATATTTAATATTTGAGAAAGTACTATCTTAGTTAATTATGTGTGGGGTACTTGGAATGTTAGCTGAGTGCTATTAGCACTACCTTAGGTACCTCCCTGATTATTGGTTTCATGCTTGAGAGTTTATTTGTCTACTATGAATAGGTATTTGTTCGGTAACCTACGCCTTGGATAGGGTATGGTTGACCTTTAATCCCATGCGGGCCCTTCGGAGTTTGTCTAGGCCCTTCGGAGTTAGACCAGGCCCTTCGGAGTTTGTCCAGGCCCTTCGGAGTTAGACCAGGCCCTTCGGAGTTTGTCCAGGCCCTTCGAAGTTGTGACCGTTGAGATGAGAACTACGTGTGGCTTGATCCCTTGTCCAAGGGTACGTAGGCAGCCTAGGGTCCCACCTAGGTGCAGCCGCGAAATATTATCGTGTTTAAAATGGTTTGATCGATTCTGTGTATGTGATTGGATTCTGATGTGGTTATTGAATTTGAACCCTGTTTGATGTTTTCGGTGGTATTCGTAAAGTTGTTTGAAATATTCAGTTTCATTGTTTATGTAGTTTCAATCTAAGAACTTTGCTAGTTTTGTTTAGGACCATTTGAAGGCCAGAGGCCTATTTTGTATTTTGCATGTTGATAACTTGTGCATGCTGCCAGTTGGGTTTTAAACTGTGTTTTGTTTTCAGGTTGAAATTTTGGGACAAGTCAAATTTACAAGGGAGACTGCCGAATTTTTGGCAGAAAGTCTCAGGTTTTAGTAAGTGGGCTCGGCATTGGTGTGATGACGGAATTTCCACAGGATTCGTCTCGAGTTTCGAGGAATTCGGGGCGGGTCCTGTCACTTAGCCCAACAGAAATAAAAAACCACATAAAAGAAAAACCTAAAACAAACATCTAACCCAATACAAACACAAAGGAAGAACCCTAAATCTGAGAAGCTACAGCAGCCACTTTCCCCTTGCCGCGCCGGAATCGCAAATCCACAACTGCCAAAGATGGGTAACCAGTAACCAGACAAACCATTGCTTAGGACGGAGAATGGTGGTGGACAAACCACCCACGCAGAGAGCACCACCATAATCCTAGAAGCTAGTGCAAAGCCTGCTAAATCTCCTCGATAAAATATCAAGAATAACACATCCTCTTCAAAGAGAACAAGCATGCACGCCCTATTTGATGAGTATTTGTCTGATGGTGTTCTGTTGAGTTTTGCTGGGGAGTTTCAATTTTCAATTTCTTTCTTTGTCGTTGGCCTCTTTTTTGTCTGCTATACTGATTGTTTTGATCAGTGGAACCAGGGTTTATCCTATCTGCCTCATCTCTGCTTTTATTTTATTTCTCCTCTTTGCCTTTCAATCTGACAAGAATATTCACTCTTCCAATCAAGGTAAGAGTCTCAACTATCAAGACTCATCTTTCTCTGCTCTTCCCATGGCTATACTTGCTAATTTTGAGTTATCTATTTCTCCTTTTTCAGTTAATTGAAATTTTTTTTTTCACATATCTCTGTTGTTCTCCTTGTGCCTTGCCTCTGCTATGTGCTTAGTTGTTGAGTTTGTTGTGGTTTGGTTCCTTTTTGGTATCTTGCTGGCCTCTTTTTTGATGTGTGTTGATCGAATTGCAGTTGAATAAAAAAATTTGCATACTTGTCATTTATAAATAATTATATTGAAATTTTTTGTATGATCTATAAATAATTATATTGCAGTGATGTTGGTACTGCTGCATAAAAGGGAAAAATTGAAAGAATTTTTGTAGATTATGATTCATTGTGTAAGCTACTTTTTATAGTACATGCTGTATAATACTAGCTAGCATCTCTTATGTGAAAGTTCAATATCAAGACTAACACAGAAAAGTAACCCTCAATTCAGAATATACTAATCCTACTGCATATAAATGAAAAAATTGAAAGAGAGACAAAAATAGAGAAGAGGGTGTGTTCATTAATCAACTTGATAAGTTGAGTTCCGAGTCATATATTCTTTTAGTTTAAGTAGATTACTTACATAATAAAATTATACGCATATAAACAAGCTTGGCTAGTGATGATGTAGATAACTTTTTGGCCCGTTTAAGTCGCAAGCGTGCTAGATTATGTAACAACCCGACCCAAAATATAACCTTCCGTTAATTAATTTAATTAAATTAAACGTGAATTTCCAATTTTGCCCTCGAGTAGGGGCAAAATGGTTATTTTTATCCGAGAAGTTTTTGGGATGACAAGTGGTATTTTAGGAAGGTCGTACTGAGACAAGTCCGTAGACATGCGGTGGGTTTGAATTAGACTTTTAACAAGAGAGATACGAGGTAAAAACCTCTAGTGACACAATCGTAATATTTTCGAAGTTTAATTTTAATAAAAATCAGAAAATCCCTCACTTCTCTCTCTCTCCCCTCCTGTGCGCAACCAAAACCCCCCTTGCGCTGTTATTGTTCACGGGTAGCTTCTTTGAGCCGCCACCGCCGCCACGGTCCACCACCGGAGCTGAGACCGGTCCCAAACTGACCAGCTGGTCTTCCTCTTCCAATCCCAGCCGCCACCACCGCCGGAAGCCACCAGAAAATGCAGAAAATCGCACTGGTTTTTGACAGATTTTCTCATCGCTCGTTCTCCCTCAATTCTCCACCAAATCGGACGAATGAGGTATGGAATTCTGACTATTTTTCATGATCTAGCTGCTGGTTGGGTAGGATTTTACAAATTTTGAGCGTTGATAGTCTAATTTTCGAATTGAAAAATCGGCCGGTTTCGACCTCCGTTTTCAGCCACTTTCATCGAAGTTTTGGGGTATGTCCAAGAACAAAAGTGACTCCAAATTAGGTGTATTACCTAGGGTAGGAGTCTTGGCCCGAGATTCTAAGGTTTTCCGGCGATGCGATATCGCTTTGGACACCCACGCGCTGCCAGAGCGTGTGGCGGCGCATGGGAACTGTAGCAGAGGGACATTTTGTCCCAATGCGATCCCCTAGTTGTCACAAGCGTGTAGGATTTTACGGATCTCAATTTGGATAACGTTTGAACCCTGAACGGATTTTACATATTGTGTGATTTCCGGGTTCGATATGTTAGAACCGTTGAGTCGCTACCAATTTATTATATGTTGATCTAGGTATTCCTAGGATCGTGTAGGATTCAACGGATCGTGAATCGGAGCTACGGATGTTCCGATTCAATAACTTAAAGTTAATGTTTTATGATAACCGTGCGATCATGTGATCGTGACCGATCCGATCGTCCGATTTGGACCAAACTTGTAAGACATGTTTCCTAAACCTTGTGGAACCCATACAAACTTGTAAGACGTGTATCCTAAACCTTGTGTATCCAACCAGCAGCTAGATCATGAAAAATAGTCGGAATTCCATACCTCATTCGTCCGATTTGGTGGAGAATTGAGGGAGAACGAGCGATGAGAAAATCTGTCAAAAACCAGCGCGATTTTCTGCATTTTTCAGTGGCTTCTGGCGGTGGTGACGGCTGGGCTTGTCTGGGATTGGAAGAGGAAGACCAGCCAGTCAGTTTGGGACCGGTCTCAGCTCCAGTGGTGTACTGTGGCGGCGGCGGCTCAAAGAAGCCGCCGATGAACAGTAACAGCGCAAGGGGGGTTTGGTTGCGCACGGGAGGGGGAGAGAGAGAGAAGTGAGGGATTTTCTGATTTTTATTAAAATTAAACTTCAAAAATATTACGATTGTACCACTGGAGGTTTTTACCTCGTATCTCTCTCGTTAAAAGTCCGATTCAAACCCCACAGCATGTCTACTGACTTGTCTCAGTACGACCTTCCTAAAGTACCACTTGTCATCCAAAAAACTTTTCAGATAAAAATAACCATTTTGCCCCTACTTGAGGGCAAAATTGGAAATTCACGTTTAATTTAATTAAATTAATTAACAGAAAGTTATATTTTGGGTCGAGATGTTATCAATCAGAAGAGTGGGAGCAGCTTAGGAATGAAGTTTTGGCACCCTTGAACAGTTATTGGAATCGTCAAGGCATGTTTATTGGACGACAGCGCTCTGAAGTTAAGATGTATTTGGAGGAGGTGAAAAAAGCAGGAGGAAGAGGAGGCAATTTGAGTGGCCATGGTGGCATAATAAAGCTAGATGCTATGCTCCCAAATGAGATCATACGCCCTGTAGTAGAAAATGGGGATGTAGTAGAATATGAGGATGTCAGGGAAGGAGCTGAGCTCTAGTGGAAGGCAATGGTGGAGGATATGTACCTAAAGCAGCAAAAGCAGGGGGAGGGTTTGGGAAAATTTTAAAACTGCTTGGCAGTGTGCCACATCAGGGATTACAATGGTCTAACGCGCTTGGCGGTGAGTTTGGGACTTTTGGTGTCTGAACTTAGTGAAGAGCCAGCATGGAAAGGAAAGGTGATCAGTTCCGGTCATTTGCCGGATCAACTGATGTTGCATTTGATACAAGGGGATGATCTCAAGTCTAAGTGCGAGTTTGTGATGAGGACATGAACAAGAACTTGGCATCTTTTGCTAATAATTGGCAGATATGGGATTTTATTCCGGAAGTGGCTACGAAAGAGAACTTGAAGGCAGAGCAGATGGCTGAGAAGGTGTTTGTGTTCGTCGACTACGGTGGATATGTTGGGATTGGGGGTACATCCTGGAAGACTCTGTATGAGTCAAAACGGAGAGAGTTTAAGAAGAAAGGGTACCGGGATGATGTAATACCACACATTTTGCATTGGGATATTTCGTACCAGAAGATGCCTCGTAAAGAAGAACATCATCCAGGGGTGACGCTGTTGAGTGGCGTCTCTGACAATTTGGTCAAGTCCTTCCTGGACAACCGTGGGGAAATTGGCATGCACCATCTGATGAAAGCAGCCATTGCTGACAAAGCGTATCAAGCTCTCTCTGTGGTCGACTGTGCTTCAATCGAGATCAAAATCTATATGTTGGATACTTTTGGAGGGATTGATGATCTAATTAATTTGATGATTCATCATCTCTCTATCATGAATTAGTACCTTGGCTTTAGAAATTAGATATTGCTACCAGCTATGGAATGATTTGACACCAGACTTGCAAAGGAGCAAGTGTTTAAGTTACAAGGATTTGCAGGACTAGACATGAACTGAGATCCAAATCACGATTACGATCAATCCATTCAGTATTTGGAGGGACTGATCTGATGATACATCATAAATTTGAAGATGATTAGTACGTAGAATCTCATTGAATTAGTTTAGTAACCTTGAATTTAATTTGCTTAGAAGTTTTGCACTGATATAGTGTCTGTCTTAGCCTAACCAATGCTTAGATTGATATATGTCTTAGATTCCTAATCAACATTTCCAATCATCATTGTACATCATCTGTTTTAGTCAAATTTAATTTTAAAGTTGAGTTATTTCCCAAGGTAGCTAGCTAGCAACATTGGGAACCTTAACTTGACTAAAGCATTTACAAAGCATTGGACATATTGAGACATAAATCCCAAACTCCATGAAAAACACTAGCAAAGAATACATGGACTTGGAACAAATTTTTTTATTGTGACTATCCCTTCAGATTTTATACTAGAAAAAGCATTGGGAATAATGGCCAATTCACTGCTCATAAGTCAACTAAAGGAAGCGGGGGCAAAATCGTCATTTAAACTATTCCTAATGAACATCTTAGGAACAGTGAGGTGTGAACTCAGTTTTAGTTTATATATAATTTGCCCCCTAAAAGCAACGGATACAAACTGTAAGTGAATTTTTGTTTAGAATTCAAACACAAAATTACTATCAACCCAATAAACTAAACAGAACATAATTCACTCCATATATTGAAGAAGCGTGGTCTATCTTCACCCTTGCTCTTGCTATAGGGACCACTATCATCTCCGCCATGAAAACAGTGATTGGTTTGTCGAAGTGAGTTTGACCAGAAGATGGAAAGTTTCTCTCGCACAAGAGGCTGAAGTACCTAGTCTAGAGAAAACTTGCCCTATTTTTTTGGTCTAAAGTGCTGTGTGGGTTTTTGGGATTATTTTTGTTCAATGTGTTTATTGAATTATGTGTTTTGACACAACTTTGGGTAATCAATCAAAGCTATGTCCTTTTCATATTTTTTTTTTCGTTAAAAATGTCCTTTTCATATCAACTGGATACTTCACGGATCCTTTTGTTTTTGTTCCTTTCTATTGATTTTCCTAGTGTTTTATAGTTTTGTTTTTGTTTGGCGTGTGTGCTGTCTTTCTATTGCTTTTCGTAGTGTTTTATAGTTTTGCAATTTTGAATAGAAATAAAGAAAGCAAATATTTCTCTCGGAAGAAAAAATAATAATAATAAAGCAAATACAACCTCAAACATATGTATTATATCGAAACATTCCTAGCCAACATAGCAAAAGAACTGTTCAACATTCACCATAACCTAATCCATCACAACAGAATCCTTAATGAACCCATTAGTGTTCCATCATCACAACATCCTTCACCTTAAGCCCAGCTTCAGTAGTCGTCTCCCTTATACTTGAGAAGTTTGTAAGAAATGTAAATTACTTCCCTTCCCTTATCCTTGTAAGAAATGCAATCACCACTATAATACACTACCAATGTTTTTAGTAAGGGTGGGAACACTTTTCTACTGTAATTCAAACCGAAACTGAAAATATCAAATTGACTAAATTGCACAGATGCTCCTCGTGCGTCTTGTGGTTTGTCCATAGTATATATGTTCAATCAACTATGCGCACTGCGTGGAAAGATAAAAAGGTAAGTTCAATCCCTTGGCCATAGCTTGTGGTTTGTCCATAGCTTTCTCATGTTCATGGATGAAAGATCAGTTCATCCCTTGATCATGTTCACTTACCATCTGCATGTTAACATGTTAACCACATTCTACCCTATTCAGTTTAATTGCATGAGGGCAATGGATGCATATGATTTCAATCATTAAATACCCCCTCCCCCTCAAGTATTGCATCTTTCTTTTCTGATTGTAGTTTCCAAAAAATTTACTTGCTAGTTGCTAACGAAATTTTTTTAGTTCTTTTCTAATTATATATACCTTTTTTAACGTGTGAAGGGGCGGAATCGTGGATTAACAACTTTACCTTCCACGGCTTAAGTTTCACCAAATCACAAAGGTTAGCAGCGTCCTCCTTAGTCTCCACAGCAACTTTTGATTCAGACCTAAGAGAAGCTATGGACTCTTCCATAGCCTCTTGTTGTTTCTTCAACCTTTCCTCCATGTCTTTCAATATAATTTCATTAGCCCTCTTCTTTGACTCACAACCTTCCTTCTTGAGTGACTCGGAGGGGAGGGTGCAACTCATTGGAGAAGGAAGTTTCTGACATGTCCAAGTCACTCAAGAAGGAAGTTTGTGAGTCAAAGAAGAGGGCTAATGAAATTATATTGAAAGACATGGAGGAAAGGTTGAAGAAACAACAAGAGGCCATGGAAGAGTCCATAGCTTCTCTTAGGTCTGAATCAAAAGTTGCTGTGGAGACTAAGGAGGACGCTGCTAACCTTTGTGATTTGGTGAAACTTAAGCCGTGAAAGGTAAAGTTGTTAATCCACGATTCCACCCATTCACACGTTAAAAAAGGTATATATAATTAGAAAAGAACTAAGAAATTTACGTTAGCAACTAGCAAGTAAATTTTTTGGAAACTACAATCAGGAAAGAAAGATGCAATACTTGAGGGGCAGGGGGAGGGGGTATTTAATGATTGAAATCATATGCATCCATTGTCCTCATGCAATTAAACCGAATAGGGTAGAATGTGGTTAACATATTAACATGCAGATGGTAAATGAACATGGTCAAGGTATGAACTGACCCATCATCCACGAACATGAGAAAGCTATGGACAAACCACAAGCTATGGCCAAGGGATTGAACTTACCTTTTTATCTTTCCACGCAGTGCGCACAGTGGACTCAAATTGAACATATATACCATGGACAAACCAAAAGACGCACGAGGAGCATCTGTGCAATTTAGTCAATTTGATATTTTCAATTTTGGTTTGAATTATAGTAGAAAAGTGTTCCCACCCTTACTAAAAACATTGGTGGTGTATTATAGTGGTGATTGCATTTCTTACAAGGATATGGGAAGGGAAGTAATATACATTTCTTACAAACTTCTCAATTGTAAATTGAGATATTCTTTTAGGAGATAGAGAGGTTTAATTGGGGGACACCCTTTTAGAGCCCATCGTGCATTGTATTTCAATAATCTAAATCGTCTAAAAAAATCACTCTAATTTGTTAAATCACTCTAATTTGATAAATCGTCTAATTTTATGCTATTTCTTCTCAATGTTTAAGTACTTTATATAATGCACTATCTATATAATTAAGCTTCGATTAGTTATAAACTCTAGTAGTTTACTAGCAATGGTGCCCGCGCGATGCTATAGGTTTTGAAATTGTGTGAAATGTGTATAAAATCGTGAAAATATGCAGGGAAAATGGTACTATTTATATAAACATGGAGATCTAAATAGTGGTATCATGCTTAGTCTAGCAAGCTTAAGTTACAAAAAATAAACTAATAACATGTTTTATGTGCTGCTTGTTATGTGAAAACATTGGGCATATTTTAATGATTCAAAACGAAAAACATAGAAAATAAACTCAGCAAGCAACAAAATCTCAGAAAGACTGCCTAAACAAATTATACTAATATAATCAATAACAATTTTCCATTTTTTCCTGTAAAGTAAAAAATGGAGAATTTCAAAAACTCATCACGAAGTCCTCATTCACAATCTCGATCCTTAATTAATCAGAAAAAATGTACTAATATGGTATGAAAGTTAAAAAAAGAAGAAGAAAAAATACCTAGGAATCCAATAAAAGTAGTAGATCAATTGAAGTATTATAAAGTGATTCTTTAGTTCTAACCTTTGTAAGTATATTATTGGATTAAAAAAGTCTTCGAGTTTTGTTGTCTTAGTAATTAAGAGATAAAGTGATTTTTCAGTTCTAAGTATTGTTATTACTCTACCTATCATCACAACAACAAATTAACAACCCATTACAGCAACAAAATCTTTACAAATTGTCGAAATTGGCATGCTTACTTTCCCACAACAACAATATTAACTGCAACAGATCATCACAGCACAGAATCAATTTGGGTAAAGAATCAAAGGATTCAACAGCATGCTCAGAAACCCATCAGCAAGCCATTAATCCGTTAAACATTTACTACGTTAGACATTGACAAATAATCAAAATGGGTACAAATTTATTAATTAGAAAAAATAAAGTATAAACGGCAGAGAGAACAAACCTCATTAACGGCAAGCACTTACCATAATATTAAGTTTAACGCAAAATTCACCGATGAAGATTTGGGATCGCAAAAGCTGAGCTGGAGGATTATGCCCAGAGCTTCATTCCGTAAATCTTAGGGAGCTCATCAAATGCCGTAGGGAGCTTCCTCCAAACAACCTGGTACTGGTGTAAACTGCAACACAAAAGCGACAATGTTAATTGCAGCCCAAACATGTAAATGCAAT